>OU343219.1:90652725-91056609 GCA_910596185.1 Chrysanthemum makinoi | reverse complement strand
CCTTTTCATACCAGGCTCTTGGTGCTTGATGTAATCATAAAGAGCTTTGACAACTTTGTAGACTTTGTTAGGATGTTTAGGATCTTCAAAACCGGGGAGGTTGCTTGACATAAACTTCTCTGTAATCTTGCCATATAAAAAGGCACTCTTGACATCCATTTGATAAACCTGAAATCCCATATAAGAAGCAAAAGCAAGAAAGATTCTAATTGCTTCTATCCGTGCTACAGGAGCAAACACTTCATCATAATAAACTCCTTCTTCTTGTCTGTAGCCTTGTGCAACTAGCCTTGCCTTGTTCTTGATGACATTTCCTCTTTCATCTCTCTTGACTCTGAAAACCCATCTGGTTCCAATAACTCTCTTCCCATCTAGAAGATCACATAAAACCCAGACTTTTTGAAGTTTAAATTGAAGAAGTTCTTCCTGCATAGCTTCAACCCAAATTTCTTTAGTCAATGCTTGAGCAATATTCTTGGGTTCCTCTTGAGAGATAAAACAAGTGAACAGGCATGTTTGATGGTCCTTATGATTAAGTTTGTTTTGTTTATAGACAAAGCTAAGTAAAGCATTATGAGGTTTAGAAAAACTCTTAGCTTTGTGTCTAGTCATTACTCCAGAAGTAGAAGGACCAATGATTTGATCAGTAGGATGATTCTTATGAATTCTTAAACTGGGAGACTGTGGAACTCCATAAGTATCATCTAAATTAGTAAAATCAGCATCTTCATTGGAATCTGAGAAAATTCCTTCATCTTCAAATTCATCATGAGTTTCTTCTAATCCAGGCATGGTAAGATCATCTAAATCATCCAAAGTCTTGTGGCGGTGCAGCAGGTACTTTGTTCAAAAGTACTGTCCAAAGTACTGTGAGAGTACTCTGCAGACTTGTTCTTCTTCTTTGCCTCTTCATAAGCTCTTTGCTGTTCATCAGTTTAAGAATGTGCAAAAACATCTTGAAGAAGCAACTAATTGAGTTCTGCTTGAATAGATTGATCCTCAGCAGACAATGAGGATTTTGGTTCATCAGTACTTTGTTTTGAAGCATCAATACTTTGTTTTGAAGCATCAGTACTTTGTTTTGGACTAACAGGATCTGCATTAGAGACAGCATCACGTCTAAGATGAACTCCATGAACAACATACTGTAAGTCTTCTCCATCATGCACAGGTTGATTTTCTTCTCTAACAGGTACATAGTTCATGGAAGGAGTTAAAACTTCAAGATCAAACATCCAATTTTGACCTTTACCTTTTTCATTATCTTGATCTTCTAAAAACTCAACATGAAGACAATCTAGAACCTTCTTAGTGACTCTATTGTTACTCTAAATCCTTCTTTGTTGGTACAATAACCCAATAAATATCCTTCTTCTGACTTTCCATAAAACTTCCCAGTTATCAATTGTGTTTAAAATAGTTAGAGGGCATCCAAAAGGCTTCATAAATCGAATGTTGGGTTTGTTTCCCATCAGCAACTCATAAGGTGTCTTCATCTGTGGCTTAGTAACTGATACTTTATTAAGTACATAGCAAGCGTACTTACACCAGCCAAATTGAATAGGTGTTGTGAATCTGCTAACATGGTTATGGCTGCTTCAATCAAAGTCCTATTCTTTCTCTCTGCAAACCATTCTACTGTGGTGTTCTTGCAATACTGAACTCCCTTTTGATTCCTTTGTTTGCACAAATTCATCCATAAGCTTGTTCTTGAATTCAGTTCCATTGTCACATCTAATACCTCTAACCTTGAGTCTCAATTGGTTTTCAAGTGCTATTATGAGTGTCTGAATAGCATCAAAAGTATCATCTTTAAATCTCAAGAAAAATACCTGCTGAATCTCTCGCAATCATCTTTACAACTAAGTAGTACTTTTTCTTGTTTAAACTTGCCACCGAAACAGGTCCAAACAAATCCATGTGTAACAGCTCCAAAGGTTCTCTAATAGTCCTCTCTTCAAGCTTCTTGCATGAAGCTTTGTGTTGTTTACCCTTCTTGCACGCCAAACAGGGGTGATCATTCTTGTAAGTCTTTGAAGGTAAACCTCTAACTAAATTTCCTTTGACCAGTTTGTTGATATTCTTGAAATTGACATGACCCAATCTTCTATGCCACTGATGTGCTTCTTCAAATGTTGCTTTTGCCACCAAACATGTGGCTCTTCCATAGGAATGTAGACTCTTCATGTCTAAACTATACACATCATTTGTTCTTGGTACTCTAAGCACTACCAAGTTATCATCAACAGGCTTGAATTCAGGAGAAAGGATGAGACATTTTGTGTCGATGAATAACACAGGATGCTTTTTATCACAGATTTGAGGCGATAATAAGTTGAACTTGAGCTCCTTCACATATCTAACATTCTCAAAATCTATCGCCCTTTGATAGTTCCTTTTCGGTAATCCTTCCTCCATTAGGATCATTCCCAAATGCAACTCTTCATCCACTAATAGATCTAAAATCAATGAGAATCTCTTTGTCTCCTGTCATACTTCTAGAGCAACCACTATCCACAATCAGATGATGTTTAAGCTCCTCTTCGGGTTGCCCGCACAAAGATAAAGAGTTAGTGATTTTTAGGAACCAAGCCATTCTTGACTTGTGTTCCCTTGTGGAGTTACAAACTCAAATTCTTTGAGTATGTAATTTCCACTTTTTCAAACATGATCCAGAATTATCTTTTGATTTTTAGCATGTGGATTTTCAAAACTTTCTGGATTTTCAACACAATTTTCTTTTACAAGTTCATTCTCTTTGTCTTGTATCACAAAACATCGATTCACTTTTGTTGAAAGTACTGTGTGTCCCTCAGCAGTACTTTCTCTCTTATTCTGTTTTAACACTTGGTTCTGTGATCTAGATCCCTATGTGAATTATAATACCTTCTAAGTTGATAGTAATGAGATCTCCTAGGATACCTATTCCAAGAAGTGTGAGCAGTACCTTGTTTTGAGGGAGCAGTACTTTGAGAAAGTACTGGTCGTGAAGGTACTAGTGGTCTAGAAAAAGGTCTTCGGTGTGTGGGTACCTATGATCTGTGAGAAATTGTTGTGATTGACCCTTTTTGAATTATTCTGAACTGGTTTGGTCTCTCTAGGTTTGTGGTTGGCAGACCTTTCTTTGGGAATTTTCTAAGATATTCTGAGTGATGTTCACAATCCTTGATTAAATGAGTAGGACTAAAACATACAAAACCGCAGTTTTTGACCCATACTCCCAAAGTGACTTCTTCTATGTCTATGACCAAAACTATTTTGCCTTCTAGGTGAATGATTAAAATTGTTGTGACCAAAGTTATCCCAAAAGGTTTAGCAATCTGTTTTTGAAAGAGTTTCTGAAGGTACACTTGTGGAGCAGTACTTTGAGTTGAAGGTGCTTGCTTGACTTTGAACATTATTTTCAACATTTCTTTGGGGGTTTCAAACCTAGATTGACCAACTAGCTTTTTCCTAAATTCTAGACTGTCTACTCCAAAACGAGAAACATCGGGCCTAGGGGGTTGATGACTTCAGTGAGGAAGCGCATGATAACCATTGTCTTTCTTATACTCAGGAGGTGGTTCACTAATTGAATCCTCATTACTAGATGTATCTACATAATTAATGAGTTCATCATCACTAGTGGGTATATCCTCTAGGTCATCATCAGTTTGATTCTCTTCTATGTTATCAAAGTCCATTCCAAAACCTAAGCCAGTTTTAATGTAAGCTCTTCTCTGTTTTTGAACATAAGTAACATGTGACAGACCAAATTCACCCCAAGCAGCAAACTTAGCTAACAAATCATCTCTTTCCTTAGTCAGTTTCTCTATTTCGGAAATTTTACAGTTTAATTTCCATTCACTTAGTTTTAACTGATAATCCTGTTGTGCATATTTTCAGCCCAAGCTACTTCATTATTTTCATGTGTTAAGATTTTAGCTTCCATAGATTCTAAGGTTATTTGATAACCAGCTACCTCAGACCTATCCCTAACACAATTATCTCTTTCAATCACATAACCGCCAAGTAATTTTTGATAAAAATCATGACAATTTGAGCATACCTCAGAGATAGAGGTGAACTTGGTGAAGTAGCCACCATTGCAAGTAGAACAGGATCATCTTCACTCTCCATGCTTCAATCAAATCCTCCAAACCATCTCGATTCCAAAGCAGCATGTTCAGGTTCTTCATCAGCGGTGCTCGGTCCAATTCTTGAATCTTCAATCTGCTTCTTCCACTGCTACCATACAATAAGTCACTGTTTCATCATCAAACTCTTCACTCCAGTCAACTTCTGATAACTTCTCTTGAGCAGCCAAAGCCTTTGTTTGATAATTGGAATTTCTTTGAGCTCCACTTTGGATTTTCATCAACTGTTTTGCTTGATAGCAAACATGCACTCCCAAACAAAGTGTCCAGTCTTTTGACAATTGAAGCATTCAATCTTGGATTTGTCAAAAGTGATACCCTATTTTGGTTTGAAGTCAATGCTTTTTCTTGTTTTCTTCATGTACTTCTTGATCCTTGCAGTGATCATTGCAACTTGCCACTTGATATCAATTTCTTCTAAAGCATCCTCTTCAATCTGTGAGAGATCTTCTTCATAAGTGCAGGTAAGAAGCTTGCTGTGCAAAGAAAGAGCATACAACTTCATCTGAGTGCATAGTAGTAGTCTGTGGGAGTTGTTGAGGAGGTGTGTAAACAGCAGTACTTGCAGTAACAGTACTTTGAGGAGAAGCAGTACTTTTGGTGGAAGTACCGCCCTTCTTTTCAGATGACAGGAAAGCAATACTGTGTGATTTGGAACTGATTTGGCCATTCATCTCATGCTCATACACCTTCAGATGATTGTAGAGATCATCAAAGTCCATGACATCCAAACCTGGTTGTCCTCTAATCATAGTAGCAATCACATGCCATGTGGATGGCAAACTCCTTAAAAACTTTGGATTAGCATCTTCAACAGATTCTTCTACCTTGTATAACTCCAACATGTTGAGGAGATTTTGAAATCTATCATATGCGGCATCAAGACTCTCTTTCTTTGATTGAAAGTTTCAAACTGTTGCTTCATGATTTCGTGCATCTTCTTAGAAGCTTCATTCCCTCCAAATCTGGTCTTGAGAGCAGCCAGAGCTGCTTAGCATCTTTAGCATCATGAAACTTCAAGAGATGTCCATCAGGTATAGCAGATAAGAGTATGTTAAGAGCCTTCTCTTGATTCCTTATGGTAGCTGCTGGTAAGACTGGTTTAGGTGCTTTGGGTTGTCGGGAACATCAATAGTTTCTAGAACTACTTCATTACCATTGACAATTACATTCCATAGTGCATGGTCTGTAATGGCATGTATCTTGCCTCATCTTCATGCACCATAGGTCATATTCTCCCTTCTTGATAATTGGAATTCTGAGTGAGGTGATTGATGGTGGTGGAACAGCTTCAGTCGACATCTTTAGGTTTTGTTGTAGTAGAGTTTCTTCCTAGTCAGAGTTTCCACACAAGCTCTGATACCACTTGTTGGATCGATGTAGTCTAACCAAACTAACTTAAATAGCTTGTTTAAGGTTTAATAACCTCGGATAAATCCTAAGTTATTAACAAAGAAACACTGAGCAAACTCTATTAAGTATGCGGAATTTACTTAACAAAGCTAAGAAGAATAACTTTAACTTGATACGATTTTATTAATAACACTAACTCTGCTTATTATGCAGATTCTTTAACAACTCTAATGATATCGAACTTTTCTAAACTTGTGAACTTTTAAACTCTAAAACTTGTAGACTCGTGAATTCGTACCTCTAATGCCAATCTAGGGGTCCTTTTATAGGCTCAAGGATATCCCTAGTCGGTTTACAATTTGTATCCTTATACGACAAGTAATCTAATAATGAATATTCTAGAATTACAAGACTTTCTATAAACGAATAAAACAGTTCTTTGTTCTTGCAGTACTTTGACTTCAATCAGCAGTACTTTGACTTTATCTTTAGCAGTACTTTGACTCTTTGACTTTTTCCAGTACTTTTATCATTCTTCAGCACTTTCATATCCCAACAGTTGTTTTCTTCCATAAATAGTGAGCCATTTCTTCCTTTTGGGTTGCCACTCCCACAGATACTTTCCCCAAGTATTGTAACTCTCTAACCACTGATCCTAAGGGATGTTTCCATGTAGTTTGTCTTTTGTTTTTGTGTGATTCTCTAGGTTCCTCTTAAAGGCGAGATCACAACTTCTTGAAGTCGAGCAAGCTCAAGTCCGTGATTTGCCATGCTTCGTCGTCATCAAGACTACTAAGGTTCTCTTGTTGATACTTATTTATTTCTCCATAGAAGTTTTGTGTCCAAGGCATTAGTGAAGGATGCCGAAAGAGTCAAGACGAAAGCATTAGTGAAAGGTGCTTAACGTCCGTGTTAAAAGCATTAGTGAGGAATGCTAAAGGAGTCAAGACGAAGGCATTAGTGAAAGGTGCCAAGCGTTCATGTCAAAGGCATTAGTGAAAGATGCCTAGAAGTCAAATCAAGTGGCATTAGTGAAGGATGCCAAGGTCGTATAATCGATGAGGTGCATCGTTATACAAATAGTGATAGTTTTGTGAAAACGTAGAGGATGGGTGAATACGTTTCCGTTTCAAACTTAACACTTTTGTATCAAATATAGTATAAACCATTGCATTTGCTAATCTCGACGCGAGGATGCATTTAACGCATTACGGCATGTAAGGTCAACCCCTTAATATCACATAAGATTCCGCAAGATTAATGGTTCATTATAAATCAAGTTTCACCATTATTAGTCCGGTTGCTTTTTCTTGATCAAGCGTGTCATAATATGTAAAGTGTTAAATATAGTTTATGACTATATGAAATACCAAGTATGTATCACATACATAGACATCAACCACATAGAAAATAAACAATGTAATGCAACAATAAAAGTAAAGTGATAAGTAAAAGGATAGACAAACCAACACGAGGATTTATAGTGGTTCGGCTATAAGGACACCTTCCTTGCCCTACTCCACTCCCCGAGTCATCTACTCGAGAGTTGCTTCACTAGATCAACAAACTCAATTCTTGGCGGAGAAAACCTTACACAACGTCGCTTATACTTTTTCCGGTACTAAGCTAAACACCGAGTTCTTCCACGAGGTAGAACCAAACCTATCACAACATCGCCTACACTTTATCCGGTACAAGGCTAGATACCGGGTTCCATTACAAAGTAGGAACTATTTCCTGACCAACACGAATCCTATCCCTAAGGAGATCCACTCCTTATGACAACATCAACAAGGATATCAATATCCTTTGACCCAATACTAATCTATCTTGTACATCGAATCACAACATATCGAATGTACACCTTAGGCACCTTTCGCTAATGTCTTTGACTTGATCTTCAAGGCACCCTTTACTAATGCCTTGTGACTTGAATTCTAGGCACCCTTCACTAATGCCTTTAGCCTTGACTTCTAAGCACCCTTCACTAGTGCTTTCAATATGGACATTTGACACCTTTCACTAGTGTCTTCGTCTTGACCCTTTAGACATCTTTCACTTATGTCTATGACACATCTATGACACCCGTTATGTTTTGTGGCCCAACATAACAAACCTTGTGTTTTATGGAACAAACACATAAACCATCTAGTCTAGTCATAGATATAAGAAAATGATACTAGACAATATCCAAGACAATGTGTCTAATGGATATGAAATCCTAAGCTAAACATCAAGAACACAAAGCATGATGTAGTTAGTCTTCTATGAATGAAGATGACAAGTTTCCCAAGCTTGTTGTAGAAGATCTTCATGTGCTTGTATGCTTGTGCTGGGTGATCACTTCAGTAGGTAAGGATGCAAGATCTCTAAGCTTGCTTTGGAGGATCACTTCGGGAGTATGCTTACAACAAATGAAAGT
Organism: Chrysanthemum makinoi; assembly: GCA_910596185.1. Lineage (NCBI taxonomy): Eukaryota > Viridiplantae > Streptophyta > Magnoliopsida > Asterales > Asteraceae > Chrysanthemum > Chrysanthemum makinoi. The sequence continues at coordinate 91,048,698 of OU343219.1, read as the reverse complement.
TAGAAGCATTATGATCATATGAGATGAGGGTGGTTTACATGTTTCCTAATGATCTAAATATCCTAGAAATGGTGGAGAGAAACTATGTGTGAAGGTGTAAAGAAATGGTAAGAAGTGGCTTGCTATTTATAGGCAAAAAGGCCAAACCATTTTTCTTCCCCAAGGATCCCTCCTGGAGGGATCCGGCCCTTGTAATTCCAAGGGATCCGTGGGACATTTGAGGGATCCGTGAAAGCTCCTCTTTACCCATAGTTTATGGGTTAAAACCATGGGCTATGGGTCATGGTTTTGAGTTCCCACCAAGGTACAATGTATCTAGACATTAGGTATGGGTCTTGGGTCATGGGTCATGGGTTTTACCCAACACATTTACTTATGTTTATGTATTTTATAAAATGTAAGTAACCAAAATTACTTAAGTGTTTCATAAACTATTTAACTAAACATGTTATCTTCATAACGCAACATAACAAACATGTACGAACCTGTGTTGTAGCATACAAGGACTTGAGTCGTCGAGAGGTATTGAGAGTATGTTGAGACAAAATATAATTACAAGTAACTTATACATTTTACGTTATGTATTACAAGTTACATGTTTGTCATCAACAAAACAAATGAGAATGTATAGATTAAATATCGTAATATTTGCACTAATAATCTCCCCCTTTTTGATGATGACAAAATATATGTAAACCTAATTGATAGGTAAAATGTCAAAGTTACTTGTGTCCGTACTTCCTATACATTACCTTCTCCATTTACACTCTTCTCCCCCTTTTGTCGAAACAAGAAGGGTGTGTCCTTGGAGTTTAAACTTAATTTCTCCCAAGAATGGCGAGTTTGCATCATCCCTAGAGAAGTTAAATTAAAATACACCTTATTGCTCCAATGGGCACACCATGCCAATACTTTCAACACGAAACACTAATGACGAAGCTTAGCAACTCATGACCTTGAGCTTGCACGTCTTCAAGAGGTGGTGATCTCGCCTTTAAGAGGAACCTAGAGAATCACACAAAGAAAAAAAATATAAAGATCCTTTGAATTATAACCATTATTTCCAACGGCTCCATGGATCAAATTTTTTAGGCTTAACCTACATCAATATATGATGAGAAAGAAATCTCCCTTTTGTTGAAACATAAAGGAAATTTGAAGAATGAATGTGTGGATGCTCCCCCTTGACGGTTGCTCCCCCTTGTTAAGGGCGTCAAGTATTTTAGGAAGGCTAAGATGAAATTGTTGCAAAATTTGCAATGTTTTTGTTTTGACGGAAAACTCCCCTTTATTAAGAGCGTTAAGTTCTCCTAGTGTGTTTTGAAAATCTACAAAACAAAAAAGTTAGTGCAAGATTATATTCGTCCTTGGACTAGTAAGTCATATGATGCACTTTATAAATGCTCGACGGAAGCTCCCCTAGCTCGAGGGCGTCAAGAAGACCCTACAAAAAAAATTAATGTAAAATTTTGTCCATAATTAGACGAGAATCCCATACACATCAAAGTGTATATATATGAACCTTCAAAGAACGGATTAGTGTCAAAAAGAGAATAATCCTACTACTTGCATCATCATGGTTGGTTTAGAGGTTGTAAGGTTTGTTCAAGGTAAGAAAAAAAATGTGCTTTGGGATGAGACGCATTTCATTACGAAATTCACTGGTTGAGCGACCATGAATTGTAGTGGTAGTGAGACACTTGTAGGATGTGGTTGACACAAGTAGGATGTGGTAGGACATGAGACATACTTCATCACGTAGTTCATGAACTAGACCTTGGACATGGTGATAATGATAGAAATCATCATTATGACTTAGAGGTATGGAAGTTGTGGTAGAGGTGATGAAAGGTATCAAGGTGAATCTTTGTCTTGGTTGATGACTCAATAGAGGTGGTAGACATGATGACTTTGTGAGTAGTGATAAAAGTGGCGTAAGATGGTTAGGATGATGCAAGATTAGGAATAAAAAAAATGTGCAATGAGCACAACTTGACTTGATGATGAAATCGACCATTGTCATCCTACAAGAATCCAAAAGAGTTAGTACAAAAGGAAAACATTTATACAAATGGATAAATTGTTCACATAAAATCATGAAACGAAAAGAAAGAACACGTAAAGAATCATATAAATGCAACTCATTTATAGATATAAGAAAACGATAATCATAAGTGTTGAACAAGTGCTTGTGTGGGAAAAAGGAAATTTGAAATGATTATCTAAAGAGATAAAGTACCTACTGTTCCACGGTTCCACCGATTCCCTCACTAGAGGGATCAGGCTAGCTTAAGTCTAGGGATCCGGCTATGAGGTAAAAAAGAGATGATTGGGTTCTAGCAAGGTCTAGCACCTAAATATCCTAAGTTACTCAGTTTATTAAGTGTCTTACATGAAGATGGACTTAAATGATCGTTTTAGCTAGATTTGACATGAATCTGTCACCCGGATCCCACGGTTCCCTCCAATAAGGGATCCGTCTAGGCTAATCCTGGGGATCCGGCTCTCAGCAGCTAGGAAAAAATGATGTTTGTTAGGTCTAAAGCCTATACCTCCTTGAGTGTTTCAGTCTTCCTAAGTGACTTAAATGAAAGAGTACTTAAATGATCAAGGGCAATGAGTGATGTAGCTAATGATTGCCTTTTATGGAAGGAAAACGGGACTTGATGATCACCAATGGGTGTTCAAGGATGATGTCACAATTCTCAAATTCCGGTCATTTCTCATACTCCATATTTATCATTTCATAACGATTCGTGCATGGTTTTGCCTTTTTCATTAAACGTTATTTTCTTATTAAATAAACGTTATCGCGTAAACATTATTTTTGAACATTTGACCCGATACTTCCAAAAATTATTCCAATATATTGTAACACTCATATTAAGATTTTAAAAATGTTATTATTAGTTTACCCAGTGTTTTAAATCTATTTCGTATATAAATTGTTATATTTATATAAATTACGACGGTTTTCTTAAATTCAACCCGATAAATAATTATTCACTCAAATCTTTCAAGAAATGTATTTTTATAACTTTTATGACCTCAATATATTTTATCTTGAACCGTGAAAATTTATTTTATCTAACGCTACCTTAAATATTCAAATGTGTATACAACTTACTAATATTACTCAACAATGCTACAAGCTACTACTTATCCTCAAATAACTTTACATTTCTTACACTTACACATTTATAAACATAATATATAATGTAAAGTATATGTACATGCATTATTAATTACATGATTTTCCTAGATATGCAAGATCTTTTATTTATATACTTACACTCCAAGACTTTTTACTCATTCAAAAACAATCATTCAAGGTGTAAAGTCAAGTCTTCTCCCTTCTTCTTCCCCTCATATATTCGGCCACCATAGGAGCTCAAAGAATTGATCATCAAAAATTTTCTTGTCAAGTTCTACACAATCTAGTAACACTCTTTGTTTAGGTTTTGAAATAAAAACCTAGGGTGTTTAGGATAAATCCTTGATCATAAACCTCATCAAGCAATTTGTAAGCATAAAACTTCATCTCTTACTTTTTCATATATATTTTTCATACATTTCATGAAGTCCATATGATCATATTTGCTCAAGATGTAGTTTTTATTCATGTTTATCAAATGTTATCACCCATATGTGTCCTATTAATTTTTATAACAAGTATGTACTAGTTAGAAGTTTATAAAAATGATAAATTTGAAAAATGGATCATCAAAGTCTAGTTGTGGTTTTTGGAAGAAATGATTACATAAATTTTATACATGTTTATTTAAGTTTGTATATATATTTTTAGCCTCATAATGAATATTTATTTTGGGTATGATCAAATGAAGTTGTTTTACTAGTAGGATTGGTGATGAGTAGATTAAAGGATTTTTGTGGTGAAGTTGTGGTTAAACAAGTAGAAAAATGGTAATTTTTAAAAATAAGCGGAAGCGCTGTCGAAATTTATAATTTTTCCGAAAAGTTAGTCATTTTTATAAGTTTTATTAAAGTTTTAGAAACTAGATTTTTAGTTATGAGCGTGGCCTTTTGAACGGACTAAAACGGAGTTATAACGAAAAAGATACGTGGTTTTAAAGTTACGATTTAAAAACTACCATTTCCGGAAAGTGTACATGCAGTCCCGATTTTCAACTGACCAAACAGTGTCCTTAAACTTTCTGTGAAATCTCCAAAGTTTAAAATATATTAGTACTCTTCATTACCTTCGCGTGGATATAAAGAACTTGAAAAACGGACTTAAAGCGAGTGAGTTATGGTTAACCGAACTTTGAGTCGAAAACGTGCTGAAAACACTATTCACAGCATTAGTATGCTGTCAGGATTTTAATCAAGGTTTTGAGGGCCTAAACGGACGTTTCGGGGGAAACGGACCTTAAAAAAAACGAGTTAGTTTTCCTATGTATATATTACTTCAAGTCTAACGTAACCCGATTTTTCAATTACAAAAACCGTTACATAGTTTTAACTACATTTTCACCATTAGCTCCAAAGTATTTATTTTGACATGGAACCGTCACACATTCAAGTAACAATATTTCTATATTAACTAATTTTCAAGTAGCATATTGGGTGATACGTTTTCAAATCATGCATTCACGACAACATATCATAACTCAAGTCATAACATCCATTTTAGGTCGCGGATAGTTTCGGGCCTCACTTTCGTGCATTTCATTTTGATAACATATCAATCACACCAGGTGAGTTCGTAGCCCCTACTTTTACTTGCTTTCATAACATGTTTTGGGGGAGATACATGCTCAAACTATTTTCATTTACTTTCGCAAGTACTTTAAACTTTTACATACTACTGTGAGTTCGTAGCCCCTACTTTTACTTGCTTTCATAACATGTTTTGGGGGAGATACATGCTCAAACTATTTTCATTTACTTTCGCAAGTACTTTAAACTTTTACATACTAGTGAGTTCGTAGCCCCTACTTTTACTTGCTTTCATAACATGTTTTGGGGGAGATACATGCTCAAACTATTTTCATTTACTTTCGCAAGTACTTTAAACTTTGACATACTACTGTGAGTTCGTAGCCCCTACTTTTACTTGCTTTCATAACATGTTTTGGGGGAGATACATGCTCAAACTATTTTCATTTACTTTCGCAAGTACTTTAAACTTTTACATACTACTGTGAGTTTCATAGCCCCTACTTTTATACATTTTCAATTACTTTTGGGGGAGATACATGCTCAAACTATTTTCATTTACTTTCACAACTATTCTAAACTTTGATATACTACTGTGAGTTCATACCCCGCTTTTACTCATTTAAATTCCTATAAACTATTTGGGGCGAGATACATGCTTATTTATCAAACATTTAAACTCTTTTGCCAAACAACATTACTTATACTTTAGACTTGATTGCGTTTTATACTTGATTGGGTTATACTTGATTTCATATGCATACTTGGATCAAACATACAAGAATTAGTGGCACCAAATTAAGTTGTTGGAGGGCTACTAATTTACAAACATACAAGCATTAGTGGCACCAAATTAAGTTGTTGGAGGGCTACTAACTTACAAACATACAAGAATTAGTGGCACCAAATTAAGTTGTTGGAGGGCTACTAATTTACAAACATACAACAATTAGTGGCTCCAAATTAAGTTGTTGGAAGGCTATTAATTTACAAACATCCCAACATGAGTGTTGGAAGACCCTTGTGGTGACATTTATATTTTTAAATACTATGGCACATACATACATGATTGACATACTATTTTTAGCAGTGGGTTGTAAACACACAGGTTGCAAGTTTTGTATGGGCGGGACTTGGAACTGAGTGGATTTACGATGCCTTTGCTTTGCGAACTATTCTATATAACCAAAAACTTTATTTTTGTTACATAAATACTCTTTTAAGGCTTTACTTGTTAACCAAACTCTATGAACTCACCAACCTTTGTGTTGACACTTTTTAGCATGTTTTATCTCAGGTATCTAAGGCATTCACTTCATGGCATGCATTGGTCATATCATAGAGTCGTGGTGACGACGCGTCTCACGTGGGATTTATACACTTTAAAAACATCGTTTGGCTTGTATCAAACTTATCTTCGCACAAGTTGATTTTCATTTGGGACCTAAACTTTGTAAACTCTGATTATTTTATTTAATCAAACGATGTATTTTCTAAACGACACTTTAGGTCGTTCGATATAACTGTAACTTTGATGCTATGACAGTCATCCCCAAGGTATTCCATTCCGCTGCAAAACAGGTAATTTGGGGGTGTGACAGATTGGTATCAGAGCGTCGGTTATAGAGAACTAGGTTGCATCATTGACCCTAGACTATAACCACATCATCATAGCATCTCATCATATCATTATAAGTGCATATTCTTTATACATGCGAACTTATGACTCAACACCAAACATCATATGAGTCGATTAGTCCAAGCATTGCATAGTTACTCCTAAATTATACATAGCCTGATCACCTATGTCTAATTCAGGAAGAATCATGCAATGAAGGGAGTAGTAGTCTCATATGAGTAAGCAATCCCGTAATCGAGCCAAATTTTCAAAAGATTTTCTTCAAACCACTTGTTTCCGGTTTGATCCGCGTGACAGTTCTTGTTTGATGAGTTGCAAAGATCGAGCTAGAAACAAGTTGTTACCTAAACCGATTTAGCCTAATCGTATGACAGTTCTTGTTTGATGAGTTGTGGGATTAAGCAAAAATCGGTTACCTAAAAGTCTTTTGGAAATTTTGCTCGAGAATGGGAAAGCCTGCCTCATCGAGCCTAATCATAAAGGAGCATGTCTTTAGAATGGGATATAGTCACGACATATGCATGAGCATTGGCATAATCATTTAAATCATACATGAGCATAAACTTTTAGAACCCTTGTCGCATTTTGGGCCATAGTATCATCGATTGAATCGCGAGGACGCGATTCCTCTATCAGGGGAAGAATGTCACAATTCTCAAATTCCGGTCATTTCTCATACTCCATATTTATCATTTCATAACGATTCGTGCATGGTTTTGCCTTTTTCATTAAACGTTATTTTCTTATTAAATAAACGTTATCGCGTAAACATTATTTTTGAACATTTGACCCGATACTTCCAAAAATTATTCCAATATATTGTAACACTCATATTAAGATTTTAAAAATGTTATTATTAGTTTACCCAGTGTTTTAAATCTATTTCGTATATAAATTGTTATATTTATATAAATTACGACGGTTTTCTTAAATTCAACCCGATAAATAATTATTCACTCAAATCTTTCAAGAAATGTATTTTTATAACTTTTATGACCTCAATATATTTTATCTTGAACCGTGAAAATTTATTTTATCTAACGCTACCTTAAATATTCAAATGTGTATACAACTTACTAATATTACTCAACAATGCTACAAGCTACTACTTATCCTCAAATAACTTTACATTTCTTACACTTACACATTTATAAACATAATATATAATGTAAAGTATATGTACATGCATTATTAATTACATGATTTTCCTAGATATGCAAGATCTTTTATTTATATACTTACACTCCAAGACTTTTTACTCATTCAAAAACAATCATTCAAGGTGTAAAGTCAAGTCTTCTCCTTCTTCTTCCCTCATATATTCGGCCACCATAGGAGCTCAAAGAATTGATCATCAAAAATTTTCTTGTCAAGTTCTACACAATCTAGTAACACTCTTTGTTTAGGTTTTGAAATAAAACCTAGGTGTTTAGGATAAATCCTTGATCATAAACCTCATCAAGCAATTTGTAAGCATAAAACTTCATCTCTTACTTTTTCATATATATTTTTCATACATTTCATGAAGTCCATATGATCATATTTGCTCAAGTTGTAGTTTTATTCATGTTTATCAAATGTTATCACCCATATGTGTCCTATTAATTTTTATAACAAGTATGTACTAGTTAGAAGTTTATAAAAATGATAAATTTGAAAAATGGATCATCAAAGTCTAGTTGTGGTTTTTGGAAGAAATGATTACATAAATTTTATACATGTTTATTTAAGTTTGTATATATATTTTTAGCCTCATAATGAATATTTATTTTGGGTATGATCAAATGAAGTTGTTTTACTAGTAGGATTGGTGATGAGTAGATTAAGGGATTTTTGTGGTGAAGTTGTGGTTAAACAAGTAGAAAAATGGTAATGTTAAAATAAGCGCGGAGCGCTTGTCGAAATTTATAATTTTTTCCGAAAAGTTAGTCATTTTTATAAGTTTTATTAAAGTTTTAGAAACTAGATTTTTAGTTATGAACGTGGCCTTTTGAACGGACTAAAACGGAGTTATAACGAAAAAGATACGTGGTTTTAAAGTTACGATTTAAAAACTACCATTTTCCGGAAAGAGTACATGCAGTCCCGATTTTCAACTGACCAAACAGTGTCCTTAAACTTTCTGTGAAATCTCCAAAGTTTAAAAATATATTAGTACACTTAATTACCTTCGCGTGGATATAAAGAACTTAAAAAACGGACTTAAAACGGTGAGTTATGGTTAACCGAACTTTGAGTCGAAAACGTGCTGAAAACACTATTCACAGCATTAGTATGCTGTCAGGATTTTTAATCAAGGTTTTGAGGGCCTAAACGGACGTTTCCGGGGAAACGGACCTTAAAAACGAGTTAGTTTTCCTATGTATATATTACTTCAAGTCTAACGTAAACCGATTTTTCAATTACAAAACCGTTACATAGTTTTAACTACATTTTCACCATTAGCTCAAAAGTATTTATTTTGACATGGAACCGTCACACATTCAAGTAACAATATTTCTATATTAACTAATTTTCAAGTAGCATATTGGGTGATACGTTTTCAAATCATGCATTCACGACAACATATCATAACTCAAGTCATAACATCCATTTTAGGTCGCGGATAGTTTCGGGCCTCACTTTCGTGCATTTCATTTTGATAACATATCAATCACACCAGGTGAGTTCGTAGCCCCTACTTTTACTTGCTTTCATAACATGTTTTGGGGGAGATACATGCTCAAACTATTTTCATTTACTTTCGCAAGTACTTTAAACTTTTACATACTACTGTGAGTTCGTAGCCCTACTTTTACTTGCTTTCATAACATGTTTTGGGGGAGATACATGCTCAAACTATTTTCATTTACTTTCGCAAGTACTTTAAACTTTTACATACTACTGTGAGTTCGTAGCCCCTACTTTTACTTGCTTTCATAACATGTTTTGGGGGAGATACATGCTCAAACTATTTTCATTTACTTTCGCAAGTACTTTAAACTTTTACATACTACTGTGAGTTCGTAGCCCCTACTTTTACTTGCTTTCATAACATGTTTTGGGGGAGATACATGCTCAAACTATTTTCATTTACTTTCGCAAGTACTTTAAACTTTTACATACTACTGTGAGTTTCATAGCCCCTACTTTTATACATTTTCAATTACTTTTGGGGGAGATACATGCTCAAACTATTTTCATTTACTTTCACAACTATTCTAAACTTTGATATACAACTGTGAGTTCATACCCCGCTTTTACTCATTTAAATTCCTATAAACTATTTGGGGCGAGATACATGCTTATTTATCAAACATTTAAACTCTTTTGCCAAACAACATTACTTATACTTTAGACTTGATTGCGTTTTATACTTGATTGGGTTATACTTGATTTCATATGCATACTTGGATCAAACATACAAAATTAGTGGCACCAAATTAAGTTGTTGGAGGGCTACTAATTTACAAACATACAAGCATTAGTGGCACCAAATTAAGTTGTTGGAGGGCTACTAACTTACAAACATACAAGAATTAGTGGCACCAAATTAAGTTGTTGGAGGGCTACTAATTTACAAACATACAACAATTAGTGGCTCCAAATTAAGTTGTTGGAAGGCTATTAATTTACAAACATCCCAACATGAGTGTTGGAAGACCCTTGTGGTGACATTTATATTTTTAAATACTATGGCACATACATACATGATTGACATACTATTTTTAGCAGTGGGTTGTAAACACACAAGTTGCAAGTTTTGTATGGGCGGGACTTGGAACTGAGTGGATTTACGATGCCTTTGCTTTGCGAACTATTCTATATAACCAAAAACTTTGTTTTTGTTACATAAATACTCTTTTAAGGCTTTACTTGTTAACCAAACTCTATGAACTCACCAACCTTTGTGTTGACACTTTTAGCATGTTTTATCTCAGGTATCTAAGGCATTCACTTCATGGCATGCATTGGTCATATCATAGAGTCGTGGTGACGCCGCGTCTCACGTGGGATTTATACACTTTAAAAACATCGTTTGGCTTGTATCAAACTTATCTTCGCACAAGTTGATTTTCATTTGGGACCTAAACTTTGTAAACTCTGATTATTTTATTTAATCAAACGATGTATTTTCTAAACGACACTTTAGGTCGTTCGATATAACTGTAACTTTGATGCTATGACAGTCATCCCCCAAGGTATTCCATTCCGCTGCAAAACAGGTAATTTGGGGGTGTGACAGATGACACTAGGAATTTTGATGGTTTCAAGTCATATTAAATGATCCTTGAGATCAGATGTAAACCTGAGATAAAATTTGAAAAATCCTTAAAAATTACAAAACTTGAAAAACTAGTTTTTGACCCATTTTGAGGTAAGGATGACTAAAATCAATTTGCTAAAATTGAGAGAAATATCAAACTAGGTGTTTTGAGATGGGAGGAACAATGTGTAAACATTGGAGCAGTAAGATGGTGAGTTTTGAAGTAATGATAAATCAAAAATACTTCGAATGTGATCCTAAGTCATCCATGAGTGAATGTGAGATCAACTGAGCCTAAGGAAAGTTTAAGTGATCGTAATGTAGCATGTTTAACTAGTCCAATAAGGTCTAGAATGTTGGATTGACGCAAGGAGGCTAAAAAGGAACTTCGGTCCACCCGGATTCCACGGATCCTTCACTTGAGGGATCCGTCTAGTTACATCTAAGGGATCCGGCGTCTAAGACAGATTTTCTTAACAGAATAGTTGCAGAATTTTGCACTATGTTTCGAATTATAAAACTAATGATTTTTACAGCAAGCACACATGTATACACGTTAAGCAAAGCAAGGAGAGCATGTAGAGATCACATATAGGCAATCAAATGAGATCGAGCTTACAAATAACACAAAGGTTTAGCAAACTTAACAAGCACTATTCAAGAAGCCCAAAACAGATTTACGGTCTAGATTAGTAAATCATTTACACTAACAATTGCATGCAAGGTATGTGTCTAGAAAGAAAAGAGCACATGAAGGTGTTCAAGACAAAAGATTTGTGAGGTGCTAGTTTAGGACAATCTAGTCATTACGGATGGTGATTAGCATGCAATGAGCTTCGTCTATGAAGTCATGTAGCTCTTCTCGATCAAAGCAAGATAATTGCTTGATGAGGCAAGTGGTTGTGATTAACTAAAAGAAAATTTAATTTTACAACTTGTTTGATTAGTAATCCTAAGACAATGCAAAGTATTTCCATTGTAAACTTACTTTAGGAAAACATAGGAGTATAAATTTCTCAAGTGAGAGAATGAATATGAGACTATTACTAGCGGTGCTCAATTACGGCTAAACACAACCATTTTTACAGGTGATTCCACATACCCAACTTCTATCAAGGAAGCAATTCAACCGTTAGGTCAAATTGAGTTTCTAGTGCAATAAGTTCTCTAGTATTCATTCTCAAGTTAGGAAAATTTATATTCCTACAATGGCCTATCGAAGAGTAACAATGATGATACTTTGCTTTGTTTTTATTAATATTATACTTGAAACAACTAAGGTGACGAAGGTGTCAAAAAAAATAAACGTTATCCATATGGTGAACAAAAAAATGGTTGGATGAGCTAGTTCAACATATGTTGTTAGAAAGCTTGAGTTTGGACTTTCGGATATGAACAATTATATTTGCGTTGCAAAATAATTTACTTGAGTATATCGGATGAAATAATCAAGTTTTCAATCCTACTATGAAGCTTGGAGAGCGATCATGAAAAGGAAAACGGGAGAGTACATCATCAACACAAGTGTAGGTTATGATTTGATGTACATTCTTCTTGTTTTTGGAAAACGATACAAGAAAATATGAAATCAAGAAATCATATAAGCACATAAAACATTTATGTTGCACACATGACAAACTCAATCAAAAAGCCATTTAGTGTGTTATATGTTTTAAACATTTTTCAACTTATAAAACTAACATTTTCGACACAACTAGATGTTGTCCCAAACACTCCTTCAAGTAGCACATTGATTAGTAGATTACTACTAAATCAACAAGCAAGAGAATGAATAGAAAGGTAACGAAACCACATATGTTATTAAATCAAACAAGTAAAAAAGCTATTTGAGATAAGCAAATAATCAAGTAATGCAAGGAAGACAATTTATCATTTAGCATAGCATACGAAAGTTCTTTTCATCGATTGTGTTAAATATAAACATGTATACCAACCTTGATTAGTTTCTTTTATAAATATTGTAAAACCCTAAAAATCAGAAACGCGTTAAATGACCATAATACCCTCATCATAATAATTCGTAAAATAAATCAAGCTCGTTAAGTACGTTAAATATGAAATTTGTAAATGATTTATATAAGACATGGATAATAATAAAAACTTACACTTATGCCACAAAATAAATAAAACACAATATTAAGTCACATGGACTAGATAATTACATGTTTTAGACATTTAAATAAAAGGTATCATAGAGATTATGGCAAGTAAATAAAATGTGATTTGGTCACCCATATCTCCCCCTTAGTCGGCCAAGAAAAATGCCCCAACACCCAATATAATTGCTCTCTTTAGCTAATTCCTATCTCCCATTATTATCTCAATATTTATCTCATTACTCATTCAAAACAAAGGCACCTAAAACCCTAAACAAGATTGACGGCAAACTCTGCTTGCCATCTTTTTCTGGTCGACACAAAGGAGGATCCAAGGAGAGGTTGTGTAGGCTTCATAAGACTGCTGCAAATTCGTGTGCTTGGATTGAGGTTGTTGGTTTGTCATTCGTTTGTGGTGTGCTGCTGTCGTGATACTCTAGGACACAAAGTGTGTCGGGTTGCTTGGCCTTGACCTTGTTTCTTGTTCTTCTTTGATTCACGCTGCAAAGGTACTCATCTAACCACTTTCTCGTCTCGATAACCTTGTTTTACCGTGGGGCTAGTACCTTGCGCATGCTCCTGGTGCAAATAAAACATGTTATATAAAATAAGAAAACTAGAATATATAAAACCTAATGAAAGGCTGCATAAAATCATGGAATAAAACCATATATATGTCAAATTAATATGCCTTTAAGACCTTGGTATTGAGCCTGATATTTAACCCTCTCGAGTTGCATGTCTCCCTTTTATTTATGTCGAGTTTCATGCTTTTAAAATGTGGGTATACACTTGGTGTTACTTGGGTTGAATTGCATAAGATCTTGGGTTAGTTTAATACTTGAAAGAGGCGTATATAATTCTGTTTTGGGGTAGGGAGGTCTCGTTAAATTGCATGATTTCATATGGTTCATATATACATGGGTTAGAGTGGAGTCATGTGCTTGTGGTCTTCCATGTTAGCGTCCTATGCATAAGTATAAGATCTAAGGTTACGTAACTATAAGCATGTTATATGAAATCAGTATAGAGGACTATCAAATGAGATGGGTTATGCATGGTCTTGTGGGTAGAGTTTGAAGCTAATTGTGGGATTTATGGTTGAGTCGTTTACGCTCTGTTCCTTAGTTTAGATAGGAAAGAAGAGAAGGTGTAAAGAGGAAAGGGGGCCTAGACAGAAGAGGAAAGAAGTGATAATAGTTTATTTTGTGTGTTCCCGAGTTGGAAAGAAAGGAAACAGAAATATAATTTTTTTGTGTTCCCGAGTCGGAAAGAAATGGAAAGAAAGTTAGTAATTTTACTATTATACCCTTCACTAGAAATATAAAAACCAAATACAAACACATAACAATGAGTATGTTACTAAAACTATTTTGCTAGTCAAATGGACATTTGCTATATCTCAATGTTTAAAAGATAAACAAGTGTGCATTATAGCATATACATTGAAAGTAAAAAAGCAAGGTACAACAAGTAAATTACATTGGTTTCTTTTGTTAATAGCACAATTTACAATAACATTACAGTGGAGATTGTATACAATGACAATGATTTTTTTTGTTGTTGAAAACTTACAGTGCACATACTAGTTACATCTAAGCATAAAAAACTCATGATTAACAAGCATGTTAAAGAAAGTACGAGGATTATTATTATGAATTTACCTGTTAAAAGAAAGATGCTATGGGTAGTATGCACGTGGGTCGTGATTGCTGCAATGATTTTAATAATAAAAAAAAGGGTCGACTTTATATATATAGAAGCATGTATATTAGGCTAAGGGTATTTTGGTGATTAGATAAAAATTAAAGAGGCTTGTGATTTACTTCTCTCCAAATCATCCCAACTTTGGGAAGAAGATTAGGAGAGGGAATTACACATGATTTACATTCCGTATCTCTTCTCTTCTCTCTTAAAAAAATCTATGGAACACGAATTTTTACAATTTCTCTTCTTCTTCTTTCCACTTCTTTACCCTTCTCTCCAATAATAATCTCGGGAATAGAGTGTTAGTGTTTTGAAAGGGTGTCGGGGGAGTCGAGCCGGGGGTTAATCATAATATATTGTTACTAGGTCGTGAATGTTAATTGTTTGAACCGCGAACGAGTTTGAATATTGATCGAACATGCATATGAAATCTTGTGGGGGTAACTTTGAGGGTGACCGCGGGAAAAATGGTTGGGTCTTTTGGAGTTTTGAAAGTGTCTCGGGGAAAATGAGTCGGGGGTAATCACTAGCTGTGTTTTCCGAGATGCATTGGTTAGCCGTTTGAACCGCGAGCGAGGGTAAACTTGGCTTGTCGAGCAAAGATTGAAATTGGAAATCAAATATGTTGTACGTATGAAAAGAAAAGGAATTTCATATTTTAATGTTTTATTTTTCATTTTAAACCCTCATATTTAGATTTTGTCGCATGCAAACTTTGCACTATTCTAAAATGATACATTACACCTTGGAGAATCAAAATAATAACATTGAGTTTTAATTTCAAAATACTTGTCACTAATAACCCTATACTTTGATATATTTACCATGCGAACCCTATACTTTGAAGTATTATCTAATAAAGCCTTAAAATAGGATTTTTGTCATATTAAACATTTAAATTTGCCATTTATCATTTGTAACCCTTAAGTTTGACCAATTAATGATTATTACCCTAAAGAATTTTAATTCCTTCCATTACTAAAAATGAGAATACGCTTATAACTCTAAAAATATTAATACGGTTAATTGTTGTGACTTAAATGAGCTAATAAGTATTAAACGAATCGTAATCCGTGTAGATTCGTTGAAGAAGACGTAACGTTGTTTCTCTCGCGTTCCTTCCATTTGCTCTCATTGCATTTTCTAAGGTACAGATATTCTGACCTTTTCAGTAAAGGCTTCTCATGATTTTATTTCTTTGGCCTTTCTCTTATGCTTATTAGGGTTCCTATGCCATTGCTATGAATCCATTCTAATTGTCTGAACCTCTATTTGTCTGAACTTCTGTTTGTTGAACCTTGCTATATCTGATTTGGACTTTCTGATTTGAACCTTATGATTATGAACTTTCTGATATGTATTTCTGTTTTGACCTTTATGATTACCTATGATCTGTGTCATTTCTGATATTCTGTCTGACCTAAGTTTGTTTGACACCCGAGCCATTATTTCACTAGGCATGGGGGTTCCATGTCCATGTCAGTGATGCACCTCTGGCATGACTCTAGGGCAGTAGACTGATGTTCTGCCACGTCCCTTGGTGGTGGAACATATTTTGTATATGTTAAGGTAGGGGCGTATGGATGCATCCTAGATCTGTTCTGTATCTGATATGTTATGCTATGTTATGATTTGTCTGGTGAATGATGTTGTGTGCAATACGCGTCTTCACAGTCTGGGAGCTAGCTACTCCATTGGTTACTGAGGTCTCCCCTCCTATTATATATGGTATTCCAAGGTCACCCCTCCGAATACAATGGCTACTTATGATATGATATGATATGATATGATATGTTTCCGGGCTCGTGGTAGATTTCTTACAACCCTTACACTTTTGATATACCTATATTGTACCTTCCGTATTCCCCAACTCACCATAGTCTGTATTAATTGTTCATTACTCTATTACCAAGATATTGATACTCCATTGCATTGATCTGTCACACTTTCATTCCGTTATTTCAGACTATCGTTCCATTCACATACCGGGTTATTATATGTTATTGGATTTGATTATGCTTTTCATGTGTTATGTGACTACTGATTACTCTGCTGTGATATGATTAATATACGGTTATCTGAGTTACCTGTTTTCATCTGATGATATGTGATCTCACTGTTATGTGACCCTCTGAATTGTCTGGTGACCATGCTAATGTGTAATCGTTAGTTTTGTCTGTTTATTATGTGTACTTCGTTTAGTTAATTCCGTGAACTATGACTATTCGTTGTGTCCTTATCTACTTATTGTTTACCTGCCATGTTTACATTTCTGTCTATGCTAGGGTTTGATTAGGTAAATGGTTCAGCTTGTGACGTCTGGTTTGTTAATTAGTTTAGTTGCCCTGCTATGTCTTTAATTCATTTAATTATATCGTTTATACTATATTCCTACTTATTACGTGTGACTGCCATGTGTTGACTGCTGTTAGTACTTCATTGTTATGAATCTTGGTTATGTTTTCAACTAAGGGTTTTGACATGTGTGAATTGCCATGCTCATTTATTAATTAATTGCTTAGTTTTTCTGTAGATATCTGTTTGGCTTGTATGTTTTCTGATTTCCTGATTTGATTGTATGACATATATGTTGTGTGGATGCAACGTCTGCTATGCTTGCTTATGTTTCAGTTCTTGTATGTCTGGTTTGTATGTGCTTGTTTATATGTCATCGATGCTTTGCTTTGCTTCGTTCTCCTTGTTATCTGTGCTTTGGATATCTATATAATTGTGTTCTGCAGGATCTTCATTGACTCCTTGTTCTCATTTCGCTGCGACTTTGTTATCCGTTCCCTTATTTCATTTTGCATTTCAGATTTTATTTAGTTTTCGTTTTGTTATATCTGTTCACTGGGCTTTTTAAGCTCAGCCGCATTTCTTTTCCTGTGGCAGGTTTTAGGTTTGAAGATGGGCTTCGATGGGCTGAGAGTTAGAGTATCTTAGTGGACCAACCCTAGTACCATATTACTTTGGGACTTATTTTGAAGAACTTTTGTTTTAGGATTTTATTTCATTTTGGATATTATATTTTCTTTATTAGTCAATTGTGTATATGTTTTGATACCTCATTTTTAAGGTTTCCGTTTGTAAATATTTTATTTGTATGTTCTGATATGACACCAGAATGTGACACTTCTACCCTTGTCGGGTTGGGGTGTTACAATTATGGTATCAGAGCAAAGGTTTCGTCTTGTTGACCTTAGGATTGACCTGTGAGGACTTGGGAAGACACTAGGTGTTCTGATCTCTTCCGATTCCTTTTGATTGTCATTCATATTTGACGTCGATAATCTTTCGTCTTCACTGTTTTAGCCTTCTTCTTTTCGCGTCGAACTTTGTTATTTTGTCTTCGTACATCCATTTGTCGACCGTTAGATGGAGACTACCCGTGGTGCCGAAGTTGATGGTGTCGACCCTACATCGCTGCCAGTCCCTGACTGGAGAGGTTCGTGGCGAAGCCACACCCGACTGCCGTGCTTTGGAGGCATCAGGATGCTGTTGGAGGAAGCTGGACGGACCAACCAAAGACGCAAAAGACGGAGACAAGATTCAATCGGTGGCTGAGAGGGTTCATCTACTTCATATGATTTGGGCGCGATTTATGTTACTCCGATTCGTTTGTCATGCGTTTTTAGGCGGTTTGATATTCTGTTAAGTGATTCTGATCGGTATTGCTTTTCTTGATTTGTTCGGAATTCGGTTTGAATCGTGAAGTTTTATCGTTTGGCATTTTGTTAATATCTCAGCTTTTCTTTTGGATCGTGAGTAATGAGTCATGAGGAACCGTTTCGAGCAAGTTGGTGGCCTTCTTCTTTGGTGATATGGTAAGTTGTTTGATGTAGTATATGTTGTATGTATGTAATATGGCCTGTTTTGGTATGTTACTTGTTATCTGTATGTTATCTGTTTTGATGTGATATTGGTTATGTGGTTTGACATGACCCGAGGCAGAATATGATGACAATAAGGACTTGTTATGTGATGCAAGTATTATGACGCCTGATCAATGTGATAATACCGAGATCATATAATTTGAACTTATTGAAATCATACGACATCTTGGGAAATTCCTGGGGTTGGTACGTGAATGGAATATGGCTTATATCCGTTATCTGTTAATCCTCATGTTCATTTGGAATTCTGTACCTCTTTGTGAGATTATCACCGACATCTGTTACGTATAAGTTTTGTACACTTTGGAACCGATATCGTTATAATCTGTGTGAAACTATGGATTGCTATGTCTGCCCTGAACGTGTACGTCTCCGTGTACCCCGACGACTTCAATTTTCGAGGACAAAAATTTTCTTATAGAGGGGAAGAGTTGTAAAACCCTAAAAATCATAAACGCGTTAAATGACCATAATACCCTCATCATAATAATTCCTAAAATAAATCAAGCTCGTTAAGTACGTTAAATATGAAATTTGTAAATGATTTATATAAGACATGGATAATAATAAAAACTTACACTTATGCCACAAAATAAATAAAACACAATATTAAGTCACATGGACTAGATAATTACATGTTTTAGACATTTAAATAAAAGGTATCATAGAGATTATGGCAAGTAAATAAAATGTGATTTGGTCACCCATATCTCCCCCTTAGTCGGCCAAGAAAAACGCCCCAACACCCAATATAATTGCTCTCTTTAGCTAATTCCTATCTCCCATTATTATCTCAATATTTATCTCATTACTCATTCAAAACAAAGGCACCTAAAACCCTAAACAAGATTGACGGAAAACTCTGCTTGCCATCTTTTTCTGGTCGACACAAAGGAGGATCCAAGGAGAGGTTGTGTAGGCTTCGTAAGATTGCTGCAAATTAATGTGCTTGGATCGAGGTTGTTGGTTTGTCGTTGGTTTGTGGTGTGCTGCTGCCGTGATACTCTAGGACACAAAGTGTGTCGGGTTGCTTGGTCTTGACCTTGTTTCTTGTTCTTCTTTGATTCACGCTGCAAAGGTACTCATCTAACCACTTTCTCGTCTCGATAACCTTGTTTTCTGGTCGTGGGGCTAGTACCTTGCGCATGCTCCTGGTGCAAATAAAACATGTTATATAAAATAAGAAAACTAGAATATATAAAACCTAATGAAAGGCTGCATAAAATCATGGAATAAAACCATATATATGTCAAATTAATATGCCTATAAGACCTTGGTATTGAGCCTGATATTTAACCCTCTCGAGTTGCATGTCTCCCTTTTATTTATGTCGAGTTTCATGCTTTTAAAACGTGGGTATACACTTGGTGTTACTTGGGTTGAATTGCATAAGATCTTGGGTTAGTTTAATACTTGAAAGAGGCGTATATAATTCTGTTTTGGGGTAGGGAGGTCTCGTTAAATTGCATGATTTCATATGGTTCATATATACATGGGTTAGAGTGGAGTCATGTGCTTGTGGTCTTCCATGTTAGTGTCCTATGAATAAGTATAAGATCTAAGGTTACGTAACTATAAGCATGTTATATGAAATCAGTATAGAGGACTATCAAATGAGATGGGTTATGCATGGTCTTGTGGGTAGAGTTTGAAGCTAATTGCGGGATTTATGGTTGAGTCGTTTAGTGTTTTGAAAGGGTGTCGGGGGAGTCGAGCCGGGGGTTAATCATAATATATTGTTACTAGGTCGTGAATCTTAATTGTTTGAACCGTGAACGAGTTTGAATATTGATCGAACATGCATATGAAATCTTGTGGGGGTAACTTTTAGGGTGACCGCGGGAAAAATGGTTGGGTCTTTTGGAGTTTTGAAAGTGTCTCGGGGAAAATGAGTCGGGGGTAATCACTAGCTCTGTTTTCCGAGTTGCATTGGTTAGCCGTTTGAACCGCGAGCGAGGGTAAACTTGGCTTGTCGAGCAAAGATTGAAATTGGAAATCAAATATGTTGTACGTATGAAAAGAAAAGGAATTTCATGTTTTAATGTTTTATTTTTCATTTTAAACCCTCATATTTAGATTTTGTCGCATGCAAACCTTGCACTATTCTAAAATGATACATTACACCTTGGAGAATCAAAATAATAACATTGAGTTTTAATTTCAAAATACTTGTCACTAATAACCCTATACTTCGATATATTTACCATGCAAACCCTATACTTTGAAGTATTATCTAATAAAGCCTTAAAATAGGATTTTTGTCATATTAAACATTTAAATTTGCCATTTATCATTTGTAACCCTTAAGTTTGACCAATTAATGATTATTACCCTAAAGAATTTTAATTCCTTCCATTACTAAAAATGAGAATACGCTTATAACTCTAAAAATATTAATACGATTAATTGTTGTGACTTAAATGAGCTAATAAGTATTAAACGAATAGTAATCCGTGTAGATTCGTTGAAGAAGACGTAACGTTGTTTCTCTCGCGTTCCTTCCATTTGCTCTCATTGCATTTTCTAAGGTACAGATATTCTGACCTTTTCAGTAAAGGTTTCTCATGATTTTCTTTCTTTGGCCTTTCTCTTATGCTTATTAGGGTTCCTATACCATTGGTATGAATCCCTTCTAATTGTCTGAACCTCTGTTTGTCTGAACTTCTGTTTGTTGAACCTTGCTACATCTGATTTGGACTTTCTGATTTGAACCTTATGATTATGAACTTTCTGATATGTATTTCTGTTTTGACCTTTATGATTACCTATGATCTGTGTCATTTCGATATTCTGTCGACCTAAGTTAGTTTGACACCCGAGCCATTATTTCACTAGGCATGGGGTTCCATGTCCATGTCAGTGATGCACCTCTGGCATGACTCTAGGGCAGTAGAGTGATGTTCTGCCATGTCCCTTGGTGGTGGAACATATTTTGTATATGTTAAGGTAGGGGCGTATGGATGCATCCTAGATCTGTTCTGTATCTGATATGTTATGCTATGTTATGATTTGTCTGGTGAATGATGTTGTGTGCAATACGCGTCTTCACAGTCTGGGAGCTAGCTACTCCATTGGTTACTGAGGTCTCCCCTCCTATTATATATGGTATTCCGAGGTCACCCCTCCGAATACAATGGCTACTTATGATATGATATGTTTCCGGGCTCGTGGTAGATTTCTGACAACCCTTACACTTTTGATATACCTATATTGTACCTTCCGTATTCCCCAACGCACCATAGTCTGTATTAATTGTTCATTACTCTATTACCAAGATATTGATACTCCATTGCATTGATCTGTCACACTTTCATTCCGTTATTTCAGACTATTGTTCCATTCACGTACCGGGTTATTATATGTTATTGGATTTGATTATGCTTTTCATGTGTTATGTGACTAATGATTACTCTGCTGCGATATGATTAATATACGGTTATCTGAGTTACCTGTTTTCATCTGATGATATGTGATCTCACTGTTATGTGACCCTCTGAATTGTCTGGTGACCATGCTAATGTGTAATCATTAGTTTTGTCTGTTTATTATGTGTACTTCGTTTAGTTAATTCCGTGAACTATGACTATTCGTTGTGTCCTTATCTACTTATTGTTTACCTGCCATGTTTACATTTCTGTCTATGCTAGGGTTTGATTAGGTAAATGGTTCAGCTTGTGACGTCTGGTTTGTTAATTTGTTTAGTTGCCCTGCTATGTCTTTAATTCATTTAATTATATCGTTTATACAATATTCCTACTTATTACGTGTGACGCCATGTGTTGATTTGTTGTTAGTACTTCCGTTGTTATGATCTTGGTTATGTTTTCAACTAAGGGTTTTGACCTGTGTGAATTTTCATGCTCACTTATTAATTAATTGCTTCCGTTTTCCTGTAGATATCTGTTTGGCTTGTATGTTTCTGATTTCTGATTTGATTGTATGACATATATGTTGTGTGGATGCAACGCCTGCTATGCTTTCTTATGTTTCAGTTCTTGTATGTCTGGTTTGTATGTGCTTGTTTATATGTCATCGATGCTTTGCTTTGCTTCGTTCTCCTTGTTATCTGTGCTTTGGATATCTATATAATTGTGTTCTGCAGGATCTTCATTGACTCATTGTTCTCATTTCGCTGCGACTTTGTTATCCGTTCCCTTGTTTCATTTTGCATTTCAGATTTTATTTAGTTTTCGTTTTGTTATATATGTTCACTGGGCTTTTTAAGCTCAGCCGTATTTCTTTTCCTGCAGCAGGTTTTAGGTTTGAAGATGGGCTTCGATGGGCTGAGAGTTAGAGTATCTTAGTGGACCAACCCTAGTACCATAGTACTTTGGGACTTATTTTGAAGAAAATTTGTTTTAGGATTTTATTTCATTTTGGATATTATATTTTCTTTATTAGTCAATTGTGTATATGTTTTGATACCTCATTTTTAAGGTTTCCGTTTGTAAATATTTTATTTGTGTGTTCTGATATGACACCAGAATGTGACACTTCTACCCTTGTCGGGTTGGGGTGTTACAAATATGATCAAAACCTTAATTTCAAAAGAGGACACATTGTTATTCAAAGATGAAAACATCCGTCTCCAATTAGATCAAAAGTTTGTGCAAAAGTTATGACCAAAAAATGACTTTCTATTATAAATCAATGATTCTATAAATTTTTGTTTTGAATCAGTTTATGAAATCATTTTTAAATGAAAGTAGACTCAAATACCTTTAAAACGATAGGTGGCACGACTTCTAACAACTTACGGTTGATTAATTATGAATTTTTGAAATTCAGACAAAAACAGTCTTCTTTACCACGGATCCTACGTATCCCTTGCTTGAGGTATCCGTCTAGTGTAACCTGAGGGATCCGTGGATCTGACAGAGAATTAAAAAAATGCATGTTTTGACCCGACAAAAAAATTTAACCTTTGTAGACTTTTTAGTGAAGTTATATTATCCATTTTTACCCTTATTCAAGCTTGATTAACAAGATATCTAACAGCAAAACTTCAAAGAGAAAAAAAAATCAACAAAACACTTTTCATATTATGCTTGACTTCACCAAAAATTTGATACAAGGACCTTACTCATTTTGAAAACCATTTGTTTTAAAAACTAGAGTCAACCGGCTCTGATACTAATTGTAAAAACGTAGAAGGGGGTTGAATACGTTTCCGTTTCAAACTTAAAACTATTGGATCAAATATAGTATAAACCATTGCATTTGCTAATCTCGACGCGAGGATGCATTTAACGCATTACGGCATGTAAGGCCAACCCCTAAATATCACATAAGATTCCGCAAGATTAATGGTTCATTATAAATCAAGTTTCACCATTATTAGTACGGTTGCTTTTTCTTGATCAAGCGTACCATAATATGTAAAGTGCTAAATATAGTTTATGACTATATGAAAGACCAAGTATGCATCATAAACATAGACATCAACCACATAGAAAATAAACAATGTAATGCAAGAATAAAAGTAAAGCGATAAGTAAAAGGATAGAAAAACCAACACGAGGATTTATAGTGGTTCGGCTACAAGGACACCTTCCTTGCCCTACTCCACTCCCCGAGTCACCTACTCGAGAGTTGCTTCACTAGATCAACAAACTCCATTCTTGGCGAAGAAAACCTTACACAACGTCGCTTACACTTTTTCCGGTACTAAGCTAAACACCGAGTTCTTCCACGAGGTAGAACCAAACCAATCACAACGTTGCCTACACTTTATCCGGTACAAGGCTAGATACCTGGTTCCATTACAAAGGAGGAACCATTTCCCGACCAACACGAATCCTATCCCTAAGGAGATCCACTCCTTATGACAACATCAACAAGGATATCAATATCCTTTGACCCAATACTAATCTATCTTGTACATCGAATCACACCATATCGAATGTACACCTTAGGCACCTTTCGCTAATGCCTTTGACTCGATCTTCAAGGCACCATTCACTAATGCCTTGTGACTTGACCTCTACGCACCCTTCACTAATGCCTTTAGCCTTAACTTCTAAGCACCCTTCACTAGTGCTTTCAATATGGACATTCGACACCTTTCACTACTGTCTTCGTCTTGACCCTTTAGACATCTTTCACTTATGTCTATGACAAATCTATGACACCCGTTATGTTTTGTGGCCCAACATAACAAACCTTGTGTTTTATGGCGCAAACACATAAACCATCTAGTCTAGTCATAGATACAAGAATATTATACTAGACAATATCCAAGACAATGTGTCTAATGGATATGAAATCCTAAGCTAAACATCAAGAACACAAAGCATGATGTAGTTAGTCTTCTATGAATGAAGATGCAAGTTTCCCAAGCTTGTTGTAGAAAATCTTCATGTGCTTATATGCTTGTGATGGGTGATCACTTTAGTAGGTAAAGATGCAAGATCTCTAAGCTTGCTTTGGAGGATCACTTCGGGAGTATGCTTACAACAAATGAAAGTTAGAACAGTATGATCATATGAGATGAGGGTGGTTTACATGTTTCCTAATGATCTAAATATCCTAGAAATTGTGGAGAGAAACTATGTGTGAAGGTGTAAAGAAATGGTAAGAAGTGGCTTGCTATTTATAGGCAAAAAGGCCAAACCATGTTTCTTCCCCAAGGATCCCTCCTGGAGGGATCCGGCCCTTGTAATTCCAAGGGATCCGTGGACGCTCCTCTTTACCCATAGTTTATGGGTTAAAACCATGGGCTATGGGTCATGGTTTTGAGTGCCCACTAAGGTACAATGTATCTACACATTGGGTATGGGTCTTGGGTCATGGGTCATGGGTTTTACCCAACACATTCACTTATGATTAGTTGAGACAAAATATAATTACAAGTAACTTATACATTTTACGTTATGTATTACAAGTTACATCTTTGTCATCAACAAAATAAATGAGAATGTATAGATTAAATATCGTAATATTTGCACTAACAAGTTTGTTTCCAAGGATGTTGATATCCTTGATTAGGTGTTCTGTAGTTTTGGGTAGTAGTTCCTCCATTGTAATGGAACTCGGTACTTAGCCTAGTACCGGATAAAGGGTAGGCGACATTGTGGTAGGTGTGGTTCACCTTGGTGAAAGAACCTGGTGGTTAGCCTAGCACCGGAAAAAGAGTAGGCGACGTTGTAAAGGCTTCTCCGCCATAAGGAGTTGGTGTCGTGTAGTGATTACGAACTCTCGAGTAGGTGACTCGAGGAGTGGAGTAGGGCAAGGAAGGTGTCCTTGTAGCCGAACAACTATAAATACTCGTGTCGTGGTTATGTGATTCTTACTCTTTATCTTTCATTATACTTTTACATATCTATCTATCAAAGTCCAACATACACATCTTAATAGATTGACGTAAGTCGATCTAAATATTTTAAAACAAAGTTTTAATTGGTAAAACTATTCAACCCCCCCCCCTTTTAGTTTTCCACAATTGGCATCAGAGCTTCGTTACCAAGTTTCTTAGAGTATGTTTTACTTTTAAAACTTGATACGATCCGTGTATGTTTGAAAACTACAAAGAAGGATTTTTTAAGTCATGTTGTAAAAATCACTATAGTGTTTATTTATGGACAATGATAGAACGTTCTAATATTTTCATTGTTAATAATTCTCCATACTTGGATTTGGGCATACCATGAAGATCATGAAGAAATTATCTAAATATTTCTTTTCGTAAAAAGAATGTTTAGCATTGTATTCCTCACACATGGATCTGGAGATCCTAAGAAGATCACAAAGAATTTCTCTGAATATTTCTTTCCTTAAAAAGAATATTTAGGAAAGGTATGATCATTAATAATTTACACTTTGCTATCATTATTAAAGTCTTTGTTGTATGATTAATCTTTATTAGTAATTACTTAAGTAGTTGTTTATATTAAAATCATCATCAAGAATAGTATTCTTCGTTGATTAATATAAACTACACTACAAATCTGTAATAATGATATTTCGGTTATTCGATAGCCTCAATCATTATTCATCACAAAAGGATTATTGACATTTCATCTATGTCAATGAATATCCATGTGAAAATTTCTTATATTTTGATAAAATGGGATTTTATCGTAATCTTTGAAAAACCTCCCAAGAATTATGACTAATTCAGAAAAAGAGAATCCCGTCAAATAGGATTAGTATTAAACCGTCAAAACCCCAAACCACAAGTTATAGAGCTTAAACATCAAACTCTAGGTATTTTAGAACTCCCAAATCTAAGTCGTCAATGAATGCTTAAACTGAATTTTTGCCGTCACGCCGGATCCCTGAGTTTGAACTAGTCGGATCCCAAATGAGAGTGATCTGTGGGATCCGTGCAACAGAAGACAGCATAAGTTAGAAATGATCACTGTGGAAGTTCCACAACCACTTTCCCTTCAAAGACTTACGAACAAAAACCCAATTACTGTTCACAGGAGCAATTTGATCATTTCCTTCAAGCATAACAATCTCTTGTGTAAGTTTAATCTTCACTACATTGTTAATTTAATTCCTTTATTTCTATGATTACAATTTTTTCATCTTTAGAAGTTGGGATCAAATGGGTTTTTCATAATTTGTTACCACATTGTTTTCTAAGATAATCTAAATCAAAGAATTAACATTGTTAATACAAATTAAACTCATTTCTTGAATTCAATAATGATGATTTGAGCAAAATTGTGATCAAACCCTTTAGGCTACTATTCACAATTAATACCACATTGTGGTTGTGTTGTATAGGAACAATCATGCCAAGTAACCGACAACAAGACTATCAAGATACCGCCAACTACATCCCAATGTACCATAGAAAGGATGGACTTAGCCCGGAAGATAGGAAAGCCTTCAAGTTGCTCGAAAAGAGACTTTTTCATGAAGGTCTTGTTGTAGAACCATCATTTCTTGCCAACACCGACATCCAACAAGTTTTTGAGACCATTGGCTTTGATTGTTTATCGGACTTAAACGAACAAATTTGCCCGGTGTTCGTACTCGAGTTCTACAAAACAATGAGGATAGTTAGAAATGATGACGGGACCATCTCTATTGTCTTCATCATAAATGAGCATTAGTACACCCTTTCGCTTGTGGAGTTTGGAAGAATACTACAGGTTCCATATCAAAGATTTTGCATGTTTTCCAATGTGTGGTCTTTGGCGAAGATACACGATATGGTTGATCATCATGAAATCTACCACATGAGAATCCCAGAAGCAACCACGGTGACGGACACCGTGTTCATGCGAAGGACATCCCCATCGAAAGTCACTAGAAATTTGAAAGTGATCTATAGGGATCCTTTCCAAATGGAGCTCTCCGAGATGTATGCTTTGTATAGGAAATGGGAAGTTGTGGTGAGGGAGAATGTGTTGTGCTTAGGAGGGAACAAGGATCACCCCAATGCGTGCCTAAGTTTCATGATCTATTGTCTTGTGACCGAGACTCGCTTCAACCTTGCATACTACATGATTAAGAGAATAGCGAGTGTAAAAAGAATGGAAAAAATGGTGCTCCCATACACAATGCTCCTAACCCATCTTGTAAGGTTCATCTTTTCTTTAGATCCTTCTCTGTACTCCTATGATCATAGCTTTTGCTACAAAGTTATGGTGTCATTGACCGAGGGTAGAACTACAAGGTTTATGGTGGAAGGAAAAAGGCCTCACCTACCCACGGATTCCTTGGATGACCGGGAGAGGGAAAGAGAAGGTGAAGGTAGTAGCAACCCACTCGGAAACACCGATCTCGACCCTTTGGATTACATCAATGAATTGCCGGACATTCCTAGCCTGATTCTCAGTGAACGACACGTCAAGTTTACTCACACAAGCTAGCCACTTGTGAATGACTAACCGTAAGAAACTTAAAACGGCTCAGACACTGATTATCTGATAATGAAGGCTTAAGGGTGTGTGTATGGATTAAAACCTCAATATCGATATCAAAAATAATCACGAAGATAGATTCAAATTTCTTTAGGAAAAAGAATAATAAATCAAATCCCGTGTGTGATCGTGTATACGGATTAGAAAACCCGAATCGTTTCCCGAGCGTGAATTATAACGTCGTTTTTGGTTTGGAATTTAAAGCTCAATGTTTTGATTTGTTTGATTTTGATTTTATTAAACTACGGGAATAGGGAAAGTAATTAAGGGAATCTATTTTACGGGAAATCCTAAGTGCAAATTAACTAAAACGTAATTTATAAAAGGTAATTAAAAATGCAACTATGTCTAGATTATAACCTAAAAATGCCTAAAATTACTTTTACTCTAGAAATGTAATTAGAAAACTATTTTAGAATTAACTATTTTTTGGATTTTTCTGGATTTATTTAAAATTAAAAACTAATTTTTAACCTTTTAAACTAAATTAAAATACTAAAAATTATAAAAATCAAAGGGAAAAAATGTGAAACTATTTTTATAAAATCTAAAATATCGTTAAAGACTTTTTCAAAACTATTTTTATATTTTTCAGATTAATATTCTATTTTCTACTAATTTAAAACTATTTTAATCTAATTTAAATTGTGAAAAATACCAAATAAAAGGGGAAAAATAAGGAAAAATCTTTTTTATGCTTTTTATATTTTTCTTAAACTGAGAAAATTGAAAAATTATTTTTTTTAACTTTTTCTTAATTAATTGCAATTAAAGCTAATTAAAAGTGATTAAAAACTATTTTTAAATGAGAAAATTACTAAACAGTGACCAAAATTAATGAAAAATTCAGGAAAATTCTAAAATCTTAATCTAGTTCTGTGAAAAATATAAAATGTAATGCTTATGTGTGAAATATAAGGGCTGCAGTGTAATTTGATAGCAAATAAGCACTTTAGAAATAAGCAAACAAGCACAATAAGCCACCAAACTTCTACAGAAACTAGATTATACTCAAATAAGCTAATATAAGCTAAATCCAACTACTCCTAACCTTAAATAAGCAGATTCACTAGATTATATGTTAACTGAATATATAAGCAAAACAGTGAACAGGTCCTATGTTTGAGCTAATGCACAAGCTTCTCAGAAAAGCTTAAGCCAAAAACAGATATGTGGTCTTGAAGACCACCTAGTATACTGCAAGTAGACCAAAAATGAGACCTTAACTATGTAAAATGAACTCTGTGCAACTGCTGCAAGTTCTGCATAAATCAGTTTTTGACATGTTTGACTTTTTGAAAACAGTTTAATACTTTGACTTTCTTGAGATTTAGATGCAAATTTTGAACTGACAATGATGAATCTAGATGAAATACACTTTAAGCAAGCTAGTATATCAAGTTTTAAACCTTTATGAATGATTATGGTGACTGATTCCAACAATAATGTGATCAAGACAGTTAGAATGAAAATTTTGACTATCAATGAAAATTATGCAAAACAAGGACAGATATAAGAGTAATAAACTATAATAAGCCTCAAACTACTGATCTACTCTAATATAATGACCTCTAAAACAGTTTAAAACCTTGATCCAAACACTACTTTATGTGAGAAAATGCAATCTAATCAAGCTCAAATACAAAACGACTTATGCTAATCATTAAAACAGATTTAATACACTAAATTAAAGCTAATGAGGACAGCAAATATCGGTACTAAAACAGATCTAATAGATATTAAACCACCCTTTGTTTATTAAGCTAGAATATGAGAACAAGCTTCCACTTACAAGAGATCCAGCCACAATGGCTTGCAAACCAGCAAAAGGACCACTAACCTAACCCATATAACATCAAACTCAACCCAGATCCATCATCAAATCAAACCATAACCATCAAATGAGCACACAGTTGACTTTCGTTGACCTGAACTTTTGTGAAGTGTAAATGAGTTAAGTGGACAGTGAGGTGCAATGTAAGCTCACTAGAGCTATAATAAGCTGAAATGAGCTTATTCCATCATTCCAATTAGCTTATTGATTATTTTAAAACAGAAATGCAAGATTAAAGGTAAAAACTTGAAATTTTTATTGATATTAAAAAAGGTTTACAAGAAACTGAGAATACAATAAAAGCTTAAGAAAAACATTTAATAAACTACTGAAATACAATAACAATAAGCTAAATGAAACTAAAGGATTGCACGAATTCCTTTGTGAGCCAAGAGGTCTATTTATAGCCTTGAGCAGGTCTTGGATTCTTGATAAGAAGAGCCTAGAAGCCATTTTGAGCCACACAATCAATCCATTGTCACCTTAACCAATCAAAGAGCTCCATTTCACCCATTGAGGTGTCGCGTCCAATGAGATAGTGCCATTTGTCCACGTGGCATTCCATCTGTCAAGTCAGCTGAGGATAAGGCTTCTAGAAATATTCTAGTATGAGTTTGGGTGTTTGGGGATTGGTAAATGGTGGTAAATTAGAGGGTAAATGGGCGTTTGGGGAAGAAGGTTACTGTGGGGCGCGTTTGGTTTAATTATATTATTTCAAAATGTTTGACCGGGTTGTGTCTTTGACTTGGGTTAAATAAACCGGGTATAAGGGTGTGTTCGGGTAGGATAGTTTATTGGACGGGGTAATTTGTTTGTGATATTGGGCCGAGAGTTGTTAAGTGGATTTGGACTTGGATTGTATATTGGACAAGTAAATGATCCAAGATGCAATATAGGGACCAATGATGTAATTTCGGATTTCCAAGGGACCAAACATGTAATTTCTGAAATTATCTTCAAGGACTGAATCTGTCAATCTTCAATAGACCAGGGACTGAATTTGCAACTTTTGAAACTTGAGGGTGTTTTCGTCAGTTCTTTGAAAGTTAAGGGACTATTTCTGACATTTCTTCAAACTTTGATCAAATCTTCACAAATCATCCTCAGAGATTAGAAATCTTCATAAATGCATAATTTTGACCTTCCGGCTCAGCTTAAGCTCTCTTAATCTCTCGTGCTCGGATTTATGTCTGATTTGGTACCTTTTTGCGTGTTTTTACATATCCATACCTGCACAAGCACAAACTCAAGAAAACCATAAATATTAGCAATAAACGGCTCTTTCTTGGTTATTTTGGGTCTATTTTGATGATGAAAAGGTATGTGTTTTAGCACATACCAAAATACCCCAGACGAGACTATTGTCGTGTCCTCACACAATGCAATCAACTCACGCTTCTAAAACCAAGGATTTCACTCTCCTTCTACTAAACCTATAAAGAAGTAGCAAAGATTCCTCAAAAGAGATTAAGAAAGCCTTAATTCTAAAAACGCCCCGTTTACCTTTTAATTCACAAGTAGATATTAAGATTAAGCACATTCTGATTATGAGTGACGGTTTGTTAAACTTTCATGTCGATCAATAACTCCAACATTTTTCAAACGACATGTTAGGATCACGGAGTAGAAAACACAACACAGCGTGAAGTGACCATACGGATAGAATACATCGTCCCTGATTTTTCACAAGTCCCAAACTAAGCGTAAAACCGAAATCATTGTTAAATATGATTCTAGATGCTAACACTACCCATGGAAGTTACTTGTGTAATTACCTTTTGCTCCCATTTTCCTATTTCATCTAGATTTTTTATTTTTGTGAGAAATGAATTTCTTCAAATTTCTCGTTTCGATAACTTTTATTCCGATAAAGATATAAAGCTAAGTCGATAATTAGTTATCCATCTTCTCTCAAGAACCATTGTCGTAAAAATGAGGTCCACATCAAGGAATTTTTATTCACTTATACTTTATTTTTCATTTTCATTTTTCAGCATTTTTTATTTTTTTTTATTTATTTATTTATTTATTTATTTATTTTTATGAACTTATACTTGGACTTTTACGTGTATGAGCTATGAACTACGGAGCTTCACGGGGTAATTCCAAGACTATAGGCTTCATGAAATGAGGATCCCGGCTGGCTAGGCTAAGACCTCACTCAATCTCGGCTAAAGATCCAAGGGTCCGATCTCGACACCGCAGCTCACAACTTTACTTATTACTTTTCACTTATCACTGATTTCTTATTTATTACGGATCCTTGATGTGTACCCAATTTTTAAAACAAAGATTCTTTTAAGAAGATAAAGAACTAACTATCGCCAAAAACTCAACATCTCTAATTATTATTAGACAGATATGGGGTGAAACAATTTTGTGGGAACAAAAAGCCATAAGTACCTTCGATGGGCTCTAAAGAGAACCAACTACTCCATGCTTAGCATCTAAACTCATAAGTAACTCTATCATTTCTCGATCTCTGCAAATTTAAAATCCCAAATAATGAGATCCGCATATGCTTAGCCGATAATTTTTAGATTACCTATGGTTAAGGGAACAAGCTAGGGCTCAACACGCCCGGTCAAGTCAGAATTCCATTCCTACTCTCACCAGCGGAAAGTCAATCAAGGTTTCAAAACATATATTAACTTAGCAAATGCTTCGTCTAATGAAATCAAGTCATGCATATTTAAAGTCGCTCAGGGAAACTTGCAAATTCTTGGCCTTGTGAGCTAGACTTCGCATTTTATAGCTTCTTGTCTAAGAGACTAGCCAACTTTTCAATCAAAAAGACTTAACAAAAGCTTACAAAAATTTTAAATTTTTCATATTTTTGCACAATTTTTCATTTTCTAAGGAAAAACGGAGTTGCAAGAGAACACGACAAAAAATAAGCAAGTGCGGTCAAATCAAATCGAAGATTACCCTACCCCAGACTAGAACGAAACATTGTCCTCAATGTTTAAAGCAAGGGTATCACGAAAATCTAAAAGCCGTTTATTAAGTATGCTAAAAGATAGACGTTAGTCGATAAGATTTAGGATACGGTTTCCATCGGCATCGATCATGAAACTCGAGTGTAGAAAATGACAAACTTCGAGCACGAGAGTCTTCATATCGGAAAAATCCTACACAACATCACAAACAACCAAACCGAAATCGAAGAGGACCTCTTCACGTCACTTATTAGAAAATAGAAAGAAGATAGAGATAAGCATGGGGTGCCTCCCACGAAGCGCTACTTTTTTTCTTAAACGAGTCGCTAGCTGACTCGTCCCGAATTCATTTGTCCTTGGGGAAGAAAATGGTAGAGATACCAGGGTCAAAAGCGGTGTCCTCATTCCCGAAAGAATGAGACTGGGTGGTTTGGGAGGAAAAGAAAATGTCGGGCTCCAGCACATACGGAATAACTTCTCCCAAACTCACATAAGGCATATGAAAGATCGATCCATCATCCGGCGGTTTTGCGGGCGGACGAAGGGATGAAGGATCGATAAGAGAATACTCCAAAGAAGTCGGGAGCTCATGGTATAGAAAGGTGTTACTCAAAGGCTCATCAATGAAGGCATCCAAGAGAGGATCCTTATCTCGAATGACATTTTTATCATAAAACTCATCAACCTGTATCCCGGGGTTGAAAATCTTGTCTTCGGAGAGGAAGGAGATCAAAGTGTCATCTATGTGAAAATCCTCACGAGGAGAGGATTCACTCTCGGCTAAAAAATAATATTGGACCTCGGGATCAATAAGTTCATCTGTCGACAACTTCACTTCCTTATCTTTCTTTGGAAAAAACGGATCATCGTATTCTTCTTTATCCTCAGAGAAAATCGAGTCGGTAGGAGCAAGTTCATCGGTGAACTCCTCACTTTCTTCGTCAAAGAGTTGATTTTCAAAATTTTGAGTATATTCAGAATCAAATTCAAACAAGGGATTCGTGAATGTCTTAAAAGATTCTGGATTGAAAGATGTCTCAAAAGAAGGTTCCATGATTTCAGAAAAAGGAGTGGAATTGCCACTCAAAAGAAGGTTGATTTTCTTAGAAATCGGAGGTGGGACAAGTGGTGTACTCTTAGAGCTAGCAGTTTCCACCACTACCGTTGTAGACTCCATTTATTGTTTCTTTTTTCGTTCAGCTTGTATTGTCGACATATTCTTGATCGTAAACCTTGAAAGATCAATTCGAGACGTTTTAGGCTCAACTTTCTCCAACTTATCAACATCATCGGATCGTCGGAGGGGGGTAAGAAGATGGCTCGTTATATAACAATTTTTCAAGAAAAAGAATGTCCCCCTCCGGGTCAAAAGTAGCATCATCAATCTCAACGGGAACTGAATCATCATTAAGAAAGGCCTCGATCTCTTCCCAAATAGGGTCACTTTCCGTAGTGAGAGACGGGAAAGAGTCGGTCATAACCGGATTAGACGGTAAAGTGGGATTGCCACTTTCTTCAGAGAAATCAATCACACCGATGCTATGAATCGAATGATCATCGGGTGGAGGTTTTGAAGTTTGCTCGGCATAAAACATTATCTTTTCATTTCCTTTTCTGATCGTTAACGTTCCTTGGTAATGATCCACAAGGACTTTCGCGGTTCTCAAGAATGGTCTTCCTAAAGTGAGAGGGACTCGGGCATCGACCTCTATATCAACTACGGCGAAATCCACGGGAAAATGGAATTTATCCACTCGTACCATAACATCGTTGACTACACCAACCGTGTGAGCAATTGTTCGATTAGCTAATTCGATAGTCATACGAGTAGGTATAAGAGTCTTCAATCCAAGCTCATGATATATCGCAAGAGGCATGAGACTTATGCTTGCACCTGAATCGGTTAGGGCATTATATTCCTTAATATCATTTAAGGAGCAAGGAAGGAGAAATTTCCCGGGATCACCAAGCTTCTCGGGAGCTTGGTTCGAGGAAGAATTAAACGGTGTAGGCTCAGGTGAAATCTTTGAAATTTGTTCCAATTTCTCTTCATAAATCATTTCAGCAGCTTTAATCATATCAGTCGTAAGTTTGAACTTGGTTCCGGAAACAACTTTCATTTTGTCGAACCGTGATTGAACAGATTTGCACGGTGTAAGGTTAGAACTCGGCATTATGACAGAGATAGAAGGAACTTGGGCAACCAGAGGTTGGACGTAGTTGGCTTTTCCATTATCAAGAGGAATTACCGGGTCCTTTGTCACCTCGGTCTCTCGTGCTACATTCCTCACCGGAGAGGAAGTAGTCATCGAGGGCCCATCATCTCGAATGGAAACGGATTTCATTTCTCCCTTCGGGTTTGGAATGGTGTTACTTGGGAGAGAACCGGAACCCGAGGGTTGACTCACTTGGCACAAAACAGCATTCAACATACTTTCAAGTTTATTCTGCGAAGCATCCAATTTGTTGTTCTGAAGTCGAATTTCGTTCCTAAACTCATTGCTTTGTCTAGTTAATGAAGATTGAAACTCGTTTCTCAAACTTGAAATCTGGGTTCTCATGGTTTGGATGGTAGCATTATTGTTCTGAACGTAATTCGAGAATTCATTAGAGGGCAAAGGCGGAGCTTGATAGCTTGAAGCTTGATATCCTTGATTGTAATTGACTCCTTGATTCGGGTATTGATTTGGTGGGGCTTTGAATTGGTTTTGAACATTTGGTCCACGAACTTGATTCTGATTAAAACGATTCTGATTGTTCGATGGAGAAAATCCCGGAGGTCCCATTTGATTACTAACACGAGGTTTTGTTTCAACTTGAGGACGGTATTGGTTACCTCCGGTTACGGCATTAGCTTCGAAGGGATTGCCATCGGTGGCGGTACAATTGTAGTAGGCATGCGGGCCACCACAAGTAGTACAAGTCGTTTCCACCGCTTTGACTTGAGCGGGTGGAGAAGAATTAATCTTAACCAAAGCCTGGATCATATCCGTAAGCTTATCAATCTTAGCATCGGTGCTAGACGTATTTCCGTGAGACGAAGACGATGGTGTATCATTCACTCGAGCAGCAACCGATTTGCTACGTGATGTACGAACTTTAGATTTGTTCTCAATAATGGACAAGGCATCTCTCGTTGATCGGGTCAACAAATTACCACCCGCGGCGGCATTGAGAGAGTCTTGATCAGTCTCATTCAAACCGTTATAAAATGTATCAAGTTGGTGCAACTCAGAAAAACCATGATGGGGACATTGCCTAAGCAAATCTTTGAATCTGTCCCATGCCTCACTAAATGATTCATCAAATCTTTGTGTGAATTTTGTTATTTCATTTTTAAGGCTTGTTGTTTTAGACGGTGGGAAGAATTCGTTCACGAATTTTGATACTAAATTCTCCCATGTGGTTATCGATCGAGGGGGTAGTTTTTCGAGCCAAATCCGGCCGGCCCCCTCGAGTGAAAATGGGAAGAGTAGTAGCTTGATAGCCTCTTCCGGAACGTTACGGTACTTGATCGTAGACGTGAGCTTGTTGAATCGTCGGATATGAGAGTGAGGATCGTCTCTCTCGAATCCGTAAAATTGGCTTGACGAAACCAAATTTATCAATCCGTGTTTAAGCTCAAAGTTATCGGCAACGATTGCCGGGACGACGATGGCTTCTCCATAACCCTCGGTGGGTGCTTGGAGTTGCTCTAGCATAGATCGGTTGTCCTCCGCCATTTCGATGATGGGCGGGGTTTGATTAGTTCGAATCTCGGGTTCGACTAAGGGAGCACGTCTATTTCGCCTTCGCGGAATTGTAGCGGCTTCACGTATCGGTCTGTAGTTATTAGAACGAGTGCGCATGCACTTTCAAAAACCAAGGCAATTAAAACGAACGGTATTCGAAAACACAGTGAACTTAACCAATAATCCCAAGTGAATAAATCACCTCTATAAGACAAACGCACAAGCGAGCGGAGAAGCTTTTTTAGGTCAGCGCGAAGCTTATTAAAAACCCGCTTCTTTACAGCCGCAATTTAATGTCAGGCCGTCCTTATACCCACCACACAGTTTGTTTATCCGATAGAAATAAATAAATCCACAAGCGACACAAAGGCAAGTTTTTTTTATCTTTAGTTCGGGAACTTATTAATGATAACACCTCCGTTGAGAATGTTATATAATTGGTGTCTTCTATTTATTAGCAAAAACACAAGAGAAAATCTTTTTGTATTTTTAATATGATATATATATATACAAAAGAAAAAGGAAAATATTTTTTACTTTTTTAATTTATAGAAAAATAGTAACTTCACGAATGAAGGATCTCGAGTCACTAATCGTCAAACCTCAAACGATATTGTCGTGACACAACCTCCCCGGCAGCGGCGCCAAAATTTGATTCTCAGTGAACGACACGTCAAGTTTACTCACACAAGCTAGCCACTTGTGAATGACTAACCGTAAGAAACTTAAAACGGCTCAGACACTGATTCTCTGATAATGAAGGCTTAAGGGTGTGTGTATGGATTAAAACCTCAATATCGATATCAAAAATAATCACGAAGATAGATTCAAATTCTTTTAGGAAAAAGAATAATAAATCAAATCCCGTGTGTGATCGTGTATACGGATTAGTCAACCCGAATCGTTTCCCAACGAGGCGTGAATTGCCAACGTCGTTTTTGGTTTGGAATTTAATGCTCGATGTTTTGATTTGTTTGATTTTGATTTTATTAAACTACGGGAATAGGGAAAGTAATTAAGGGAATCTATTTTACGGGAAATCCTAAGTGCAAATTAACTAAAACGTAATTTATAAAACGTAATTAAAAATGCAACTATGTCTAGATTATAACCTAAAAATGCCTAAAATTACTTTTACTCTAGAAATGTAATTAGAAAACTATTTTAGAATTAACTATTTTTTTTTGGATTTTTCTGGATTTATTTAAAATTAAAAACTAATTTTTAACCTTTTAAACTAAATTAAAATACTAAAAATTATAAAAATCAAAGGGAAAAAATGTGAAACTATTTTTATAAAATCTAAAATATCGTAAAAGACTTTTCAAAACTATTTTTGTATTTTTCAGATTAATATTCTATTTTCTACTAATTTAAAACTATTTTAATCTAATTTAAATTGTGAAAAATACCAAATAAAAGGGGAAAAATAAGGAAATATATTTTTTATGCTTTTTATATTTTTCTTAAACTGATAAAATTGAAAAATTATTTTTTTTAACTTTTTCTTAATTAATTGCAATTAAAGCTAATTAAAAGTGATTAAAAACTATTTTTAAATGAGAAAATTACTAAACAGTGACCAAAATTAATGAAAAATTCAGGAAAATTCTAAAATCTTAATCTAGTTCTGTGAAAAATATAAAATGTAATGCTTATGTGTGAAATATAAGGGCTGCAGTGTAATTTGATAGCAAATAAGCACTTTAGAAATAAGCAAACAAGCACAATAAGCCACCAAACTTCTACAGAAACTAGATTATACTCAAATAAGCTAATATAAGCTAAATCCAACTACTCCTAACCTTAAATAAGCAGATTCACTAGATTATATGTTAACTGAATATATAAGCAAAACAGTGAACAGGTCCTATGTTTGAGCTAATGCACAAGCTTCTCAGAAAAGCTTAAGCCAAAAACAGATATGTGGTCTTGAAGACCACCTAGTATACTGCAAGTAGACCAAAAATGAGACCTTAACTATGTAAAATGAACTCTGTGCAACTGCTGCAAGTTCTGCATAAATCAGTTTTTGACATGTTTGACTTTTTGAAAACAGTTTAATACTTTGACTTTCTTGAGATTTAGATGCAAATTTTGAACTGACAATGATGAATCTAGATGAAATACACTTTAAGCAAGCTAGTATATCAAGTTTTAAACCTTTATGAATGATTATGGTGACTGATTCCAACAATAATGTGATCAAGACAGTTAGAATGAAAATTTTGACTATCAATGAAAATTATGCAAAACAAGGACAGATATAAGAGTAATAAACTATAATAAGCCTCAAACTACTGATCTACTCTAATATAATGACCTCTAAAACAGTTTAAAACCTTGATCCAAACACTACTTTATGTGAGAAAATGCAATCTAATCAAGCTCAAATACAAAAACAGCTTATGCTAATCATTAAAACAGATTTAATACACTAAATTAAAGCTAATGAGACAACAAATATCAGTACTAAAACAGATCTAATAGATATTAAACCACCACTGTTTATTAAGCTAGAATATGAGAACAAGCTTCCACTTACAAGAGATCCAGCCACAATGGCTTGCAAACCAGCAAAAGGACCACTAACCTAACCCATATAACATCAAACTCAACCCAGATCCATCATCAAATCAAACCATAACCATCAAATGAGCACACAGTTGACTTTCGTTGACCTGAACTTTTTGTGAATGTAAATGAGTTAAGTGGACAGTGAGGTGCAATGTAAGCTCACTAGAGCTATAATAAGCTGAAATGAGCTTATTCCATCATTCCAATTAGCTTATTGATTATTTTAAAACAGAAATGCAAGATTAAAGGTAAAAACTTGAAATTTTTATTGATATTAAAAAAGGTTTACAAGAAACAGAGAATACAATAAAAGCTTAAGAAAAACATTTAATAAACTACTGAAA
This sequence comes from Chrysanthemum makinoi, assembly GCA_910596185.1. Lineage (NCBI taxonomy): Eukaryota > Viridiplantae > Streptophyta > Magnoliopsida > Asterales > Asteraceae > Chrysanthemum > Chrysanthemum makinoi. The sequence goes on along the minus strand of OU343219.1, from coordinate 91,009,113 downwards.
TACAATAACAATAAGCTAAATGAAACTAAAGGATTGCACACATTCCTTTGTGAGCTAAGAGGTCTATTTATAGCCTTGAGCAGGTCTTGGATTCTTGATAAGAAGAGCCTAGAAGCCATTTTGAGCCACACAATCAATCCATTGTCACCTTAACCAATCAAAGAGCTCCATTTCACCCATTGAGGTGTTGCGTCCAATGAGATAGTGCCATTTGTCCACGTGGCATTCCATCTGTCAAGTCAGCTGAGGATAAGGCTTCTAGAAATATTCTAGTACGAGGTTGGATGTTTGAGGATTGGTAAATGGTGGTAAATTGGAGGGTAAATGGGCGTTTGGGGAAGAAGGTTACTGTGGGGCGCGTTTGGTTTAATTATATTATTTCAAAATGTTTGACCGGGTTGTGTCTTTGACTTGGGTTAAATAAACCGGGTATAAGGGTGTGTTCGGGTAGGATAGTTTATTGGACGGGGTAATTTGTTTGTGATATTGGGCCGAGAGTTGTTAAGTGGATTTGGACTTGGATTGTATATTGGACAAGTAAATGATCCAAGATGCAATATAGGGACCAATGATGTAATTTCGGATTTCCAAGGGACCAAACATGTAATTTCTGAAATTATCTTCAAGGACTGAATCTGTCAATCTTCAATAGACCAGGGACTGAATTTGCAACTTTTGAAACTTGAGGGTGTTTTCTGTTAGTTGCTGAAAGTTCAGGGACTATTTCTGACATTTCTTCAAACTTTGATCAAATCTTCACAAATCATCCTCAGAGATTAGAAATCTTCATAAATGCATAATTTTGACCTTCCGGCTCAGCTTAAGCTCTCTTAATCTCTCGTGCTCGGATTTATGTCTGATTTGGTACCTTTTTGCGTGTTTTTACATATCCATACCTGCACAAGCACAAACTCAAGAAAACCATAAATATTAGTAATAAACGGCTCTTTCTTGGTTATTTTGGGTCTATTTTGATGATGAAAAGGTATGTGTTTTAGCATATACCATAGCCCATCACAAGAATGGCAAAGAGTGGAGGAGGGATGAAGACGAGGAGTGGTGGGGAAGTAGAGATGGTGTGTTAAAGAGTGGAGATGGTGTGATAAAGAGTGGAGGAGGGATGGTGTGATAAATATTGGAGGAGGGATGAAGACGAGGAGTGGTGGGGAAGTAAGGTAAGGTCATAGGACCTTAATTTGTGTAAAAAATTTGAAACAATGCGTTGTAACATCTAAACAATACTTATGTAGAGTAGGATGTAGTATGTAGCTATTGCCATAACTTGGCATTGAACAATCTTAACTTAGGAACGTGTAGGATGAGATTATACGACTTCTTGAAATCATTCAAGTAGTCGTCGTCACTCATCTTTAGCTACCTTTAGTACCCCCACACTTGCTATACTTGATGTGTTCTTGCATTTAGTCTTTGTAGAAACAACAAGGAGAAGCATTTGCTAAAAGGGCAAGAATTGCACATTTGCTGAAAGCCTTCTGATCTGCAGTAGGTGGATCCCAGCATTATAACTGGCCAGATCCCTCCCAAGTGGGAACCGTGGGATCCGGGAAGACAGTTATCTGATACAGATCACCATACACCCAAGTTATCCCCCCAATCTCATCATGATGGCCAAACATGATTCTTTAACACTACTTAAGGCTTCCTCAAGCATAGTAGGTCTCACATTCATCCGTAGATAACTTAGGAACAAATCCAAAGTACTTTTGATTTTTCAAACTCACCAATATCCACCATTTTTCTGCTCCAATGCTCAAACATTATTCCTCACATCTCATAATACTTAGTTTGATATTTCTATCAATTTTAGCAAATTGATTTTAGTCACTTTTAACTCTAAAATAGGCTTGAAACTAGTTTTTTATTTTTCTTTATTTTTTAGGATTTTATCAAATTTCTCTTTAGCTATCATCTGACTTCTAGGACTAATTACCACCATTTTTCCATTTCAAATATAATGGTATCCTTCTCAAGCACTTAGTTAGACTATCTAAAGTTCACTTTCTTACCCAAAACCATCATTAAGCATCCTCACTCTTTATGGTTGAGCATTTAAGACATCTACCACTCAAGACATCAAAGGAAAGTCAAAACCTCAAAATACATAGGCACTAGACCTTACAAAAAGCAAAATCATTTCATCACATATCTGTCTGACAGACAGATCCCTGGTTTATAACCAAACGGATCGCTGGTGAGAGGGATCCGTGGGATCCGTGTCTATAGAAAGACTTTAATCAGCTTTTCTCTTCAAATTTGAAGCCACCCTTGGTAATCTAAACACTTTTAGCCACCATTTAATGTTTTCCTAGAGCTGAACAATATCTTAACTAACCTTAGTGCATGCTTAATCCCCTTAGTGGTCAAGAATTTAATTCCCTAATTCAAAATCATCCTTTATAAACCAAACACTCTTGAGGTTAAGTCATCACTCTTACCTAGCTCTCAAAAATCAGTAGTTAGAAGCTCATATTGCATCCTCATCATCAGCATGACTAAAGCACTTAGCAACAACTCTTCAACCAAAGGATCATCCAAAAGGAATGGTTATATGATTCATGAGATTTCATCCACCGAATCATCTCCCGTAAGCGATAATAATGCTAGAATCCTACCTCAACATACCCATTCAACAATTTCTAAGAAAACCGCAAGAATTAGCATTAAACCTTTTGGGCTAGAAAAGGGTTCATCTAGCTCTAAACCAAAACATAGCTAGTTCTAGCAAGCCATCTAAGCCTTCATTCATAGAGCATAGACCACACTCTTTCACCGAGCCTATATCTCACCCATATCTCTACTCATTAGAGCACTCACCATCAAGAACTTCCCACTCACCAACTTTCTCGTTAAATAGGGAACCACCTACAACACCAACTAGTCCATCATTAGAAACAAGGAACCACCAAGGACTTGATCTTATGGAGGAATTTCCATTACTACCACCCTCATTTTTAGTAGAACCTCATCCTACATATCTCAATGAAACTCCACCATCATTTGTAGAGCCTCCTCAAAACATCCAATTTCCTCTCGTTCCCAATCAAGACAACAATTGCTCAAATTGTCTAATCACCCAAGGACTTGTTCAAGAAGTACAAAATGAGTTTCATTTCATGTTTAATCATCTTCTTGAAACATTGACCAAATCAACAAGTCTACTCATCCTTAGACTCAAGCACATTGTTGCTTCTTAAGTTTTGGTCACGTATTAGTATTAGTAGAATATGTATTACATGGCTAAGTCATTCTCTTAGTTTTAGAGATTTATTGATTATCTCTTATGTTTTATTGAATGATAGTTTATTTGCCATATTGCGTTGAGTATATGTTTGTTGCTTGAATACATATATCTCCTTGATGTTAACATTATTTGTTACAACACCATTGCTGAAATCTGTTAACATATAGACGGATCCCATAACTTTGCCTAGACGGATCCCTCCAAGGAGGGAACCGAGGGATCCGTCAAAAAGAAGAACAATTTTCTACTAACTTGAGTCTTATTTGCAAGAAATTATGCTATATACTTGTTTTCTAACCTTTGTTTTGTAGATTTTCAAAATACACATGAAGACTTTGACACTCTAAGCTAGGGGAGCTTTGTGTCAAACTATATATTGCAAAACCATTTGCAATATAATCCTCATATGGATTACATTTCGTTACATCCCATTGCAAAGTTGCAATCTTCAAAGGGGAGCATTATCATCACTAAGACGAAACCACTTGCAAACGTAGTTGCAATGCATTAGCTTAATAGTTTTAATTTACTTGACGCCCTCACAAAGGGATGGACTCGTCAAGGGGGAGTTAAGACGAGAACCCATCCTGCAACTTGCTCTATATATTTTTCTTATACATGTCTTTCTCAAAAGATTGTGTTAGTTTCTTTTCGACGCTCTTTTTGTTTCGACAAAAAGGGGGAGAAGAGAGTAAAAAATCTAATTCGAACTTTTACGAATTTTAGTTTTTTCTTAAAATAATTTTATGTTTTGTCATCAACAAAAAGGGGGAGATTGTTAATACAAATAAGCAGTAAAAACGTTTATTTACATTTTACGATCTTCTAATGTTTTATCGATAACAAACGTAAAATCATTTTAACGAAACAAATAAAATACGTAAATGGTTTGAGCCAATAGTTTTCTAACACACTTACGATTTCACATAAAACACTAAAACAAGTATAAGTGATTTTATGATTTAATAATACATATGTACAACAACTAGTGTTTACATATTGGGCAAATATATACATAAATAGTATGTATTATAATGGGTAAAAACTACAACCCATGGAGCATATCCATAACCCATGGTATTGACCCATATCCATTTGAGTAGATGCATTGCATCTATTAGATACATTGTATCTAAGGAAATACCCATGGACCAACCCATAACCCATGACCCATAACCAAAAAACCCATGGGCAAAGAGGAGCGTCCACGGATCCCTAGCTTTAGACTAGACGGATCCCTTAAGGGAGGGATATGTGGGATCTGTGGAAGAGTAGTTGTTTTCCTTTATAAATACTGAGCCATTTCTTCCTTTTGGGTTTCCACTCCCATACATACATTCCCCAAGTATTGTAACTCTCTAACCACTGATCCTAAGGGATCTTTCTATGTAGTTTGTCTTTTGTTTTTGTGTATTTCTCTAGGTTCCTCTTAAAGGCGAGATCACAACTTCTTGAAGCCGAGCAAGCTCAAGTCCGTGAATTGCCATGCTTCGTCATCATCAAGACTACTAAGGTTCTCTTGCTGATACTTCTTTCTTTCTCCATAGAAGTGTTGTGTCCAAGGCATTAGTGAAGGATGCCGAAAGAGTCAAGACGAAAGCATTAGTGAAAGGTGCTTAACGTCCGTGTTAAAAGCATTAGTGAAGAATGCTAAAGGAGTCAAGATGAAGGCATTAGTGAAAGGTGCCAAGCGTTTGTGTCAAAGGCATTAGTGAAAGATGCCTAGAATTCAAATCAAGTGGCATTAGTGAAGGATGCCAAGCAGTGTTTTGAAAGGCCCAAGGTGCACTAAGGCGCAAAGAGGGGCAAAGAGCCTCGAGTCGGGGCGCATGCCAAGGCGCGGGATTCATGAATGCGAGGTGCACTAAATATATTAAGTTTTTATAACATATGTGACCATTTATGTAGCTAAAATAAGACAAAATAACATTAAAATACTTAATACATGGAACATATTGCCATTATAAAGATTAAAATGGATCAGTTGTCACTTCTAAAACGGCTCAACTCTTTGGCTCGATGACCAATATAAAGATTAAAATCCATATTAGACTAAATATGTTTGTGTCCTACACTTGTATACTTACATCTAACAAAGCTCAAAATTTAACCCAAAATATCAAGCAAGCAACGTATTAATATTCAAGGAAATGCCACATTCTCATGATAATATGTCATAAAGAAAGTACTTAATGAAACAAAGTAACTTCTTAAAGAAAATTTCAATCAATAAAAAAAACATAAAATCAATTCAAATTTACAAATAATACAAATACTCACCCTATGAATTAAAAGGCCCATGTACATAACTTATAAGGCCCATTTTTCTTATCTTAATATTTAAAAAAAGGGCCCAAAAACCCCGTTACATCTACAAGACGCAAAAATCCCCAAGGCGCAAAGGCGCAAAAATCCCCAAAGCGCGCGATTTTTGTGGGATTCATGCATGTCGAGAGCCTCGATCTAAAAATTTCCAAAGGCTAGATCCTCGTGAGACTTAGCGCCTAGGCGCGCCTTAGGCACGATTTTGACAACTATGATGCCAAGGTCGTATAATCGATGAGGTGCATAGTTATACAAATAGTGCTAGTTTTTTTCCAAGGATGTTGATATCCTTGATGATGTTGTAATAAGGAGTGGGTCTCCTTTTGGGATTAGGTGTTGTGTAGTGTTGGGTAGTAGTTCCTCCATTGTAACGGAACTCGTTACTTAGCCTAGTACTGGATAAAGGGTAGGCGACGTTGTGGTAGGTGTGGTTCACCTTGGTGAAAGAACCCGGTGGTTAGCCTAGTACCAGAAAAAGAGTAGGCCATATTGTGAAGGATTCTCCACCATAAGGAGTTGGTGTCGTGTAGTGATTACGAACTCTCGAGTAGGTGACTCGGGGAGTAGAGTAGGGCAAGGAAGGTGTCCTTGTAGCCGAACAACTATAAATACTCGTGTCGTGGTTATGTGATTCTTAATCTTTATCTTTCATTACACTTTTATATATCTATCTATCAACGTCCAACATACACATCTAAATAGATTGACATAAGTCGATCTAAATTCTTTAAAACGATGTTTTAATTGGTGAAACTATTCAACCCCCCCCCCTTCTAGTTTTCCACACATACTTTCTCCAAGTATTGTAACCTTCTAACCTCAGATCCTAAGGATCTCTCTATGTAGTTTGTGTTTTGTTTTCGTGTGATTCTCTAGGTTCCTCTTAAATGCGAGATCACCACTTCTTGAAGTCGAGCAAGCTCAAGTCCATGAGTTGCCATGCTTCATCATCATCAAGACTACTGAGGTTATCTTGTTGATAGTTCTTTCTTCCTCCATAGAATTGTTGTGTCAAAGGCATTAGTGAAGGATGCCGGAAAGAGTCAAGACGAAAGCATTAGTGAAAGGTGCTTAACGTCCGTTTCATAAGCATTGGTGAAGGATGCTGAAAAAGTCAAGACGAAAACATTAGTGAAAGATGCTTAACGTCCACGTCAAAGGCATTAGTGAAGAATGCTAAAGGATTCAAGAAGAAGGCATTAGTGAAAAGTGTCAAACGTCCGTGTTAATAAAAATAAACCGTAAAAACGTTTATTAATATTTTGCGATCTCTTTGTGTTTTGTTGATAACATATATAATGTTATCTTAAGTATAATTATAAGGATACATGTTATTTTTGTAAAGCATTTACATATAGCCATTTAAATACAAAAATGTAGTAATTAAGCATTTGTTGTAATAGTTTATTAGGATGGGTAAAAACCATAACCCATGGACCATAACCCATGGATCTTAACCCATACCCAAGTTGGCTAGATACAATGTATACTTAGATATATTGAATCTAAAGAAAACCCATGGACCAACCCATAACCCATGACCCATAACCAAAAAACCCATGGGCAAAGAGGAGCGTTCCACGGATCCCTAAGATTACACTAGACGGATCCCAAGTGGAAGGGATCCGTGGGATCCGGGGAACAGTGGAAGATTTTGCCTATAAATAGAGAGCCATTTCTTCATTCTAACTCACCCCTCTTCTTACTAAATCTCTCAAACACTCTCATTCTCTTCTAACATATAGATCACTTGATCTAGAGAGTTGTTCTTCTTTCTTTCTATTGTGATCCTCATATAGGTCCTTCTCTAAGGCGAGATCACGAGCATTCTACAAGTCATCCAAGCAAGGGGTCCTTGATTGATTTGTCACTCCGCAAGATTTCTGTAGCAAAGATCTTGTATTTGATATTTCACATATTTGTTGTGTAATAGTCGTGTTGGTTTGGTCCACCGTGCTACGGACTTGGTATCTAGCTTTGTACCGGGAAAAGTGTAAGCAACGTTGTGAAGGCTTCTCCGCCAAGTGAAGGAGTTTGTTGACATAGTGCTTGAACTCTCGAGTAGGTGACTCGGGGAGTGGAGTAGGGCAAGGAAGGTGTCCTTGTAGCCGAACCACTATACATCGGTTGTGTCTTTTCTTTCCCTTCGCTTTACTTTATTTACTTGCTTTATCATTAGATCTATACTTTCTCTACATCCATAAGATCTCACATATTAACGAATCTAAAGTTTTTGAAATTAACTTAAAATCGGCAAAACTATTCAACCCCCCCTTCTAGTTTTCCACAATTGGCATCAAGAGCTAAGTTTATAAAAGTTTTAAAGTAAAATTGTATTTTAAAAACTTTTCGATCACTATGGGTTCTGAAAATTATAAGGAAGGGCAATCTATGCAACGACCACCACTACTTGAAACTAATGGATTTATATATTGGAAAAATAGATTCGAAACATATGTGAAGTCTAAAGATATTGATCTTTGGTACATTATTGTTGAAGGTGATTTTGAGGCTATCTCAAATGATGATAAAGGAAATTTAGTTAACATACCTCATGATAAACTAAATGATGAAATGAAGAAAAAGCTTTCTAAAATAGTTAAGCTAAAATGGTTTTGTATAATGCTTTACCCAAAAAGGAATTCGAAAGAATTTCTATGCTTAAAACCTCTAAAGAAATTTGGAATTCTTTAGTTGTAACTCATCAAGGTAATCAACAAGTTAAAAATAATAAAATTGATTTATTTGTTCAACAATATGAACAATTTTCAATATCGGATGAGGAAACTATAGATCATTCATTTGCTAATTTTAATACTATTATTACATCTTTACAAGCACTTGATGAATCTTTTTCTAGCCGTAACCATGTTAGGAGATATCTAAGGGCACTTCCATCGAAGTGGAGATCCAAGGTGACGACGATCGAAGAGTCAAAAGATTTGACAATCCTCACCCTTGATGAACTCATAGGCAATTTGAAAGTCTACGAGCTTGTCCTTGCTAAAGACTCTGAAGCCTCAAAGGTAAAAGAGAAACACAAATCTCTTGCTCTTAAAGCCAAAAGGCTTCAAGCGATGAAGAGAACTCCTCTTCGAGTAGTGACGACGAGGAGTACGCTATGGCGGTAAGGGACTTTAAAAAGTTTTTAGAAGAAAGGGAAGATACGTCAAACAACCGTATGACGATAAGAAAGGCTTTCGGAAAAGCAAAGAGGACGAGAAGCCAAAGGATGATCGTACTTTCTTTAAATGTGGGGACCCAAACCACTTTATTAGTAAGTGTCCCAAACAGGATGATCAAAAGACGTTCGTGAGTTGCACGTGGGGAATGAGCGACGAGGAGGACGAAGAAATTTGTCTCATGGCAAATGACGAGGTATGTCACGAATACTATAGTAGCTCATCACTTGATGACGACTCATTACATAATGAATATGACAAACTATGCAATATTAGCTTAAAACTGATTAACAAAAACAAGCTTTTAAAGAGTCAAAACCAACGTTTAGATAAAGAAGTCATAGAATTAAAAGCAAAACTAAAACGTTTAGAAAAGGGTAAAATAGCAAGCGGTGAATGTGAACTTTGCGTTCAACTTCAAACATTAGTTGATCATCTAGATTCTAAAATTGCTAGAATGAGTACTAGCACTTTAGATACGATATTAGATGGTGTTAAAACCGGTAACAACCAAAAAGGTTTAGGTGTTCAACAACTTGATCCATCAACTAGTGAAATTAAAGAAACAAATTTTGTTAAGGCACTAGAAAAACCAGCCACTGTTGTGGCGGATCCTACGGATCCCATCAAAAGGGAACCGGCTAGTGATAAATCAGGGATCCGTGGATCTGCTGTAGCAAACAGTAGTAATAACGTAGCTTCTTCATCTAGAACTGATTTTCTTATAGTTAATAGGAAAAAACCAACTCATGTCACCACTAGACAACCACCTCCAAAATATAATTCTACTTTTGCAGGAAACAAAGCTCCATCTTTTTCAAAACCTAATTCATTTAGGAGACCTAATACGTTTACCCAATAAGTAATCATCAAATGGGATGGAACCCAAATATGCAAAATGGTTTTCCTTGTCAAAACTTTGCTCCATGGAATGCATACTCACCTTATCCATACATGTCTAACATGAATGGAATGTTTAACACTAATGGACCCATGAACAAATGGGGACCGAACTTTTGAGTTTATTATTGTTTTAGTTGTGCTTAAAGGTCGACCTAGACCCCGATGAATAGGTCAAGGATAGCGGGTGCACGAGGCACATGACCGGCAATAGGGATCTATTCTCCACATATGAATCCGTAAATGGAGGTAATGTGGTGTTTGGAAATAGCAAAAGTAGAATCATCGGCAAAGGTACGATTTCTAACAAATCTCTAACCATTAACGATGTGTGTCACGTAAAAAACCTAAACTTTAACCTCTTAAGTATAGGACAAATATGTGATAAAAAGTGCAATGTACTTTTTACCGAAACCGGTAGTAAGATACTAAAAAATGGCATAACCATAGGAAGAGGAATTAGGAAACATGGAGTCTATGTCATTAAAATTGGTAATGAACCTAAAGACAAACTTTGTCTTACTTCTATGGATGATACTTCGACCTTATGGCATCGAAGATTGGGTCATGCCAATATGCGACTTCTTCAATCGCTATCATCCAAAGATCTTGTAAGAGATCTACCTAAGTTAAAATATGAACATCACTTTTGTGACGCTTGTAATGTAGGAAAACAAGCTCATTCTAGTCATAAAGCTAAAAACATGGTGTCTACAACTAGGTGTCTAGAATTACTACATATGGATTTATTTGGTCCATCTGCTATCCAAAGTTATGGAGGCAACTACTACACTTTGGTCATAGTGGATGATTACTCTAGGTATACATGGACAAAAATTTTAAAGAACAAAACGGAAACCTTTAATTATTTTGAAATATTAAGCAAAAAGATCCAAAGACAACTAGGAAGTCCTATAGTGTCCATTAGGACGGATCATGGTAGGGAATTCGATAATGAAGTGCAATTTGGATCCTTTTGTGACGCTAATGGTATTACTCACAACTTCTCGGCTCCACGCACTCCACAATCGAATGGGGTAGTAGAAAGAAAGAATAGAACCCTACAAGAAATGAGTCGAACCATGCTTAATGAGCAATCAATACCTCAAAAGTTTTGGTGTAATGCCGTTGATACTTCAATGTACATACTCAATTGAGTCTTAATTAGACCAATCTTAGGTAAAATTCCAAATGAGTTACTCTGAGGCAAAAAGCCTACGTTAAATCACTTTAGAGTCTTTGGAAGCAAATGCTTTATTCTTAACACTAAAGATTACCTTACAAAATTTGATCCTAAATCAACCGAAGGTATCTTTCTAGGTTACTCGCCAAATAGCAAAGCTTACGTCATGTTAAACAAAGAAACAATGAAGGTAGAAGAGTCATTAAATATAAAATTTGATGAAAGTCCACCCAAACCCTCACCACCTCTTGTCGATGACGAGATTATAGAAAGTGAAGCTATAGTAATAAAGAAAAAGATAAATGAAGAAGAAGAACCTTTAAATGATGAAGTCATAAACATTAAAGAGTCCAAAGATCACCCCGTAGATAAAGTCATAGGAAAGTTAAACGAACGAACATTAAGGTCTCAAGTTCAAAACCAAAGTAGCTTGTTTTGTTTCGTTTCAACCGTTGAACCTAAGAATACACAAGAAGCCCTAAAAGATGAGAGTTGGGTAATGGCTATGCAAGAAGAACTAAGTCAATTTGTTTTTAATGATGTTTGGATGCTTGTCCCTCCACCTAGTAATCAAACCATAATAGGAACCAAATGGGTTTATAAAAACAAATTAGATGCAAATGGAGTAGTGTCTAGGAACAAGGTTAGACTCGTTGCCCAAGGTTATAACCAACAAGAAGGAATAGACTTTGATGAGACCTATGCCCCCGTGGCTAGATTAGAGTCAATAAGAATACTTCTTGTGTATGCTTGTGCTAATGATCTAAAGCTTTATCAAATGGATGTCAAAAGCGCTTTTCTAAATGGTTTCATTAATGAAGAAGTATATGTAGCTCAACCTCCGGGCTTCATCTATTTTGAAAAACCCAAACATGTATATAAATTAAAGAAAGCCCTTTACGGTCTTAAACAAGCTCCAAAAGCTTGGTATGATAGACTCAAGTCATTTTTAATTAAACACAACTATACCATGGGGTTAGTTGACAACACACTTTTTACTAAGAAAAGAGAGTCACATATAATCATAGTGCAAATATATGTAGATGATATTATATTCAGATCCACCTGTCAAGACATGTGTGATGATTTCTCTAAAATCATGCATGACGAGTTCGAGATGAGTATGATGGGAGAACTTAGTTTCTTTCTTGGTCAACAAATCAAACAAGTAGAAGATGGTATCTTCTTTAATCAATCTAAATACATAAAGGAGATGTTAAATAAATTCGGTCTAGAAGAGTCGAAACCAATTAGGACACCAATGTCATCCGACACCAAACTCACAAAATATGAAGACGGTGAATTCGTAGATAATACTAAATATCGTGGCATGATAGGTAGTCTTCTCTACCTCACAGCAAGTAGGCCGGATATCATGTTTAGTGTTTGCTTATGTGCTAGGTTTCAAGAAGACCCTAAAACATCACACCTAGAAGCCGTAAAAAGGATATTTAGATACATTAAGGGTACAACACAATTAGGATTATGGTATCCTAAGGGCACGGGAGTAGAAACAATTATTGTATATGCAGATTCGACCATGCGGTGATTACGTTGATAGAAAAAGTACAAGTGGGGTATGTACTTTCATGGGATGTTGTTTAACATCTTGGTTTTCTAAGAAACAAACGGCACTAGCAATATCAACAACCGAAGCCGAGTGCGTCTCCGCCGGCAAAGCATGCCAACAAGCACTATGGATGAAACAAGCGTTAGTCGACTACGACATTCATCTAAGCGACATAGCCATCCTATGTGACAACAAAGGTGCCATCGACTTAAGCAAGAATCCGGTATTGCATTCTCGCACAAAGCATATAGAGATTCGTCATCACTTCTTAAGAGACAATGTTCAAAAGGGGAACATCTCTATTGAGAAGGTAGCATCCGAAGACAACATAGTCGACGTCCTCACCAAACCGTTGAAGCGGGAACAATTCAACCTACTTCGTCTTGGTCTTGGTCTAATGGAACAAACGTCGTAACTTATTTGACTCTACAAGGTATGTAAACACTAGCCTTCTTCTTTCTGAGTCTAGGATCTCTATTTCACGCACAACTCACAAACAATATGGGAATTTTCAAAACCCAAGATAAGTTTTCCACTTATAGATTTTTTTTTTGTTGCAAACACATAACTACATACACATTTTCAAAGAAAAACTTTTTTCAAAATATTTTCTAAAAGGATGATACCTTCCCGTATCAATTTCACAAAAGCAATTTCTCACGTCTAGGACAAATCGCTTTTTCATTATTAATACAAAGTAAAAACCCGTTTTCATTGCATCTCATGTCTTATGAATGCTAAAGGGGACACATAACTAATATGTGTTTTCGGGTACATTCATTTAAGCAACAATGAATTAGGAGCATTGATAACACTAAATTACGTACTTATGTACTAAATATGTGTTTTCGGGTTATCTCAATAGAATGCTTTTCTACTTCTAGTTTAATTTCTTTTTTTAGGGTCGAGATAACCGCAACTCCAAATAGTTTGCATATAGGCACACACTAGGCAAAAATGTTTCCAAAAGGAAAATTTTGTGCCGCCTGAATCACCAGACCCACGGATCCCAGCCTTCATACTGGACGGATCCCTCAAAGGAAGGATCCGTGGGATCCGTGAGACATAAGCTGTTTTTACCTTCTATTTTTCTCACTTTGGATGAAAAATCCACATTTGTTTTATTTTTGGGAGTATGCTCTTTAATGCTTGTGTTCTCATGATCACATGCCTTAAATTCATATCTAATCATTAGATTTTAATCCACATTTTGGGTCAAGCATTCATTACAATGCTTTATTTTTCTATATATAGAACTCCCAAAGTGCTTGTATAATCCATCTCATCCTCACAAACACAATACACCATGTCATCCACAAACCCTTTAGATGAATCACCTAGTACAAACAATCACATCCATGAAACTCAAACCTTTGTACTTCCACCTTCCAAAATACCAAAATCAAACTCTAGGATATCCGCACGGATTAACATCCGATCTTGTTGCTTAGGAAAACCATCATATGGCTCATCACCATCAACTAACTCACCACAAGATGCTTCCATTATAGCACCTCCCTCATCACCAACTAGTACACCAACTTCATCACCAAATCATTCACCACCTAAAATCACTCTTTTGGAACTCCTTACGACTCCAACAAGATCTCCACAACCAAAGCAAAAAGAATTAGCCTTTTTGACACCTCCAACTTCTCTAAACACAATATTCAATGATCTTGAAACATCACCACCTTTTGCTCCCATTAAACTACAAGAACATCTAGGTTCTTTTCCACCACCACTTCCAATCATTCCGGACTTTGATCCATATTTTCCTATTTTTCCACCACAACTTCCGCAACTCACAAATCAAAACAAATCAGAAGATTTCCGTACTCATTACCCACATCACCTACATTGTGAACATTGCCAATCCATTAGGGAAATTGCAATAGAAGTTAGGGAAGAAATGTGATTCATACTCAACCTCATCCTTGAGCGCATCAATACCATTACTCATTCAAACCTCCATCCATAACCTTATGCAAGCATGGAAGGAATCACTACTACTATTTTCTATTTTTAGTACTTTTTCTTTTGAAGTCATTTTCAAGAACAAGTCTTGTTCTTATTTTTACATGCTTGTAAGTGGCATAAATACCACTACAATTTGTTGTTTTATTACAAGGCCTTGTTTACATACCTTGGCTCCCAATCTTGATTCTCGGCAATCACAAGAATATTTAAGCATGTTACTAACCTTTCTTTTTGTAGGATTTTTATTTTTTCTTCACTTGACGCCCCAAACTAGGGGGAGCTACCGTCAAGGGGGAGTTAACGATACGTGGACTAATTTTTCCACACTTTTATGTTTATTTCTTCCAAGGGTTAACTTTTTGTTTCGACAAAAAGGGGGAGAAGAAGTAAAACTTAGGGGCTTTCAAAACTCACATCTATTCTTAAGTTTTACTCATCATAACATTATGTTTTGTCATCAACAAAAATGGGGAGATTGTTAATACAAATAAACCGTAAAAACGTTTATTAATATTTTGCGATCTCTTTGTGTTTTGTTGATAACAAATATAATGTTATCTTAAGTATAATTATAAGGATACATGTTATTTTTGTAAAGCATTTACATATAGCCATTTAAATACAAAAATGTAGTAATTAAGCATTTGTTGTAATAGTTTATTAGGATGGGTAAAAACCATAACCCATGGATCTTAACCAATACCCAAGTTGGCTAGATACAATGTATACTTAGATACATTGAATCTAAAGAAAACCCATGGACCAGCCCATAACCCATGACCCATAACCAAAAAACCCATGGGCAAAGAGGAGCGTCCCACGGATCCCTAGGATTACACTAGACGGATCCCAAGTGGAAGGGATCCGTGGGATTGGGAACGTGGAAGATTTTGCCTATAAATAGAGAGCCATTTCTTCATTCTAACTCACCCCTCTTCTTACTAAATCTCTCAAACACCCTCATTCTCTTCTAACATATAGATCACTTGATCTAGAGAGTTGTTCTTCTTTCTTTCTATTGTGATCCTCATATAGGTCCTTCTATAAGGCGAGATCACGAGCATTCTACAAGTCATCCAATCAAGGGGTCCTTGATTGATTTGTCACTCCGCAAGATTTCTGTAGCAAAGATCTTGTATTTGATATTTCACATATTTGTTGTGTAATAGTCATGTTGGTTTGGTCCACCGTGCTACGGAGTCGGTATCTAGCTTTGTACCGGAAAAAGTGTAAGCAACGTTGTGAAGGCTTCTCCGCCAAGTGAAGGAGTTAGTTGACATAGTGCTTGAACTCTCGAGTAGGTGACTCGGGGAGTGGAGTAGGGCAAGGAAGGTGTCCTTGTAGCCGAACCACTATACATCGGTTGTGTCTTTTCTTTCCCTTCGCTTTACTTTATTTACTTGCTTTATCTTTAGATCTATACTTTCTCTACATCCATAAGATCTCACATATTAACGAATCTAAAGTTTTTGAAACTAACTTAAAATCGGCAAAACTATTCAACCCCCCCTTCTAGTTTTCCGGAGTCCGTGTCAAGGGAATTAGTGAAGGATGCCTAGAGGTCAAGTCAAGTGGCATTAGTGAAAGATGCCAAGGGTGTATAATCGATGAGGTGCATCGATGTACAAACAGAGATAGGTTGTATCCAAGGATATTGATATCCTTGATGATGTTGTCATAAGGAGTGAATCTCCTTAGGGATAGGTGTTGTGTAGTGTTGGGTAGTAGTTCCTCCATTGTAATGGAACTCGGTATCTAGCCTAGTACCGGATAAAGGGTAGGCGACATTGTGATAGGTGTGGTTCTACCTTGTGGAAGAACCCGACGTCTAGCCTATTACCGGAAAAAGAGTAGGCGATGTTGTGAAGGCTTCTCCGCCATAAGGATTTGGTGTCGTGTAGTGTTTACGAACTCTCGAGTAGGTGACTCGGGGAGTGGAGTAAGGCAAGGAAGGTGTCCTTGTAGCCGAACCACTATAAACACACATGTCGTGGTTATGTGCTTCTTACTCTTTATCTTTCATCACTCATTTATATATCTATCTATCAACGTCCAACATACACATCCAAATAGATTGACATAAGTCGATCTAAATATTTTACAACATAGTTTTAATCGGTAAGACTATTCAACCCCCCTTTTAGTTTTCCACATAGTCAATATCCGAGCAAACTCATATACGAAAGTTTCGTATACATTTGTCTGCATCTATTCCAAGAGCCAATACTTATAAACCATTTTCACAACTATACTTTATGATCATCATCAACAATCAAAATAACTTACGAAACTTCACATCAAATGCGATAAAGCAAATATTTAATATATTTGTTTTTAAACTTTAAGCATTTTAAAAATCCAAATATATGGAAACTTTAGAACTTTAAACATTTCAAAAACACGAACACTGGTAAACTTTGAAACGTTTTTTGAACTTTATGAACATGCATTTGAATACAAGGCTTAGACTAAAACAATACCAAACTTATCTAGGTTGTGTGTCGGAGCCGTGCACATTTACTACTTGATTTATTCTCATCCAATGACTAGCAAGGTGAGTTCATAACCCCTACTTTACCTGTTTTATAACTGTTTTGGGGTGAGAAACATGCAAAGTCTTTATGAAATTTTGCTTTTATGCAAACATTTTATGAATGATATTGCTTGTATGCAATACCTTTTATGAACTATTTATGTTATGAAATACCTTTTAACAACTATTGCTGTTACAAAATACACTTTATGAACTGTTGCTTTTACGCAAACACTATATGAAAAACTAATACTTTATGGACTAGAACTAAAACTCTTGTGTAAACCACTATTACGAGCGTAGCCTAAGGAACTTATTTCCCACTTGCCCGCCTGTCATGTACCATTAATCCCTGCGGGGAGCGCGAATGTTATAAATAGATCTATTGAGGGTAACGCCTCCATCCGGGTTGCTAGCGCCAACTTGTCTCCGGACGTATACCATGTCGAAACTCAAGTTTTAATGGGAATACACACTTGCTAACGGCACCATAAACATATTGATATGCTACTTACATGCATGCGGAAATGTTGTAGCTTGGTAACATGAACTTAGAGCTCAAGTAATAGAGACAACCACTTTTATTTGGAAGACTCCTTATACGCGGTGTATCGAGCACACTTTTGTCCATAAAACAAACTTTATTGCTTTAATGCTTTACTATAAACCTATGAACTCACCAAATTTATAGCTGACCTTTTTAGCATGTATTTTCAGGTGTTTGATCCTGAAGTGGGCCATATTTCTGTAACAATTAAACTTTTGTAAACTTTATTATTTTATTAATAAAAGTCATTAAACGGGTTTTATAAACCATTCTTTACAACCTGCGTTATGATGCTAATTGAGTGGCGCCCTCGCGTTTTGGGGGTGTTACACTCTCTCACCGGAAAAAGTCACCATTATTGTCGGAAATAGTTTGGCCGCTGCCGGAATTGTTGTATCGCTGCCGGAATGGGCTTGAGTATGCTTTTATCATCATTTTTTCAGTAGCTGCCAACGTTTACGGATTTCTACCGAAAAGTGTTTGATTTATTACAAGTTTATTATGTTAGTTTATGTTAAGTTTGTACAATAAAGTTTACGAATAGTTTGTGGAGATTTATTTGTGTGCAAACTGTAAAGTTGTTTGCAAGTGAATTTTTTGAGTTTTGTAATTTTATCTTAAATTGTTGGTTAATCTTTTAAGTATATATTGTTGGTAAATTATATAGTTAAGTTTATGTTGCTTCGTAAATTTGTTTGTAAGTTCATTTAACATTTGTTATGTGTTTGTGAATTTTTTGTAATTTTGTTTTAATTTTTTGGTAAATTTTGTTTATAAAGTGTAGATAAATTTGTTGGTAAATTATTTAATTAAATTTTGTTTTGTGAATTATTGAATTTGTGGAAATTTAAATTTTCTTTTGATAGATTTTAAAAGTTGACTTTTGAAATTTCGAATTTTTTTAAAGTAAAACTTTTAATTTTGAAAGTTTTTGTTAATACAAATAAGCCGTAAAAACGTTTATTTATATTTTACGATCTTCTAATGTTTTGTCGATAACAAACGTAAAATCATTTTAACAAAACAAATAAAATACGTAAATAGTTTGAGCCAATAGTTTTCCAACACACTTACGTTTTCACATAAAACACTAAAACAAGTATAAGTGATTTTATGATTTAGTAATACATATGTACAACAACTAGTGTTTACATATTAGGCAAATATATACATAACTAGTATGTATTATAAATGGGTAAAAACTACAACCCATGGTATTGACCCATACCCATTTGACTAGATGCATTGCACCCATTAGGTACATTGTATCTAATGAAATACCCATGGATCAACCCATAACCCATGACCCATGACCCAAAACCAAAATACCCATGGGGAAAGAGGAGCGTCCTACGGATCCCTAACATTACACTAGACGGATCCCTTGAGGGTGGGATTCGTGGCATCCGTAGAACAGTAGTTGTTTCTCCTCTATAAAAAGTAAGCCATTTCTTCCTTTTGGGTTGCCACTCTCACACATACTTTCCCCAAGTATTGTAACTCTCTAACCACTGATCCTAAGGGATCTTTCTATGTAGTTTGTCTTTTGTTTTCGTGTGATTCTCTAGGTTCCTCTTAAAGGTGAGATCACCACTTCTTGAAGTCGAGCAAGCTCAAGTCCATGAGTTGCCATGCTTCGTCATCATCAAGACTACTAAGGTTCTCTTGTTGATAGTTCTTTCTTCCTCCATAGAAGTGTTGTGTCGAAGGTATTAGTGAAGGATGCCGAAAGAGTCAAGACGAAAGCATTAGTGAAAGGTGCCAAGCGTTTGTGTCAAGGGCATTAGTGAAAGTTTCCTAGGAGTCAAATCAAGTGGCATTAGTGAAGGATGCCAAGGTTGTATAATCGATGAGGTGCATCGTTATACAAATAGTGATAGCTTGTTTCCAAGGATGTTGATATCCTTGATTGTGTTGTAATAAGGAGTGGGTCTCCTTTGGGATTAGGTGTTGTGTAGTGTTGGGTAGTAGTTCCTCCATTGTAATGGAACTCGGTACTTAGCCTAGTACCGGATAAATGGTAGGCGACGTTGTGGTAGGTGTTGTTCACCTTGGTGAAAGAACCCGGTGGTTAGCCTAGTACCGGAAAAAGAGTAGGCGACGTTGTGAAGGCTTCTCCGCCATAAGGAGTTGGTGTCGTGTAGTGATTACGAACTCTCGAGTAGGTGAATCGGGGAGTGGAGTAGGGCAAGGAAGGTGTCCTTGTAGCCGAACCACTATAAATACTCGTGTCGTGGTTATGTGCTTCTTACTCTTTATCTTTCATTACACTCTTTATATATTTATCTATCAACGTCCAACATAAACATCTAAATAGATTGACATAAGTTGATCTAAATATTTTAAAACGAAGTTTTAATTGGTAAAACTATTCAACCTCCCCCGCCCACTTCTAGTTCTCCACAATTAGCATCAGAGCTTCGTTACCAAGTTTCTAGAGTATGTTGTACTTTAAAAACTTGATACGATCCGTGTATGTTTGAAAACTAAAAAGAATGATTTTTTTAAGTCATGTTTTAAAAATCATTATAGTGTTACTGTTGGACAATAATAGAATGGTGTAATATTTTCCTTGTTAATAATTCTACATACTTGGATTTGGGCATACCAAGAAGATCATGAAGAAACTATCTAAATATTTCTTTTCGTAAAAAGAATGTTTAGCATTATTTTCCTCATACATGGATCTGGAGATTCTAAGCATTTTCTTTCCTTAAAAAGAATATTTAGCAAAGGTATGATCGTTAATAAATTACATTATTTTTTTTATTATTAAAATGTTGTATGATTAATCTTTATTAGTAATTACTTAAGTAGTTATCTATATTAAAATCATCATCAAGAATAGTATTCTTCGATTGATTTATATATAGACTACACTACTAATTTGTAGTAATGATATCTCGGTTATACGATACCCTCAATCATTATTCATCACAAAAGGATTATTGGCACTTCATCTATGTCAATGAATATCCATGTGAAATTTCTTATATTATGATAAAATGGGATTTTATCATAATATTTGAAAAGCCTCCCAAGAATTGTGACTAATTCATAAAAAGGGAATCACGTCAAATAAGATTAGTATTAAACTGTCAAAACCCCATATCATAAGTTATAGAGCTTAAACATCAAACTCTAGGTGTTTTAGAACTCCTAAACCAAAGTTATCAAAGAATGCTTAAACTGATTTTTGCTGTCATGCCGGATCCCTGAGCTTGAACTAGCCGGATCCCTAATGAGAGGGATCCGTAGGATCCGTGCAACAGAAGACAGCATAAGTTAGTAATGATTATTGTGGAAGTTCCACAACCACTTTCCCTTCAAAGACTTACGAACAAAAACCCAATTATTGTTCACTGGAGCAATTTGATCATTTCATTCAAGCATAACAATCTCTTGTGTAAGTATAATCTTCACGACATTGTTAATTTAATTCCTTGATTTCTAGGATTACAATTTCTTCATTTTTAGAAGTTGGGTTCAAATGGGTTTATTATAATTTGTTACCACATTGTTTTCTAAGATAATCCAAATCAAAGAATTAACATTGTTAATACAAATTAAACTCATTTCTTGAATTCAATAAAGATGATTTGAGCAAAATTGTGATCAAACCCTTTAGGCTACTATTCATAATTAACACCACATTGTGGTTGTATTGTTTAGGAACAATAATGCCAAGTAACCGATAACAAGACTATGAAGATACCGCCCATTACATACCAATGTACCATAGAAAAGATGGACTTAGCCCGAAAGATAGGAAAGCTTTTAAAATGCCTGAAAAGAGACATTTTCATGAAGGTCGTGTAGTAGAACCATCATTTCTTGCTAACACCGACATAAGACAAGTTTTTGGGACCATTGGCTTTGATTGTTTATTGGACATAAACGAACAAATTTGCCCGGTTTTCGTACTCGAGTTCTACAAGACAATGAGGATAGTTAAAAATGATGATGGGTCCATCTCAATTGTCTTCATCATAAATGAGCACGAGTACACCCTTTCGCTTGTGGAGTTTGGAACAATACTAAGGGTTCCATATCAAGGAGTTTGCATGTTTTCCAATGAGTGGTCTTTGGAGGAGATACACGATATGGTTGATCACCATGAAATCTACCATATGAGAATCCCGGAAGCAACCACGGTGAAGGACACCGTGTTCATGCCAAGAGCATCCCCATCGATGGTCACTAGGAATTCGAAAGTAATCTATAGGGATCCTTTCCAAATGGAGCTCTCCGAGATGTATGCCTTGTGGATTCCCAAACCTTGGATCAAGAATACTTAGCTTGCAAACGTGTTAGTTGCCTTGGCTGATTCCAAAACAACAATGAGAAACTTTGTTGTAGATGCATACAAGTATGCGGAATCTACTTGAATGCACTTAGAAGATTAAAGTAAAAATAATGTAACACCAACAGCTTCAATATTATTAAGCAATAATACAAGTACTCTCCTAGTACTAGGGTTTACAACCTTGAAGCTCTTCTTAAGACGGCTAGAATATGAGATGTGTGTTTAACCTAGCTAGGATCTCGTTTTATACACTAAGGAGATCCCTTACAGAGATAACTATGGACTAAGTATATCATATCTTCTATTAGAATTGAAGATATGTTGTTACAAACCATACACGACATTCCTTACTTAGAACACTACAAACTTAATACTATCAGTACTAACATTTTCACTATCAGTACTAACTAGTAAATAGTTATCAGAAGACACTATCAGTACTAACTCTATTACAATAAGTATTAACTCCCAAAAGTGAATTTCCCAACAATCCTCCCCTAAACTTGTGATTGGGTTTCTGAATCACAAGTTTTCTTCAGTCTTTGAGGATTCTTCCAAACTCACTTTCTGCTAGGTCTTCCAGCCTGATCAAATATCTTTATCAGCAGCTCCTTAGCCATGTCTACTGCATTACCCATCCTTAGCCCAGCTGCCAGCATTTCAAGGAGAGTCCCTAATGCAAGAGGATAGGTTCTTTCAACCAGCATGTAAATATCTGTTCCATTGCATGTTGTGACCAAGTGCAGTCCACATGAATCAAGCAATGTCCAAGTCAGTGCTTCCTCTCCAGGTTGATACTTCCATTGTTCTCCAGCTGGATCAGGTTCAAATATATTTTGAAGCTCATAAAGTAACTCCAGATCTTTATCATTGTCTGGATCTCTGTTCTTGAACCTTTCTTTGACTAACTCCCAAAGCTTGAGTAGGTCCTCCCTGTCAATAGATGCAAACAAATCCACTAGATACAAATAAGCACTTGTTCTACCACCTGCTCTGTTTATCCTCCAATGCCTCTTTCCATCTTCAGTATAGATATCCCAATTGATAATGGGGTATCTGGTATTGATGGGCTCTGAATACAATGCATCTTCTGGGGATTCAATTAGCATCATCTGGTTAAGATCTTCTTCAGTTAGTCCACCTTCTTCTTCAGATGCTTTCAATCTTTTGGGTGCAGTTGAAGAAGCTTCTTCTTCTGATGGTCTTTTGTAGCTTCCAACTGGTTGTGATCTTTCAACTGTATCATCAGCTTGCATAGGCCTGAAGTTCAACATCCTTCTTTGAACAGTATCAGCAAGCCTTTGAAGAGTTTCCCATGCCAATTGATTGAGTTGCTTTAAGGTTCTCCTGTCTTCACCTTGATATTTAATGTATTTGCAGAGATACATCTTTTGTTGACTCTTGTTTGGAGGTCTTGAGGCTTTTTCAATTTCCCTTTGCTGTCTAAATTGACTCTGTCTTGTGGCTAAAATCTCACTAAATAACTGAGTTGCTTCATTAAAACTTGTAGTCTTATCTTGTTGCAGCTTCTTTTGTACCTCCTGAGTTGCTTCTACCTTAGCGCTCATATCATCCCATGTTTGCCAATCTTCATTCAATTTAGCCATCTTTTTCTTTTCTTTCTCTTCAGTCTCTTTCTGCAATTCTTGCTCATCCCATTCATTTGCAATCTTTCTTGCCGCTTCATTATTCTATCTCTCAATCTCAGCCCTAGACAACTTCTTTTTCTCTGGTTCTTCTTCTAGTATCCCTTTACCTTTGTCCTTGGGATCAATCTTTGGAGCTGAGGGAGTTGGGGATGGTGGAACACTTCCTTCTCTGATAGTGACTCCTTTTTCTTTGGGCTTTGTTGCTGCTGATTTGGTTTTCTTTCTCAGATATAGAACAGGAGGCTTCTTGTAGGTTGGAGAGATAAGGACTGATTTCTTCAGGCTCTGAAGTCCCAAGACTGCATGTTTCTCTCTATCTTCTTTACCACTCTCTTGGATTGGAGTGGTAGTGATAATGGTGGCCTCTGTTGTTGTGGCTTGTTGCAGTTCAGCAGCTACTTGATAAATTGGACTTAGTACTGATTGTAGAACACCAGGAGTACTAACTATAGTAATATCAGTACTAACTACAACACTAACAGTACTAACTGGGATAGTACTGATAGTGCATGTAGGAGTACTAAGTACGTCTTCTGCATGTGTAGTGATCTGAACATCTTCTTCTTCATCAAGAAATGGGCTCTGAAAAGTTTGACCACTTTGCCACTGACCAAAT
The DNA here is from genome assembly GCA_910596185.1 of Chrysanthemum makinoi. Classification (NCBI taxonomy): domain Eukaryota; kingdom Viridiplantae; phylum Streptophyta; class Magnoliopsida; order Asterales; family Asteraceae; genus Chrysanthemum; species Chrysanthemum makinoi. The sequence continues at coordinate 90,985,060 of OU343219.1, read as the reverse complement.
TCTCTTCTACTCTGAATATTAGAACTCCTCCCCTGTTTGGAAGAATTCTCTGTAGATGTGCTAGAAATTGTGAACTTGGCCTTCCTTTTGATTGAAGTGGTAACTGGAGATGCTTCAGTAGTAGGCTTGGAAAGAAGCTGGACTTGATGTGCTAGCCTTTTCATCTTTAAGAGCATCCTGGTATGAACCTTTGCAGCAGCTTTCTTGTGTTCATCCAGAGCAATCTCCAGTGTGTTAACCTTTCTGCATAGAAACCTGTACAAATCCGTCATTTCAAAAAGTGTCAAGCTGCCCTCACCACTTCCAGTTGTGTTACCTGTTGAGAGAGGTAGGTCACTGGGCATTTGAGATGCACTCTGAGGCCTAGCCTGAGTAGATACACCCCCCCCCCTTTTTAGCCTGTACTTGGGTCCACCTTGTGAGGAATGGTCACTCGGTGTTGGCATAGATTGGGTCTTATTGATGTTACCACTATCCTCACCAGCTTCTAAGCCTGGTTGAGTAGTGGCAGCCCTCACTATTCTCTCTCCTCCATCACCTGAGATACGCTCATCTGCTGCAATGATAGGAGGAGAATGGGGCTGTGCAGTCCCACTCTCCTGTCTGGAGTACCTACTTGTGGATGAGTGTGGTTGATTGGGAGATTGTTCATGATCTGTGGGTGTATGTTGGGAGCCACCTGTGCTTGATGGTCCTTCACCCTCTGCAATAAGCATGTTAGCAAATAAAGGCACTACAACCCCATTATAGCCTACCACAGCTCTTGAAATATTGGAAAACACTTTGGCTGTGAGTAGTTTTGAAGGATAAATATTTTTGTAAGGTTGTAGGTTTTGTTTCTGAAGATCCAAAAATACTTGTATAACCCTGGGATACATCAGAAACTTGGTTTTGCTGACTGCATTTTTAATCATACCCTCAAAAATATAGTTGGAAAAATTGAACACCCCACCTGTTGCAAGGCAGATCAAGGTTGTGGCTATATTTGTGGGGAAAGCATCCCAGCCAGTCCTTTTGTTACTCAAGCAGTGTAAGAGGGTATGGATTAGAAATCTCCATTGTGGGGAAAACTGGCTTTAGCGAAAATTGAAAGTGTCATCATGTCTATACCCCATCAATGAGAGTTGTTCAAAAATTTCAGTGCCTGGCAAAGTGGTAATATCTTCAACATCTCTAAGATGAAGATGTTCTCTTAGAGATGCTTCAGTAATAACAATTTGAGTACCATCCACTATACCAATTAACTGTTATACCCCTTCCTCAGTTGTTGAGGCAATTGCAGTTTGCCAAAACTTTCTGACAGGGGTACATAAGATAGTAGGGTTTAAAAGTAAAGCAAACCTGATGCTGCTTTGGTTTAGAAAGGCTACTATCTCAGCAAGTTCATCTTGACCTTCTGGCAGTTCCAAGCATGCCACCATGTTAAGCTTGTCGACAAAATCAAGAGGAGCCATGAATGATTATAGTAAGGGTTAGTAAAGTGGGATTGAGTCGCAAAAGCCTGTATTGAATTGTGGTGAAAGCAATTGGAAAGTTATGCAATTTATAGAGATTTGGAGAATTTTAGTTGAACCGCCTTATAAATATTTATGGTAATAAGTTAAGAGAAACCAATTAGGAAACCCTTTTATAAGGAGAAAGACGGTAACAACTCTACTTGCAAAAGTAATCATTGAATAACAGACTTTTGGAATAAGTACTAACGGCTAGTTCATCAGTACTAACTATGCTTATCAGTACTAACTTATAACCATCAGTATTAACTTTTACCCATCAGTATTATCTTATATTTTGGAAATTATAATACTGAAACCCCAATTTTGACGGGATTAAGTGTGGTGACAGACACTTAATCAAGGTCGGCCTCACATGGCCTCTGGTTTGGTGAAAACCAGTGGTTTCAGTGCATAGCACTACCTGTGATGGATAGTCTCATTAAAAGGGCCTTCCAGATGCCCTCTGGTTTGGTGAAAACCAGTGGTTCCAGATCGTGGCAGGTGTTGCCTCCAACACAAGTGTTGGATTCATGGTTGCTCGCTGTTCTCTAAGCCAGATGCCCTTAGGCTAGTCACACTATCTGTAAACAGATAGAATGGCAAAGAGTGGGTTAGTGCAGAATGATCTGACCAACTAAAACCATCAATTCATGTTCATTTTAAGCACAAGATGCCACATAATTCTTTGGCGTCACACATTCCATTGTTACAGCAAGGTCCATCATGTGGTGGCTTCAGAATGAGCATAAGAAAGAGAACCAAATGTGTTGTAACATCTAGGCACCAAACCATATCCATACTGCTTGTGTTATACCTGAAACGTTAGTCCAAAACAAAGAAAACACAATCCAAGACATTTTCTTGCCAATCCGTATTAACTTAACACAATCAGTATTAACAGGATAATAATCAGTACTAACCACCAGTTTTCAAAACTTTACAAAATAGAGAGAGATAAGACATATTATGGATGAAGCATCCCAACACTTGTGACCAAGTATTGAAACCTTCTCAAATCAAAAGCTTTGGTTAAAAGATCTACAACATTAAACTCAGTATCAATCCTATCAACCTGAATAAGTTTCTTTTCGTTACAGTCTCTTATAAAATGATGTCTTATCTCTATATGCTTAGTTTTAGAATGAAAAACTAGATTTTTGATAATGCATATAGTACTGTTGTTATCAATATAAATGACAGTGCCCATGAAATTATACCCATAATCAAGCATCTGATTCTGAATCCAGAGAACTTAACCACAGCAACTTGCAGCAGCAACATACTTAGCCTCAGTTGTAGAGTTTGCCACAATGCTCTGTTTCTTGCACTGCCATGAAATCAACCTATCACCAAGAAACTGACATCCTTCTGTGGTTGATTTCCTATCAAGACTTGCCCCAGCATAATCACTGTCAGAGTAAGCTACCAGATCAAAGGGTGAGTCCTTAGGATACCAAAGGCCTAGTTGAGCATGGCCTTTCAGATATCTAAAGATTCTTTTAACTGCATGCAATTGAGAAAGCTTTGCAGAGACTTGAAATCTTGCACATGCACACACTGCAAACATAATATCTGGTCTGGAGGTAGTTAAATACATCAATGATCCAATCATGGACCTATAGAGATGCTGATCAACTTCTTCATCATCAGCATCTGGAAGTAGTGGCTTATTGTGCTCCATAGGAGTGCTTGCAATATTTGTATTTTCATATCCAAACTTCACCAAAATCTCCTTGACATACTTATCCTGACTAATAAATATGCCATATGTCTTTTGCTTGACCTGTAGCCCAAGAAAGAAGGTGAGTTCTCCCATAGAACTCATCTGAAATCTGTCATGCATCAACTTCTCAAACTCTCTGCATAGATCCTGCTTGGTTGAACCAAAAATAATGTCATCTACATATATCTGTACCAACAAGATATCAGTCTTTAAATTTTTGATGAATAGAGTCAGATCAATCTTCCCTCTTCTGAAGCCATTTTCCTAAAGATACTTGGCTAAAGTTTCATACCAAGCTCTTGGGGCCTGATGCAGACCATAGAGTGCCTTCTGAACTTTGTACACTTTTTCTGGAAAGGTTGGATCTTCAAACCCAGGAGGTTGACAAACATACACCTCCTCCTCCATCTTCCTATAGAGGAAAGCACTCCTCACATCCATCTTGTATATTGTGAAGTCTTTATATGATGCATAGGCCAGGAAAAGTCTGATAGCCTCAATCCTTGCCACTGGAGCAAAGACATCTTCATAATCAATCCCTTCCTGCTGTGTATACCCCTGAGCTACCAGTCTAGCCTTGTTCCTTATTACTACACCCCTTTCATCCTTCTTATTTCGGAAAACCCATTTAGTGCCAATAGCTCTCTTTCCATCAGGGAGATCCACCAGAACCCATACATCTTGAAGTTTAAATTGGAGAAGTTCTTCCTGCATTGCTTCTACCCAGGACTCATCTTCAAGAGCTTTATAGACCTTCTTTGGTTTTGCTTGGGAAATAAAACAGGCAAAGAGACATGTCTGTGAGGCACTATGATTTCTTTCTTCATAGATGGCACTGAAGAATCCTGTCTCACTATGCTAAAATTTAGATCTTGTAGTTCTTTCAGCATTGACATCTCCAATGACATTTTCAAAGGGATGATCTTGATTGATTCTTCTGTGTGGTGTAGCAGGAACAGCATAAGATGAAGCTATATTTGTCATATCAATCTCATCAGCTTCACCAAAAGGATCAGGAACCTCTATATTAACTGATGGAATAGTCTGAGGACCATCAGTACTAAGATCTGGCTCATCAGTACAAACTTGTGGCTTATCAGTATTAACCACAGTTGTACTGAACACTTGAGGTTCAATCAAAATTTCATCTGTATTGGTTACATCTCCTTCAGCATTAGAGTCATGGGTCTTTGGAGGCTGATCATCAGCTTTGTTTCCCTCCCCTGAAGAAGTGCTTCCACCTGAGTTATCATTCCAAATGGGCAATAGAATGCAGTCATCATCATCATCAGAATCTGCATTTGGACCTTGCTTTTCTCCTGCAATCATGTTAGAATCCACAAAAACAGGCACATAATTCATAGATTCTGTTAGCATATCAATATCAAAAAGCCATGTTGGTCCTTGCCCCTCTACACTAGGTTTGTCCTCAAGAAACACTATGTGCAGATTCTCCTCTATCTTTCTGGTTCTAGAATTATAAACCCTAAAGGCTTTACTATTCAATGAGTAGCCAACCAGATATCCACTATCAGATTTTCCATCAAACTTACCTAAGTGGTCAATGGTATTGAGAATAGAGACATGACACCCAAAAGGTTTAAGAAAGTCTAGTGTGGGCTTTCTACCTAAAAACAGCTCATAGGGAGTCTTGCCATGAGGCTTTACAATCAGTACCCTGTTCTGAACATAACAAACATTATTAACTGCCTCAGCCCAAAATGTTGTGGGTAACTTAGAATCTGCTAACATAGTCCTAGCAGCCTCAATCAGTGTCCTATTTCTCCTTTCAGCAACCCCATTTTGCTGAGTTCTAGCTACACTATATTCTCTTTTAATACCCTTAAGTTGACAGAAATCATTCAACACTTGGTTTTTAAACTCTGTCCCATTATCACACCTAATGATTTTAACTTTCTTATCAGCTAGGTTCTCTACTGCAGCTATGTAAGACTTAAGGATTTCACTGGTTTCATCCTTAGTATTCATGAAGAAAACCCAAGTAAGCCTGCTAAAATCATCAGTCACAACCAAACAATACTTCTTAAAGTTCAGGCTGCTAACATTAGCTGGGCCAAATAAGTCCATGTGCAGCATATGAAGTGGTTGGGTGATAGAGTTAAAAACTTTGGGCTTACAACAGGCTCTATACTGCTTCATTTGAGGCAGGCACTACAGGTCTGTTTATTTTCAAATCTTTTTGTAGGTAAACCTCTTACAAGGTTATTTTTAGCTAAAAGATTTATTACCTTAAAGTTCACATGACCTACCCTTCTATGCCATAACATAGATTCATCCAAAGAAGTTGTAGCAACTAAACATGTAAGATTGTCTTTGGGCACTATGTTCTTCATAACGACACTGTACAGATTGCTTTTCCAAGGAAACTTAAGTAGAACCTGATCATCACTAGGCAACTTAAAGTTAGGAGATAAAACCAAGCAATCAGTATCTGTGAATAAAACACAATTCCTCTTGTCACACATTTGTGACACACTGAACATATTGTATTTGAGTTCTTTCACATAGTACACATCTTCAAAGTCTAAATTACCAGTCTTGATTGTGCCTTTACCAGTAATCCTTCCACCTATTCCACTTCCAAAAGAAACATATCCTCCATTCAAATCAGTGAAGTCTGAAAGATAGGATAGATTTCCAGTCATGTGCCTAGAACACCCACTGTCTGAATATCCAAGATCATCATTATTGTTGGAATGTCCCTGCACATAAAATAAAGGAAATTAATTCCTTTTGGGGACCCAAGCCATTACTGACTTGGATCTGCCTCGTGCATCAATGTAATCATATTTCTTAAGAGTAACTGATGCACTGTAGGGTTGAGTGGTCTTTCTCACCCAACAAGGTGAGGGCTTAACAGCATTTCCCTTGTTTCCCTTTGTAGCATTCACTTTAGAGCCAGCATGTTTCATTTTAGGTTTAAAAGTATTAACTTTTGGCCTATCAGTATTAAGTCTTGGCTCATAAGTATTAACCTTTTCTTGTAAAACTTGATTTATTCATCATAAGAATTAAAGGTTTGTGCTGATTTAAAGGACCTTGGTGAAGTAGATCATGATTTTGAAAAGTTTCTTTTAGGTCTTTCATCAAATACTCTAGGTAGTGGTCTGGCAGTATTAACTGGCCTTGCATTATTCAAAGGTTTTATGCCAGTTTTGAGAAGAACTGCTCGAGGGGTCATGATGGGTTGGGGTCTCATAGGGTGTCTACAATTAGCCTGCAGATGAGAGAAACTACCACACACAAAGCAAGATTTATTATACATGACAAATTCATCTCCTAGTTGCTCAGATTTTAACTAATTCCAGTTTCTTTTGTTTCCTCTTGGACTAGATGACCTGTTTCTATACATCTCAGCATATTTTACTGGCTTTCTAACAGGTTTGTCAAATGATCTTACTGGTTTAGAGGCCTGTTCTTGCTTTGGTTCACTAGACTCTACACTAGCCTTTTTATTTTCAGATACAAGCACCTCAGGTAAGGAGGTGTCACTGGCACTTTCAAACACTTCATCAGTCTTTTCAGGAAAAGTACTTTTGATTGTAGGGCCTCTTACAAATGTGTGTTCCTGAAACCTCTGCTAAGCCAGTGTGGACAAGGACTATACCAGGAGGTGAAGGGATACCTCTGAATGGTGGTGGTGTAGTTTTATACCCCATACCTGATTTGGCTTTACCATTTAGAGCTTTTTCAAGGTACTTATCAACTCTCTCAGAGTTATAATGTTTTGCGTCTTGAAGAGACTCAATACTTAGTTCTATGTTATCTTTAGCTTGCGTGACTTTCTCAAGTTCTTCTTTTAACACATTTATGGTGATGTCTTTAAAAGATATTTCCCTATTAAGCACAGCAGTTGTTTCAGAAAACTTTGACTCATTTTCTTTATAGTACACAATTTGTTTTTCTAGAACTGCTAAGCCTCTTTTATGATTTGCTAAGTTGTAACTGCTTTTAGCAAGTTCTTCAGACACATTATCAAACATGGTTTTTAGCTCTAAATATTTGTTTAATGGATTACATTTATCTGAAAAATTAAGTACCTCAGATACCAAAGCCATGGTGATTGGACTTTATTCTTCATCAGCCACGAAGCTCCAATCATATCCAGCACCATCCACAGCCACCATTGCTTTTGAAGAGGAGTTGTCAGCATCACTGTTTCTCCCTTTGCTCCTAGGACTTCTGCATTCCCTGGCAAAATGCCCAAGCTTGCCACCGTTGTTGCATTCAACCTTTCCCTTGTCAAACCCAGCAAGATCTCCATCATTGATCTTAATCTGCCTTCCAGTTTTCTTCATGGATTAGGGCAATGTTCCATTTGATGTCCATCTCTTCCATGTCATCTTCATGGATTTGTCTCAGATCATCATGAGTGATCTGGGATCCCTGACTCTGTTCAGCTATGAAGGTATAAATTGTACTTTCATTAATGCCTGCTGCAGTGGCTACAGAGCCATCAGTATTAACATTAGTACTAGGAATACTAACATCAAAACTGTCCACATCATTGCTAGTGATAGGGTGAGCCACAAAGGCTATGTTTTGTGACCCAGAACTGGAAGATGCAGCTGCTTTTCTCTTCATGTCTTGTTCAATTACCTTAAAGCTATTGAACAAATTGTCCAACTTCATGGTTTCAAAATCTGGCTTGTTCTTCCATACAATGACATGAGTGTCTCATTTTGGTGATGGAAGACTTCTAACAAACCTGAGGTTGACATCTTCCTTGGAGAGCTCCACATCTAATACTGCCAATTGACTAACAAGTTTTTGAAGCCTATTGTAAACTGAGTCAATAGATTCAGTTGCACCAGCAGTGAGGTTTTCAAACTCTTTCTTCAAAAGAGTCTTCTGAGTTCTCTTGGTGATAGAATCTCCACCAAATCTGGTTTCAATGGCTTTGAACAAACTCTGAGCATCTTTGTGTTTGTTGAAGGTGAGTTGATGATCATCAGGTATTGCCAAGAGTAAGAGACTTCTGACCTTGAGATCATTGCCTCTAAGAGCCATTTCTTCATTGGTGATAGGATCACCTTTTTCTTTAACAACTGTCTTACCATTAAATTCTTCAGTGACAGTGGTTTTGTAAGAATTTCCATAGAGCACAATGTTCCACAGCTTGAAGTCAAGTACCAAGAAGTACTGCTCTATGCGCAGTGGAAGCGTGGTGGGCCCATAACCCACGAGTCCCAGGATCGAAACCTGGATCTGAAACCACTTGCGGAGTCCCAAACCTTGGATCTAGAACACTTTGCTTGCAAACGTGTTAGTTGCCTTGGATGATTCCAAAACAACAATGAGAAACTTTGTTGTAGATGCACACAAGTATGCGGAATCTACTTGAATGCACTTAGAAGATTAAAGTAAACACAATGTAACACCAACAACTTCAATATTGTTAAGCAATAATGCGAGTACTCTCCTAGTACTAGGGTTTACAACGTTGAAGCTCTTCTTAAGACGGCTAGAATATGAGATGTGTGTTTAACCTAGCTAGGATCTCCTTTTATACACTAAGGAGATCCCTTACAGAGATAACTATGGACTAAGTATATCATATCTTCTATTAGAATAGAATATATGCTGTTACAAACCATACACGACATTCCTTACTTAGAACTATACAAACTTAATACTATCAGTACTAACATTTTCACTATCAGTACTAACAAGTTAATACTTATCAGAAGACACTATCAGTACTAACTCTATTACAATAAGTATTAACTCCCAAAAGCGAATTTCCCAACATGCCTTGTATAGGAAATGGGAAGTTGTGGTGAGGGAAAATGTGTTGTGCTTAGGAGGGAACAAGGATCACCCCAATGCATGCTTAAGTTTCATGATCTATTGCCTAGTGACCGAGACTCGCTTCAACCTTGCATACTACATGATTAAGAGAATGGCAAGTGTAAAAATCATGGACAAAATGGTGCTCCCGTACGCAATGCTCCTAACCCGTCTTGCAACATTCATCTTTGCATTAGATCCTTCTTCGTACTCTTATGATCATAGCTTTTGCAACAAAGCTATGGTGTCATTGAACGAGGGTAGAACTACAAGGTTTATGGTGGAAGGCAAAAGGCCTCACCCACCCATGGATTCCTCGGATGAACGGGAGAGGCAAAGAGAACGTGAAGGTAGTAGCAACCCACTCGGAAATACCGATCTCGACCCCTTGGATTACATCAATCAAATGCCGGACTTTCTAGCCCATCACAAGAATGGCAACAAACCAAGGGAATCTTCAAGTGCTTCGCCAAATTCTTCAAGTTAAAGAAGTAGAGATGGTGTGATAAAGAGTGGAGGAGGGGTGAAGACGGGAAGTGGCGGAGAAGTAAGGTAAGGTCATAGGACCTTAATTTGTGAAAACAATTTGAAACGATGGGTTGTAACATCTAAACAATACTTATGTAGAGTAGGATGTAGTATATAGCTATTGCCATAACTTGGCATTGAACAATATTAACTTAGGAACGTGTAGGATGAGATTTAACGACTTCTTGAAATCATTCAAGTAGTCGTCGTCACTCATCGTTAGGTACCTTTAGTTCCCCCACACTTCCTATGCGTTATACTTAATGTGTTCTTGCATTTAGTCTTTGTAGTAACAACTAGGAGAAGCATTTGCTAAGAGTGCAAAATTGCACATTTGCTGAAAACCTTCTGATCTGCAGTAGGCAGATCCCAGCGTTATAACTAGCCGGATCCCTCCCAAAAGGGAACCGTGGGATCCGTGATTACAGATGAGGAATACAGACTTCCGTACATAAAAAACCGCTCACTAGATCACCTCACACTAGTCAAACATAAGACCTTAGAACCAACTAAGTCTTCCTCAAACATTTGAAAGCTTCACACTCACCCTGATGTGCTTGGAGTGTACAATTTTTAAATTTATAAAACACGATTTACCAAAGTTACCAATAACACATACGAGTAAGTGCACTCGTCCGTTATAGCAAGATTGTAAAGGTAAGTCGGGATCGTTCGCAGGGATTTGAGTGAATCTAATTAACAAGTTCGAATCAACTAAGACAATCCAAAAGCATATAACAACGAAAATAGATATAATGAAATTCAGATGATTAAAAACTACACTTGCTTAAACTAGTTTCTTATCCTTGATTAGTATGATTGTGTTAACCTCTTAACATGTTGGTTATGATAATTAGTTGGTGTTCTAATCTATTGTTCTTACAAGTTAAACCTTCGTCAAGATTTTAGTTCATAAAAACAAGCATTAAGTTTAATCAATCAATTCAAGATCAATTCAAGTTTCATAAGTTTATTTTCACAAACTTAAACACAAAAACATCCATTTGCCTTATCAAATTTCTTAAGAAATGATCAATACAGAAGGTAACCGATTATAGACAAAAGGGTACAATTGATTGTCAAAAACTAATCTTACGACCTTATAGATGTTTCCAATCAATCTAACTTGATAATCAAAAAGCGTTCTTATTACAACCACACCTTAGTTCCTTTGTTTAATCAAGAATAATGGGTAAAAACAATCATCCATAGACAAAAAGATTATAACTAGTTGAATAACAATAAGTTCTTTCGACCTCTACGATTACTATCAACTAGTCAAACTTGATTATCAAATGTCACTATGAAACTTTAGCACAATTGGATCTTAGAATCAACTTGAAATTGAATTAAAACATGTTAACACAATCACTAACTAATCATATGATAGTCAACATCATTTAAGCAAGTGTATAAAGAAACTAGCCACTCATAGCAAACATAAACATAAACTCAGAACTTTGAACATTAGAAAACATGATTAAGAGTCTTACAATGCTTGGAATAAGATTACAAACGATGAAGTAATGATTCCCAAAGTATTGGGGTAGACTCCTTAGGGTTTTGGCCTCCAAATGTGGTACTTCCGGAACCCCAAACTTTCCTGGACTTCTAAGGATGAATTTGAGAGCTTAAGAGCTTTGTTTGATGAGTAGAGAGAGTTGTATTGAAGTGTGTGTCTCATATGCTCACAAGAGGTCTCTATTTATACTAGTTCCAAGGCCTAAGGTATTAATTGCTAAACTTGGCCTCCAAGGAGTTAGGAAGGGACTAGAATACACCAAGGTAAGGACCTAGAATTGTTTGGATACAAAGGGGAAACTTAATGATGAAGATTTGGCAGAAACAGTCCTTCCAACCGGATCGGTCACATGACCAATCGATCCGGTTGGTCTTCTACAAGTGTTCCAAACGTATCGGTTGCGGGTGGCATCCGAACGGTTGGACTGGCGTCCTGGGCACTTTTTGCTCTTCACCCAACCGATCCGGTTGCAGTTGCAACCGATCCGGTTGGTCTTCCTGAGTGACAGAAAATCGACCTTTACTTAGTTCTGACTTGTAGAGCTTGGTTGTTCAATCATCTTGGTCTTCTTTGGTACTTGAAATACTGATTTATGCTTGACATGCTTCACTGAAACGGGAATCTTTCAGTTGTTGAACATTCTTTTACTTTTCCTTCTGTTTCCCTGCACTTGGTTATAAACACTAGAAAAACATCTTTTGATGTGATTAAGCACTGAAATCATACAACAAAACCAAATAACATATACAAAAGCACACATAACGCTACTGAAAACATGTACAATCTGAGCATTATCAAATTCCCCCACACTTAAACTTTGCTTGCCCTCAAGCAAATCTAGGAAAAACATCCACTGGTACAAAATTATGATTACGAAAAATATGATGCAAATCTACCAAGTACAAGTACGAGAGAAGATTCATCAATTACGCTTTAAAGAGTGAAACTTTCAAGATGTTTGACAATATCCAATGATTTTCTTGCATGATTAACATTTCAAAACACCTCACGAAAAAGGAACGAAATATAATTCACTCAATCACTCAATTTTTAGTGGAGTAAGCTTGTACAAGAAACAAAACTCCACCGACGAGGCGTGAGCACCGAGAAAAAACATCTAAAGAGGACTTTTATTCGGGTTATAATGTTAAGGCTTAGGGATAAGGGTATGGATAAGGCATGGGATTATTGATGAAATTGGTGTTAAAACAAAAATATAATCAAGTCTAATACCCGTATTGCTAGCTACCAAACAATCCGCAAACCAATAAATGATTATAGCTCCATTTTCTTTTCTTCGGATTTCCATAACTCTTTGCTTTGATTCGCCATGACAACGTTTCTCCAAACATAGCACATTGGCTAATACATTCATATTTTCATCACTTTTCTCTCATTTTTTTTTATAACATGAACTCAATTGAAATGGCTCACACAACTAACAAGGTGTGGTTACTCATAATCATTTGAACAATCTTCTCATTCCAGGTTACTAGCAATCAACCGTTTGGACATTGACAAGGGTTAGGCTAAGGTTTTAAGTGTAAAATCTTTTTGTATTTTTCTGGACTTATCAAAAACGAAAGGGATGGCTCAGAGGATGTAACTAGGGGTATCTAGCGCTAAAGATGAGCGCTACAAATGGGTCCATGTAGGTGGTTAACTAACCGATGTGGTTAGCTAATATATCATAATATGAAAAATGGAAGGCCATTTGGGTTAAATCCTAAGGTGCCTCTTTATCACACGAATTTACTTATATCGCATGAATGCTATCTCACTGCGGTCTAGTAATGATTTACAAGTACAAGTTCTAGAATAAATTAAATCACCGGCACACTCATAGAAAAAGATTCAAGCATAAAAGATGTATGCTTTATATAGAACAGGCTCAAATCCTCACAATTTTAGTGGTAAGGGCTATAATTTGTGCTAGCAAATATTATCGATCCCAGAATGGATTGCAATATTAACCGGAACACATCTCAAAGTTTCAAATATTACCAGTTTTACCAGTGGTTTGATCAAGTTATTCTAATATATTATCCTAAAAGCTTGAAAAATAACTGAATCACAAGGGCAAACAAATTTTTTTAAATTTAAGCTTAAAAACTCTAATTTTCCCATTTACCCCCCCCCCCCCCACACTTAAGTTAAACATTGTCCTCAATGTGAAAAACGAACTTCAAAGTATTGAAATAGGGAAATAGAGATGAAACCAGATATTCCAATGAGTTTGTCAGCTTAATTTCTTCTTTATCCAAGTGTCCACTTAAGTAATCATTACCTGCACAAAAATAATATACAAACAAAAGATTTTTATTAAGAAGTGGCACCCCCCCACACTTAAGTTCAACCGAGAATTTAAACTTTGGGGCGTGACCACATAAAATCAAATCTGAAACACATGGGTTGCCTACCGAGAAGCGCTTGTTTTATTAACAAGTCATCAGCCTGACTCGAATCTTCCCGAATTTACTTGGCCACAGATGCAGCCTTGAACATTTTGAAAAGTTCAGGGACATACATGAATTCTTCACCAGTAGCATCAATATCGCTCCAGATGAACTCAGCAGATGGTTTCCAAGGAACATTTTGTGGGATTCTTCCTGGAAAAGGTGCTACAAAGGTGATGGTTTTGAATTCATTTTTAGGTGAAACTGTCTCAACTGATATTTCATTCAATTGCTCCTTGTCATAGTATAGTTTGATTCGGTGCCTGTTGGGTTTTTGGTTCCTTGAATCAAGAATTATTCTAAGTACTGGAACTACGGACAGAGTTGATATAACCACGGACAGAAGAATGGAACCACGGATAAAGACAAACCGCGGCTAGTAGTTTTGTGTAACCACTGATAATGTAATGAAACCACTGCTAGTCTTGTATAGTCGGTTTAGTATTATGTATTAGATAAATATGGAAAAGATATTTATCTTGTAGGTTACGTATTGTATTATGTAAAGGACTCCTTAGCCTATAAAAGGAGGTCTTAGGTTAGATTAGATATATGTATGTTTTATATCTAAGGTCGATACACTTCAAGGTTGTAAAACCCTAATACTGGTTAGAGTTTTCGTATTAATAATAATATTGAGGTGTTGAATGTTCATTGTTCTTCTTCTTAAGATTAAGTATTAAATTCCGCGTGATACTAAATAAGTTCTTGTTTAAAGTCAGTTTCTATATTAGATCGTTTGCTCAACTGGGATCAACAAGTGGTATCAGAGCTTGTGATCTAGAAACTGTAATCAAGAAGAAGTCAAGTTAAGTTCTGTTCAAGCAAGTTAAGATGCCTGACGAAACACACATGGTTCTTGCTTCAAAGGTGCCCATGCTCAAGCATGGTGAGTACCAATCTGAGAATGCGAATAAGGCAATATATTCGTATGATTGATTATGCTCTCTGGGATGTTGTGGAAAAAGGTGATACTCTTCCTAAGAAGGGCGAAGATGGCAAAGAAATCTCCATTGTTAGTGAGATTGACAAGGCTAAGAGAAAGATGGAGATTAAAGCTCATAGTATTCTCTTTGAATACCTAATGAATATGCTTTGGACTTTGAACAATATGAGTCTGCTAAGGAGCTTATGGATGCTATAGAAACAAGGTTTGCTGGTAATGAAGCTACCAAGAAATCAAGGAAAAATATGCTCAAGCATCAGCTTGAAAACTTCACTTTGCTTTGAGTGGAGAAAAATTAGATGGCACCTATAACGAGACTTCAAAAGCTTATCAGGTCAATTGAAGTCGTGGACTACAAAGTTGCTCAAGAAGATATTAATCTAAAGTTCATCAGAAGTTTATCACCTTTTTTGGGCTATGCATCCTGTTGTGTGGAGGAACAAGGATGACTTTGAAAAGATGACTCTGGACAATATCTACAACAACTTGAAGGTATATGAGTCTGAGAACAACATTGCTGGTACATCTTCATCTAGCCAAAACATTGCTTTTGTTTCCACTAATCACAAGAATTCACAAGATGTATCCACTGCTGCCTATGGTATAACCACGGCTATTGCAAACAATACCACTGTTAGTGACAATGTCAGTGATGGTGCAATTTGTGCTTTTCTAGCTGATTTAACTACCGGTATTCTTGTTTTGAATCAAGATCTAGATCAAATTGATCCTGATGATCTTGAGGAGATTAATCTTCAATGGCAAATGGCAATGTTGACTCTTCAAGCAAGGAAGTTTCTGAGAAGGACTGGAAGATAGGTCAAGTATGATGGTAAAAGAAGAGCTGGGTTCGACAAAAGCAAGATGGAGTGCTTTAACTGCAAGAAGAATGGTCACTTTGCAAGGGAATGTCGAGCACCTAAAAGGATTGAAGGCATCAAGAAGACCAGCTGAAGAGTCGCTCCTTCTTGGCATTGGTGGCTCAAGATGGTCTTGGTGATTATGACTGGAGTGATGAAATTGAAGAAGGACCCAATGCAGCTTTTCTTGCTAGTGAAGCTTCAAAAGAGCATAACTTTGCTCTTATGGGTTATGCTTCATCTTCGGTTGGATTCTCGAGGTATCAAATGATTCTAAAACTTCTACTTGTTCTTTTAAATCATGTCAAGATAACTTAGAATCTCAAACAGCTATCACTGAGAGTTTAAGGAAAGAAGTAGAAAGACTGTCTCTAGATAACCTAGGTTATAGAGTTGGTCTAGAAAGTGTTGAAGAAAAGCTAAATTACTGTATTAAATGTGAGTTTGAGTATGTTGATAAAATTAATATACTTAGTGGTGAAATTGATCTTAAGGATATAGAGATTAAGATGCTTAAAGAGAAACTAGAAAAGGCAGAAAGTGTAAAGGAAGAAGCCCTAAAAGAAAAAGAAAGATGTTAGCTGAAGAACAAGCAACTTTAGAGAAAAGGAAGCAAGAAGAAGAGGAAGCTAGTCAGAAATGGTTAGCTACATGGTATGAATCACAAAACTACCTTCAAGCTTCTCAAAAAATAAATGATGAGTATCTTGCACAAGAATGGGCATTGTTGGATGATGAGGAAAGAGCTAGACTTTTGGGTGAATGGGAAAGGAAGATCAGTAAAGAAAGGAAACAAGTTATAAGAAAGAAACTTCCTACCATTTACTGATGAGGAATATATTGATGAAGATTATTAAGAATTCAGGCATACATATTTCTGATAATCTTAGTAAGTGTTCATTTGAAAGAATTCATGAGATTTATCTGAGATGTATGAAGATTAATAATGATAATTTCGTCCAATGAATTCGAAAAAGAAAAAGAGTGGATTCTAAGTACACAAAAGAAAATCGAGGTTCAGGAGACATCCGATTCTAAAAGATTGAAATTAGTTGAAGATGGTAATCAAATTATTTCTTATGAGTTTCGACTTAATGGAAGTGAAGGATGTTGGAAAATTCAAAGACTCAACAATGAAGTGCATGAGTATAATAAATTTTCACATATGCTTTAGTATTGTGATAGAGATGATTTGATGAATCTTTGGATACTTTATAAGAATAAGTTTGGTGAAGAACATCCAAATGATTATCATGAGAGGTTGGTTTATCATCATTTGAAGATTTTATTTGAACCTACTCATGATGAACCTGAATGGAAAGGACTCTACAATGGTCATGTTACAAGATGGTTTTATATCAATCTTGTGGAGTTCATGTTTTAACCGATTGAGAAGTTATTCATATGCTTGTAGAAGGTGATTATCCTCAACTGAATAAGTATCCAGGAATTATTGCTCAGATGATGAAGCCTGGTATTATCAAGATGTTGTTACCCTATGATGGTCAAGCGTACAATTTGTTGCTGAAATATGAGAACATTCTTAAATCTAGTAAGTGTTTGGCTACATCCTCCAATTCAGATGTTTTGAGCTTAAAGGAAACTTGAGAATTCTGTTTGAATGTATCAAGTTTAGGGGAGGATTGTTGGGTTTTTGGTTCCTTGAATCAAGAATTATTTTAAGTACTGGAACTACGGACAAAGTTGATATAACCACGGATAGAAGAATGGAACCACGGATAAAACAAACCACGGCTAGTAGTTTTGTGTAACCACTAATAATGTAATGAAACCACTGCTAGTCTTGTATAGTCGGTTTAGTATTATGTATTAGATAAATATGGAAAAGATATTTATCTTGTAGGTTACGTATTGTATTATGTAAAGGACTCCTTAGCCTATAAAAGGAGGTCTTAGGTTAGATTAGATATACGTATGTTTTATATCTAAGGTCGATACACTTCAAGGTTGCAAAACCCTAATACTGGTTAGAGTTTTCAATTAATAATAATATTGAGGTGTTGAATGTTCATTGTTCTTCTTCTTAAGATTAAGTATTAAATTCCGCGTGATACTAAATAAGTTCTTGTTTAAAGTCAGTTTCTATATTAGATCGTTTGCTCAACTGGGATCAACAAGTGGTATCAAAGCTTGTGATCTAGAAACTGTAATCAAGAAGAAGTCAAGTTAAGTTCTGTTCAAGCAAAGTTAGGATGTCGACGAAACACACATGGTTACTGCTTCAAAGGTGCCCATGCTCAAGCATGGTGAGTACCAAATCTGGAGAATGCGAATAAGGCAATATATTCGTATGATTGATTATGCTCTCTGGGATGTTGTGGAAAAAGGTGATACTCTTCCTAAGAAGGGCGAAGATGGCAAAGAAATCTCCATTGTTAGTGAGATTGACAAGGCTAAGAGAAAGATGGAGATTAAAGCTCATAGTATTCTCTTTGAATACCTAATGAATATGCTTTGGACTTTGAACAATATGAGTCTGCTAAGGAGCTTATGGATGCTATAGAAACAAGGTTTGCTGGTAATGAAGCTACCAAGAAATCAAGGAAAATATGCTCAAGCATCAGCTTGAAAACTTCACTGCTTTGAGTGGAGAAAAATTAGATGGCACCTATAACAGACTTCAAAAGCTTATCAGTCAATTGAAGTCAGTGGACTACAAAGTTGCTCAAGAAGATATTAATCTAAAGTTCATCAGAAGTTTATCACCTGACTGGGCTATGCATCCTGTTGTGTGGAGGAACAAGGATGACTTTGAAAAGATGACTCTGGACAATATCTACAACAACTTGAAGGTATATGAGTCTGAGAACAACATTGCTGGTACATCTTCATCTAGCCAAAACATTGCTTTTGTTTCCACTAATCACAAGAATTCACAAGATGTATCCACTGTTGCCTATGGTATAACCACGGCTATTGCAAACAATACCACTGTTAGTGACAATGTCGGTGATGGTGCAATTTGTGCTTTATGGTGATTTAACTACCGGGTTATTGTTTTGAATCAAGATCTAGATCAAATTGATCCTGATGATCTTGAGGAGATTAATCTTCAATGGCAAATGGCAATGTTGACTCTTCAAGCAAGGAAGTTTCTGAGAAGGACTGGAAGATAGGTCAAGTATGATGGTAAAAGAAGAGCTGGGTTCGACAAAAGCAAGATGGAGTGCTTTAACTGCAAGAAGAATGGTCACTTTGCAAGGGAATGTCGAGCACCTAAGAGGATTGAAGGCATCAAGAAGACCCTTGAAGAGTCTGCTCCTTCTTCAAACATTGGTGGCTCAAGATGGTCTTGGTGATTATGACCGGAGTGATGAAATTGAAGAAGGACCCAATGCAGCTTTTCTTGCTAGTGAAGCTTCAAAAGAGCATAACTTTGCTCTTATGGCCTATGCTTCATCTTCTGGTTCAGATTCTGAGGTATCAAATGATTCTAAAACTTCTACTTGTTCTTTTAAATCATGTCAAGATAACTTAGAATCTCAAACAGCTATCACTGAGAGTTTAAGAAAAGAAGTAGAAAGACTGTCTCTAGATAACCTAGGTTATAGAGTTGGTCTAGAAAGTGTTGAAGAAAAGCTAAATTACTGTATTAAATGTGAGTTTGAGTATGTTGATAAAATTAATATACTTAGTGGTGAAATTTATCTTAAGGATAGAGAGATTAAGATGCTTAAAGAGAAACTAGAAAAGGCAGAAAGTGTAAAGGAAGAAGCCCTAAAAGAAAAAGAAAGATGTTAGCTGAAGAACAAGCAACTTTAGAGAAAAGGAAGCAAGAAGAAGAGGAAGCTAGTCAGAAATGGTTAGCTACATGGTATGAATCACAAAACTACCTTCAAGCTTCTCAACAAATAAATGATGAGTATACTGCACAAGAATGGGCATTGTTGGATGATGAGGAAAGAGCTAGACTTTTGGGTGAATGGGAAAGGAAGATCAGTAAAGAAAGGAAACAAGTTATAAGAAAGAAACTTCCTACCATTGCACAGATGAGGAATATATTGATGAAGATTATTAAGAATTCAGGCATACATATTTCTGATAATCTTAGTAAGTGTTCATTTGAAAGAATTCATGAGATTTATCTGAGATGTATGAAGATTAATAATGATGATTTCTGTCCAATGAATTCGAAAGAAAAAGAGTGGATTCTAAGTACACAAAAGAGAAAATCTGAGGTTCAGGAGACATCTGATTCTAAAAGATTGAAATTAGTTGAAGATGGTAATCAAATTATTTCTTATGAGTTTCAGCTTAATGGAAGTGAAGGATGTTGGAAAATTCAAAGACTCAACAATGAAGTGCATGAGTATAATAAATTTTCACATATGCTTTAGTATTGTGATAGAGATGATTTGATGAATCTTTGGATACTTTATAAGAATAAGTTTGGTGAAGAACATCCAAATGATTATCATGAGAGGCTGGTTTATCATCATTTGAAGATTTTATTTGAACCTACTCATGATGAACATGAATGGAAAGGACTCTACAATGGTCATGTTACAAGATGGTTTTTATATCAATCTTGTGGAGTTCATGTTTTAACCGATTCGAGAAGTTATTCATATGCTTGTAGAAGGTGATTATCCTCAACTGAATAAGTATCCAGGAATTATTGCTCAGATGATGAAGCCTGGTATTATCAAGATGTTGTTACCCTATGATGGTCAAGCGTACAATTTGTTCTTTGAAATATGAGAACATTCTTAAATCTAGTAAGTGTTTTGCTACATCCTCCAATTCAGATGTTTTGAGCTTAAAGGAAACTTGAGAATTGAATGTATCAAGTTTAGGGGAGGATTGTTGGGTTTTGGTTCCTTGAATCAAGAATTATTTTAAGTACTGGAACTACGGACAAAGTTGATATAACCACGGATAGAAGAATGGAACCACGGATAAAACAAACCACGGCTAGTAGTTTTGTGTAACCACTAATAATGTAATGAAACCACTGCTAGTCTTGTATAGTCGGTTTAGTATTATGTATTAGATAAATATGGAAAAGATATTTATCTTGTAGGTTACGTATTGTATTATGTAAAGGACTCCTTAGCCTATAAAAGGAGGTCTTAGGTTAGATTAGATATACGTATGTTTTATATCTAAGGTCGATACACTTCAAGGTTGTAAAACCCTAATACTGGTTAGAGTTTTCGTATTAATAATAATATTGAGGTGTTGAATGTTCATTGTTCTTCTTCTTAAGATTAAGTATTAAATTCCGCGTGATACTAAATAAGTTCTTGTTTAAAGTCAGTTTCTATATTAGATCGTTTGCTCAACTGGGATCAACAAGTGGTATCCGAGCTTGTGATCTAGAAACTGTAATCAAGAAGAAGTCAAGTTAAGTTCTGTTCAAGCAAGTTAGGATGTCTGACGAAACACACATGGTTACTGCTTCAAAGGTGCCCATGCTTAAGCATGGTGAGTACCAAATCCGGAGAATGCGAATAAGGCAATATATTCGTATGATTGATTATGCTCTCTGGGATGTTGTGGAAAAAGGTGATACTCTTCCTAAGAAGGGCGAAGATGGCAAAGAAATCTCCATTGTTAGTGAGATTGACAAGGCTAAGAGAAAGATGGAGATTAAAGCTCATAGTATTCTCTTTGAATACCTAATGAATATGCTTTGGACTTTGAACAATATGAGTCTGCTAAGGAGCTTATGGATGCTATAGAAACAAGGTTTGCTGGTAATGAAGCTACCAAGAAATCAAGGAAAAATATGCTCAAGCATCAGCTTGAAAACTTCACTGCTTTGAGTGGAGAAAAATTAGATGGCACCTATAACAGACTTCAAAAGCTTATCAGTCAATTGAAGTCAGTGGACTACAAAGTTTCTCAAGAAGATATTAATCTAAAGTTCATCAGAAGTTTATCACCTGACTGGGCTATGCATCCTGTTGTGTGGAGGAACAAGGATGACTTTGAAAAGATGACTCTGGACAATATCTACAACAACTTGAAGGTATATGAGTCGAGAACAACATTGTCGGTACATCTTCATCTAGCCAAAACATTGCTTTTGTTTCTACTAATCACAAGAATTCACAAGATGTATCCACTGCCTATGGTATAACCACGGCTATTGCAAACAATACCACTTGTTAGTGACAAATGTCTGATGGTGCAATTTGTGCTTTTATGGTGATTTAACTACCGGTGTTCTTGTTTTGAATCAAGATCTAGATCAAATTGACCCTGATGATCTTGAGGAGATTAATCTTCAATGGCAAATGGCAATGTTGACTCTTCAAGCAAGGAAGTTTCTGAGAAGGACTGGAAGATAGGTCAAGTATGATGGTAAAAGAAGAGCTGGGTTCGACAAAAGCAAGATGGAGTGCTTTAACTGCAAGAAGAATGGTCACTTTGCAAGGGAATGTCGAGCACCTAAGAGGATTGAAGGCATCAAGAAGACCACTGAAGAGTCTGCTCCTTCTTCAGCATTGGTGGCTCAAGATGGTCTTGGTGATTATGACTGGAGTGATGAAATTGAAGAAGGACCCAATGCAGCTTTTCTTGCTAGTGAAGCTTCAAAAGAGCATAACTTTGCTCTTATGGGTTATGCTTCATCTTCAGTTCGATTCTGAGGTATCAAATGATTCTAAAACTTCTACTTGTTCTTTTAAATCATGTCAAGATAACTTAGAATCTCAAACAGCTATCACTGAGAGTTTAAGAAAAGAAGTAGAAAGACTGTCTCTAGATAACCTAGGTTATAGAGTTGGTCTAGAAAGTGTTGAAGAAAAGCTAAATTATTGTATTAAATGTGAGTTTGAGTATGTTGATAAAATTAATATACTTAGTGGTGAAATTTATCTTAAGGATAGAGAGATTAAGATGCTTAAAGAGAAACTAGAAAAGGCAGAAAGTGTAAAGGAAGAAGCCCTAAAAGAAAAAGAAAGATGTTAGCTGAAGAACAAGCAACTTTAGAGAAAAGGAAGCAAGAAGAAGAGGAAGCTAGTCAGAAATGGTTAGCTACATGGTATGAATCACAAAACTACCTTCAAGCTTCTCAACAAATAAATGATGAGTATACTGCACAAGAATGGGCATTGTTGGATGATGAGGAAAGAGCTAGACTTTTGGGTGAATGGGCAAGGAAGATCAGTAAAGAAAGGAAACAAGTTATAAGAAAGAAACTTCCTACCATTGCACAGATGAGGAATATATTGATGAAGATTATTAAGAATTCGCATACATATTTCGATAATCTTAGTAAGTGTTCATTTGAAAGAATTCATGAGATTTATCTGAGATGTATGAAGATTAATAATGATAATTTCGTCCAATGAATTCGAAAAAGAAAAAGAGTGGATTCTAAGTACACAAAAGAGAAAATCTGAGGTTCAGGAGACATCTGATTCTAAAAGATTGAAATTAGTTGAAGATGGTAATCAAATTATTTCTTATGAGTTTCAGCTTAATGGAAGTGAAGGATGTTGGAAAATTCAAAGACTCAACAATGAAGTGCATGAGTATAATAAATTTTCACAGATGCTTTAGTATTGTGATAGAGATGATTTGATGAATCTTTGGATACTTTATAAGAATAAGTTTGGTGAAGAACATCCAAATGATTATCATGAGAGGCTGGTTTATCATCATTTGAAGATTTTATTTGAACCTACTCATGATGAACCTGAATGGAAAGGACTCTACAATGGTCATGTTACAAGATGGTTTTTATATCAAACTTGTGGAGTTCATGTTTTAACTGTTTCTGGAGAAGTTATTCATATGCTTGTAGAAGGTGATTATCCTCAACTGAATAAGTATCCAGGAATTATTGCTCAGATGATGAAGCCTGGTATTATCAAGATGTTGTTACCCTATGATGGTCAAGCGTACAATTTGTTGCTGAAATATGAGAACATTCTTAAATCTAGTAAGTGTTTTGCTACATCCTCCAATTCAGATGTTTTGAGCTTAAAGGAAACTTGAGAATTCTGTTTGAATGTATCAAGTTTAGGGGAGGATTGTTGGGTTTTTGGTTCCTTGAATCAAGAATTATTTTAAGTACTGGAACTACGGACAAAGTTGATATAACCACGGATAGAAGAATGGAACCACGGATAAAACAAACCACGGCTAGTAGTTTTGTGTAACCACTAATAATGTAATGAAACCACTGCTAGTCTTGTATAGTCGGTTTAGTATTATGTATTAGATAAATATGGAAAAGATATTTATCTTGTAGGTTACGTATTGTATTATGTAAAGGACTCCTTAGCCTATAAAAGTAGGTCTTAGGTTAGATTAGATATACGTATGTTTTATATATAAGGTCGATACACTTCAAGGTTGTAAAACCCTAATACTGGTTAGAGTATTCGTATTAATAATAATATTGAGGTGTTGAATGTTCATTGTTCTTCTTCTTAAGATTAAGTATTAAATTCCGCGTGATACTTAATAAGTTCTTGTTTAAAGTCAGTTTTTATATTAAATCGTTTGCTCAACTGGGATCAACTGTGCCCATTAACGATGAAACTTCTACCCTATTTGTCATAAATTTCGACATAACCGGATGGATATCCATGTTGACCGAAATATGGTCCAAACCATCTTGGTTGTAATTTAGGAGTTTTGAATTTGAATTTCATGTTGAAAAGCAGAACTTTATCTCCGGCTTTGAATTCTTTTCGAATTCTCAGCTTTTTGTCGTGATAAGCCTTGGTTCTGGCCTTATACAGTTTAGAATTTTCGTAAGCTCGGAGTCTTAATTTTTCATCGAGTTCGTGCAATTGCAAGAATCTCTTCTCTCCAGATATTTTGAGATCAGTGTTACAGTTTCTAAGAGCCCAGTAAGCACGATGTTCAACTTCGAACGACAAATGACAAGTTTTTCCATACAGGAGTCTGTAAGGAGTTGTGCCAATACGAAACGCCCACAGAGCATAGTCAAGTTTCTTCGACCACATTGAAGGATTGTCCTTCACTTTTTTTTCGAGTATTCTTTTAAGAGCTCTGTTGGTGTTTTCAACTTGGCCACTGGTTTTTGGATGATAAGCTGTCGCGAATCGATGATGAACTCCATATCTTTTCATGGTTCTCTCCATTTGTTGGTTATAGAAATGGGTTCCTCGATCGCTTATCAAAGCTTTGGGGATTCCATAACGAGCAAAAAGCTTTTTGAGAAAATTAACGACGACGCGAGCATCGTTTGTTGGTAAAGCTTCAGCTTCTGCCCATTTGGACACATAATCTATAGCAACGAGAATGTATTCGTATTTGTGGGATTTAGGAAATGGTCCCATGAAATCAATTCCCCAAATATCGAATATTTCACACACTTGAATGCTTGTCAACGGATTTCGTCTCTTCGTGAAAGGTTGGTGGTTCTTTGGCAAGCATCATAGTTCTGAACAAGTGTATGTGCTTCTTTGAATATTGTTGGCCAATAGAATCCAGCATCAAAAACTTTTTTAGCTGTGGTGGAAGGACCATAATGTCCCCAGTTGGGCTATGATGACATTCGTCAGGAATCTTGCGGGTTTCGGAACCAGAAACACATCTTCGGATCATTCCGTCAGGGCACATTTTGAAAAGATATGGTTCGTCCCAAAGGTAGTATTTAAGTTTCGAAAAGAATTTACTCCTTTGAGCGTGAAATAAACCTTTTCTGAGAATTCCTCCAGCGAGATAGTTCGCAAAGTCAGCAAACCAAGGATCGTCATTTCCATCAACGGTCATGAGGGTTTCATCAGGGAAGTAATCATCGATTTCTTCTTCATTTAACTCCTCAAGATCAGGATTTTCAAGACGTGATAAATGATCAGCGGCTAGATTCTCTGCTCCTTTCTTATCTCTGATTTCGATGTCAAATTATTGGAGTAGCAGAATCCATCAGATAAGACGCGGTTTAGCATCTTGCTTGGTGAACATATATTTGAGTGTTGAGTGATCGGTGAACACGAGTGTTTTTGAGAGTACGAGGTAAGATCGGAATTTGTTGAACACGAAAACTAAGGCCAGTAATTCCTTTTCTGTAACTGTATAATTTTGTTGAGCACTATTCAGTGTCTTGCTAGCAAAATATATGGGCAGAAAGTGTTTTCCTTCTCATTGGCCTAAGATGGCTCCGACAGCAAAATCGCTGGCATCGCACATAAGCTCGAAGGGTAGTGACCAATTAGGTGAAACCATGATCGGAGCACTAGTTAGTTGAGATTTCAATGTTTCGAAAGCTTTTATGCAATCAGCATTGAAGTCAAAGACAGATTCTTTCTCAAGAAGTTTTGTCATCGGACGTGATATTTTTGAAAAATCTTTGATAAAGAGGCGGTAGAAACCGGCATGTCCTAAAAAACTTCTAACGGCTTTAACGTTAGTGGGTGGTGGAAGTTTCGTGATAATGTCGATTTTTGCTTTGTCTACTTCCATGCCTGCACTGGAGATCTTGTGGCCAAGCACAATTCCTTCAGTCACCATGAAGTGACATTTCTCCCAGTTAAGGACAAGGTGTGCAGCTTCGCATCTTTCGAGCATTTTATCAAGATTGGAAAGACAAGCTTCAAATGAGTTTATGAAGACTGAAAAGTCATCCATGAAAACTTCCATGGAGGTTTCGAGAATGTCTTGGAATATGGCTATCATACACCTTTGAAAAGTTGCAGGTGCATTACAAAGACCAAAAGGCATGCGCCAATATGCGTAGGTTCCAAAAGGACAAGTGAAAGTGGTCTTTTCTTGGTCATTAGGATTGATTGGAATTTTAAAATATCCTGAAAATCCATCGAGGAAACAAAAGAATTTATTTCCTGCTAGTCTTTCAAGCATTTGATCCATGAACGGGAGTGGAAAATGATCTTTTCTGGTGGCTTTGTTCAATTTCTGATAGTCAATAAAAACGCGCCAACCAGTGACAGTTCTAGTAGGGACTAGTTCATTCCATTCATTAGTCACAACCGTCATACCTCCTTTCTTGGGAACACAGTGAACGGGACTCACCCAAGGAATATCCTCGATTGGGTAAATTATACCAGCGTCGAGAAGTTTTATGATTTCCTTTTTGACAACTTCTTTCATGTTGGGATTGAGTCGACGTTGACGTTCTATAACAGGTTTGATCTCATCTACGAAATTGATTTTGTGTTTGTAGAAATTGGGAGTAATTCCTGGGATGTCAGATGTTTTCCAAGCGAAAGCTTGTTTATGATTTTTGAGGACAGAAACTAAACTTTCTTTCTCATTGGCCTCGAGTAATGAAGATATGACTACTGGAAGAAGTGAGTTTTCCTCCAGGTAAGCATATTCAAGATGATCAGGTAGAGGTTTGAGTACGAGATCTGTTGGTGGTTCTTCGATAGAGGATTTTATTCTCATCTCGTCATTGAAAGTTATTTCTTCAAAATTCTCTTCCTCCATTTCTTCCTCATCCGTGTTATCTCCTTCGAACTCTACTTTCATGAAATCATCAAACTCTTTGTCAAAGTCTGTTTCATTGATTTTCTCAGAAGTAGTCATGAATGGATCAAATTCGTTAAGTAATGCATCCAATTCTTCGTCAGTTACTTCATCGATAACATCAATGTTGAAACAAGTGTCATCACTGGAACGTGGATAACGCATCGCTTTATCGATTAGAAAGGTGATTCGATCTTCTCCAACTCCAAAGTTGAGTTCTTTTCCTTTCACTTTGATGATTGCATGAGCGGTATTTAGGAAAGGTCTTCCTAAGATGAGTGGGACTTTACTATCTTCTTCCATTTCTAAGATTACAAAGTCCACAGGAAAAATGAATTTACCGACTTGAACAAGCATATTCTCGGCAATACCAACAGGATATTGATAAGAATGATTTCCTAATCGAATGCTCATTTTTGTTGGCTTAAGGCTGTTGTCATATAATTTGGAATACAGCGAATAAGGCATCAAATTGATACTTGCGCCAAGATCGGCTAAAGCATCGCATTGAATATTATTCCCGAAAGTGCATGGAATAAGAAAGCTCCCAGGATCTCCAAGCTTTGGTGGGATTATGTTTTGAACAATGGCTGAGCATTCTTCGTTAAGGAAAGTAGCTGATATTTGCTCTAGCTTGCTTTTGTTATTAAGAAGTTCTTTCAAGAATTTCCCATAATTGGGCATTCCGACTAAGACATCAACGAGAGGAACATTGAGTCTAACCTCTTTGATTATTTCAATGAACTTCTTATAACGTTCTTCCATTTTTTCTTTCTTAAGGAGTTGAGGATATGGAATTTTTGGTGTGTACGCCTTGACAGATGGGGTGGTTTTCTTTTTGGTGGTTTGAGTTGTGTTGGTTTCCTCAGCTTCATCCTCGCTATCTTGGGTGATAGGAGTATTTTCATTAGGATCTGGTGGTGGTTCGTACGAGAGACCACTTCTTGTGAAGAAAACATTAATATGCTCATTTCTCGTTTGTGGTGGACGATATGTCTTATCATTTGATGGTTTTGGGTTGGATTGGGTGTTACTTGGTAATGATCCAGATGGTCGAGAGGAATGTTGGTCAGAAAATCTGCCAAATTTGTTTTCAAGATCTTGGATAGATGCTTGATGATTTTTCTGCCCCTGCTCAACTTTGGCTTTGAGATTGAAAAATTGATTTTTGATGAAATCATTTGCAGATTTTTGAGCAGCCACGAATTCTCTCATGGTTTTTTCAAATTCGGATTCTTCCATATTTTTCTCGGAGTTTTGTGGGGGTGGATTTTCAGTTCGAGGTTGAGAATCACGGTAGTCATCCCTTGGTCGGCGGTCTTGCCAATTTCCAGAATTTCGACCGTAATAATTACTACGATATCCTCCTTGGACATAGTTCGCTTCTCGTTCGTTAGGTCTACCCATGGGCTTATCGTCGCACTCAGACGATGGGTGATTTCCTCCATAATTGTTGCATCCGTCTCGCATTTCCTTCATTTCTTCTTTGATATCTTTGTATTGCGAGTCGATTTTTGATGTTAAGGCTTCCATTTTCTCTTTGAGTTTTGAGGTATCGGTGTTTTTAAAAAAAGCAACGGTTTTCGAAGAGGTTTGGTTTTGGAATCTTTAGACAAATCGAGTTTGGGAAGTACTCGATCTTCGAGTCATTGGTGTGCATCGTTAGGAGTCTTATAGAGAATGATTCCTCCGGCATCAAGGATGCCTTGAGAAATTTCATCTAGTCCATGGTAAAAGATTTGGATAATGGTTCCATTGGATAATCCATGTCCATGACAACTTCGGAGCAAATCTTTCATCCGAAGCCAAGCTTCGACAAGTGATTCGTTGGGATTTTGTGTGAAAGCACGAATTTCTCCCATTAATCGATCAAACATGGCAGGTGGAAAGAATCGGCTTACAAAGGCTTGCCTCATCTCCTCCCAAGTGTTGATAATTCCTGGGGTTAATTCATTGTACCATACTTTAGCATCTCCGGCGAGTGATGATGGGAAAAGTTTGAGTTTTATGGCATTGACATCGGTGTCACCATAACGGAACATGCCGCAAATTTCGATGAATTCGGCAATGTGCTTATGCGGATCGGCCCGCGCACGGCCATCGAATTGACGGTCTTTGATCATGGAAAGATGATGACCCTTCACGGTGAAGTTGTCACCAAGGTTGACAGCAACAATAGCACTCCCAGGGTTGGTGCTACGGCTCGGTTGGTTCCCCACATGGGTTGATCATTCGCCATAGGAAAAGGTAAATTGGTGAAATGGTTGTAAACGACTTTGGCTTCTACGACGTTATCAAATGGTGGGTTTGGTACTCTAGGTACACGGTCGGCTAAGGGTATGAAAGGTGTTCTTCTTCTTCTTCGAATCAAACGTTCGGGGTTGGTAAGAGGTGAGATTGGTTCTATTCCTGCTGCACGAGTGTTCATACAATGACCTAGAGAATCCAGGCAATATTTAAACACACGGACAAACAAAGAAAACAATTTGTTGGACAGAAACGGGTAACCGGATCGGTTACGACGAGCGACCGATCGGTTAGATCAATTTGTTTTGGTTTTTGCGCAACCGGATCGGTTGTGAGGCAACCGGATCGATTGAAGCTTCTGAGATTTTTTTTTTTTTTTGGAATGAATCGACTCATGTGGATTCAAAACTTGCTGAAACACAATCAAATCCACGGCAGCGGCGCCAAAAACTTGATGTGCTTGGAGTGTACAAGTTTTAAATTTTTAAAACACGATTTACCAAAGTTACCAATAACACATACGAGCAAGTGCACTCGTCCGTTATAGCAAGATTGTAAAGGTAAGTCGGGATCGTTCGCAGGGATTTGAGTGAATCTGATTAACAAGTTTGAATCAACTAAGACAATCCAAAAGCATATAACAACGAAAATAGATATAATGAAATTAAGATGATTAAAAACTACGCTTGCTTAAACTAGTTTCTTATCCTTGATTAGTATGATTGTGTTAACCTCTTAACATGTTGGTTATGATAATTAGCTGGTGTTCTAATCTATTTTTCTTACAAGTTAAACCTTCGTCAAGATTTTAGTTCATAAAAGCAAGCATTAAGTTTAACCAATCAATTCAAGATCAATTCAAGTTTCATAAGTTTATTTTCACAAACTTAAACACAAAAACATCCATTTTCCTTATCAAATTGCTAAAGAAATGGTCAATACAGAAGGTAACCGATTATAGACAAAAGATTACAATTAATTGTCAACAACTAATCTTACGACCTTTTAGATGTTTCCAATCACTCCAACTTGATAATCAAAAAGCGTTCTTATTACAATGACACCTTAGTTCCTTTGTTTAATCAAGAATAATGGGTAAAAACAATCATCCATAGACAAAATGATTATAACTAGTTGAATAACAATAAGTTCTTTCAACCTCTACGATTACTATCAACTAGTCAAACTTGATTAACAAATGTCACTATGAAACTTTAGCACAATTGGATCTTAGAATCAACTTGAAATTGAATTAAAACATGTTAACACAATCACTAACTAATCATATGATAATCAACATCATTTAAGCAAGTGTATAAAGAAACTAGCCACTCATGGCAAACATAAACATAAACTCAGAACTTTGAACATTAGAAAACATGATTAAGAGTCTTACAATGCTTGGAATAAGATTACAAATGATGAAGTAATGATTCCCAAAGTATTAGGGTAGACTCCTTGGGGTTTTGGCCTCCAAATGTGGTACTTCTGGAACTCCAAACTTTCCTGGACTTCTAAGGACGAATTTGAGAGCTTAAGAGCTTTGTTTGATGAGTAGAGAGAGTTGTATTGAAGTGTGTGTCTCATATGCTCACAAGAGGTCTCTATTTATACTGGTTCCAAGGCCTAGGGTATTAATTGCTAAACTTGGCCTCCAAGGAGTTAGGAAGGGACTATAATACACCAAGGGAAGGACCTAGAATCATTTGGATACAAAGGGGAAACTTAATGATGAAGATTTGGCAGAAACAGTCCTTCCAACCGGATCGGTCACATGACCAACCGATCCGGTTGGTCTTCTATAAGTGTTCCAACCGTATCGGTTGCGGGTGGCAACAGAACGGTTGGACTGGCGTCCTGGGAACTTTTTGCTCTTCACCCAACCGATCCAGTTGCAGTTGCAACCGATCCGGTTGGTCTTCCTGAGTGACGGAAAATCGACCTTTACTTAGTTCTGACTTGTAGAGCTTGGTTCTTCAATCATCTTGGTCTTCTATGGTACTTGAAATACTGATTTGTGCTTGACATGCTTCACTGAAACGGGAATCTTTCATTTTTTGAACATTCTTTTACTTTTCCTTCCATTTCCCTGCACTTGGTTATAAACACTAAACAAACATCTTTTGATGCGATTAAGCACTGAAATCATACAAATATAACCAAATAACATATACAAAACATGTACAATCTGAGCGTTATCACACCCATAGCTTACCTAGGATCTATTTCAAAGTGTTTTT
Source organism: Chrysanthemum makinoi (assembly GCA_910596185.1). NCBI lineage: Eukaryota > Viridiplantae > Streptophyta > Magnoliopsida > Asterales > Asteraceae > Chrysanthemum > Chrysanthemum makinoi. Next base: position 90,953,795 of record OU343219.1, on the reverse strand, counting down.
GATTTATCAATTCATCAAAACTCACCATCTTTCCGCTCCAACGCTCACACATTATTCCTCGCATCTCAATACACTTAGTTCGATATTTCTATCAATTTAACAAATTGATTTTAGTCATCCTTTACTCTAAAATAGGCTTGAAACTAGGTTTTTTTTTCTTTATTTTTCAAGATTTTATCAATTTTCTCTTGAGCTATCATCTAACTTCTAGAACTAATTGCCACCATGTTTTCATTTCAAATCAAATGGTATCCTTCTCAAGCACTTAGTTAGACTATCTAAAATCCACTTTTCTACCCAAAATCATCATTAAGCATCCTCACTCCTTATAGTTGAGCATTTAAGACATTCACCACTCAAGACATCAAAGGAAAGTCAAAACCTCAAAATACATAGGCACTAGACATTACAAAAAGCATAATCTTTTCATCACACTTCTGTCTGACAGACGGATCCCTGGTTTATAACCAGACGGATCCCTGGTGAGAGGGATCCGTGGGATCCGTGTCTGCAGAAAGACTTTAATCATCTTTCCTCTTCAAATTTAAGCCACCTTTTGGTTATCTAACCACTTTTAGTTATAATTTAATGTTCTCCTAGAGCTGAAAAATATCTTTGTGCATGCTTAATCCTCCTAGTGGCCAAGAATTTAATTTCCTAATTCAAAATCATCCTTTATAAACCAAACACTCTTAAGGTTAAGTCATCATTCTTACCTAGCTCTCAAAAATTAGCAATTAGAAGCTCATATTGCATCCTCACCATCACCATGACTAAAGCACTTAGCAACAACTCTTCAACCAAAGGTTCATCCAAAAGGAATGGTTATATGATTCATGAGATTTCATCCACCGAATCATCTCCCCGTAAGAGATAACAATGCTAGAATCACACATCAACAAACCCATTCAACAATTGCTAAGAAAACCGCAAGAATTAGCATTAAACCTTTTGGACTAGAAAAAGGTTCATCTAGTTCAAAACCAAACATAGCTAGCTCTAGCAAACCGTCTAAGCCTTCATTCATAGAGCATGGACTACAATATTTCACCAAGCCTATCTCTCACCCAAATCTTTATTCATTAGAGCATTCACCACCAAGAACCTCCCAATCACCAACTTTCTCGCTAAATATGGAACCACCTACAACACCATCAAGTCCATCATTGGAGACAAGGAACCACCAAGGACTTGATCATATGGAGGAATTTCCATTACCACCACCCTCATTTTTAGTAGAACCTCATTCTACATCTCTCAATGAAATCCCACCATCGTTCGTAGAGCCCCCTCAAAACATCAAATTTCCTCTGGTTCCAAATCAAGACAATAATTGCTTAAATTGTCTAATCACCCAAGGACTTGTTCAAGAAGTACGAAATGAGTTACATTTTATGTTTAATCATCTTATTGAAAGATTGAACCAAATCAACAAGTCTACTCATCCTTAGACTCAAGCACATTGTTGCTTCTTAAGTTTAGGTCACCCATTAGTATTAAGTGGAATATGTATTACATGGCTAAATCATTCTCTTAGTTTTAGAGATTTGTTGATTATCTCTTTGTTTTATTGAATGATAACTTATTTGCCATATTGCTTTGAGTATATGTTTGTTGCTTGTATACATATCTCACTCTCATAGTAGCATTGTTTGGTATATCACCATTGCTGAAAATCTGTCACCAGACAGACGGATCCGTGGAAATTGCCTAGACGGATCCCACGAAGGAGGGAACCGTGGGATCCGTGCAACAGAAGAACAAAATTCTACTAACTTGAGTCTTATTTGCAGGAAATTATGCACAATATACTTGTTTTCTAACCTTTATTTTGTAGATTTTCAAAATACACATGAAGACTTTGACACCGCAAGCTAGGGGGAGCTTTGTGTCAAACCATACATTGCAAAACTATTTGCCAATATAATCCTTATTTGGATTACACTTCATGGCATTCCATTGCAAAGTTGCAATCTTCAAGGGGGAGCATTTTCGTCACAAGGACGAAACCATTTGCAAACAAAGTTGCAATGCATTAGCTTATTAGTTTTTACTTACTTGACGCCCTCACAAAGGGATGGACTCGTCAAGGGGGAGTTAAGACGAGAACCATTCCCGTCACTTTCTCTCTTTACATTTTTTCTCTTTTACATGTTTTTCTTAAAACAATGTGTTAGTTTCTTTTCGACGCTCTTTTTGTTTCTACAAAAAGGGGGAGAAGAGAGTAAAAATTCTAATTCGAACTTTTAAAAATTTTGTTTTTTCCTTAAAATAACTTTATGTCTTGTCATCAACAAAAATGGGGAGATTGTTAGTACAAATAAGTCATATTTTATGATCTTATAATGTTTTGTCGATAACAAACGTAAAATCATTTTAACGAAACAAATAAAATACGTAATTAGTTTGAGTCAATAGTTTTCTAACACACTTACGTTTTCACATAAAACACTAAAACAAGTATAAGTGATTTTATGATTTAGTAATACATATGTACAGCAACTAGTGTTTACATATTGGGCAAATATATACATAAATAGTATGTATTATAAATGGGTAAAAACTACAACCCATGGAATCGACCCACACCCATTTGACTAGATGCATTGCACCCATTAGATTCATTGTATCTAATGAAATACCCATGGATCAACCCATAACCCATGACCCATGACCCATAACCAAAATACCCATGGGCAAAGAGGAGCGTCTCACGGATCCCTAACATTACACTAGACGGATCCCTTGAGGGTGGGATCCGTGGAACAGTAGTTGTTTCTCATCTATAAATAGTGAGCCATTTCTTCCTTTTGGGTTGCCACTCTCACACATACTTTCCCCAAGTATTGTTACTCTCTAACCACTGATCCTAAGGGATCTTTCTATGTAGTTTGTCTTTTGTTTTCGTGTGATTCTCTAGGTTCCTCTTAAAGGTGAGATCACCACTTCTTGAAGTCGAGCAAGCTCAAGTCCATGAGTTGCCATGCATCGTCATCATCAAGACTACTGAGGTTCTCTTGTTGATAGTTCTTTCTTCCTCCATAGAAGTGTTGTGTCGAAGGCATTACGGAAGGATGCCGAAAGAGTCAAGACGAAAGCATTAGTGAAAGGTGCTTAACGTCCGTGTCAAAAGCATTAGTGAAGAATGCTAAAGGAGTCAAGACGAAGGCATTAGTGAAAGGTGCCAAGCGTTCGTGTCAAGGGCATTAGTGAAAGATGCCTAGGAATCAAATCAAGTGGCATTAGTGAATGATACCAAGGTCGTATAATCGATGAGGTGCATCGTTATACAAATAGTGATAGCTTGTTTCCAAGGATGTTGATATCCTTGATGGTGTTGTAATAAGGAGTGGGTCTCCTTTGGGATTAGGTGTTGTGTAGTGTTGGGTAGTAGTTCCTCCATTGTAATGGAACTCGGTACTTAGCCTAGTACCGGATAAAGGGTAGGCGACGTTGTGGTAGGTGTGGTTCACCTTTGTGAAAGAACCCGGTGGTTAGCCTAGTACCGGAAAAAAAGTAGGCGACGTTGTGAAGGCTTCTTCGCCATAAGGAGTTGGTGTCGTGTAGTGATTACGAACTCTCGAGTAGGTGACTCGGGGAGTGGAGTAGGGCAAGGAAGATGTCCTTGTAGCCGAACCACTATAAATACTCGTGTCGTGGTTATGTGCTTCTTACTCTTTATCTTTCATTACACTTTTTATATATCTATCTATCAACGTCCATCATACACATCTAAATAGATTGACATAAGTCAATCTAAATATTTTAAAACGAAGTAAAACTATTCAACCCCCCCCCCCCCCCTTCTATTTTCCACAGTTTTTGAAACTTCCTAAAAATTGAAAGTTTAAAACTTTTCAAATCCGAAATTTTTTGATGTTCGTCAAAATATTAAAGCTTTTGAAATTTGAAATATATTGAAAGTGAAATGTTTTAAAAATTTTTAACTTTAGAAGTTACTAAATTTTTTAAAATTTGAAATATTTTGAAAACGCAAAAGTTTTGAAATTTCTTAGACTTGTAAATTAATGGAATTTTTGAAATAAGAAATATTGTGATGCGTACAAAACTTTTAAACTTTTGATGTTTGAACTTTGAAGTATTTTAAAATTTTCTAGAATTATTTGAAAGTTTAAAGATTTGATTACTCGCGTCTAGCGGCAACGGTGTCTAGTTTCAATCAAATTTTGACGGCAAATGATATGTTTCAGCAAGTTAATTTGTGGCGCTAAGGGATCATTTTATGTAACGTTGTTTTAATTCGAAAAGTTTATGTGAGAACTGTTTTCAGTTGGTATTGTTAAATTGTTTTTTAGACCGCCGTTTTAACTTGCAGCATATTTAAACTATAAATATTTTTCTAAGTACACGCGCTTAGCGGCAGTCTTTAGTTTTGACCAAAGGGGTATTCTTTTCGGAAAACTATTTCCGTTAGAGAATCCTTTTCGAAAACCATAAACTTTTATTTTTATTTTCAGTTATCTATACTAATATATAAAGTGTTTAGAACATTCTAAATAAAGAAGTCTTCAAATTTTTAAGACCAAAAACATTTCTAATTAAAGTAACCCGTTAAACTTGTAACCAAAAGTACAACTAATATAGCAGTTGGTACAAAACAATAATGCATAAATCATCTAACTTGTAACATTCATGTATATTAATGCTAAAATTAATGATATCATTAAAATAATCTCATTAACAAGTACAATTAATATAACACTTGGTACAAATAATTATGCATAAATTATCTAATTTTTCTTTTACATTAAAACACTCACTAAATAAAATTTACAAATCATTAATAATATAATTAAAATACCCCATCACTAAAAAGTATAATTAATATATCAAATGATACAAAACAATAATGCATAACTTATTTTATCATTTATATCTTTAAAACACTCACTAAATGAATTTTATCATTTTTTAATAATATTATTAAGATAACTCTTCACTCAAAAGTACACTTAAGTATAACACATGATATAAAACAATAGTGCATAAATCATCTTATCTTTTCTTTCTTCTTCGAAACACCCACTAAATAAAATTTACAAATCATTAAGCGGATCATAGAAACCAATCTTTTATGTAGTCAGACTTTCTGACACCACCTTTTTCGACCGCGCAACAGACCACTATTTACCACCACAACTTAGCAATATAGACACTACTAGATGGTGCTACAATCTCTATTTTAAATAACCATTTATGCTTAAACAATATCTATATCTATATTTATACTACTTATAATGCACGAACGCACCTCACTTTTAATTTTAAGACGTACAAGAAATCAAGCATGGTTTACAACACTTTAATGCATCCAATTTTCAGAATTACAACAAAATAAGTATATTGTACAACAAAATAAAGTGTTGTGTCATTTTAAGACCAAAATTCTATCAAACAACATTAATGCTATTAAAAACACTCATTCACCAAAAATTACAACCATTTAAGCACAATGTACAATAGCTGCAACCAATTTTCAGATTTACAACAAAATAAGCATAGTGTACAATAAAATAAGCATTATGTAATTTTCACACATACAAAATTAATGCGATTAAAGTGGTCAATGTTATTAATGACTATAATGACTACTACTTACAAGAAAAGAAACATAGTGTACAACACTTTAATGCACATAATTTTCAGACGTACAAGACAAGAAGCATAGTGTACAACAAAACACCACATTAATGTTATTTAATGTAGTCAATTATTAAACTGGTTAATAAATACAATTAATATAGTTATTAAAACACCCCTTACATAAGAAATACAAATTATCAACCATATTGTACAACCAAATTAAATACAATTCCTGCATTAAATTTCACTACTACAAATAATAAAGCACATTGTACAAATATTCAAGCGCGACGGGCAACGGGCCAAATGGGCTTGAGCCTGAACTGGCGCGGACCAAACGGGCTAGAGCCCGAGCAGACACGGGCCAACGGGTTCGAGCCCGAACGAGCACGGGCTATACGAAATTCTTGATATCCGTAAATTTATTGTTAAAAAAAAATAATAAACTAAAATACATTATTAATCGAAATTTTTTATTTAAGGGTACCCGCCGCTGCAACGCGCGGGTACCCTGCTAGTAACTTATAACCCATATTATTTCTATTCAATCGAAATTGTGTTTAATCCTCAAATTCTTAAACTTCTATTATTTTTCGTTAATAATCCATAATCTCTTTTATCACTATTACTATTTATCGTTATAAAATTTCGTTGCTATGTACGAGTATTCGTCTAGTATATTTTAAAGTACAAAATATGACATTTCTAGATAGTCAACTGTTCAAATATACAAAAATTCTTCTAAAGTATATATATACTTATCTATTAAAATTCATCGCATAGAATTATTTAACATTTCTAGATAGTCAACCGTTCTAGATAGTACAAAATATGACATTTCTAGATAGTCAACCGTTCAAATATACAAAAATGTTTCTAAAGGATACAAAAATATATTAAAATTCATCACATAGAACTATTTGATCCACCATATTTGAGCTGTAGACTTCATTTTGGGCACACGTCAAAATTTCACTGACACACTTTAATGTACAAATACAGTAAGCGTCATGTAATATATGTTCAACTCTTTACTGTAAGGATTAAAGTGTGTCAAATTTTGAAGTGTGCACACTTGATTGAAATAACTTGAACAATTGTATTTAAGAACCACAGATCATAATTTCGCTTACAAAATGACGAAAGGTCTATTGCTACAACTGTATTTAAGAACCATAGATAAAAATTTTGATTACAAAATGACGAAAAGTCTATTTCATCAAACACATTAGCCATTTTCGACGATAATTACACAACAATTAGCATTATAAATAAATCTTTGATTAACGATCATAACAAATTAAACACGTTTACATAAATTGACAAAGAAGTAAAGTTTAAATCAATGTTTTAAAAACCGGGTTTTTAATCGACCGGGTCGAGTCATTGGGCACCTGTTCAACCGGTTCAATCGGTTCGACCGTCGGATCATCCCGGTTTTCCATATATTATTATTCTTCTTTTTGACGGGGTCAGCCGTTTCGACTGCCGGGTCAATCGGTTCGACCGCCTGGTCAACCCGGTTTTTATAAAGAAAATTGAAAAAAATCAAACCCGACCCGGTTGCTTAAATCTTTAAATTTTCATGCCTCACACTTTTGCAAGACTTTTACTGGCCTTTTAAAACTATGGCTTTAAATATTAAAAATTTAAAACCTCAACTTTCACGTTAATCAAATCTTTAACTTTCAAACAATCGAGAAAATTTTAAAATACTTCAAAGTTCAAACATCAAAAGTTTAAAACTTTTGTAAACTTTCACGCATCACAATATTTCATATTTCAAAAATTCCCTTTTAATTTACAAGTCTAAGAAATTTCAAAACTTTTGCATTTTCAAAATATTTCAAATTTCAAAAATTTTAGTAACTTCTAAAGTTTAAATTTTTTAAAACATTTCATTTTCAATATATTTCAAATTTCAAAAGTTTAAATATTTTGACGAACATCAAAAAATTTCAGATTTGAAAAGTTTGAAACTTTCAATTTTCAGGAGGTTTCAAAATATTCCAAACATCAAAACTTTCAAAATATTTCAAAATTAAAAGTTTTACTTTCAAAAAATTCCAAATTTCAAAAGTCGACTTTCAAAATCTATCAAAAGAAAATTCAAATTTCCACAAATTCAATAATGCACAAAACAAAATTTAATTAAATAATTTAACAAAAAATTTGGCTACACTTTATAAACAAAATTTACCAAAAAATTAAAACAAAATTACAAAATTCACTAACACATAACAAATGTTACATGAACTTTCAAACAAATTTACAAAGCAACATAAACTTTAACTATATAATTTACCAACAATATATACCTAAAAGATTAACCAACAATTTAAAAATAAATTACAAAACTGAAAAATTCACTTGCAAACAACTTTACAGTTTACACACAAATAAATCTGCTCAAACTATACGTAAACTTTATTGTACAAACTTAACATAAACTAACATAATAAACTTGAAATAAATCAAACACTTTCCGGTATAAATCTGTAAACATCGGCAGCTACTGAAAAAAAGGTGACAAAAGCATACTCAAGCCCATTCCGGCAGTGGCACAACAATTTCGGCAGCGACCCAGCAATTTCCAGAAACAATTGTGACTTTTTCTGGTGAGAAAGCGGCAGTTACAACATGTGGTCAAGTGGTGGCACTAAAAAAAATAACAAAAACGATAGATCTACAACAAAAACATATAAATCAATAATAAAATTAATAGATCTAGAACAAAAATGTATAGATCTAAGAAAAACTATAGATCCACAAAATCAACAAAATAAAAGCAAATATAATATATATATATATATATATATATATATATATATATATATATATATATATATATATATATATATATAAAACTATAAATCTTCAAATAAACTCATAAATCTAGCTAAATACCTCGAAATTTATGGTGGAGGGTTTCGAAGGTGATGTCGGATGGTGGAGATGATGTCGGGTGTTTGGGTGGTGGCGGCGCAAGTTGGTTGGGTGGAGGCGGCGTTGGTGTTTGGGTGGAGGCGGCGTCCGGTGGTCTGCGTGGGTTTGTGGTTGTGTGAGTTGTGATGTTTGTGTGGAGAGTAATATGAGTAGTTTTTTTGTGTGAAAGTATTTTATTTATTTATTTTTTGTGTATGTTTGTTAGTTTTAGAGAGTAACGAGGTGATTACCCCCGCCGCGTTGCGGCGGACGTTTTACGAAACAAATTTAGATTTTTTGGGTATCACATGGTTTTTGTTTTGCCGTTTAATGTGGTAAGGGTCAAGTCCGGGTTACATAAGTTAAACGTATTTCTATTTATTAAGAGTGGCATATTTGATCTTACTTGGTTTATCTTTTGTTACAGACACATGTGTAACCTTTTTTCATTTATATCAATTACCTTACTGGAAATATGTTCAATTCCAAAATATCTATCGACTGTTTTAGATATCCTTATGCATTTGAGCACGTTTAATCTGACATCACTTTCGTTTAGAGGTTGAATTTATCTTTTTGAATCATGTTATTAGTGCAGCTTGTCATGGTTCTGAGAACTTGCTCTTTTAGTTGATGATTTTTTTTGTGTAACTGTAAAATGTTGAGCTCGCAACATGTATGACTCGAGATATTTGACCTGTATAATGTTGTATTTTCTGGAATGGAGATCAATACTTCAAAATAATCGAACAACTATTATTTTGTAGTTATCAACATATCAAGTTTGCTTTACTTATCGAGTAGCTAAATTTTGTGTATTTCATCACAAAAAGAATTCGTTGTCAAACAAAAGATCAAAAGCAAAATATATTTCATCACCAAGGCTGTGCAAACTTGAATCAGATTTGCTAGATGGAAACCGAATTATATGAGTACTATGTTTAAAGGAAACTCAACATGGAAGTACGTTAAGTTTTTTTTTTACAGACGCATGTGTAACCTTTTTTCATTTATATCAATTAGCTTACTGGCATTTGTGTTGGTTGCACTCGTCTCCAGCCTCATCACTGATTTGGGGCATAAAGAAGATAATTGCATCTTTACTTCAATCCTGAAAGCATAGCAGCACCAGCAACTATGCCAAAATTAGAATGTACCTGATCAAGGTCAATTCCTTTAACCCATTAGTGTACTTGTGGAAATGCAAAAAAGAATTGCATAAATTAATCCGTTACTTCCATATAACAATCAAATATATTGTTTTAGTCCAGTATGTATAAAACTATATCAAAGTTAGAAGATGTTCTCACTTAATTGTTACTAATAATCATAGCAAATTTTATAAGAAGTGAAAGTTCATTTAAATAGCCTACGACAGATCTATTTGTAACATAAGCAAGTAATTTTTTTTTGTCTGTGTGTGTGTGTTAGAAGTGACAGCATTGGTCGGGATGATTTAGGTAATTACGCCTCAAACGTGCCATATGTGTATATTTAACAGTAATGTGCCGTTTAATGTGGTAAGGGTCAAGTCCGGGTTACATAAGTTAAACGTATTTCTATTTATTAAGAGTGGCATATTGGATCTTACTTGGTTTATCTTTCCTGGATAAGGAGAATAGCTTATTTTACAGTTGAAAGCGCCATCAACATGAGTTGCTGCCCAAAGCAGAGCGTCCGGTTGATTGTTCAACATTAATCACCATTTCCCAAATTTAAGCCATACCTGCAATATAGCTGTTTGCAATCTATGACACCGAAAATCCAAAATAAACATTAAACAGTTAGTTTGCAATCTATAACAACAAAATAAGTTGAGCCAAAGTGTTTAATGTGGACTAAATACATAGATTGTGTTTCAAGGCCCTTGTACGTAGCTACTTTCGAAACTTGGAAAAGGAGCATCAGTAATCAAAGCATCATAGACATTTTGTATGTAAGTTTTTGAAAAGACCTTTTTCCCATACTCTTAAAGAACTGCTTTGTTTATGTAACCCGATACACAACCCGTTGACGTTAAATTTGGCCGACACACACAGTCTCCTCAAAACGTTAACACAACATACTGAAAGAAGGGGGAAATAGAAACATACAACTCTCGAAACAGTATTCCTGTCAGTCATAAACTCAGAGGAGCAACTGTCACGAATCCTTTCGTCATGCAACTCTCGAAGCAATACGTAAGAAGGCGCTGTTGTGAAACAGCAATCCTGCCACTTCGACCTTTACAGTAATTGCACAAACTTCATTAAAAATGAACAATATTTCAAGCATGAATTAAATATAATAAAACAGGGTTTGGTGTAAGTCAATTATAAGCTTTATACTTACTACATAAGGGTAACCTTATTTAATTCTAACAATGTGATAAACGATACCTAAGAATGAACCAATTGGTGAGGAGCATGTTTCACAAATTATTGTGCATCATAATAATCACAAAGTTGATATACCTGAACTTGAATTTCAAGCGACGTCAAGTACTCGATTGATTCATCTAACATTGAAGCTTTATGCTGTTAAGGGTTTGACTGACGTCCGTGTTTATAAAACAGTTTTGTAGTTAAATATTAGATACCAAATACTGCCTTAACAAACTTTGAAACTATATAAAACAATTAACACTGAACTTACCCCACCATGTTGAGCCATCACCTACTGCATTCGTCTTTTCCTAATGGCTTCTAATTCTGGATCGGCCTGTGACACAACCAAGCATCATTATCTAAGCGATTATATCTAGCACAGCACAAAGACGACTGATTTTGATACTCCTAATCTTCTAAGCTTCATAATCAATTCAGGTTATTCACCCTCCATCTATAACACGTTTAAATTTGTATACCTCCTACTTAAGCTCAGGTTAAGAATTGCCTTTTCCAGCTTGTATATGGTATCAGTTCATCATGCTTGGTGCCCTCATTTGCCGTAAATAACATTTATCTACTTTATATATAAGGAAACATTTGTTTGAAAGCACGTCAAAATAAAGTAAAGGAACTTACGAAGCTTGCGTTATCCACACGTCATGTGAACAACTTGCGGATCATCACTAAGGCTGCGTACGGATAAATCTTCCACCACTCACCACATTATACGGTGAATGGTCGCAAATGTAATAAGTTGCCTTCCGAGAGCGTGGACCATCTTAGGTTTATAAAACCCACCTAGAGTCACGATGATCTGTAAAAATCGAATAGACAATCAAAGTTCTGATCTATTTAGAAAGATTATACACTTCACAACATATTACAACGAGACTTAGACTTTATAAAAACGAACATCATAAAGAATGAACGAACAAAACCCGTGAATCATACCCAAACCTTAATTTCAAAATTCAATTTCTATACATGTATAATTTGTAAGATATTAAAATTCGCAAATATGTACGAAAAGAAGCCAAACCGACAACATATCGCAAGGGTCGGTATAAGAAGAACCCCACATAAGGACCTCAAATAAGCCTACTATCATCACACACCATCTATGAACTATATCTCATCTAGTAAGGCGGTGATTAGAAACGGTAACTGCGTGTTTGGTAGGTGAAATAAGGTGCAAAGTAGTAGAACCGATATATCATTCCGGTGTCGGTGAGCACAATGGCAAGCCACAATTTATTGGGCTAACCTTAAGTCTTGATGGGCTAAGTAGCATACCAAGTAGCATCCTCGCCAAACACCTATTGGCAAGGTCTTGCAATACAAGGGAAGACCGCATAAGACCAAAAAAACCCCAAGTTCGCAAGGAATAGCATCAATCTAAGCCGCAAATGCGGTGTGGGCAACCATATTACCAACAAACTAACCGGCAGCGGCCATTCATACCGATAACCTACAACAAACCACGACCAAGTTAATAACTCCTGTTTTTAATGGCCTCATAACCCCAAGTTCCTTTATTGTGTAAGTGAGCTATAAAGTGTACAACGCAATCTCATAAACCGAATAAAGGAAGCCTTTAAGCTATCCTAAAAATGTAAAAAACTGTAACATTTTCTCGGGACCTAAATGTAACAACAAAATTCCCAAAGAAGCGGTTGACAAATCTGAACCGCGGCGAAACCTTAATTAAGCAAAGTGTTTTATTTAATTAGACTTAATATCAATAGTCACAAACACACCATATACACCAAAATCCTTCAATTACACACCATATATGACGGCTTACTAAACCTTATAGACCTAAAGTACATGAGCATATCCAGTTTCATGATTATCAAGGAAAGTAACAACTCATGAAGGAAACCATCCAATTACACCAGGTGCCTAGCAACCACATTAAACGACAACTTCATTACAAAAGTAATGGAAATATTTAGATGAATTGTGTTGTTCGTTTTAAAAACACATACCGTGAGGAGTCGAGTGGGCAGAGTTAGGGCTTCCCTCTAGGACCATACTTTAAAATATACACTCCTTTTTTCAAAGCCACAGTTGCCTGAATATAATTAAAGATCATAGTCAGTAAATTAAATTGAAACATCAACTACTTTTATCATCTTTTTGAATCAATCCAATTTGACCTGTATTATAAGTTCTGATGTCGGTATCATTAATCAAATTAAGCGAAATATGAGAAAAGATTCAACCGGTTTACCCCAAAACCAGACATCAATATAACTGCAAACACCATTTAGAATCGTAGCCACAAAGATGTAGAGGAAAATGAATGTGTCAAGAATCTTAAAACACACATCTGAAAACATGTATCAGGTAACCAAATACATACAAAACATGTATTAAGTAAGCAACTTAGATCTTCTCTTCCGACTAAACCCCATCCATAAATATTGGAATCAATTTCTTATATGACTTGGTACTGTATATACATTTCGCTAAGTTGTTATATGCCCCTAACTCGTTTTTTTTACAAAACTCAAAATTTAACACAATCTTCCATTCATAATCAAACTCCATCTTTTATATTTTTCGGTCTCATGTTTGTACTATAACTCAAACAAAGCACAAATAGTTAACCTTATTATTAAACTCCAAAACATGACACTTAAACCTAACATGATCACATACCCGAAAGAATTAGGCAATTACAAAGACCAAAAACCTAAAAGACTAACTAACCATTGAAAAACAACAAAACCCAAAAATCACGTACATAAACCTGAACGAAAAATAGAAACCCATCAGATCAAGAGCTGAATCAAAGGTCGGTGAAGATGGATGCGCAAAATAGATGGCGGTGTTATGAAAGGCGGTGTAATAAAGCTTGACAAAAACAATCAAGAAACAATCTTTATAAAAGAAAAAACAATCGGCACATAAATCCTAGAAAATATCATATATTAAAGCAATAGCCATATGAGTTTAATCTTCTGAATGAAAAGCGTAGTTTGGGAAGATGAAGATTTGGATGTCGGCAAAGAGGAGGTAGTGAAGTTTATCAGCGTAGAAACCCAACGTGTGGGTAACGTATATCATCGTCCAAAAAATAGCAGGTCTTTAAAATCCCATGGAGGGCTTAAAGAAGCCCAACAACCCAGAAGCCCAATAACCCATTTATTAGCAGATATGTGACATGTGCCACGCACGTGACATGGGAAGAGTTTTTTTTATCCCACCGACCTAGCGAATTAGTATATATATAGAATATGAGTAGTTGTGTGTGTTTTTTAATGTGTGTGTGTGAGAGACAAATGAGAGTTAGTAGGAGAATGAGAGTGTTTTATGATGCGTGTGTGTTTTTAGTATATTGGTTTGTATGGTAGGTTTATGTAGTTTTGTTGGTTTGATATTTTTTAAGGATTGTATGTTGGTTTGGTGTGTGTAAATTTAGGCTTTGATATAGGTTCGGGTGTCTGAATCTTAAAATCAAAGGGTTGGATTTTGGTTGGGGATATTTATGTTTTATAAGGGAGTATAGATATATATTTGGTAAGGTTAAATTGGTGCATAAAAAAGTTGTGAAAGAAGTTTTTCTAAAATTTGATAGTTTTGCTGAAAAAATATTAAAATAAATGTTTGTGCGTTAAATATTTTTTTTGCGCATCAGAATTTCATTTTTTTACCCAACTTCTTTTGACTTTTTGCTTCAAAATTTTATTTCGCATCGTTCTATAACAAGTTAAAAAGTTTGTGCATCGAAATTTTATTTTATGTGCACTAAAAAAACGTATTTAAACATAAAATTAGAAAAACTTATTTCACAACATTTTTAAGCACCAACATACTCGATCTTAATTTTTTTTTCGAGAACTTAAAAAAAAATCATTTGTTACCATTTGTCTTTTTACTTGATCTCTTCCCCCCCCAGACACACTCACACACACACACTTTACACACACACACACACACACACACACACATATATATATATATATATATATATATATATATATATATATATATATATATATATATATATATATATATATATATATATATATATATATATATACACACACACACACACACACACACACATATATATATATATATATAACATATATATAACAGGATGCTCGTGACGTCATAGTTCATCCGTAATGCCACATAGGCAATTTTTCATTTGGGTATTATAATTCAAAGAGTATGCGCAGGTGAGGTTTGAACTTGAGTCTATTTGATAGCATTTAAACGTCTCAAGTAATGAAACAGAAGATGAATTTACAACAACATTTTCAAATGAAAATGAGGTATGATACATTACGTTAAAACAAATTTGAAACAAAAAAATTAATATAATTAGTTATTTTTACACATAATAAACAATTATCATGAATTTAAATCTAAATTTTGTGAATATGTTGACTAATATTATTACAGGATGGAGAAAATCATAATGCAAGCCCTCAAACTGAAATCTCTAAGGTATTTAACGTTGACCTTCTACATATACGCTACACAAATACATGATCTAAAGACAAAATAACCTAACTTTAAACACAATGACTACAAACAGGAAGGCCAAGTGTGTTTGACACGTACAACCAATGAATCAGAGAGCGGAATCGAAGAATAGCATGAAGAAAACTACACACCAAAAAGAATTGTAGAAGCTGCTTTGGAGTAGAGCGTTTTGTTATAATAAACAAACAATGTTTCACATATTGTTTCACTTCTTTTCACATGGGTTATTGTTTTTCAATTGATATTATTTGTTTCTTGAGTATTTGCATTAAAAAGTTAATCTAATAGGTTTTAACTATTTTCTTATCGGTTATACTTAAAATGTAGATCACTAAATATTAATGCAGGAATAAATATTCAAAACTTTAAAACACATTTAACAAAAAGCATTGCATTTATATCATTAACAATTACAATATAATGGAAAATTACACATCAAAATCAAACTCATCATTAGAAAATGCTAAATGTAAATTATCATAGTCAAATGTTTCAAGGTCATCTTTTTCAAATTCATCATCGAAATCAGAACAACTACTTTCATATAGTTTGAGCAGAGGCATCGAAGCAAGTTGCTTAGCATGATCTTCACATAGGTGTTGCCTCATTGACCTTTCAGCTTCAATTTCTTCTTGCTCAGTCAAAAATTTATTAATATCATCCTCAATAGGATAATATCAATCATCAGGAGCCCAAATATCATCCTTCGCAGCATTATCATCCTTTTTATTAGTACAATCTACATTTTGAACATAAGAGATATCAAAAGTATTATTGACAATATCAAACTGAAGTTGTATTCATAATTACCCATGTGACAACTCGTAATTTCAGGTCATTTAACAAACTTTGGAAATTTCACTATTCATCTCGGGAATTTACTATTCATCGGTTACTATTCATCAATTTTACTATTCATCATTTTCGGAGTCAAAGTAATATTCTGAGAAAGTATTTTAAAATTTTACTATTCACAAAACACTATTCATGAGTAACTATTCGTCATTTTTCGTAAACTAGGTTTACGAGTATCAAATACGCGTAACCTAGACGGTTAAGCTGCGTATTCATGAACATATCATCAAGTACATTTCATATAGACTAGATTTAGTCTACATATCATTAGTAACATCATCATCATATTAGTTCATGCATGGTTTTGCATTTTTCATTAAACGCATAATTTCCTATTAAATAAACGCTATCGCGTAATCATTTATTTTGAACATTCGATCTGACACTTCCAAAAAATATTCTAATATATTTTTATACTCATATTAAGATTATAAAAATTATATTATTAGTTTACCCGGTGTTTTAAATTTATTTTGTATATAAATTGTTATATTTATATAATTACGACGGTTTTTGTAAATACTACTCGATAATTATTATTTCAGTCAATTCTTGTAAGAAATGTATTTTTATAATTTTTATGACTTCGATATATTTTATTTTGTTCCGTTAAAATCTATTTTTAGTTAATGCTACAATAAATATCTCTCCATAATTTACTAAACATAAGCATTATCATACATGTTTAAATACAAATCACAACAATATGTCTTGCTTTTTATCAAAATGCCGCCCCCCTAGTCATAAAGGTGACCAATTTTTCTTTGAACACTTAAAATTACCCTTATGCCCTTTTGCTAAGATATTTACTTACAACTACTTGGATATTTTTAGAAAATAAACACATACATGATCATGCTAAAAGGTGAAAGTGCAAGAAAACCTTCTTTTTCTCTTATGGTGGACGTCCAACTCAAAAAGGAAGGAGAAAACAAATAATTTTCAAGGTTCAAGTAATTATCAAGCTCATGTAGTAATCTAGTATAGGTTTTGAAATAAAAACCTCATGATTTATTTAAGTATACCTTGCTCAAAACTCCTCAATCCTTCAAGTAAGTGTTCTAATAATTTTTCATAATCTTTCATACTCTTACTTGATGTATTTTTATGTTTCTTTTAGAAAACATGCATGAATTCCATGATCCATACCACTTTTTATTGTTTTTAAGTGTTAAAAATATATATTCATTATCCTATAAATTATCCCTTGAAATATATCACTTTTGGTGATGTCTAGGAACCCATGACACCCTAAGAAGGTGTATGGTAGGATTAGAATAGCTTCGGAGTTGTTTTGAATTGGTTGGAATAGGTTTTGCGCGAGAAAAACTCATTTCGACAACTTTAGTAAAAGGTCTGATCTTATTTTCGAATTCTGGAATTCTCGACAGTAAGTAAAAATTTTTGGGCTAGATATTTGGAAAATATACTTTAAAACGAAAACGTGGTCGCTTGAACGGGTTAAAACGGAGTTATAACGAAGAAGATATGAATTTTTCAAGTTTGACGACGAAAACTATAAAAATCCAGAAAATTCAGCATGTTACTTTAACTTTTTACGAGTCAAAAATGGGTCTTAAGCGTTATTAAATGTGTCGACTTATCAAAAATATATTAGTATACTTTAACACGAAGCTAAGGACATATAAAACGTAGAAAACGTACTTGTAACGATTAAATTACACGTGTTTACATAAAGTTGCCGTAACTATATTATATAAGAAAAACTAATATATTTCTATTAGACAAGTCTTACGGCCACAAAGGACCATATTGAGGGTCGTTTTTAACATGGATGTAGTACTTTTTATAACATGATGTCTTCTAGTAAAAGTAAGTTCGCCTAGCATATTTTCTAAAATGTCCAACCGTTCGTCAAGCGGAGTTGTAATGAATAAAATACGGTCACTTAAACTTTGCCGAAAACCACCCTTAAACAATATTTTGGACACGAGTACCATACTTAACCTATATTTTTCTCCATGATCGAGACCTCTAGGATGAAAACTTAAATGCTAAAACTTTGAGATAATGATACAAGCTTCCCAAAACCGTTGAGTTTGTTTCCTAACGCTCGACGTGCATCATTTTACGACTAGCTTTTCAAGGCCGTTTAGTCACTTTCATGAAATTTTCAATGACATTATTTTACGACGAAAAGTTATAATTTCATAATAAATCACTAAATGATTATCGTAGGATATCATTTCAACGTAAATACTTGTAAAGTATTTTATAACATGACGAGATGTCATAAACATATATTTCGACGATAAATTCTATTTTCAAAAACGTACAAGTGGTATAGATTACATGTGGATTTGCATGCACGACATTGTTTCATGATTTACATTAGAACATATCATTCATAATAGGTCAGAGGTTGCGCCTCATTTCATGTATGCCATTATATCATCATTATCATTGCAACAGGTGAGTTTTCATAGCCCCGATTTTAGTCAAGTTTTTACTTTATTTCAAACCTACGGGGGAGAATACATTGCACATCATTTTTATTACGATACCAAGTATATCAAATTCATTTACATTGCTTAAGTTACCTCATTGCCAATTGAATGTCGCCATCTATATAACATGAACCGTTAATTTCATAGAAGCGAGGGTGAGTGGATAGATCTATCGAGGGTGACTCCTCCATCCGGGTTGGTGGATTCCAACCGGTTAAACGGATGCATTTCATTTAATATCATTATTTGAGTTGTTTGGCAAACACTCTGTTGGGGCGAACATCATGATCAGTCTAGTTTCGGTGTCATGGACTTATAGCAATTGTAACATTTTGTGACATATTTGTCATACATGGCCTATACTTGTGGTAGTCGTATTAAACATTTTCAACAACTCTATGAACTCACTCAACCTTTGTGTTGACACTTTTAGCAATGTATTTTCAGGTAACTAAGGCATTCAATTCATGGCCTGCATGTGGACATATCATAGTGTCGCGGTGACGACGCGTCTCACACGGGATTTATGAACTTTAAAAACATCGTTTGACTTGTACCAAACTTATTTTCATGTTGATTTCATTGGACCTATCTTTGTAACTGAATGTTTTAAATATCAAACGATGTTCTTTCAAACGACACTTTAGGTCGTTCAATATAACTGTGATTGTGATGCTATGACAGTCATCCCCCAGGAATTCAATTCCGCTGCAAAACAGGTAATTTGGGGGTGTGACAGATTGGCATTAGAGCTTCGGTTATAGAGAACTAGGTTGTATCATTGACCCTAGACTATAACTACATCATCATAGCATCTCATCATTTCATCATAAGTGCATAGCCACTATACATGCGGTTTCATACGCACATTTTACGAGTTATTTACTTTCATTTCAAATCGATTGTCACATTAATTCCTTCAGATACCCATCCCATCACTTTGACATGGAGAATGCCCTGTCATTCCCTATCATAATTTTAACATCAGTTGACTCAACACCGATAACATCAGTTGATGAGACTGAACTCTTTTAGGAGGACGAAGTTGCACCTACACCATCACGATCACCATTGATTCACTGTAGGATCGGGACAATTTTATCATTCTTTGGGGACAGATCATACCATTTGGTAGGACTTATGGGCTTAGTCCTAATGGACCTATTAGGATGCTTACTACAAGGAAGATAGTAGTATTTCATTCACCATCATCTCCTAACTTACCATTAGGATTTCCATCATTATCATTGTCATCATTTCATCATCATTGTCATCTAGAGCACCATCCGTGCCATCATATCCCATAGACACTACTCATACATCGACTTGCGGCTTGGGAAGCGTGCATGATTTGACACACCACTAGCATCTACCACTAAGACTACAGAAACTACACTATCTTATAGATTTGAGGACTGTGAGAGTTCAAAGTTGTTGTTGCTAGATAGCCTACTGCTCCTACACTTGAGACATGATTAGACTACCAACAGGAATAGATAATAAGTACCTTTCTAGCTAATGTAATCTTTATCATTTATTATCTCCACGATAATCACAACATTTGTTTATTTCATTCCTTATTCCAATTGCCCAATTTTCAATCATTTCGCAACAATACATCACTATCTTACTAGGGTTAGGCCAACTTTATTCTTGACCAATTTAGAAACTATTACCACTCTATGAGGTTCTCCCATGTATTCTACAAACCATTCCTCAAATTTTATTTTAAGTTATTTTGCTACTATTTCATGAAATTATTTCACTTAATTTTATTTCGAGCTATTTTACACCATCTTAGAAACATTGTTTCATAAAGTTTTAAAACAAGTCATTTGTTACCCTTTAACCTCGCAATTGGCTTTCAGCATTTTTCAATTATTTAATACCATCATGCGAAACGATTTTATGTTACTATGAAAATTATTGAGCCATTATCTTACAAAACGAAACGTTGAATACCATCTAAAACTTTGGAGAAACATAATACCATTTCAACAAAACCAAGCATCACATCATTTGTTCTCGACTATACATGGCCTGATCACCTATGTATAATTCAGGAAGAATTATGTTATGAAAGTAGCAAGCATCATTTCAAATCTCTTAAAACAATCTTCACTCAAAAGCAAGGATTTGTAAACAGATAAGTTGCTCATAAACACCTCTTTTGTCAACACTCTATAGAGACTTACGCCATTCATCCCTCACTCAACCGATAAGTTAGAATTTGACGAGTTACTTTTTCTTAGGAAAGGCTTTCTATACCATCTACGAGGAGGATTCCTCGATACAAGAAAAAAATGAAAGGATTTCGGAATTACCAACAAGGACTAGAAGTATATAGTAAGACGTTTCAAAACTCAACAAAAATCTTAAGCCATCACGGGACAATCTGAACCACTATCTTTGGATTAGAAGCCAAATTCTATCATTTCAAAAGTACTAGCAAGACCGAGTTATAAGATTTAGTACGAAGCGAATACACACTAAGCAACACTATAGGGATCAACCAAGTCTTCTAGCTGAGACTGCAGAACATTCCATTAAACATGGCCTCAACAATATGTGAATTTTCCTACAATGAGTTTCCCTTAAAGGAAAATTTGGTTAAATTTAGGTTATCGATATAAATTTCCCCTAAGGCATTGTGTTCTCTAGAAACTTCAAGTAACCTCACTTTCATATCAAGAGATACAACAGGTTTGAGCATATCGGACAATCAATGACTCTCCATCTATAAGTGAAATCAGAACAAACATTCTTCGATATAGTATGAGCTGATATCTATTTTCTTGCTAGCATGATAACAATATAAGTGATGAAATATTTTAGAAGCACTCAATATCGGAACGAGTCTTGAAAACCAATCACAATACTACATCACTTAAATATTTAAGGTTTTGTGACTTTACAACATAGAGCATGGAAACACTTCGATAATCAAACAACAAAACATTTTAGTCATGGAGACTAAACACCTTAGGCAAGTAAGATTCAAGTCATGACATTCGCTAGGACGAGAAACGCGAGGAATCACAATTGTTACCCATAATCTATTCTTTTCAATAAGGTCATTTTTCGACAGACTTAACATTTTGAAATTTGGCACGAGACACGTGGTATCAATTTCAGTTGTACCTAATGTAAGGTAGCCAATCCTTCTTAGACTTCTAACAATCATTTCAATCTTTCCATGGAATCTATTAGGACATGAGTACCATCTATTATCCTCAGCTCAATGGTTAGAGCGAGAGAACGATTCAAACAGTAGAAGATATACTCAAGGCATGTGTGATTTTCTAGAAATGATTAGGCAAATCATTCTCCATCGAACAAGTTGCTTTACAACAATAGTTATTACATGAACATATTGACTACACCAATGGAGGCACTTTATGGTTGAGGTGTCAATCACTTATTCACTGGTAAAAATCAGGAAAGTCCAACTCACTAGCCCATAACTCATTCATGAAACAACAAAGAAATTGTACAAATCAAGAATCAGTTACAAGTAACAACATATAGCTAGATAAGCTACGTCGAGATACTACGCAAAATATTGGAAGTATGTTCCATAAGTCGCAAACCATTAGAATTTCAAGTTGAAAACAGATTTATGTTCAAAGTCACGTCTTGGAAAGGCAGGTACGATCAGAAAACATTGGACGACCAATACGACTCAAAATATCCTCACCTTTCACAAGTAACATTGTGGAACCTAACATAGACTGAATTCAGGACTTGAATTCCTTTTGAATTGGGCGAATGTGACAACTCGTAAATTCAGGTCATTTTACAAACTTTGGAAATTTCACTATTCATCTCGGGAATTTACTATTCATCGGTTACTATTCATCAATTTTACTATTCATCATTTTCGGAGTCAAAGTAATATTCTGATAACGTATTTCAAAATTTGACTATTCACAAAACACTATTCATTCCCGGAGAAAATCACTATTCATGAGTAACTATTCGTCATTTTTCGTAAACTAGGTTTACGAGTATCAAATACGCGTAACCTGGAGGGTTAAGCTGTGTATTCATGAACATATAGTCAAGTACATTTCATATAGACTAGATTTAGTCTACATATCATTAGTAACATCATCATCATATTAGTTCATGCATGGTTTTGCATTTTTCATTAAACGCATAATTTCCTATTAAATAAACGCTATCGCGTAATCATTTATTTTGAACATTCGATCCGACACTTCCAAAAATTATTCTAATATATTTTTATACTCATATTAAGATTATAAAAATTATTATTTTTAGTTTACCCGGTGTTTTAAATATATTTTGTATATAAATTGTTATATTTATATAATTACGACGGTTTTCGTAAATACTACTCGATAATTATTATTTCACTCAATTCTTGTAAGAAATGTATTTTTATAATTTTTATGACTTCGATATATTTCATTTTGTTCAGTTAAAATCTATTTTTAGTTAACGCTACAATAAATATCTCTCCATAATTTACTAAACATAAGCATTATTATACATGTTTAAATACAAATCACAACAATAAGTCTTGCTTTTTATCAAAATGCCGCCCCCCCTAGTCATAAAGGTGACCAATTTGGCTTTGAACACTTAAAATTACCCTTATGCCCTTTTGTCAAGATATTTACTTACAACTACTTGGATATTTTTAGAAAATAAACACATACATGATCATGCTAAAAGGTGAAAGTGCAAGAAAACCTTCTTTTTCTCTTATGGTGGACGTCCAACTCAAAAAGGAAGGAGAAAACAAATATTTTTCAAGGTTCAAGTGATTATCAAGCTCATGTAGTAATCTAGTATAGGTTTTGAAATAAAAACCTCATGATTTATTTAAGTATACCTTGCTCAAAACTCTTCAATCCTTCAAGTAAGTGTTCTAATAATTTTTCATAATCTTTCATACTCTTACTTGATGTATTTTTATGTTTCTTTTAGAAAACATGCATGAATTCCATGATCCATACCACTTTTTATTGTTTTTAAGTGTTAAAAATATATATTCATTATCCTATAAATTATCCCTTGAAACATATCACTTTTGGTGATGTCTAGGAACCCATGACACCCTAAGAAGGTGTATGGTAGGATTAGAATAGCTTCGGAGTTGTTTTGAATTAGTTAGAATAGGTTTTGGCGAAAAGAAAAAGAAAAACTCATTTCGACAACTAGTAAAGGGTCTGATCTTATTTTCGAATCTGGAATTCTAGACAGTAGGTAAAAATTTTGGGCTAGATATTTGGAAAATATACTTTAAAACGAAAATGTGGTCGCTTGAACGGGTTAAAACGGAGTTATAACGAAGAAGATATGAATTTTTTCAAGTTTGACGACGAAAACTATAAATATCCAGAAAATTCAGCATGTTACTTTAACTTTTTACGAGTCAAAAATGGGTCTTAAGCGTTATTAAATGTGTCGACTTATCAAAAATATATTAGTATACTTTAACACGAATCTAAGGACATATAAAACGTAGAAAACGGACTTGTAACGATTAAATTACACGTGTTTACATAAGTTGCCGTAACTATATTTTATAAGAAAAACTAATATATTTCTATTAGACAAGTCTTACGGCCACAAAGGACCATATTGAGGGTCGTTTTTAACATGGATGTATTACTTTTTATAACATGATGTCTTCTAGTAAAACTAATTTCGCCTAGCATATTTTCTAAAATGTCCAACCGTTTGTCAAGCGGAGTTGTAATGAATAAAATACGGTCACTTAAACTTTGCCGAAAACCACCCTTAAACAATATTTTGGACACGAGTACCATACTTAACCTATATTTTTCTCCATGATCGAGACCTCTAGGATGAAAACTTAAATGCTAAAACTTTGAGATAATGATACAAGCTTCCCAAAACCGTTGAGTTTGTTTCCTAACGCTCGACGTGCATCATTTTACGACTAGCTTTTCAAGGCCGTTTAGTCACTTTCATGAAATTGTTAAATGACATTATTTTCGACGAAAATAAAAGTTATAATAGCATAATAATCACTAAATGATTATCGTAGGAAATCATTTCAACGTAAATACTTGTAAAGTATTTTATAACATGACGAGATGTCATAAACATATATTTCGACGATAAATTCTATTTTCAAAAACGTACAAGTGGTATAGATTACATGTGGATTTGCATGCACGACATTGTTTCATGATTTACATTAGAACATATCATTCATAATAGGTCACGGTCAGAGGTTGCGCCTCATTTCAGTATTGCCATTATATCATCATTATCATTGCAACATGTGAGTTTTCATAGCCCCTATTTTAGTCAAGTTTTTACTTTATTTCAAACCTACGGGGGAGAATACATTGCACATCATTTTTATTACGATACCAAGTATATCAAATTCATTTACATTGCTTAAGTTACCTCATGCCAATTGAATGTCCCCATTATATAACATGAACCGTTAATTTCATAGAAGCGAAGGTGAGTGGATAGATTTATGCGGGGTGACTCCTCCATCCGGGTTGGTGGATTCCAACTGGTTAAACGGATGCATTTCATTTAATATCATTATTTGTGTTGTTTGGCAAACACTCGTTGGGAGCGAACATCATGATCAGTCTAGTTTCGGTGTCATGGACTTATAGCAATTGTATCAATTTTGTGACATATTGTCATACATGGCCTATACTTGTGGTAGTGTATTTAAACATTTCAACAACTCTATGAACTCACTCAACTTTGTGTTGACACTTTTAGCAAGTTATTCAGGGTAACTAAGGCATTTCACTTCATGGCATGCATGTGGACATATCATAGTGGTCGCAGTGTAACGACGCGTCTCACACGGGATTTATGAACTTTAAAAACATCGTTTGACTTGTACCAAACTTATTTTCCGTGCATGTTGATTTTCATTTGGGACCTATCTTTGTAACTACTGAATGTTTTTAATATATCAAACGATGTTCTTTTCAAACGACACTTTAGGTCGTTCAATATAACTGTGATTGTGATGCTATGACAGTCATCCCCCAGGAATTCCATTCCGCTGCAAAACAGGTAATTTGGGGGTGTGACAACTCAACATAATAAATCTAACAAAACAAGATTAGTATACCTTGTGTTTCAGACGACTCTATAGGAAATTTCTGTTCCAGACATTGTTTTCTGAAAGCATAAACATCTAACACTTAGTTAATGCATTCAGATGAAACTAACTAATAAAATTACAAATAAACAAAAAATAAACATATAGACATCTCGAGAGATGTTTTCATCTAATTGGTTGAATTCTTGATCTTTTGTTGCATGCATCCATTTTTTTGTTTGTAAAAATTATGAAAGGAAATTAATTTTGATTAAGCAACTGAGAATGTTTGGTTGAACTAGTAGGCAATGGTGGCTTATATAATAGATGGAAGGAAAACCAAAAGACAATATAGGAAGATTGCATGACATTTCTTATCATTGTATATTTTCTATAAAGATATTCACACATATTAAGATTATAATTATTGTGATCTACAAATCTACAACTAAAATTAATAACACCAACAATTAATGTAAACAAAATTACAACTATAATTACAAGACTAACACTTATATTTTATCATCACTATTTTCATGCATGATCGCTCGAGCAGTCGTACTTACACTCAAAGCCGCACGTGATGAGGCCAGTAACAAACTTAAAAGCTGCTTTCGGGAGCGAAATCAATGAAGCAGGGAGTATAGTGTTTCCCGGGTAGTTATGTCCCAGTGAGCTATGCAATGGATTATCAGACGTATAGTGATCGAGAGATTTGAACGGAAAAGGAGATTGTGGATTATTATAACTACAGAAAAAGGACATAAACTACAAGGGCTTAAAGGCAAATTAAAGGAAATTAAAAAGATAAAAAATATTAAATAAACGCTATCGCTATTTTAAAAATGATGAGCGTTTTAAAAATTAAAACTAAAACTTACGTTTAAATAAAATTTCACATTAAGCATACAAATAAAAAGCTGAAATCTAAGAAATAAAAGTCCTAAAAATATGAAAAATATATTTTTACAATCCTAATGATGAAAGAAAATTTATAGAAAAAGAAAATTATTTTTATAACTAATTATCTAATTACTATTAATTAAGAACTATTTTTAACTAATAAATAATAACCTAAAATGAAAGAAAATATGAAATAAAGCTTGAAAAATAAAATTAAGACTTAGAAAAATCTAAAATAACAAACTAGAATTTTCAAAACTATTTTTATATTTTTCAGATTACTTTCCTATTTTCTACTAATTTAAATCTATTTTAATCTAATTAAAATTGTTAAAAATACCAAATAAGGGAAAAATAGGAAAAATATTTTTATGCTTTTTATATTTATCTTAAACTGGGAAAATTGAAAAATTATTTTTTGGAACTTTTTCTCAATTAAATGCAATTAAAGCTATTTAAAAAGGCTTAAAAAACTAATTTTAATTAAGAAAAATAGTGACAGTAACTAAAATCATAAAATTGCAGGGAAATTCTAAAATGTAATTCTAAAGCAGGGAAAAATATAAAAACCAGGCCCTATGTGGAAGATATGAGAACAATGCAAACTACAATGAAATAAACACTTTTTAATAAGCAAATAAGCACTAAACTACCAATCCAATAAAGCTAAAAATACTACTACTACTCTAAGGCAACTGTTTAAAGCTACTCCTAACCACTAATGAGCATAATACCTAAGATTTAAGAAAAGCGATAGACAAAGAATAATGGCAAATTTACTACTTGAATAAGCTCACTCTGCTATCTAATAAGCCGAGGGAAAACTAAAATGGAAACTCAACACAACCAACGGAGATATATAACAAAATTACAGCTAATGAAGACCTTTAATGAAGAATTTGAGGCCAAACCTAGCGGCATTATGATGTGAATTCTTGATGGTGCGATAACGAGAAAGCAGTACCTAAGTTTAAAGCTTATTTATAAGCTAATCGGAAAAAGCAAAAGGTAAAAAAGAATTAGGGTCTTGAATACCACACGACAAACTACAAATGGACCAAAATGAGCCTAACTAGCTGAATTGACAAGCGTGCACATCTTTGCAAGTTTTGTAAAACTCGATTTTTTTTTGATTTTGACTTTTTAAGAACAATGTGAAGATTGACTTTGGTGAGATTTGAAATCAAATCAGGGACTGATATGGATGAGATGTAATGAAATGAGACTATGGCTTGTTTAAGATCCTAAACCTATAAGAGATGATGGCTGATGGCAGTTTTAACAGAGAAATGCACACTAGAGCGATTTTAAGCCAAAGTTGACTATTGATGAAAACAAGCATAGAACAAGGGCGGCTATTGACTTCGAGATAACCATAACAAGCTTAAACAAACTGATCTAACCCATTATAATACCTTCAAGATTTATACTAGCAATCCAACTCCTTTAAACTATGAATTTGCAAATAAATAAACCAACCAACTAGCTACTTCAAACTGATCAAAATGAGTCTACATCACTAATTACACTAATTAAACATATGAAAAACAATTGTGATACGGATGCATAAAATGCAAAAATGGCTTGAAATGAAAATGAGCAAATCACTCACATGTGCCTGTGATGTGCGGCTTAAAATCAAATCCCAAAACCACTAAACTAAACCATTTCCAACCCAAATCCAAAGCGTTGCATCACCCACATACCATCACCATTTCCACTTTGGCCATTCTTTTTGACTTTTATTGACTATGAGACAAATTGGTTTGAAAATGCAATGTAAACTTACCACAACTATATAGAGCTTATAACTTATGTGAGCTTGGGAAGAAGCTATTGGTTGAATATAATTGGACCGAAATACTCAACGGTAGACACAAAGCATGAATTTAACCAAACTTTTGAAATTGATTCTTAAAGCAGTTTATAAAGATGAAATAACTTAAGTTTATATCAAAGGAACAAAAAGATTCTGATTCTTGGCTAAATTAATACATTAATAGAAGCGACATTAAAAAGAAAAAAAATATAAAACTAGCTACTCCTCTCTTGCTTCCAAATTCCTTCTCTTTATACCCAATCTCATTCTCTCTCCATTCTGACAAGTTCCCACATATTCTTGACCCTTGGATGAGTAAAAGATCTTGGCCATTGAGTTTGTTTTTGGGGAAAAATGAGTTTTCCATATCTTGGGCGGGGAAAGGATGCATTTATGTGGTGGGATGTTAGGTGAGGTGGGGGGAACAAGGGGTGTAGTAGGGGGTGGGAGGAGGTTTGAGGAGGGAGGTTGAACAATTTGGTGGGGATGACAGGTTTTTTTGGGGGAGTGCATTTTTATGTTTAAATATTGGGTTAGTGGGGTTGTGGGAAAGGACGGGTAATATGATTGGGCGGAGGGTTTAATTTGGGCTTGGGTTAAATACTAGGTAAGTTTGGTTTGTTTGTGAAATTAATACTTTTGAGACCATTTTGTCTTTCCCGAATTTCAAGGACCAAACATGAAAATTATGAAGATGAGTCAAGGGGCTGTCTTGCCAAGCTTTAATAATCAGGGCTAATTTAAACATTTTTGAAACTCCAAGTTAATTTACCAATTTAAAACCGGACCAAACGTAATTTCTCAAAACTTTTAGATTTTTCACCAAAGGACTGAATATGATAATTTATGATTACAAAAGGACCTTTGGTGACTTTTCTTTTAAAATAAATGCCTAGGGAATGATTTTGCATTTTACGAAAGTGGGAACTGCGCCAATTATGCAAACTTTGCTCGTTTTCATCGATTTTGAATATTTTGCATAAAACATATATAAAATGCAATTTTGGAATATTTTTAGTGTTTTGATGCATTCGAGCATTTTTAAGCGTTTTGCATTCAGTTTGACTAAAAATGATGAGTATTTACACCTCATCAATCCCATAAACTATTGCTAGTCCCTAGCAATCTTTTGAAAAACTAATGGATTTCATCTCTTTACAAAAGCCATTACTTAAGGTAGCCAAATGTTTTAGTTCAGCGAACCATGGTATTCAAGTAACCATCGATTTATTGGCAAATCATAAACCATAACGGTTTGATGTGTCTTTACCGGAAGCGTACCCTTACGGACTAGCCAACTCTTAGATAAATTATCGAGAATTATCTTTGGTGAGTGATTACCAATTATGGTTTTCCTTGCTTTTGAAGCCATAAACTTGCGGGCTAGCCAACTCTTCACTTTTAGGATATGGTGAGTTGAGAACCATACAATTTTGGGCAAATTGCAAGCCATATAAACGGTTTGAAATCTTTACGAGCCGTTTGCTCCGGATTAGCCAATCCTTTTGTTTATTAGACAAAGCGGTTGATAACCAGATGAGAAGTGTAAAACACTTACTCCAAAAAATTTTGGCCAAAGCGGGGATTGTATAATTATATGATAAAATTCGTGAATTCCCCACACTTAGAAATGAATATTGCCCTCAATATTCAAAGTACCGGCGGTTATGGCGAAACAAAGAACGTAAAAGGGAAATACTACGGCCATTATTTAGAAAGATTTTTTTTTTTTTAAACATGTGGGCAACCCCCCCACACTAGGGTGGTAGAAAATAGAAATTAGAAATATGGGTGAAAACCCATATAGGTGATACTCTTGTTTTTTGATTCTGAGTCGCTAGCTTGACTCGACCCCACATTAATTGGTTCATGGGAAGCAAAGTGGAAGAAACAATCTCCATCGGACTTTCATTCAAGATGATTGGATAAACATTGAAACACCTTGAAAGTTCCACAGGCGAATATCTGAGAAAGACCGGCTCAAAATGATTGAAAATGCGGGGTCAAGATAGTGTCCTCATCCGAGCGAGTGAAGAAGAGAGGAAGTCACCGGGTAGGTGAAGAAAAGAAGGAAAATCATGATGACGATCATGATAAGATCTTCTTCCTCGGGGTCAGTGCGGTTGCACTGCGTTTGGATTATATCGGTTGAGCTCTTAGGCTTGGAAAGCATCTCGGGAGGGAGGGTTGGAAAATTTGTCATAAAATACAAACTCATGATTGAGAAATTGTTCCCCGATCATGATTTTTGCCATCCAGGCGATCATACTCCGTAGTCATGATATGAGTGAGTTCACCGGCGAACTCCTCATGAAGAGAATCATTCACATGATGTAAATCTGTGAATTCTTGTTCCTTTGTAGATCCATCACTATCCTCAATCCCGAGTATCAAAGAGTGGATTCTCGAAATTAAAGTGAATTAATTAGAATTCAAATAGAGGATTGGTGAAAGTAGCTTTGAATGTTTCGGGAATAAGGTGATCAACATTCTCTGTTATTTGTTGTTGGGATAAGAAGTGAGTGAGCGATCATTATCAATGAGACTTTCGGTCTCTCCCGGATAAACCCGAAGTCAAAGTGGATTGATGTGAGTGAGTTCACTTGGGAGAACTCCTCGAGAGGATCGAGGCTGTGGGAGTGATGCCTCAACGTACTCGATGTTTTCATAGGAATCACAATCTTCGCTACCATCGGAGAAAGTCTCAAAATGATCTTTTGAACACTCAAGAGGGGAAGAAGAATCACATATGATGGGAAATTCTGTGACTCTCTCGGGATTGGACAAGGTTCTCAACACTAGACTTTATGAAGTCGTCCACATTCCTTCAGAGCGGTGTCGATGCTGTCCCCATGTTAGAGAGTGAGTGGAACTTGGTGTGATAGCGTTGTTTGAGATGAAATCTCAGCTGGCACGGATATCATCTGATGAACTTGATGAATATTTATAAAATTGAAGGATATCAAGTGTATCCTCATCATCCATAGGGGAATAAAACGGAATCGAGAGCTAGATTTGTTGCTTTTTATTTTAATTGTTCCCTAATAGAGTTTTTCATTGGCAATCTGGGAATCTAATTTAGCTGTTCTTATTGTAATTCTTCCATGGATTTTTCATTTGGATTATCTTGGGAGGACATATTTGACTCCTCCTTAAGTTCTTTTAATAACTCGAGTCTTAGGTAGAAGGTGCATGCGTAGTTTCATAATTAGCGAGATCATTTGATGCTGTGGAGGTTGGTCCTGATATGAGTCGTGTAATTGTTACAGGAAATGGATTCCTTGTTTGACAATCGGCTGATGTGGTACGTGAGTCATGTGTTGTAGTCATAATTGTTATCGGGAACACGCTCATAGACAAGCGTGTTTCCCAATGGACAATCGGTAGATGAATACCATTACTACGATTACTCTATGATAAGCTACTTGAGTCTCCGCAGATGTGGTAGTTGATGGAATAAATCGGTTGTGTTATGGTAGAATAGGGATCTTGGTTATAGACATACAGTTTCTGACTCCACCATGCCACAAGCTGGGGCAATTGCCACCATTATGGACCACCACACCATTATTGACAATCAAGAGGGTGAGGATAAGACATAGAAAGAATCAAAGGTTTTGAGAGGGGTAGGGATGAAGAATCAAAGATGTGAGAGGGTAAAGATGG
Organism: Chrysanthemum makinoi; assembly: GCA_910596185.1. Lineage (NCBI taxonomy): Eukaryota > Viridiplantae > Streptophyta > Magnoliopsida > Asterales > Asteraceae > Chrysanthemum > Chrysanthemum makinoi. The sequence goes on along the minus strand of OU343219.1, from coordinate 90,921,608 downwards.
ATATTTTTGGTATTTTTGAAAAACATTTTGCAAAAACAAAGAATGAAAATCTTTTTGGGTTTTGATTTTTAAAAGAGAATATAGACACATACGGATGGTATGACAAAGAGTGAATATTCAAATAACTAATCGCTAGGCGTAAGATAATCAAAATACGTGGCGTAAAATTTGATCTTGCTCAGAACAGTCGAGCTTTATCACTCAAGCTGCCACTTGTGAATGGCGGGGCCAGTAACAAGCTTAAAAGCTGCTTAGGAGCGAAATCAATGAAGATCAAGGAGTATAGTGTTTCAGGGTCGTTATGTCAGCCGAGCTATGCAATGGATTATCAGGCGTTATAGTGATGAGATTTGAGCGGAAAGGAGATTGTGGATTATTATAACTAAAAGGACATAAACTACAAGGGCTTAAAGGCAAATTAAAATTAAAAAAGATAAAAAAATATTAAATAAGCGCTATCACTATTTTTAAAATGATGAGCGTTTAAAAATTAAAACTAAAAACTACGTTTAAATTAAAATTTACGTAAGCGTTACAAATAGCGTGAAATCTAAAATAAAAGTCCTAAAAATATGAAAAATACATTTTTACAATCCTAATGATGAAAGAAAATTTATAGAAAAAGAAAATTATTTTTATAACTAATTATCTAATTACTATTAATTAAGAACTATTTTTAACTAATAAATAATAACCTAAAATGAAAGAAAATATGAAATAAAGCTTGAAAAATAAAATTAAGACTTAGAAAAATCTAAAATAACAAACTAGAATTTTCAAAACTATTTTTATATTTTTCAGATTACTTTCCTATTTTCTACTAATTTAAATCTATTTTAATCTAATTAAAATTGTTAAAAATACCAAATAAAAGGAGAAAAATAAGGAAAAATATTTTTTATGCTTTTTATATTTATCTTAAACTGGGAAAATTGAAAAATTATTTTTTGGAACTTTTCTCAATTAAATGCAATTAAAGCTATTTAAAAAGGCTTAAAAACTAATTTTAATTAAGAAAAATAGTGAACAGTAACTAAAAATCATAAAAATTGCAGGGAAATTCTAAAATGTAATTCTAAAAGGGAAAAATATATAAAACCAGGCCTATGTGGAAGATATGAGGCGCAATGCAAACTACAATGAAATAAACACTTTTTAATAAGCAAATAAGCACTAAACTACACCAATCAATCTGAGCTAAAATACACTACTACTATAAGGCAACTGTTTTAAAGCTACTCTAACCACTAATGAGCATAATACCTAAGATTTAAGAAAGCTGATATTAGAACAAATAAGCAAGCGACCCTCTTGATAAAAGCTCTGCTCTGCTTATCTAATAAGCTTCAGAAAACTAAAAATGGGAAACTCAACACAACCAACCGAATATATAACCAAAATTACAGTAATGAAGCCTTTAATGAAGAAGTTACAGGCCAAAACCTAAGCTGACCATTATGATGAAGTCTTGATGGTGCGATAAGAGAAACAGGTGCCTAAGTTTAAGCTTATTTATAAGCTAATCAGAAAAAGCTTAAAAGGTAAAACAGATTAGGGTCTTGAATACCACGACAAACTACAAATGGACCAAAAATCAGGCCTAACTAGGAATTGACAAGCTATGCACATCTTTGCAGTTTTGTAAAACTCGATTTTTAGACAGTTTGACTTTTTAGAACAATGTGAAGATTGACTTTGGTGAGATTTGAAATCAAATCACGGGAGGCTGATATGGATGAGATGTAATGAAATGAGACTATGGCAACCTTGTTTAACAGATCCTAAACCTATAAGAGATGATGGCCGGTAACGATTTTACTTGAAATGCACACTAGAGCGATTTTAAGCCAAAGTTGACTATTGATGAAAACAAGCATAGAACAAGAACGCTATTGACTCGGATAACCATAACAAGCTTAAACAAACTGATCTAACCCATTATAATACCTTCTAAGCGGTTTATACTAGATCCAAACACTCCTTTAAACTACGAATTTGCAAATAAACTAAACCAACCACTTAACTAGCTACTTCAAGCGATCAAAATGAGTCTATCACCTAAATTACAACTAATTAAACATATGAAAAACAATTGTGATCACAGATGCATAAAATGCAAAAATGGCTTGAAATGAAAATGAGCAAATCACTTTCGCATGTGCCCTGTGATGTGCGACTTAAAACAAATCCCAAAACCACTAAACTAAACCATTTCCAACCCAAATCCAAACTGCATCACCCACATACCATCACCATTTCCACTTTTGGCCATTCTTTTGACTTTTATTGACTATGAGACAAATTGGTTTGAAAATGCAATGTAAGCTTACCTGACTATATAGAGCTTATATCAGCTTATGTGAGCTTGGGAAGAAGCTTTTTAAAGCTTGAATATATGAATTTGGCGAAATACTCAACAGTGAGACACAAAGCATGAATTTTAACCAAACTTTTGAAATTGATTCTTAAGCAGTTTATAAAGATGAAATAACTTAAGTTTATATCAAAGGAACAAAAGATTACAGATTCTTGGCTAAATTAATACATTAATAGAAAAAACGACATTAAAGAAAAAAATAAAACTAGCTACTCCTCTCTTGCTTCCAAATTCCTTCTCTTTATACCCAATCTCATTCTCTCTCCATTCTGAATAGTTCCCACCATATTCTTGACCCTTGGATGAGTAAGCTGATCTTGGCCATTGAGTTTGTTTTGGCGGGAAAATGAGTTTCCATATCTTGGAGCGGGGAAGAGGATGCATTTATTAATGTGGTGGGATGTTAGGTGAGGTGGGGGCAAGGGGTGTAGTAGGGTGGTTTGGAGAGGTTTGAGGAGGGAGGTTGAACCATTTGGTGGGGGGATGGCAGGGTTTTGGGGGTGTTTTATGTGTTTAAATATTGGGTTGGTGGGGTTGTGGGAAAAGGACCAGGGTAATATGATTGGGCGGGGTTTTAATTTGGGCTTGGGTTAAATACTAGGTCCGTTTGGTTTGTTTGTGAAATTAATAACACCAAGGACCATTTATGTAACCAGAATTTCAAGGACCAAACATGAAAATTATGAAGATGTAGTCAAAGGGCTGGTCTTGCAACTTTAATAATCAAGGGCTAATTTAAACATTTTTGAAACTCAAGGATTAATTTTGACCAATTTAAAAACCAGGGGACCAAAAGCGTAATTTTCTCAAAACTTTTAGATTTTCACCAAGGACTTGAATATGATAATTTATGATTACAAAAAGGACCTTTGGTGACTTTTTCTTTAAAATAAATGCCTAGGGGCTGATTTTGCCATTTTAGAAAGTCGGGGAGATGAAGGCGCCAATTATGCAAACTTTGCTCGTTTTTCATCTGATTTTGAATATTTTGCATCTGAAACATATAAAATGCAATTTTGGAATATTTTAGTGTTTTGATGCATTCTGGCATTTTAAGCGTTTTTGCGGTTGATTTGACTAAAAATGATGAGTATTTACACACTCATCAATGCACGAGATAATATCGTAAAATTCAAATTTAAAAAATATAAAAAAATCATTTACAAAATTAAAAATATATTACCAAATCACACTTATATTTTATTATTATTATTTTTATGAAAGAGACAAATAACTTAAAATTCAAATATAAAATAGAAAAACAAATTATATACAGAATTAAAATTATATCTCCAATTTTTCTAAATTAATATCAAACTAACCAATATCCGCAAATACACTTTAAATTTTCAAAATGTATCAAAAAAATATTCCAAATAAGTATAAGATAATTACGTATATTGTAAGAGTCATGAAATTCATCCACAAATTTTTAATCGATATATGAAACATATCTAATTCAAAAATAATATGATATGTAAACTGTATAAATATTGGTTTTTTCATAAAACTTATTCATATTAAACTCTAAAAAAGCAAATCAAAAATCGCAAAGCATGGTTAAGCCAAAACGCACAAAGGTATGTCAGTTTAAATTAATTCAAAGATTTCTATATCCCTATATTACTACTACTCTAATTGCATACACACCATTAACAATCTAAAGGAAAATATGCATGTAACAAAAAGAACAACATCATTAAAGCCAAAAGCTACTCAGACCAAGGTTCTTGATGAAGTCAACCAACATATTATTATACCAGAAGATGAAGAGGTATTATTAACAACTTTTTATTTTTATTTTTTATTTTTATTTTTTTAAATAAACATAATCCAACTAACAAGTAACGTTAATAATTGTATAATAACTGCAGAGTGTTCATGTGACCCGTAAAAGACGTCGGTTAAACAAAAACGCCTACTTTGTTAACCATCAAAAAATAATCGTGATACAAAAACCGATGATCAAAGAGTTGCTACAAACCTGAGAAAAGAAAAGAAAAATACTCGAGAATAACATACATGTTATTGAGGTGAGTATTTTCAAATATAAACTATATGTATCTTTTTTAAAACTGTATATATATAATAATGTATTGCGCAATTTAGATATCCGAAGATGAGCAACCACTATTGTTTAAGCGTACAAAAACAAAATCAGATGCATTCCCATCGTCTATTAAAAATAACTATATGCTATATGATGAAGAAGACGATACAAAAGGTGATGAACAAAGAGTAGCTACAAACACATAAAATAAAACCTCCGATACTTTCGGCATGACATACATGTTATTGAGGTGAGTATTATCAAATATAAACTATATGTATTTTTTAAATAAACAATATATATAATGTGCTTATTACTTTATATTGCACAATTTAGATATCCGATGATGACCAACCACTATTCTTTAAGCATACAAAACAAGATCATCATGCATCGTTTATTAAAAGAACTATATGCTATATGAGGAAAAGAAGAAGAAGAAGAAGATGGCGAAGTTACTAGCAACAAAACAACAACGATGATGACATATGGGTTAATATTAATGATCTAGAAGAACTTTTTGAATTTAAAGTTTATAACCAAAATATATTATTCGGATGAAGAAATACATGAACATTCATCAACAGGTATTCCAATTCAAAAAGATTCCAAAGATTTCTTCTTAAATTTTATGACCAATATATACTTTAAAATTAAAATAATTAAAATTAAGAATATTATGCAGGTGATTAAAAATATACAGTTATTGGCGAATACTTGATAAAGATACGTTCTGAGAAACATAACATGGTGGCGAGGAGCTGTGGAATGATATGCTTGACATTGATGGAAAATTGAATGGCAAAGATTTGGTTAATAGCTTCAGTGAAGACGAAGCTTGGGAGGTCAATTGAGATGCATCACAGTGAGCATTCGTATCTTCTAATGACAACATATGTCATTTTATAAATGTGAATAGCGATTATGAGACCCATAGAAGATACGATGAAGATTTCTAAACAATTTCCTTTACCTTTCTTTTGTTTATTAGATTTCATGTTGCTGAATTAAATAATTTTTTATTAATAAATGCCGCGTTTGTTGAAAAATGCTCTTGTTGATATTTATATTTTATGTTTTTGTTCTTTATTTAATGTATAATTTCAGTTTCAAACTTGAAACTAAAACTTTAATCTAAACATGTTGAAAATTTTGGATAAATATGTTTTAAAAAATAAAGGCCTTGATAGTGAATATTCATTTGTTAATTACAATATATACCCGAAAATTAAAATAAAACAATCCAAAGTGATTAAATCCTAATAATAATTGTCATTAACTAATTTAAAAATATTCAAATTTAGTATTTTCAGAAATACACTAACAATATATATATATATATATATATCAAAATTAAATAAAACAATCCAAAGTGATAATATTTTTATAAAAATAGATTATTCATTCAATAATTAGCAAACCCTACTAATAATGATCTATTCCTTATTTAAAATTTGTACTGATTTAATAAAATTCAATTTAAAAATGTTTAAATTTAAGATAAATATGTTTTAAAAACTATATATATCAAAATTAAAATAAAAAAATCCAAAGTGATAAATTTAAAAAAAAATAAAATAATTCGTTAACTAAATTATCAAATCTATACAAATTTAGTATTTTAAAAAATACACTAACAATATATATCTCAAAATTAAAATAAAACAATCTAAAGTGATAATCTTTTTATAAAAATAGATTATTCATTCACTAAATTATCTAAAAGTGTTGAAAATTTAAGATAAATATGTTTTAAAAACTATATATATCAAAATTAAAATAAAACAATCCAAAGTGATAAATTTAAAAAAAAATAGATTATTCGTTAACTAAATTATCAAATCATAAATTTAAAAAAAAAAAAGATTATTCGTTAACTAATTATCAAATCCTAATAATAATTATTTATTCCTTATTTTAAATTTGCGAATTTACTATTTTGAGAAACAGAGAAACAAAAATACCATGCAATTTAAAAAAATCACTGAATTGAAAACAAACTATTAAACCACTGTATAGATCTTCAAAAACAGCTACAAACAAAAATCCTGCATTTTCAATAATGCAAAACAACAACATGGATATTAGTATTAAGCCACGGGGCGACCATCCATAATCGAACAACATTGACATCGTGCTTGATGTTTAGGACGCAAACCATCTAGCCAACCGATTGATATAAGTAACGATGTTCGGGGCGCCAAACCATCTAGCAAACCAATTGATATAAGTATCAAAAAGCGGGAAATGCAATTTGAATCACTTTTAACTTCAACCAAACAAACCAATAACATTGATGTTAGTCTCCGAAGCTCAGGACGGCCAACTGAACAAAACAATATCTGGATGTTAGTCTCCAAAGGTCGGGGACGGCCGCACAAAACAAGGAGAATAATGAACACCAAAAAATACACACTAACCAACCTATCCGCGTCCTAGGGAACATGCAAGTATCCAACCGAACCATGTAAGATAACACTGATATATACTTTTTTAATTCAATATTTTGACGACAAGACCATGTAAGTGTTAACAACAAAAATTACATTGCCGACAACTATTGAAGAAGACCATATATTGAAGAAACACGAGATGCTCCAAATTCCACCAAACAAAAATGAGAAAGACTAAAGCTTAAAACTAGATTTGGCAAGCAGTGAGTTGAACATTCTGAACGGATACTTTTGTAGGATTTCTAATGGTACACTCACAAAATCTTATATTTAAACAAGTGTATTAAACATGCTTTCAACACTTCAAATATTCATAGTTTAAAACTTTATGTTCAAACAGATTATCTAGACCATGGCGATCCAGTGTTCGCATGCCAATCTTGTGATGCATTACTATGGAATAATGAGAGCATGATAGGGAATACACACACGAACTCAGAGTCGTTTTCAATTTGTTGCGAATGGGGAAAGGTCAAATTGGGCGATGAGGTACTAAACCCACCACCATTATTAAAGAAGCATATTAACGGTGAGCATCCAAAAAGCAGCATATTCATTGATAATATCAGACGTTATAATTCCATGTTTGCTTTTACTTCCATGGGCGCAAAACAAGACACATCAGCTAATCAAGGATACGGCGCGTTTTGCTATAGGATACACGGTCAAAATTATCACTTGATGGGTTCTTTATTGCCAGACAAAGACAAAAAACCAATGTTTGCACATCTATATATCTATGACTCCGAAAATGAAATCAAAAATCGAATAAATAGATCAGGTATGTTACTCTACGAAAGCACATAATAATACATAACATTTACTATTGCTTTTAATAGATTATAAATATAAAACCGGTCTCATTCATCACGGTATATCTTTTGCAGTGACACAACAACAACAACAACAGACAACCAATTAGTGGACCATAAACTCACGGTTGAATTACGTGACATGCTTGATGAAATCAATCCATTAGTAGAACAGTTTCGAATGGCTGGGGAATGTTATGTAGCTTCAAACAAACGTAATAATTTCAGATTATGCCTTATTGGTACAAGAGAACGCGATGGAAGAAACTACAACCTACCAACAACTTCTGAAGTTGCAGGTCTGATAGTCGGAGACTTTGACACAACAACAAAAAGACATCATTCTCCACATGTAAGAAGGAGTTAGAAGAATTAGTGATTTGCATCCTTCATGCACAGCACTACAATATCCATTGTTGTTTCCCTGTGAAGGCGGTTATCCGATTGACATATACCATGCCGGTATCACAGATCACACAACAACAAATAAAAAAACAAGAGTAACAATGAGGGAGTATTTTGCATATAGATTGCAAGATAGAGCCGGAATTTTTCCCATGATTCTCAACTCAAGGAGATTGACACAACAATTTATTGTGGACGCATACACTATGGTTGAATCTGAAAGGTTGTCGTACATATGTAAACAACAAAAAGAGTTAAGGAGTGAAACGTACTCTAAATTAGCCAAGATGGCAGAGGACGAAAATTCCGGAATAAAGCTACGGGGGAAAAAAGTGATATTGCCATCATCTTTTACCGGCAGCCCAAGGTATATGATGCAAAATTATCTAGACATCATGACAATTTGCAAGGTTTATGGATATCCAGATTTGTTTATAACGTTCACATGCAACCCAAACTGGCCAGAAATCGCACGTTTTGTGAATGAGAAAGGGTTAAAATCAGAAGACAAACCCGATGCAATAACACGAGTATTTAAACAAAACTTGACTCCTCATTTTGCGATTTTAAAGACCGTAGTTATTTCGGCAAGCTCAAAGCAGGTAAATTTGAAATTTACATTTTATAAACATTATTATTTATTAGAGTAATCAACAATATTTTATGTGTTACACATGACATAATCTATATCATATAGCGGTTTACATAATCGAATTCCAAAAGAGAGGCCTCCCACATGCACACATTTTTCTTTTCACGGAGGAAAAAAATAAAATGACTACACCAACACATATAGACCGTTTTATTTCTTCAAAGATACCGGACAAAAAGAGGACCCAGAGTTACATGCGAAATTGTTGCAGACCATATGATGCATGGCCCTTGCGGACGAGACCGCCTCAGCTGCCCATGCATGGTCAAAAACAAATGCACCAAAAATTTCCAAAAGAATTCAACGATAATACATTCATTGATGAAACTGGTTATGCAATTTACAAATGAAGAAACGATGGATCTACAATTACCAAAAGCGGAGTAGAACTGCATAATGGGTACGTTGTACCCTACAACCCCGGTTTACTATGACATTATCAATCCTATATAAATGTCAAATATTGTAATCAAGCAGCGTCTATAAAATACCTTTTCAAGTACATAAATAAGGGACCAGACAGAGCAACAGTGGCACTTGAAGACGAAGATGTTGATGAAATAGAAGATTACTACGACTGCAGATACCTTTAGGCATGTGAAGCGGGTTGGAGGATTTACAAATTCGACATACACTACAGATTTCCTCCTGTAGAAAGGTTGCCATTTCACTTAAAAGGAGAACAATCAGTTATATTTTATGCCACAGAAAGCATCGATTACACATTAGAAAAAGCAACGGTGAATGAAACCAAGTTTATAGCATGGATGGAAAGAAACAAGACAGACAAAGAAGCACAGAAGCTCTTTTATCACCAGTTCGAGAACATTATGTATGGAAGCAAGAAGAAAGAAAATGACTACCAAGACAAAAAGGTAGATGCATTGGAAGAGTGCATCATGTCCCTCCTTCTTTGGGGAAATGTTCTTTTTACGAGTCTTACTCAACAAGGTCAAAGATGTACAGGACTAGGATGATTTAAAAAAATATGAGGGTGTCACATATGCTACATACAAGGATGCTTGTGAAGCTAGAGGTCTACTCGAAGACGACAAGAAATATATAGATGGACTGATGGAAGCAAGCAGATGGGGGCCAAGAAACTATCTGCGCACATTTTACGTAATGCTTATTTTGACAGACAACATGTCTAGACCAAAGGTGGTTTATGAAAAAACATGGCATGTATTGTCGGAAGATGTAGAAAATGTTGAACGCGTCATAAGAAATGATCCAGGTGTGTAATATATATACACTTTAAAATTTTTAATTACAAAACAAATATTTACACATTACAACTAACAATGTTGTTTAAATTTACAGAATTGGTGCTCTCAGATATTCAAAAGATGAATATATGCCTCACATATATCGAACATATGTTACTGATAAGGTTTTAAAATGTACCTTTTTGAGGGGTCGTTTAAGCCCTTATTTGATCACTTTTGTATCCGTTATTACTTAATATCGTTCCTTTTCACTTTTTAGGTCTCTTGAAGGCAAATTGCTGTAATGGCACTTATTTGGACGAAAAGGCGCGGATATAGGAAGAAAATGGCCAAAGTCAAGAATCGAGCCACTCAATGCTTTGAAATACAAGGGGCCGGCGTCGAGGTTCTACAAGTGACGGCTATCGGTGTTATCTGTGGCCGCCGTCGCATAACTTTTGTGACGAGCGTAGCCAAATTGCTTATTTTCAAGTGGCGGTGTCGGGGCTTTAAAAGAGTAGGTAAATTACGCTTCGACGGCCTAGATTTGATCGAGCGGCGTTAGAGGCTGAAGGGGCGGCGTCAAAAGCATAAGGTGGCGCCGTCGCCAGAGACTAACGTGGCCAAGAGCGAAACCCTAAAGGCGGCGACCGGCGGCGTCACAAATCATAAGGTGACGCCGTCGCGATTGTAATCTTATATATAGAATCCAGATTTTGAGGTTTAGTGTGTAGTCTTTTGGGTAAAACCTAAAGAACCAAGGTTGTCTTGTATAGTATTTTAGGGTTCCAAACCCTATCTTACAACAAGATAAGTGTTTTACTTCATTAATTCAATTATGTCTTCAATTATTTGTGTGTATGCTTGCATGTTCTCCATGTCCGGCTAATTTACTTGTGTGTTTGCTTAGGGAATATGAAACTTAATTATTGAATATTGATTGGTTGTCTCTTATCTTAATTGTTATTGATCTAGTAATGTGATATGTCATTCGTTGTGTAATTAATGCTTGATTAATCTTTGTGAACCTTGGACTATAACACTTAGAGCGGTTGTAGGCTAAATCATCCAAAGAGTGCCTTAGAGTTAGAGTTTATAATTCCTAGAGGTTTTTGTAGAAGAGACCCTTTGGTAAGTTCAAAGAGTTAGGGATAAATGCATACCCAACGACTTTAGACACACAACGTGATTAAGAATAAGGACGTGACAATTCAACCATCAATAGGAGATAATTAAGGAGTAATAAAACCTAAGTAAACACATCTTTAAACTATCATATGAGCACACAATAATTAGACAAAGACTACATACACCTTAGATTAGATAATTAGACAAGTAGAGTATTATGTCGGTAGAAATACCAACCCCAATCCAAACCCGAGATTACGTACCTTTCCATTTTCTAAAACATAAAAAGATAAAAATAATCTCCCTCAACCCCAACCTTAGCGTAGTAACTTCTCACTAGCATTCCTATTCCCTAGAGAATGATATCAATACCCGTGGCTTACCCTAATACTACACTACAACGATTAGGTTCACAGCCTAGGGTGTTATAAAACTTGCTCGAAGAAAAGGAAGTTCCTTTGACCCCGAACGACGCGTGTAGCGTTATCAGCTACTTTGTCACAACAGAAGCCTTAAGAACATAGAAAACATGCCACTACCAAACGAAATGTTCACAATGGCAAATTACAGCGATTGGTTTCAAGTGAACTAAAATACAAGCGTCAATGAATTCGCAGAGCACACCCAAATGGTACGGCACATTGACACACGAGCGAAAAGATATATACCACACTATCATAGACAGTGTGAACAATGACCAAGGAGGAGTGTTCTTTGTATAAGGATACGGAGGAACCGACAAGACATGTCTTTACAAAACTTTGTCAGTAGCAATAAGATCACAAGGAGAAATAGTATTAAACGTGGCATCAAGTGGAATTGCTGCACTTTTCTTTGGAAGGGGCGAAACGACCCATTACCGATTCCCAATACCAATCAATATCGACAAAAATTCAATGTGTCATATTCCAGCAGACAGCAAACTTGCAGAATTGATAAGGATGTGTAAATTGATCATATGGGATGACGCTCCAATGAAACATAGGCATTGCTATGAGGCATTTGACAGGACATTAAGAGATATATGTAGGCAAGATCCAAACAAACCATCTGAATTAGTATTTGGCGGTAAAGTAGTTGTATTTAGTGGAGACTTCAGGCAGATTCTTCCAGTTATTACAAACGGTAGCTTGAACACAGTGTAGTTGTTGGAATCACTCCTAAACTATATTTCAAGTGTTTGTAATCAATATGTAATAGGTTACTTAATTAGGCTTTTAAGTTAGTATTAATGGCAAGGCTTATGTAGAAAGCCCATAAGCCTTGGCCCAAGCCCAATAAGAAGGAAGGGACTAGATGTGTTGCCCTAGCTCCCTTCCCCAATAAACAATGTTGTAAACTCCCATTTGGGAGTTGGTTGTTCACTTCTAATACATTCCTATGCATAACATTTCTCATATCATATTCGTGTGTGTGTTAATGTGTTCATCCGATCTTTCTTATCTCATTTCTACTTATTGATGCTTGTGTTACAATATGGTGACCTAAAAGTGGTATCATTCGCCATCTAGTTGGGTGAAAAATATTTGTTTTTGAAGTTAGTATTCATACGCGTAGGTTTCTCGGATTTTAAAACTTTCATACGCAAAAAGCTTTCATTTTTACACTTAAAAACTCAAGATTCTTGTACTTTAAGGTTCATTTAGTGTTAAAATTTAAGTTTTTAGCATCAAGTTTGAAACTTTATGTATGTAGAATCATTTTAGAGCTTGGTTTTGTTCGTGTAGTCTTTTCTACGCATAAGGGTAAAAATTAGTTTGGATCATCAAGTTTTCAACTTTATTGTTATTTTGGTGATTTTGAAGCTACTTCAGCCAACAAATCAGGCTTCTAAACATTTTTGTGCTTAAAAATCAGTTTTGGTAACTTTTGGTACTTTATACGCATAAGCAAACCCTAGTTTTACTCGTAAGCTTCAAAGTCTACGCGTAAGCTCATCATCGTTTGATGTTCAGTGCTATTGGTTTACTCAGTGTTTTCTTGCTTGGATAAGCCTGAAAACACTTCGAATTATGGATATCTTTTACCTTTGGTATAAGTGTAAAGGATTTTTGGGCAAAACCCTAGTTTTATGCATAAGCTAAATCTTACGCGTAGAATTCTTTCTGCCTAAGCATTTTCTTACTCCTAAGCTTGTCTTACGAATAAGGATTCTAATACTAAGCCTTTGGTTTATGCCTAAGCTAATTTTTTCCTCAAGTCTACGCGTAAACTATTCCTACGCGTTAGCTCTATTGTTACGCGTAAGTGGGTTTCTACGCATAAGGTACCTTCTACGCATAAGCTGGTTTTCTACGCTTAAGGTTACTTCATCAACATTGTTTCATTCGACTACAAAGATCCACCATCAACACAAGTTTCAAGATGTCTCAACCACCATACTCTAGCTACTTTCCTCATATGTATCCTCAACAACAACAACAACAACTATATCAACAATATCCTCCACCATCACCACAACAAATGCAACACTTTCAACAACAATTTCCTCAAGGAGCAATTCCACCACAAATGATTCAACCACCCCCTAGTCTACAAGTACAACCTTACACAAACTTTCAAAATTAGCATCCATCCAAGTATGCTCTGAAGGAACCGTCTTGGTTTGCAAAGATGTGTGAAGCTTTAAGTAGCCAACACTCCATTCATGAAGCTGGATCACTTGATAGACCTCCAATGCTCACTCCCGGTAACTACGATCAATGGGTAATAAGGTTCTTTAGGTTTTGTGATCTAAAGAAGCCACATGGAAAGTTCTTGAAGAAGGTCATCCTTGAAGGTCCTTTTTAGATGCCTACTATCAGCATGTACGGAGATACGAATGCTAATCCACCAAGAGATGATATTACCAACGTTGTCGGTCTTGATCAACTTACTACTGACCAACTTCTACACTTAGAAGCCGATGAACTTGCAATGCAATATATCCTTTTGGGATTACCCAATCCGATACTTCGTAATGTTGATGCTCAGAAGACTGCTAAAGCAATGTGGGAGCACATTCATCTTCTAATGGAAGGCACAAAACTCAATAGAGAAGACATGGAATCCAAAATCTACTTAGCATATGAACACTTCATGATTCAACCAAGGAAGACATTAGAGTCATATCATCATCGATTCTCAGACATCATCAATGACTTGGAAAAACATAACATCATTATTCCAAAAATTGCAGTCAACACTAAGTTCCTTAGTAGTCTTGGTCATGATTGGGAAAAGTATGTTATTTTCATCTGTCAAGCGAAGAATCTTCATCATGCTACATACGGATTATTGTACGACTATTTGAAGCCCCACCAAAAGGAAGTTGACAGAGAAAGAGTCATCCGTGGAGCTCTTGTTTCACCTTCACTCCCGGATAATCAAACTCTTGCTTTATGGGCTCAAGCATGTTATCCTCAATTCCCAACCTTGCAAACTGTCTTCACAAACCCTCCACAATCAACTGCTCAGATCACACCATACGATCCCTCACAGCAACAACAGTCACAAGAAACTCAATTGGTTCCATACAACAACAACAATGATCAAGCACTTTACAGTGAATCTAATGAGGATGCTAAAGCTTTCGATGCATTGCAACAAGGGTTTGTCATGATTGCAAGAGCCTTCGGTCGATACTATAACAAATCCAACAATCGCATTCGTTCCTCATCAAACACAAGGAATCATGCTGTTTTTAACAATGGACGTGTTGAAGTTCAGAATCATGGTAATGTTCGTCAGATGGGTAGTGGTCAAGGGTTTAATGCTAATGGAAGAAATAACATGGGTGCTCCACGGCCAACGGGCTCAAGTGGTTGAGCAGGGAAATGCTGGTGGGGTTAATGGTCTTCGTTGTTACTTGGTAATGAGAATGGTCATATGGCTAATGCATGCCTAAAGCGAGGACAAGAGGCGCTTATCACAAAGAGGCTTTACTCTTGGCTCTCAAGGATGAAGCTGGTGGATCTCTTACCAACAAGGAACCACGGCTTGATGGCAAATGCAGGTCGATGATGACATGGAGGACTTGTAGGCTAATGCAGAAGTGATTTTAATGGAAAACATGCAAGAACTCCACATGGGTGACACAGGCCGAGTGTATGACACGGCGGCTTGTCTCAGTACCGGATCAAACTATATTCATTACGATCGATATCTCTGCCAACATATGCATCTGACGGGGATCAGAGTGTTCAACATGAGCCGTCTACATCTCATTCCGATGATAATCAAATAGATCCGTAGTTATATTTGACGATCAAGATGACCTTATGGTTAATTATGATAATCAAGTTGACTCTGTGGTTATATTTGAGGATCTAAATAATGATCGTGTTAAGACTCACGTTGAACAAGCTGAACCTGTGTCTAATCCATATATTGAGCTCATTACCTTAATTAGACCCAGAATCTCGAATGGAAATGTGCCTAGACATCAATAAGAAATTAAACGATAAAATTGCACTGTTAACTAAGAATAATGAATGCTTAAAGTTCCAACTCAACATTTTTCAAACAAAAGAGAAACGTGAAAAAGGTTTTGAAGTCACATTTGCTAAATCATACCAAAATGAAAAATCTTTGGAAAAGCAGATATGTGATCTAGTTGCATCCAAGAATGCTTTGTTGTCTCAAATAGAACAACTGAAATATGATCATAATCAACAACTTAACGCTCTCGCCGGAAACTCAAAAAGCCAAGTCTGAGTTGTTAACTTGTCAAAAACAGTTCTGTGAGTACAAAAAGCATTCAAGGAAACAAATAGATGACTATCTTGAAAAAATTGTCGACTTACAAAACAAAATCAAAGACTTTCGAAATGTTGTTTACAAACATGGGGAGTCAATCACAACTATTCAAAAGTTTACTTTTAAACCAAATCCAAATGGATATGGACCGAATCTTGCTGATTACAAACCAAAGTTTTCACATAAAGCATTCAAACCAAATCCTCAAGTTTAAAGTGCAGAACACAGAATTGATGATTCCATTATGATTGTTGTTGAATATAATCGTATGGAGGAATTAGATGCAGAAGATGAGAGTCGGTCAAAATTAGAAAATGTTGTTTATAACAAACCATTTAACTATTCAAAAGCCATAATTTTCGTAGCACAACAGGATAATTCTAACACACCTTGGGTCATCACACCTACTTCTGAGTCTTCTAATGTTGGTCCCCAACCCAATATGGCACAAATTAATGGTCCTTTACCTTCACTCAGTGAAGTAAAAAAATTACCCGAACGTTGTCAAATTCTTAAATATTTTGAAACATTCATATCGGACATCAAACTTTTGGAACGTTAAATTGAAATCAATTCGAAATAAAGTTGAACATTTTCAATCGCCTCATCTTGCGAGAACAAAGAAATATTTTTCAGAAAAGAATTTTACCTCATGTCCAAAATTTGAAAATGTGTGCAATTTATTGGGAAAGGGATTTTCACAAGGAGCTTGGTCTTATGAAAGCGATTTTCGAAAAGCAAACATCGATTTCAAATACTAAACGTAAAAGAAAATGTTAAGAAAAGATGTTGATCGACTCTTGGAAGATGTTATCGTGCTTTGATACCATAAATGTTGTGTTACTTCATTCTGTTGCATATGCATTTGATTATATCGCTGTCGATTCTGTTGATTCTGTCGAAATTGTTTAGAATACTGATAATGTGTCACAAATCAAGTCTTTAAAAGTTGAAAATGAGTGATTGTTAAACGAGCTTTCAAATGCAAAACGTCGTCTTCAATGGTGTCAAAAAGATTGTCAAAATCGCGAACTCGCTTTCCAAAACAAAATCAACCAGTTGCATACCAAAAATCTTAATCCAAAATTTGAGCAACTGGACGATGAAAACGTGTCTTTGAAGTGTCAAATTTCAAAATATGAACAAGAAATTTCAAAGTTAAAAGAATATGGTGCCATATTTGATTTACTCAAAAAGACTCGTGCTCAAGCGTCAAAAGATCTTGATGATCATCTTGCATATACCAAAGATGTTTTACGACAAAATGGAAACACTCGTTCTGAAGATAAAGATTTGTTACACACTATCCATGATCTAAAAGCAGAGTTGGTAAAACTTATGCATGATAGGAATAGTAACACAAGCGTAATTGCACGAGGAATTCTTAGACGCCCTCTGACACATCACAAGAAACTAATGTGCTTCCTCTCTGAAGCAGGAATAGTTGCCTCTTTTTCCAACGCTAGCACTTAGCAGACTTAAGAGCACATCAAGGAAGAATAGGAAGTTACGACGTAAGAATAGAACAATAAATACCTCGGAAGTAGAAGAACACCTTAGGACTTTGAATAAGACTCAAGTTGCACCAAATTTAGACATTGCGTTAGACAAATGTAATACAAAAAGTGATGTAACGAATCTTTGAACCTTTAAGTACTTTAAATGTTATGTTTGAAACTTCTTGTGTTGGCTGTCGTAAAAGCATGTTTTCTGGTTGTCATGATAAATGTGTTGCTAATGCTATCTTATCTCGTAAGTGAAATAATAGAAAACGGAATACCTCTAGGCCCACTAATGCTTCTAAGTCTGTGCTAGGTAAACCACCCTCTCTTTTTTCAGGCTACGATCATTAATGTACCCTTAGAACCCCCCTCACCTCCTAGGAAGAACTTATCACCTAGTGCATTTACTAAGACCAAAGCTAAGGCTAGTTGGAGATGGCAAAAATGGTTACATAATACACTTGGCTTTAAATGGATACCTAAAATCATTAACATGTGTGTTTCAATTATAAGCGCATGGAACCCTCTAACTCTTGGGGTTCCACATCTATTTCTATTCCATCACATTGATGATGTGTGTAATGCGGTGTCTGAGATCATTCTCTAGGTTGTTGATAGCGGATGTTCGACACATAATGACGAGAAATCTTAAACTATTATCAAACTTTGTTTCAAAGTTCATTGGCCTTGTCGGTCAGGGAATGATCACTTGGCTATCATGGGCTAGGAGATTACATCAATGGGAACATTGAAATTAGTAGAGTTTATTATGTGGAAGGTCTCGGTCACAATCTTTTTTCTATCAGTCAATTTTGTGATGGAGATTTGGAAGTTGCTTTTAGGGAGAAAACTTGTTTCATTCATGATCTCCAAGGAAACGATCTTATAATGCGGTCAGCGCACATCAAGTCTTTACACAATCTCAATGCAACACATGATTGCTTCATCTCCCATCTTTCTACTTTCTAAGGCAACATCGACAAAATCCTGGCTATGGCACCGTCGAATTCCACACTTAAACTTTCAAACCATAACCAATCTTGCACGTTACAAACTTGTTGAAGGTCTCCCAAGATTCCGCTATTCTAAAGATCTGTTGGATCATAAATATTGTGTTGATGATGATTCGGGTGGTCTTGGATGATGGAAATACATGTTAGCCATTTAGAGAGAGAAAGATAAGAGATGGGTGTTCTTGTTAGAGAGTTGTAATGAAAAAATGAAAGATTAGATTATGAGAAGCACCACCCCTTCCAAGGATGGAAGGGGTATTTATAGTTACAAATAATACGCTCTCCTGACGGTCTGTGGATCAGACATACAGTGGGTAAAGACCCGTCCTTCCTCCACGGTGTTGCACTAAACTAAACTACGCTAATAACTAACTAATAAACTAATAAATAACGTAACTAACGATATGGCTACGAGCTAACTTATGCTAGATAATATTTGGGGTGACCGACTCTGCACTATGGAATTTCTAATTCCTAACAATCTCCCCCTAAGGGAGGTTACCCCATGATTTACATTTTGCAAGCTAGCATTCTATTAAATCATCAGTCTTGAGCTCGTAGACTTTAATTCTTCACTTCCGCAATCTTTGTGCTTAAGTAGTGCAACTTCAAATTCCGAATGCTTTGTACTTTAAGTGGAGGTCTTTGAACTGATCCACATCTTGATGATCTTTGAGCTTTCTTGAGATCATCAGCCACAACAAATCTCTCTGGATCATCCATAGTTGTGTTGCCTTCATGTGATGTTGTGACTTTTGGACCGACATGCTCACACTTTCAGGATCATGACATCTTTCCATTAAAGTAGCGGAAGCTTTCTTGCGGCTCTCGATATTTGCGCAGGCGTAGCGGAAACATAGTATAAAAATATCGAGCGGGTTATGTAGATATGCACAAGTCATGATTTCTTCAATTAAGTGTGGATCCTGTGAGCATGCGGCTTTGGATTGACTTCTCAATTACGATGGTACCGTCAAATGTACCGCAAACAACAGTTAGCAATAAAACACACGAAAGTGTCTTTGATCACTTTCATTGAATTGAGGTACATGGCCCACGGTTCCCTGTTGATCAGTACAAGTCTTGCTGATCAGGTATAATTCGAAGAATCTCCTTGACAGGGTTTTATTTGTTCTAGCCGTTCTCAAACGGAACATCTCAAAGAAACAACGGAGTGAGTGAACCAACAAATTGAGATTCACGATTGATGAAAATTGATTTGAAAACAATCGCGTATTGCTTAGAAGAAAGAGTTTTGCAATACGATGAAGGTTTTATGAGAAAGATCAATTTTCAATCACAAATACTTTTTGTATTTGAAAAGAGTACACATTAGATGTGCTAGATAAAAGAAGAGATTCGCACATCGAACGGTTTTCCAAAAGTATTTTTTCAATCAGAGATACTTTTGTGTTTGAAAACATGAATACACATTCGATGTGCAAGAGAAAAGAAGATTTTCACATCGAACGGTTTTTCCAAAAGTATTCGTCAATTCCATTCCTGGACCAAGGTTGATTCAAGAGTGAATTGCCCCATTGTTTCTATCCAGTTGTCACAAGCTTGAACTTTAGAAAAGATCTCACATGTCACCCACCAAGAGCTTGTTTGATGTTGGCTCTAGAAGGATTTCCATCTTCATCTTGAATATTTTTACATATCACTCGGATGTTCTGGCACTACCACAAGGATAATTCGTAGGACTCTTAAAATATATTCTTACTTTCCACATTGTGTGAAACAACAAGTCTTCAAGAATTTAGTGTCCTAATGAGATATTGTGGATGATCTCTTGGCTCTAGACTCAATTGTGCACATTTGGTTTCCTATATCGGAGACTAGGGAGAGGGTCTCCTTCTTCAATATCAACAATCTTTAAGAGAAATTCGATAGATTATGTAGGTTCCCTGTGAGAATGAAACAAGCCCTTTTAAGAGGAGCTTGAGTAGCTTGGGAAGTTAGGTGCAGTGCGTCACTGGGTCCATGTCGTCTTGTCTTCAATACCAGTGTTACCTTAGTAACCACCAGTAGCATATGTATTGAACCAGTTCTTTTGCCCTAAGGTTGAATTATTGGAGGCTATTTCTTTTCACCCTTTTCTCATTCATTTCTTTTTCATTCTTCAACCCCTTCATTTCTTACCGAGACTTCATAACTAGAACCTTGTTGGGTTTATTCCATTACTAGCTCTGTCTCAGTCGGCACTCTTCCCATATTCTCACTTTTCTCCTTTTTCAATATACCTAAGGACTCTACACTATCTAGTGGATTGTCCCTGGGTAGATCCCTCCGGTTCTGGCGGATCTTGGGAACTAATACCTAACTTCACCATCCTTATAACTCCATGCATAAAGTAAAATGGTCGGTCTTTTTGTACAGTTCATTCTTCCATAAAACCAATTGAAAAATTATTTGGAAAATCAATCAAGGTACTTGTGATATAATATCAAAGCATTTTGTACCTTAATTGTTTTGATCATTTAGAAATTCTCCCCCTCAACATGTGCATATGATTTGTAAATTGTTTAGCACATGGAGGCAAGAGTTCTTTGAAATAATTTCTTGATCACAATTTCCATGCAAAAAGCCATTTGATTTTCTTGGTAAATTCTCCCCCTCAATATGTGCATAGGATATTTCAAATCATTTTATCACATAGAGGAAAGATTTCATTTGAAGTACATCCACAATCACAAAATCCATTAAGAAACCATTTAGAAAATCAATCAA
Organism: Chrysanthemum makinoi; assembly: GCA_910596185.1. Classification (NCBI taxonomy): domain Eukaryota; kingdom Viridiplantae; phylum Streptophyta; class Magnoliopsida; order Asterales; family Asteraceae; genus Chrysanthemum; species Chrysanthemum makinoi. The sequence continues at coordinate 90,900,541 of OU343219.1, read as the reverse complement.
GGTACTTATGTTACAACATAGAAATCATTGTACCTTGAAAGTTTATTTTCTTTTGAAATGCTCCCCCTCAATATGTGCTTCGAGATTCGAAAGCGTTTAGCACATATGGGAGAGTAGCATGCACTTTTGAATCAAGTCGATCATCATTTATCAAATTTCATTATTAAATCACAAATTCTCCCCCGATCAAAAATATCAAATCCTTTGAGATTTTGGATCCCAAGTGATTTAACAAGGTTTGCAAAACATGGGAGAATCTGTGCCTGATTTAAAAGCTCTTATGTTTTATGGTTAAATGCTCCTCCACAATCATGTACATTATATATTTCAAAATCGTTTGGCACATGAAGGAAGGAGTGCTTTAGAAACAATCACCCTTTTAAAACCGATTTGAGATTTAAAATTTCAAACCAATTGAGATTTTGGATCCCGATTGATTTAAATCATTTAGAAAATTTTGGGGAAAGACGTGGCATGATTTAATTTTGAAAAATGATGGATAAGGAACAGATTTTCGACATTAAAGATTGTTAGTGTTAGGTATGATATTTTTTAAGAGATCTTTAAGTAAAATAAAACAATTTCACAATCAAACAAGAACAGAAAAAATTTCATTTTGAAAGTTCTTTGAGTTTTAAAGAGAATCATACCATGACATAACATTAAAGCTTTAGATCACCATTTATTTTGTACAAACCGGACTTTTTATGAAGAAATATCGTTTGAAAATATTTTATTTTAAATCACTCTCCCCCTCAATCGATGACCATAGTCGATGATTGAGTGACTTAAGTTTTGATAAAATAAAGTCCGGTGATTTTTAAAATTAAGTCCAATTTATTTTCAAAACCAATATTTTTCCGTTTTTCAAAACAATATTATTTTAAAAATTGTTTAATAAAATGGTATCATCACAATTATCCTGCACAAAGATACGTTAGGTGGTTGAGCTGCTTTTGTTGTTGTTGCTGAGGGTTGGAAGAAAACCATCTGCTGATGCAGTGAGACCTCTTACATTGCATTTTTTCATGCCAACTCTCCATAGAGGTCAAATTAAGCTCCGTTTCTTCATTTGATGATGAAGAAAACCATCTGCTGATGCAGCATGACCTCTGACGTTGCATATACCATGCCAACTATTAAAAGAGATCCAATTAAGCTCCGTTTCTTTTTTTATCGACCCAAGAGATAGTTACCCTTTCCATTCGGCATCCAGTCATCTTCAATTGTGGGATCCGGATCGGGAACATTCTTATATGCCAGTATACCTGCATATGTTAGTATACATGCAGATTTATGGTGGTCGACAACACCAAAATAGCAATCGACTAATAAAAGTCAATTCAACATATCAATCAAATCATACAAAGGTATGGGATTATGTGTTTGTCAAACTCTAATCATCTAAACCTAACAATCATATCCTAGGCACCTAGTCCTTCAACGTAGGTTAACATGTTTTACATTTAAGTATATAGGATAATTGGATAAGCCCGTTAGATGATATAAATTTGAAAACATTCTCCCCCTCAATCAATGACTCATTTTCTGAAAAGTTTAAAAGCGCTCAAGTCATTGATTGAGTTTGCAAATTATATGAAAATTCTGATTATGATTGATTTTCAAGCAACTCAATTTCCACCATTTAGTTAAAACAAATATTTTTCTAAAGAATTTTAGAAGGAAAAATATTTGAGTAGGAACAGCAGTCCTATGACATACTTTCCTTAATTAGTTTTAGGATAAGTGCACGAAATTTTTGAAAATCGTTTAAGCATAACACTTTCCTTCCTTGAAGAGCAGGTTGCTATCAGAAATAATAGCAAGCCATAGTTCTGAAGAACAGGTTACAGTCTGAAATAACTGCAAGCCATAGTTTGAGACATGTTTTGGAAAAAGAATATTTACACCTCCCGCTCGAACTTCATCTATGGTCCCGTGCCATTATTGAATGACATTTCTAAGACCGTAGACGTTATCGATACCATAAGACATGTCTTTAGAAAACAATATTTTTGGTATTTTTCAATTTTTTTGATTTTTATGGGTTTTTGAAGATTTTGTAATTTTCTATTTTGTTTTTTTGTTGGTTTTATATTTTTGTAATTTGCTTTTTGATAAATATTTACAAAGATAGAGTAGATGATATAGTTTAAGAAGATGATGATACGAGTACCGAGATAAGCATATCGAGCAGCCCCGTTGTAGAAGATAGAAGACATCATCTCTTAAACTTTCACCACTAAAGCTTTCGAGGCTCCAGAATAGAAGATAGAACCCGAGCCTTTGAGAAAGAGAGACTTTGGCAGCTTCCCCCCAAACCAAAAATCCTTATGTTGAGCAGATTCGAAGCTCTATTTCAAGATTTCTTTAGCCAGGTGCACAAGGAAGCACACCATTATCATCGATCTTGCTGCTCCTTTTAAAAATGATTATCGTGAGTCTGCGTTCGGGGTTATATCATCAAGTAGAACAGCAAAGAATCATCCCACACTTGAATAATCTTCTCAAATTCCTTTTCCACTGAAGTCAGAAGCGATCCATTCCAAAAGGTGTCAAGAGAAAAATTCCATCAAGTAGTTGAATTGATACAGTCAGCCTCTTTGTATAATGCTCAAGAACTCTCCCGAATACACATCATGAGGGGAATGAAAACACCTCCCTAATGTTCACTTTTTTCTTCCCTGATGATCGTGTATGAAGCTCAAGAACCCAAAGTACACCAATACCCAAGAACTCTTCCGAATACACATCATGATGGGAATGAAAACACCTCCCCAATGTTCACATTTTTCTTCCCTGATGATCGTGTATGAAGCTCAAGAATCTCAAAGTACACACATTCCCAAAGAGAGAATAGATGATAACACCTCCCTCATGTTACACATTTATCTCCCCTGAATATGTCATACTTGTGTACCTCTTTTATATTCGAAAACTTTCTCTTACATCACTTCCCCCACATAGTTGGAATAATAACACTAAAAGCCTTGATGAGTAAAACCTTTAGTTTCTCTGCGGTCATGACATTTGTCTTCCTGAGATATCTTCAATCACTTAGAAGAGTTAAGTTCATCAAGTTTACTCGCTTTGTGTTTAGAAGTGTGTCACCTTCCCCCTTGCTGGTTTTGACACTTCTAAATCAGCAACATATTATAAGCCCAAATACTCGAAATCTTTTTGAGAAGACCACTTTTAATCTTTGTGAGAATCAACTTGCTGAAGAATATGAGCAAGTGTAATTGGGGATTAAATCTGACTTTTCACTCTCCCCCAATTAGTGCTCTCTCCTAAACTGACAATCTGTTTGATAAATGCCCTGATTAAGAAGAAGTCTTTAGATAATCAAATGCAACTCGTCTTAAGTCTTCTAACATGTAGCAGAAAATGTAGAACCGACTGTAGACTCGACCTTCTTCAAGATTGTCCAATTAGGGAATAGAAAGTCAACATCTTCAACTCACCAAATGCATTCCCGTTAACTTGTATATAGCAAATCCCCTTAACTCAAATCCCTCCCAATCAAACAAGAACAGAAAGATGTTCATCAAGGAAATCAGCCCCGCGACTGGAAGCACTTTGTCATTAATCAAATCAGCCCATGTGAAGATGTCAACCAACGGCTCATAGATTAAACTCCATGTAAAGATGACCCAATAAGAAGAAGCTCGGTTCTTACATGAGTTAGGAGCCGTATGACCATATATTCTCATATGTCAATCAACCATGCAGAATTATCACACTTCTTCTCCCCCTCAAGAATTGCATACGGAGATGCCATTCTTGATTAAGCAAGTGAATATCTTCATAATGTAGTCTCTTCACACTTCTCCCCTTTAAAGGTAGCATATGATGTCGCCATCATCATTATGATTGAGCAAGTGGAATAAGAAGACAATCAACAGTAGTTCGGTTCACTTGATGACTGAAGCGCTTGGAAAAAGCATGAAGCATGTTGATGAGAATGGTCATAATTGAGAAGATTTCTCTTCTTCCGAAGATAATGCGCACTGAAGCGTACACATTTCGTTTCTTTAGAGTACGAGGCTTGAACTGTTGTGTTCAAACGTCATTAGAAGATTTCTATTCTTCAAAAGATAAAGCGCACTGAAACGTACACTTTTCTTTTCTTTAGAGTACGAGGCTTGAACTGTTGTGTTCAAACGTCATTATCTTTCTCTTTTCATCTACTCTTGGCAAACTTATAATCAACCCCATTATCAATCAGTAGGCTATTTGTAGTTACAGCTGATGGAGAGAACCCAATATGATGAATTTGACCCTGAAGTAAACTAACCCGAACTCGTGACTTAAACTTGCACATATGTAACAAAGAGCGGTGCCGAGACTTCATCCTCCATTGAATCTCTAAGTACTCTATACTCTTCATCCAACCAACCATCAAGTATTAGACGTACATCACCTCTTGAAAATCTACAATTGAATGTGACACTGAGCACTACAACGTAACTCCTTAAAGTGATAGTTATTTTGTGGTGGTAAGAGCCCAATTCCCCCAAGTGGTAAAAGAAAAAGAAGAAGTCACCCAACAATAACTAGATTTCCAAGTCTTCGTTTTTGAGAATAAGCTCGAACAAGGATCTTGAAGAATCTTCATCCAACCATCCCCGATACCTTCAGATACTAAGTACACTTGCCCATGATATTTCACTTCAACCCCAAATAAATAATAGTGAATAAACCCCGTTGTCACATCTTCTGGTTAAAAGCTCAACTCTAGCCTCCTTTTACATTTTAAATGAACTATGATAATGGTTTTATCCTGACCATGGTTAGAAGCACATAACCCCGTAAAACCATGTAATAATCAAACTGCCATGAGGAATATCCAAGCGATCACCCAATTCATGAAGTACACCCTTTTATCCCTTCTTCGAAGTAGAAACCATAGCACCAACATCAAATAAGATCCCGAAATACACTTTCCTTTCTCCAGGAAGGTTCCATCATCACAGGATTTTACAATTCTATAGTTTAAACCGAGAAATAGTTTCTTTCGTGGGATTTTACAAAAACAAGAATAAACCGTAAGATAGATCCAGAAATGCACTTTACTATTACCAGGATGTTTCCATTGTCACGGGATTTTACAAGTCTATGATTTAAACCAAGAAATAGATTCTTTCACGGGATTTTACAAAATCAAGACAAAACCGTAAACAATGTTAGCTTGAATGTGTAATGACAACTTTGGTTTCAGTGAATATCTGTTTTAGGGGAACATGCAGCGGTTCATCAACAATTCTTCTCAATCATCAACAATTCTTAACCCATATGTAGATAACATCACCATACTAAGTCAAGTAGTATACACTACTTCCCCCTGGAGGTTGACCGTAAAACATCAAAGTACACGTTTCTCCCCCATGATGGTTTCGAACTTTCGGAAGCATCATAACGTGTACGACCATTTGCACGAGAAGTTCTTGTCATAAGCAAATATCTTGAAAAATCATGGTGACGTGAAGATTTTGCTTAGGCTGTAAAAGTATCTTTGACGATTTGTGGTGTCGAATATCTCATGGGAATCTTTGAAATTGAACTTCCATTGATTCATGGCTAATAGTCTTACTTGGTGAAGTAAACCCGATATGATAAACTTGAAAATGAAGTAAACATCCCAACTTTGTGACTTACAGACTTGTTCTAAATTTTGAACAATCAGTTATAACCAGATTGTCAAGTCATAATCACATAAAGTGACAGTAATACCCCAACAAGTTATCTTGAGACATGCAACCAACCAAACAACGTCTCAAGGATAAAGAAGCTCACCCATGAAATATCACTTCAATTTCGCATCAATAATACCGTACAAAAACCCCGTGATCATTTATTTCAAATCGTCGTTCAAGCCGTGAATTTTGTATCCTCCGTGAAAATATACCATAACCAAAATTACCACTCACATATTCAATCCATAAACTATGTATCCATCACATTCGGATATTTAGAACATATTAAACCCAAAATAGGATGACCCAATCAACCAATTCGTTTAATATACTCGGCCCAGAATAGGTACACGGAGAAGAATCGGCCCAATCCACTCACATATTCAATCCAAAAGTGATAAACCGGTATTATTAAAGTGTGAAACCCTAATATATCTCATTTGCATATTAACCATTTAACCTAACACACTGATGAGATCGCTACCATCAAAATCTCTCTCTCGACAACTCGAGATCAACCACAACTCATAGAATAGATCGGATCAAAATTATTCATCATATCTCCTATTATCACAAACCCATCAATACACTTCATAACCAAACAACACATCCTAACCGTGCCTTTATGATTTTCACTTTCGCTCCGACAACTCAGAAAGAACAACTTCAAGATTCTTTTGTGGGTATAAGGTAGGTTTCAGTTAATTGTTGAGTTTTCCATTTAATTATAACGAACTGAAGAAAAGATTGTGACAAGTTTGTTATGATTCTTTTCTTTTAATTCGGATATTTAATTGAAGTGACAACTTCAAAAGGATCTATGATGAGACTGATTCAAAAAAATCTTTTAAAGATTAGACAAAAGTTGAATCAATACTGAGATCTATCATGAAAACATTCATTTTTTTAAGTCTTTGATTTGAATGAGAGATGAAAAGGAGTTAGGATAGTTTGTGATATGTTTTCGGAGTAGGATTGATATTTCATTCGTTTTCTTATTTTCTCCTTGTACTGATGATGTACGAATGAAATAGAGGTCGAGTTGTTGTTTGGCAAATGGTATTGTTTTGTGGTTGAGGTCTTATTAGTCATTTCTTCTTCTACCTTTACGTCAAGTAAACTCTGAGTCAAGACAAGTCGCTACATCACATTTTTTTTTCACAAGTCGCTAACATTTTTCCTTTCAAACCGCTGTCAAAACAGTATCTCGCAAAATTCTTTACAAATCGCTACTTGACATAAGGACAAGTCGCTATCATGAGTCAAAACTCATGACAAGTCGCTACTTGAAATGACAAGTAGCTACTTGATAGACATAGACAAATCGCTATGACTTGTAAAGACAAGTATCTTTGAATATTTTTGACTCAACTCGCTTTTGGTTTTTGGTTAACAACTCGCTTGCTGAAACGTTCCTAGAAAGTAGGATCTGGAGAAATTGCATAATTTTTTTCATGATGTAAAACCCAAAAAACACTTGCAGAAACTCATTAATATTACCCATTTGACCAAGAAGCATGACTAGTTGACTCCAAAAATCATCACAAAATAGGTACAAAAGCAAGTCACAAAAGGATGTTACCCAGAAAAAAAGATAAAAATGCTTCTTGACCCTGATAAACAGCATAGACAGAACATTTACCATGTGCCATCAGTGGTTTGTACCAACAGTCTCAAAAGTTATTATACAAAAACAGTTTGGACATATAGGCGACACAAAAGGCGTATAACCAGTTAAGCAACAAGCTTTTGACCAATTGATACAAATCTTGTAAAGAAACTGTTAACACAATGTATAATACAAAAAAATTTCATATCCGAAAATTATGGTAACAATATCAGCTTCAAACACATGATATGAGACTAAACAAATCAACAACACACAATAACCATGGCTCTGGTACCATTTGTTGGATCATAAATATTGTGTTGATGATGATTCGGGTGGTCTTGGATGATGGAAATACATGTTAGCCATTTAGAGAGAGAAAGATAAGAGATGGGTGTTCTTGTTAGAGAGTTGTAATGCAAAAATGAAAGATTAGATTATGAGATGCACCACCCCTTCCAAGGATGGAAGGGGTATTTATAGTTACAAATAATACGCCCTCCTGACGGGCTGTGGATCAGTCATACAGTGGGTAAAGACCCGTCCTTCCTCCACGGTGTTGCACTAAACTTAACTACGCTAATAACTAACTAATAAACTAACAAATAACGTAACTAACGATATGTCTACGAGCTAACTTATGCTAGATAATATTTGGGGTGACCGACTCTTCACTATGGAATTTCCAATTCCTAACAAGATCACCTATGCTCAGCTTGTGAACAAGGGAAAAGTACTCATGCTCACTTTCCTTCAAAGGTGGAACACAGCTCACAACATGTGCTTCATCTTCTTCACATGGATTTGTGTGGTCCGATGCGTGTGCAGACGATTAACGGCAAATGCTACATCTTGGTAATTGTAGATGACTACTCAAGATGTACTTGGGTTTATTTTATTCGAAGTAAAGATCAAGCTCCACAGATGATCATCACCTTTCTCACAAAAATTCAAGTTCAGCTTCGGACACAGTCAGACAAATCAGAACACACAAAGGTTCCGAATTTGTGAATCAAACTCTTCGTGCATATTATGAGAAAGTGGGAATTGAGCATCAAACATCAATTGCACGAACACCAGAACAAAATGGAGTAGTTGAAAGCGAAACGTACGTTAGTCGACTGCAAGAACAATGTTAATTAATGCTAAACTTCCAGATTACTTGTGGGCTGAAGCCGTATCAACTGCATGCTACACTCAGAACCGTTCAATGATTACCAAACGCCACAACAACACACCATATGAGCTTATCCACAACCGTAAACTGAATCTCAAACACTTTCATGTATTTGGATCCCTTTGTTACCCAACTAATGATCGTGATGACTTTGGTAAGCTCAAAGCCAAAGCTGACATAGGAGTCTTTGTTGGATACTGTGAGAATTATAAAGGCTACCGGATTTGGAATTGTCGTACAAGGGAGATTATGGAAACGATTCATGCAAATTTCAATGAGCTTACAGAAATGTATTCTGAGCAAAATAGCTTGGAACTCGGACATAACCGTCTAAACTTCACCCTAACCCCATCATCAGCTGAACCAAGCCTACAACTTACTCGTCAACAAATGGAACAACTATTTGCTCCTCATTTTGTGATGATATTGATCACCGTGCTCCGGATGTATCAAATGTTTTCCTTTGCTCAACTGATAATACTCCAATACACGATACACACGCAACAACAACTATTGAAGAAGCACCTCCAATTGATTCTACAACACAGACGAACAAACGCATCAACGGCCATGCACCGGTGATGATCTTCGAACCATGAAATACCCCAACTGCATATTATGATCAAATGCGTTCTTCAACCCTTTTGCAAATGAAGCGCCACCGATGTTGCGGAATCATCTACAAGTCATTTGAATCCTCCTAATCTGCAGAATCTATATCAACATCAACCCTACACACATCGTTGGACTAAAGACCATCCTCTTGTGAATATTATTAGAAACCTGAATCAACCAGTCGTAACTAGACAACGCCTTCAGACTGATGGTGAACATTGCATTTATGCTCTTACCGTTTGTCAATCTGAACCCAAAAAACATCAAAGAAGCAATGACTTATGACAACTGGATCGAATCCATGCAAGAAGAATTAAATCAGTTTAAACGTCTTGAAGTATGGGAATTGTTTCAAAGACCAACAGGGGTCTATGTCATTGGTGTGAAATGGATTTGGAAAAACAAGTTAGATGCTGAGGGTACGGTTATCATAAATAAGTCACATCTGGTGGCTAAGGGTTATAGACAAGAATAGGGGATTGATTTCAAAGAATCATTCGTACCGGTTGCTAGACTTGAGGTACGTATGGATTTTTCTGGCATTTGCGGCTCACATGAACATCATGGTTTATCAGATGGATATCAAAACCGCCTTTACGAATGGTCAAGCGGGAAAGCGGTATATGTTAGTCAGTCAGAAGGATTTGTTGATCCAGAGTTCCCAAATCACGTCTTCAAACTGAAAAAGGCTCTTTACGGTCTCAAACAAGCTCCTCAGGCGTGGTATGATAAGTTATCATCCTTCTCATTGCAAATAATTTCACTAAAGGTTCGGTCGACCCAACACTTTTCATTCAATATCACGGGGCTCACATTTTAATCGTTCAAATCTATGTGGATGACATCATTTTTGGGTCAACACATAAAAAGTACTCAAACGAATTTTCAAAACTTATGAAAAAACATTTTGAAATGTCCATGATGGGTGAACTTACATTCTTTCTAGGATTGCAAGTTCATCAATCACCCCGTGGTATTTTCCTTAGTCAGTCCAAATATGCTCTTGAAATTTTAAACAAACATGGAACGACAAGTTGTGATACCTATGCAACACCAATGGTACACACCAAGAAAATGGATGCTGATTTGCATGGGAAATTGGTTGACCCTACCAAGTACCGAAGTATTATTGAGTCTCTCATGTATCTAACGACCCGATAGAGCTGACATTGTATTTCTTTGTATATCTTTGCTCCAGTTATCATCGAGACCAACTGAAACTCACCTCTTCGAGGCTAAAAGAATCCTCCGATACATCAAGGGAACCATTAATTTGGGAAACTGGTATCCGAAGGATTCGGTTTTGAACTAATAGCTTTTAGACGCTGATCCGGGTTGCTTAGATTCTCAAAGTACTTGAGCTCTACAATTTCTTCGTGATAAACTGGTGTCATGGCTATCGAAGAAGCAGTATTGTACATCGATGTCCTCAACCGAAGCAGAATATGTAGCCATGTCGTCGTGTTGTGCTCAAGTCATTTGGATGAGAACACAACTCAAAGACTATGGTTACGTATTTGACAAAATCTCGATGTACTGCGACAATCGAAGTGCTATTGCGATCTCGTGCAACTCCGTCCGACACTCGAAGTCTAAGCACATCGATCTTCGATATCATTTCATCAAGGAGCATGTGGAAAAGGGTACCATTGAATTATATTTTGTAGTTATTGAATATCAACTGGCAGACCTTCTCACAAAAGCCTTAGCTCCTGCTAGGTTTACTGAGTTGGTCCAACGGATTGGTATGAGGTGTTTGACTCCAGAAGAACTGGAAGAACTTTTAAAACAATCTTAAAACCAATCAAATACCAAAACCTCTTTTGTAAATAAAATTTTCAAATACAAAAATACAAAAATATAAAATCTGTAAAATACAAAAATATTCTTCTATCTAAATTTCTTTTAACATGGCAAGTACAAGTCTTCCATCAACACTTCACTCTTTCAAACATTTCAATATTTTCACGGTTAAGTGTTGAGGGGGAGAATGTAAATATTTTTATGTTTTATAAAACCTTGTACTTGCATGTTACCCAGTATTGGTAGTATCTTTGTTAATGGTGGACACATTTCTTATTTCTTGACACTCCTCGAACCCAAATTTGTAAAATTTCTCTATTTTAAAAGTCAAGGGGGAGTGTCGTCATGTTTCTTTCCAAACTTACACTTCATACTTAACTAAAATGGAAGTTATGGGCTATGGATGAAAATGGTTGAGGTGGAGGGGCCAAAGTTGTCAAAAGTCTATACTAATTTTTAACAAAACCACTCCGCCTAATCTTTTACATATATTTATTACAAACATTTAATACTCAACCACTCTCATCTACGCCTAAGATCAAATTCTCAAATCCGTGTGTTAAATCTCAAATTTGTAAGTGGTTTAAGCTTTCTTGAGTAATTTTAAACAATGGTTTTTAATCTTATTCAAATCTAACGGTTTGATTTTATACAAAGGATGATTTTGTGTTCTACGCGTATGCGTATGAACATGAAATCACCATTGGGTGTTTATGATGAAAAAGATTGTGTCAAAATGTTTAAAAACAAGTGTTATGAACATTTTCATCAAAAAGATCTACCCATAAACCATTCTTGATCTTAATCGTAACTTAGGGTTTATGCGAAGATTTGGGTATTTCCTATTGAGAGTGTTTTTGGATAATTAGTTGCTTGAATGTTGATTGTTACATGCTTAATTAACCCAAACCTACCTTGATTCATACCCAGAAACTCCAATTTTCCTTGATTGAGATTTAGGGTTTAAGAACACGTTAAAATGGGCATTTTTGATTCTTGAGGTTTTTGATGTTAAAACTTGTTCCAGTTAACTCATATGGTCTCTAAGATATCCCATAAAAAGTTTAGGTGAATTCCCATGGTTAAATCTTAGGCGTAGGATTTGAATAAGTTAGGGTTTAAACTTTACGCCTAAGGCATTATCTACGCATAACTGATATCTATTGTGATTCCATGTGAGGATGAAAGAGGTTGAATAAAATTGTTAATGGTAACGTTGTGATGAATTTATTTCAGGTTTTACGCGTGCAAAATCAGAATCAAGGTTAAATTGGATTTCTACACATAAGGAATAGTTTACGCGTAGAGGTTACACGTAAGAGAAATCTTACGCGTAACACTTACGCGTAAGGTTCTACATGGGGACTACGCGTATCCTGTGAAGGATATGCGTAAACTTGAGTCTTACGCATAAGGTTCACTCTTACGAGTAAACCTTACACATAAGCTCCAACATACGCTTACGAGTAAGCTTTATGCCAAGAGCATCTTCCTACGCGTAAGATTTTTTACGCGTAAGAGGAACTCCTACGCATAAGCTTATGTCTACGCGTATGGTCACACAATGTTTACGCATAAGCTTGCATTTTTATGCTTAAGCCTTATTTTAACCTCACTTATGAATTGTTACGCGTATATACTTGTAAATAAATAACTCATAACATCACAAAACCAAAATGTCACTAGTAAGCTATAATGGTTAATATGTTGTGTGAATGAGTGTAAAATTTGGACTTTAAAATTCAAAATTATTATACTCACGAAACCTATCATGACTAATTTGGACTATTGGACAAACAAGTGACATTGGACTCATAACATTCATTAACATAACATATTCAATAATTGGACAATAAAATCAACTTTTGACTAACATAATGTCTTTCGATATGTTGGTTCTTTTGGCTCAATATCTTTTAGATCACAATATGGACGTCTTAATGGAAAACATTAACGCACCAAATGTACTCACAATGGAAGACATTTTCCCTACCGGTTATAGTATGAAGATTGGAAAGAACAACCTCAAAGTTGACTTTGAGAACTTCACGTGCTCTGAGTCTTCATGCCGTATTGCTGTGGATATTCTTAAGACTCATCCCAACAACAACATGCTCACCAACTCAGCAACGGTACCAGAGATCTATATCCATCAGTTCTGGCACACAATGAAGAAAGTTGATGGTCAAGATGCTATCACGGTGACTCTCAACAATAAACAAGTCACCGTTACTATTGATGATTCTGAGCCATTCTTCTGCTCCCTGCTGTCCAGCCTGAGTATGTTCCTACTCCAACTAAAGACGCTACACTCCAATTCATGGTCGATATTGGCTATGATGAAGCTGCTAGAATCATTACCAAACACTCTTCAGTCGATTTAAAGAACATCCCTTAGCCGTGGAGAACTTTATACATCATGATCGCAAAGTCTGTTTTCGGCAGAGACAGCGGTTATGAGCATCCAAAGCTAATGGAACGACAAGTCTTCTGGGGCATGGTGAACAAGATGCATATTGACTTCGCAAGTCTGATTTGGGAAAACCAGATGTCTTACCTCAGGAAGCCTGGCACCAAGGTCCCCTACATCAGATATACCAAGTTGTTGATCCAAAGGATAGTCGGGAATAATCAAGATATTTCCTTGAGGCTTGATGACCCCAAGCAACATTCTGCGTTGTTTGAGTCTACCTTAAATGTTGTCAGATTGAAAGACTCATCGACAAAGAAGCAAGGTGTAGTTTTGACTGACTGTCTACTCACTGATGAAGCTAAAAGCCTTCAATCGTACTCACAATATCAAGAAGCTGTGACCTTAGGCAAAGTCGGCTTCATGGATGAAAAGTCTTCAGCCATACCAGTTAAGAAGACCAGGAGAGGCAGTACTAGAAGTATAGCAAACACTGGAAGTGCCCTAAAGTATCCAAAGAGAAATCCTCCCAGCAAAAGAAAAGTTTCATCAAAGAGAGCCACTCCTAATCCTCAACAGGCACTCAAATTAGAGGATCAAGACTAGGGATCTTGACACGATGAAGAGGTTCACTATTGATCTCATTACGGATGATACAACAACAGTTGAAAAATCACAAAGTCCCAAAACAGACAAGGGTAAAACTCCAGTTGAAGAGCAGGAAGAAGAAGAGAGTTCTGATAACGAACCAAAGGATGAAGTAAAGGACTACCACAAGACACTAAAGCATCTCAGACAACAACATGCTGCTACGGAATTTAGTCTTCAACAAACAAGAGGCCCTGTTGGTTCCAGTGGTGGTGCACTTACCATACCAATTCGTGATGCGGTTAATCAACCCGATAAGCAAATTGGTGCCACCGCTAAGGAATCCACGGAACAGCATCATCAATCTTACGAGGTTCCGTTTACCTTTGAGGAAGAAGAAGAAAATGAGAAGGATGAAAAGATTACTGATGAAGAAATTGAGGAACCTACTAGGGAAAGAGCTGAAGAGGAAGCTCGAGCTAAAGAAGAGGCTAGGATAAAAGCTATAGAACAGGCTAAAGCTAAAAAAGAAGCTGATGATTATCTTCTAGATAATCCTGAACATAACCCGGAACAAACTTCTGAGCCTCCTAATGACCCAGAGCCTTCTCACGACTCATCTTCGTCTGACTCATCGTCTCATTCATCACCACCACCATCCAAAGATGCTACCACAAGATCCACATCCAAATCGGTTAAGAAACCAACTGATACTTGGGCATTACGGGCTAAGACTAAAATTGTGATAGCTCGGGGCAAGTAAGGAAAAGCGTGGTCAGAAGAAACTGATCACTTGCGGACAGAATCAATCTACTTCAGACTGTGATAAACGAGTTTTCGGGAGAACGGGAACAGATTCAACAGTTTCTCAATAGAGATATACAAGGGGAAATAGACAAGACGATCAGAGAATATACTCACAAGTTTCTTCTCGACACCATCCCTGGAGTGACAAGAGAGACGTTCGCCAGACAACTCTATCCTAATCTCATGCGACTGGTTAATCATACATTGTCAACTACTCCTGTTGCTATGCAAATCAATCCAGTCACGCCACGGTTGTCTCCGATGATGAATTGATATCGAAGCTGGTATTGCAAATGTCTCAACGATCAGGCACTTTCACTTCTGACGAGGGTAAACTATTTGAGGTATTTCTAGAATATCAACTCAAGACATCGTGTAAAGAGTCGGCTGAAAGGGCTAAGCGACCAAGAGATGACGATGATGCGGACAAGGATTCTGAGCCAAAACGTAAAAAGAAAACTGACGAATCATCATCTATGCCTCCACCAACCCAAAGGACCACCACCACTAGAAGATCTCCACAACTTCCTCCTGCTAAAGAGAAACCTCAGGACTCTGAGTCTCCACCACCAACGGTGAAAACTGGTGATCATTTTGAATACACTGGTGGTGACGATGAGGAGATTCCTAAGCCCCAACAACAACCCCCTCCTTCTATATCAACTAAGAAACCAGCATCATCCTCCAAGCCAAAGAAGAAAAAGTCAACATCAGTTGTATCATGGCTAGATGAAGATGAAACTGAAGAATATGACTGGTTTTCAAAGCTTGTTGATGCAACCCCTAAATTACCGGAATGCCAAGAACCGGTAGATAGTCGAACTCTGGAGCATGCCAAGTTAATTCAAGAAAATTTTAAGGTGAAAAATGATGGCCAGCGAGTTAAAGCGCATCAAGAATCGAAGCTTTTCAACTGCTAAAAGACAGCTCTGCGATTGCAATTGAAGTCGAATATCATCTCGACAACATAGCACGAGCCATGTCCAACAACATTGATTGGCTCAACCATGAATCCAATATCGACTTCACAGGACGACAAGGCTCCATACTACACCGACTGGACAAAGCCACTACCCACCATTGGCCGACTGATCAACGAAGATTCCCTACCGATATTTCTTCAACAATGACACGGAATTTCTTCACACGGTAGCGATGTAAGCAAGAAATACGCTACCTCACTCCCCTTCCCTTTCCCGGCAGCAATCTTCTCCAACAATGTGGCCATCAAGGAAGAATCCACACATATGTTCGTTGATAATGTGGTTAAGTATGACCTCGATGCTCTATATGGAATTCATCATTGGCCTGAACGAAGAAGAATATACTACAAAAGCTGCCAGGTACTCAAATTGAACAAGGAGGTGTACAGTGACCAACGGATCATTGCCATAATGCATGTTAGCCTGTTTACCAAGTGGGACTACTCATTCCTGAAGAAAATCGTAGTTAAATGACAAGACGAACAATGACTTTTCTGAAGCGGATTTTCCGAGGTTGTCACTCAATGACATTGAAGATATGTATCTTGCCAAGGTACAAGGACGAATGCGACCCTTCTCCACGAACATCCAGCTCCAGTACATCAAGTCATTGCTAATATTCATCAGAAGCATCGTTATCCAGGAACGTGTTGAAAACCTTCAACTTGCCGTGGAATCTTACCAAAAACGTGTTAATCTCACCAAACCACAGCTAGACTTTCTCGATATCAACCATCTTGCTCAGTACACCATCATTAAGAAACCAATGTTTGGGGTAGTTTACTGCAGTGAACTTCACCATAATTGCTTCATGGCGTGCAAGGAGCTTCACAAGTTTTGTGATCACACTTTAAAGAAGGTTCGGGACGGGTTAGCATATCGGTTAAAGGAGATTCATGAAGGCATAGGGTCGAAGAAAAGGTGGAATTTTAGGGATAAGAGGGATGTGAAGAAGATCATTACAAGGATTGATGAAAATTTGTTTCGTAGCGATCATATGAGGACTTTGGAGAGTTTCGTGGGTGGACGTCAAAGCATATCTCTAACAGGTTATCAACGTCCAGAAAGAACTTCTGGTGTTATTGATGGACTTCCTGGTACACCTTGATTTGTTTCTTTCACTAATATTTGCATGTGTTGATCTATATTTGACTATGGCTTGTGCACACATAACAGTGTACAACCCGTACTTGTAATGAAAGGACCCTGTGGTACGCTTCAGAGCCACAATCCTATAAAAGGAGCGAAAGCTTCTTACTTTTGAGTAAAACTTCTCAAAACTTTCACTTTTCAAAGTTTTGGTCCAAAGAACAAGCACTTCCCCTTATGTTTTTCAAAACCTCAAAAGTTAGTATTACTTCTTGAAGGGGAGTACTTGCTTAAAACCTTTGTTCAAAAATGATTCTTCGTGGAAATCTTCCCACAAAGCTCGAAATGGACATATTCGATATTAAAATTTCGTCAAAAATAACATTTATATGCCATTTTTGAGGGGGAGAAAAATTGTTTGATACAAATATGTTGTGAAAATTGTGATTGAATCCTCGTGCTGAATTAACCCATGAATTGACGAGATCTGAACTATCATACATTGAAAAGATTTATCCTCCAAGACTTATCCGAGTAAATTGTACCTATTCGAGAAGCTCTTGATAGACATGAACTTTGACGGGTTTGACAACCTTTATAGGTTTGTCCACACCTTCAAGGTAGTTATTAGAGCTAGTTGTCACCTAAAAGCTGACAATGTAACTCTTTAACTATGCAACGTAACCGTGTCTGGCAGGGAATTGTCTATCTTGAGTCGATCAATTCAAAAGTGCGCGCTCTTCTCTCACCGTGCAGATTTCTGTCAAAACACTTAAGCACGTGTGGAGGGGGAGTATTTCTGCAAAATACAAAAATCTCACAGTGGTACAAAATGTCTTTACTCATAACAACTTTGAGAGACTTTCATGAATATGGTTTTATGGCAACATAGGTTAGTCATGGAGGTATAAGGTGACTAAGGTTAGGAATAACCGTCCTATGATCCGCCAGAGCCGAAGGGATCTACCAAAGGACACCACCAATAGTTAGAATTTAGAAGTCCTTAGGTATGATTATAAAAAAAAGGAGAAAATGAGAATCAGAGAAAAAAGGAGTTCAAGAATTAAAAAGAAATAATAAAAAGGGTGAAAAGAAATAGCCCTCCAAATTATTCAACTTAGGGCAGACACCGGGTTCAATACATATGCTACTGGCTGTCACTTGATGACACTGGTATTGAAGATTAAAGTCGTCATGGACCCAGTGACGCATGCACTAAACCTTCTTAGTCACTCAAGTTTCTCCCAACAGAAGCTTGTTTAATTCTCACAGGGAACCCTACGTAAACTATCGGCTTTTTCTAAGAGATTGCTGGTATTGAAGAAGGAGACCCTCTCCCTAGTCTCCGCTTAGGAAAACCAAAGTGCACTATTGAGTCTAGAGCCACAAGATTCATCAAAAGATCTCTTAGGAACACTCAACATTTCATCACTTGTCGTTCCAGCAATGGGGCGCAAGTGATATTATTCTAGAGTCCTACAGATCTTAGCAATTGCAGTGAGAACATTTATGAGGGGTTCACAACTGTGATCCTCGTGATTGAATGGAAACTCCCTGAGGTCAACATCAAACACCGGCGACAGGTCACTGATAACTCCTTGTGGGTTACTCTTAGTGTCATCTCAAACGGTCTACATCATGGGGTGATGCTTGGTGTACCTCATTTCACTCACGAACTGTAGGTGTACTTCGGTACATCGTGTTATCCTACTTGAGGGACTGCAGTTCAGGTACAGCCTTTGCGAGAATTAGAGATGTGTTTTCACACTATGTTGTTACATGCCTTTCGAGTTCGAACTTGTAAGTCTTTGAAATCCCGCTAAGGAGATTCCTTTTAGGAATCGAGTCCTGAAGATGTGGGTCATTACTTGAACTTGTTCAATGTAATGCCAACTGTCCCTTATGGGATTCGGACGGCTGATTCGCCCCACCAAGGTGAATGGAATCATCAGAAGAACAATCGTAGTGGCCAATTCTCTAAGAAACGACCACAGTGATCGATTGGTGTTTATCACTAACCCATTTTTATGTTTTTCTTCTTATGGATGCTCTTGGGAGATGATCGTGCCGATTCTCCACATGCTCATACCAACAACAAAACAAATTGAAGTTCTCTCGAAAGGCAACACAAAAGTCAGAATGATTCTTCATCAGAACCAAAGAATCTACAAAGTTTAAAGACTAAAGAAAACTACATCAATCCTGAAATCAAACGTCAAAGAGCGTGTGAGCATGTTGGAGAAGGAAGTGGATACACCTGAGCAACGAAGCAGACCTGATGCATATTATAACAACATAACATCACCATATCCACACCATAATAAAGAACAAAGATAAATGAAGAAGTCAAAGCTGAAAACTTCAAAGAAAACAAGATCCTCACACTGGGGAGATTGTTAGAATCAAAGCACTTCTTCTCACAAGAAGAAGAATGGAAAGGCGTCAAAGCAACTATTACATCAGCACCAACAATGTTTCAATATTACTTAAGTCATTAATTACCAACACGTAGGGGGAGCTTGTTGGAATCACTCCTAAACTATATTTCAAGTGTTTGTAATCAATATGTAATAGGTCGCTTAATTAGGCTTTTTAGTTAGTATTAATGGCAAGGCTTATGTAGAAAGCCCATAAGCCTTGGCCAAAGCCCAATAAGAAGGAAGAGACTAGATGTGTTGCCCTAGCTCCCTTCCCCTATAAATAATGTTGTAAACTCCCATTTGGGAGTTGGTTGTTCACTTCTAATACATTCCTACGCATAACATTTCTCATATCATATTCGTGTGTGTTAGTGTGTTCATCCGATCTTTCTTATCTCATTTATACATATTGATGCTTGTGTTACAATATGGTGACCTAACAGTAGTCCATGCAGCATTGAACTCTTCATACTTATGGCAACATTGCACAGTGCTCCATCTGACCATCAACATGAGATTAGGAACAAGCACAAATAGTTCGGAGCGGAAAGAAATACAAGATTTTGCAGATTGGATACTATCCATTGGTAACGGCACAATTGGTGGTAAGAATGACGGGGAAGAGACTGTGGAATTCCTACATGACATGTTAATTCCAGATTCAGAAGATCACATTTGGAAAATTATAGAAGAAACTTACCCAAAGTTAGTCAGAAACCTTTATAACCCATCTTTCTTTCAAGAAATTGCCCCCACATACGAGATGGTGGATATGATAAACGACCGTATGTTAACACTTCTCCCAGGAGCCGAACATACATATGAAAGTTCTGACTCAGTCGGTATTGCTGATATGGATACCAATTTGAATGAAGAATTATACACATGCAATTTTCTAAACACAATCCGCATATCTGGGATTCCACACCACAGCTTAAAGTTGAAAGTAGGCACCCCTGTTATGTGCATGAAAAACATAGACCAAATAGCTGGATTATGCAACGGTACCAGGCTACAAGTCATAAGTATGGGCATCAATATAATAGAAGCTAAAATTATATCTGGAGGAAGTGTAGGCACAATTTGCGACATCCCACATGTAAACCTAAGCCCTTATGATAACAAGATGCCATTCAAATTTAACCGTAGACAATTTCCAGTGTCTATATGTTTCGCAATGACTACTAACAAGAGCCACCGGGACGGAACATTGACACAAGTTGGACTTTTCTCCAAAAACGGTTTTCTCACATGGAAAACTATATGTCGCTGTCTCAAGAGTCAAGAGCAAGAAAGGCTTAAAGATTTTATGTTGTGATGAAGATGGAAATTACTCAAAATCAACAACAAACGTAGTGTATAAAGAAGTTCTATTTAGGATTTAATGTTCATGTACAAACAATTTAACACTTCCAAAAAGTTCTTAAGAATGTTCATGTACAAACAATTAAACACTTCCAAAAAGTTCTTAAGAAGCATATTTGTAATGTTAATATAGATTGCGGACTCACACAAGATAAAAACATATATCAGAATCTCAAGATTAAAGAGCAAGAAAAACAGAAAAATTTTATCTTGTGATGACAACGGAATTCTATCAAAATCAACAAAAAAAATAATGTATAAAGAAGTTCCATTAACGATATAATGTATATGTACAAAACATTTAACAACTTTGCAATAATAATTATATCACAATTAAAATAGCAAAATGACTAAATTACACTTTGAAATAAACAAGCAATAAATCACAAGTCGTGCCGCCCTTAGCTAAGCTTAACGGCTTAATGTGTGTGTGTGTGTGTGTGTGTCTATATATATATATATATATATATATATATATATATATATATATATATATATATATATATGTATGTATATATATATATGAAATCTAGATCAAATGAGAACTTTCTTATAGTTGTAAAACTGAGAACCAACTTAAATCTGACAAGTGATGCCCTCCTTAAAGAAAAAATAAATACTTCGTTATTACAACTAAAATTGTTAAAGTTCCGATGGGTTTTTCTTTGAAACTGTCAAAGCTTATGTGATACACTTTAATTCGACATATAATTCGATGTGAGAAAATGGGCTTTGGTTAAAAAAACAAACCAATACGTGACAATGTTTGGCCTTGGCTTTTATTAATCGTCACACCAAAGCACACTTGAGCAGGAAACTGCCTTCTTTTCAATTTGAATGCAATCGTTGTGTCTAAGGGGTAATAACCATAAGCAGAATAGCGCAAATCCTAACAACGTTGCCACAAGATATGATCTTATCATTAATTACATTGATTCCTATCCTTAATACTTAAAGCCTAGTTCCAGGGCATAGTCCTGATTTTTTATCAATGTTTCGCATTAACATTACATGAGTACCAATCTGTAACTTTATGGCATGATGTGGAAGACCGGACATCCATAAACCGTTAAGGAAATCTGTTGTCTATGTCAAATCATCAAAATTCATATCAGCGTCTCGTCTCCTGGAATTAAATCCATCATCCGTTCATTAAGCATATCAACCATTCCAAGAGTTAGCGCAAGAATGGCCCTTTCCTAAAAGAATACATGGTTCCATAGGTTTTGAACCAAATGCGAGTATGTTACATCAGTTATTGAGCCAACATAATCATCGAAATCTGGAATCAACATTCCATCTGGAAATACAACAGTCGACACGCCTTCATTCTTACCACCAATTTTTCCATTACCAATGTCTAAAATCCAACCCGCAAAATCTCGTATTTCTTTTTTTTTTTTAGATTCAATAGATCCAGAACCCAATCTCATGTTTCTTGTTAAGTTCTTGACTATGCAGTCTTGCAACAGATAAAAAGAGTTATGTTAATACAAATATCGTCATTAAACGTTATTTATATTTTTGATCTTTATCTAAGTTTTGTTAACGACAAAAGTAAATTTAATTTTTATAAAGCTTAAAGCTTGTCAAGTTTAATAGATATTAAAACAAGCTTTTTCAAATTATATCTTCATCACTCAAGCATTTACATTGTGATTAATCATATCTTGATATGACTCTAAACCATAATGTATGATAGTAGTTTTAGTTCAAGAATGTTTTGGTTTCTTAAAACAAAACATTACATATGTATTTACATTTTAACATATTTCTAAAAATAGAAAAACAAACACATGACATCATATGGTGCATCATTGAAATCCTTAGAAGATTTCACTAGACTCTGTGTGACTCTACATATCTTACACAATCTTGGATATATATGGTTGACTTTAGTAAGATTTTGAGATCTTCTTGTGTCAGACCTCGGCGACCACTAAACATTAACAGGCGAGAACCCTTTTGAGGGTTCCGTGGTCCGTGGTGCTGCTACAGACATTTTGGCTATAAATAGCAAAGCCAAACCAAGTTGTTTTTCATCCCTTTCTATCATATTCTCATACATTCCTTCTCTCTAACCTTTCTAACTCGGTTTCATATCATATTAGTGATCTCTTTTGTAGCAAAGAAGATCAAGATACATTCAAGCTTCAACAAGAAGTTGGAAGTCTTGTTTGTTTGTTGTTGTATGATCTTGTGTTGATTCATACATCATTGTTGTACCAAACCATCATAATCTTGTGAGTGAGTGGTTAGTATTTTAGTCCTTAAAATACCTTGTGTGTGGGATTGGTTGTACCCTTGAAAAGAACTCGACATCTAGTTTAGTGTCGGAAATAGTGTGTAAGCAAAGTGTAAAGGTTTCTCCGCCGGTGAAAGGAGCTTGTTGACTAGTGAAGTTAAACTCTCGAGTGTGAGACTCGGGGGGTGGAGTAGGGCAAGGAAAAAGAGTCCTTGTAGACCGAACCACTATAAACAACTTGTTGTTGTTTGATTGTTTCTTTCCTTATCTACTATTTATATATTGTTGATTACTAACATATCTAAGATCAATATCAATTGATCTTTCAATAAGTTTCAAAACAAAGTTTTTAATCGGTAAACTATTCAACCATCCTTCTAGTTTTCCACAATTGGTACCAAAGCCTCGTTGCTCAAGAATTTCTTAAATATATTGTATTTTATAAACTTGAAACGATCCATAGATTATGAAAACTTTATAGAAGGGAAATATATGCAAAGACCACCACTCTTTGAAACCAATGGATTTATCTATTGGAAAAACCGTTTTGAAATATATGTAAAATCAAAAGATATAGATCTTTGGTTTGTTATTGTTAAAGGGGATTTTAGTTCTACAACAAAAGATATTTCTGTTGATGAACAAAAGAAATTAATAGCTAAAAATAATAAAGCTAAAATGATGCTTTATAATTCTTTGCCTAAAAAGAATATGAAAGAATTTTTATGTGTGAAACCGCCAAAGATATTTGGGAATCTTTATATGTTACACATCAAGGAATTCACAAGTCAATGATAACAAAATTGATCTTCTTGTTCAAAAATATGAACAATTTGTTATCCGAAAAGATGAAACCATTGATTGTGGCTTTGCTCGCTAATACAACTATTATTACATCACTTAAAGCACTTGATGAATCTTTTCGTAGTAAGAACTTTGTCGGGAAATTTCTTAGAGCACTCCATCCGAAGTGGAGAGCTAAAGTGACGGCTATTGAGGAATCAAATCTCTCTCAAATGTCACTAGACGAGCTAATCGGAAACCTCAAAGTACACGAAATGGTGATGGAGAAAGATTGGAATCATCAAAGGAAAAAGAGAAATCAAATCCGTTGCTCTAAAAGCAAAAGCGGAATCAAGTGATGATGACGAATCTTGCTCCGGTAGTGAAGATGAGGAGTATGCCATGGCCGTTAGAGATTTCAAAAGTTCTTTAGAAGAAGAGGAAAGTTTGTAAGACAACCTCGAGAAAGAAAAGCCATTCAAAAGATCGGGATGACAAAAAGGGTAAAGGTGAAAGAAAGTGTTTTAGATGTGGTGATGCAAGTCATATAATAGGAGATTGTCCCAAGCCACCTAAAAGCAAAACTCAACGAGCTTTTGTAAGTGGTGCTTGGAGTGATAGTGAGATGATGAAGAGTCAAGCAAGGATGAGATCGCTCTAATGGCACATGAGTCAAACGAGGTACATTCCGACTCGTCTTATTCCTCTATTGTTGACACTTTGCAAAAACAATATAATCAATTGTGTGAGCTTAGTCTAAAAATCATAACTAAAAATAAGTTTTTAAAGACTAAAAAGAAGTTTTTAGAAAATGAAGTCTATGAGTTAAAAGAAAAGGCTAAGCGATTAGAAAAGGAAAAGCAAACGATGATTGCAAATCATGTCAAGAGCTTAATCTTGAAATAGAAAAACTAAAGCTCACAAAAGATGTTCTAATCGAACATAATTCTAAATTTAAAAGGTTTAACAAAAACATTGCTTGTCTTGATGAAATAGTTAAAATTCAAAAACACCGAGGAAACATGAATGGGCTAGGATTTAATGAGTTTTAATTCCAAGAGTCAAACCAAAGCGGCGAAAAAGACAAACAAACTCTCAAAAGCTGCTGCGGTCTGCAGCCGAACGAACGGACCAAAAAATAAGGCTCCGTCCTTTGTAAAAAGTGCCATGGAAAATCAGCGAGGACATAATGTTTGTGATATGGACCGTAGTGAATTTGTCAAAGTAACAAAGAAAACCAAGGATATTGTTAAACTAAAACATCTTGTTACACATGAGTAGGACTTGCTAAAATGAATTTAGATCAAAAACTACTCAACAACGACATAAAACACACTTTGCCAAAGCGCTTTCCTAAGAGCAACCACAACATATAACCCAACTATCAACATAACGGTTGGAATCAAAACTTCCCTAGACCATATCAAACTCAGTTACATGCCATGGAACTCTTACCCATCATTTCCATACATGAATCAAGTAAATGGTATGTTTAACCCAAATGGACCCATGAGATATTGGGGACCAAATGCTTGAGTTATTTGTGTCTTAGGTATGCTTGAAAGTTGGATTGGAACCCGATGAGTGGATAAAAGATAGTGGATGCTCACGACACATGACGGGCAACAAAGTCTCTTCTCAACATACCAAGAGTATGACGGAGGTAATGTCACTTTTGGTAGCAATCTCAAAAGCAAAATCATTGGCAAAGGTACGATCGCTCATAACTTCCTAACTATTGAAAATGTTGCTCATGTCGATAGGTTAGGATTTAATCTACTTAGTATTAGCCAAATATGTGATAAAAAGTATAAAGTACTATTTGAAGAAAATGGTAGTAAAATACTAAAAGATGGTATCACCATAGCTAAAGGAGTTAGGAAAAATAACATATACGTCATGAAAATAGATAAAACATCTAATGACAAACTTTGTCTAACAACATTAGATGATAGCTCAACTCTTTGGCATAGGCGCTTAGGTCACGCTAATATGAGACTTATACAAAACCTATCTTCAAAAGAGCTAGTTAGGAATTTACCAAAACTTAAATACGACCAACATTTTTGCGGCTTTGCAAAATTGGTAAACAAACCCATAGTAGTCATAAGGCTAAAAACATGGTGTCCACATCTAAGTGTCTAGAATTTTTCATATGGACTTGTTTGGTCCATCCGCTATAAGAAGCTACGGGGGCAACTTATACACTTTGGTCATAGTAGATGATTACTCAAGATTTACTTGGGCGTTGTTTTTGAAAACCAAAAATGAAGCTTTTGATAAATTTGAAATTCTTAGCAAGAAAATTCAAAATCAACTAGGTGTTAAAATTGTGTCGATCCGAGCGGATCATGGTCGCGAATTTGACAATGAAACACAATTTGGAAACTTTTGTGATACAAATGGTATAACACACAACTTTTCGGCTCCTCGAACACCTCAATCAAATGGAGTTGTAGAACGTAAAAATAGAACCATTCAAGAAATGGGTAGAACAATGCTTAATGAACAAAACATTCCTCAAAAGTTTTGGTGTAACTTGCATTGACACTTCTATATATATTTTAAATAGAGTCTTAATAGGTCCTTTCTTAAACAAAACACCATATGAGCTTTATAAAGGTAAAAAGCCAACTTTAGGATATTTTAGAGTATTTGGATGTAAATGTTTCATTCTTAATACTAAAGATTATCTCACCAAGTTTGACCCAAAGTCTTATGAAGGTGTATTTCTTGGTTACTCTCAAACTAGTAAAGCTTACATTGTCCTTAACAAAGAAACAATGAGTCGAGAATCGTTGAACATAACATTCGACGAAAGTCCACCTCCTTCTAAGACATCACCTTTGGTAGATGATGACTTAGTTGAAAGTCAACTTGTAGAAAGTCAAGAAATAATTGAAAATGACAAGGAAGATAAACCATTAAATAATGTTAAAACATCAAAGAATCCAAAAGTCATCCTTTAGAAAAGGTCATAGGACAACTAATCAAAGAACCTTAAGGTCACAAGCCCAAAATCAAAGTAATTATTTTTGTTTTGTATCCACCATTGAACCGAAAAACATAAATGAAGCAATAAAAGATGAATCTTGGGTAATTGCTATGCAAGAAGAGTTAAACCAATTCGTTAGAAATGATGTTTGGAAGTTAGTTCCAAAACCTAAAGATCAAACTATAAATTGAACGAAATGGGTTTTAAAATAAAATGGATGAAAATGGTGTAGTGTCTAGAAACAAAGCTAGGCTTGTAGCGCACAGGTTATAATCAACAAGAGGGGATTGATTATGATGAAACTTATGCACCGGTAGCTAGGCTCGAGTCTATTAGAATCTTACTTGCATATGCATGTGCTTATGACTTTAAATTATTTCAAATGGATGTTAAGAGTGCATTTCTTAATGGGTTTATTAATGAAGAAGTATATGTTTCTCAACCTCCTGGTTTTACCGACTTTGAGAAACCACATCATGTCTTCAAACTCAAGAAAGCATTATACGGTCTTAAGCAAGCACCAAAAGCTTGGTACGATAGACTTAAGACTTTTCTTGTTGAAAAAAAATACACCATGGGATTAGTAGATAATACTCTTTTTACCAAAACAAAAAAAAGGATCACATATTATCATTGTTCAAATATACGTTGATGACATCATATTCGGATCAACTTGTCAAGAGCTATGTGATGATTTCTCTAAAATCATGCACGATGAGTTTAAGATGAGTATGATGGGTGAATTAAACTTCTTTCTAGGACCTCAAATTAAACAACTAGAAGATGGCATATTCTTTAACCAATCTAAATATATAAAAGATATGCTTAAGAAATTTGGTCTTGAAGATTCAAAACCAACTAAGACACCCATGTCTTCGGACACTAAACTCACCAAGGATGAGGAAGGTGAATCGGTAGATAACACTAAATATAGAGGAATGATTGGTAGCCTACTCTATCTCACGGCTAGTAGACCCGACATTATGTTTAGTGTTTGTCTATGTGCTCGCTTTCAAGAAAATCCAAAGGTATCACACTTAGAAGCCTTAAAAAGGATATTTAGATACATTAAGGGAACGACATGTTTAGGATTATGGTATCCCAAAGGAACGGGTGTAGAAACTATAGTGTATGCCGACTCGGACCATGCCGGTGACTATGTCGATAGAAAAAGTACAAGTGGTATTTGCACTTTTGTTGGACATTGTCTCACCTCATGGTTTGCAAAGAATCAAACGGCTTTAGCTATCTCAACTCTGAAGCGAATCGTCTCGACGGAAAAGCATGTCAACAAGCTCTTTGGATGAAGCAAGCTCTCGTGGATTATGGAATTCATCTCAACGATATCGTTATATTTTGCGACAACAAAGGAGCTATTGATCTCAGCAAAAATTCCGTCCAACATGCTCGTACGAAGCATATTGAAATCCGTCATCACTTTCTTCGCGACAATGTTCAAAAAGGAAACATCTCAATTGAGAAAGTGTCCTCCGGAGACAACATTGCCGACATTCTAACTAAGCCTCTCAAACGAGAACCATTTAATATTCTTAGACTTGGTTTGGGGTTAATGGAACCAAACATGTAGGTAAAACATAGTCTAAACCTTAGAACAAACAAAACAAAACAAATTTGTTTAAATCTGCTACTTTTCTCACAGCACCAAATGACAACAATGGCAAACCATTTTTGGTGCGTGCGGTCGTGGTGACAACAGTAGCAAAAATGCTACCTATAAAACATCTTCTTCCTCACAACCCACTTTACCAAAACGTGTAAACATTAGACCTAACTCATTGTTGACATCTTCTCACCCACTAATCAGAAGAAACATCATTGTAAGTATCCTAACTACATTTCATCTCTTAATTTGAGTCTAGGATTCTAATTTGTGCACAAAATCATTACATGGGGATTATGTATATTCTTGTACAACGCATGGATTCAATTGGCAAATTGCATAACTAGTCATTGAAATTAGGTACTACATTATCATATTGCATAAACAAATCATGTTTCCCACTAATCAAAAGATAATGACTATAAGGTTTTATTCAAATAACCAAACACCCCATGTCAAAATTTTTGAAAAGCTTCTCACTTGTAGGAAAACAATTTTTCATTGTTAATACAAATAGAAACGTTAAATTTTCATCACTTGCATGCTCTTGAATACTAAAGGTATTGCATAACTAATATGCATTCCCGGTATATTCAAATGAAGCCACATTGAATTAGGAGCATTTGGGTTATCTCATGCCGTTTGCCAAACACCCCACTAAAACCATTTTATGCATAAAATGAGTCGAGATAACCACAACTCCAAATCATTTTCATATAGGCACACACTAGAACCAAAACGTTAAGTTTGTTCTCATTTTAACATGTAAATTCTTGCTCATAGGAATAACCATGGTAGCCGCAAGATTCTATGATCACAAGGATACTCTTAACTACATTCCCAAACATCACAAAACCAAAGGTCTCTCCAAAGAACAAGTGAAATCTTTAGAGTCTAGAACAAAGGTACTTCCATGAGGGTAGAACCATTCACTCCTCCTTTGTCGAAAGACCAATCTCCATCAAGAACTAGCCGCCATTCAATTCGATTGTCTTCTTGACATCGATGAACCCATTTGTCCTAAGTTTGTGTTAGAGTTCTATGCTAGTGTCATCGGTTTCATTGATGAGGATGATGAATTTAGCCTTAGGTTTAGGATCAATCAAAATGACTACACCATCTCCTTAACCCAATTTGCTCAAGTGCTAGGAATTCCCAACCGAGGGGACATGTGTCTACTCGGATAAGTGGTCACTCACTATCCTTGATGCAATCAATGACCGCTCTCTTCCTTACCAAACTCCTTTAGCGGATAAGGACGTCATCCGTGAGCACCTTTTAACCCAAGGGCCACTCCAACCCGTGTCACCGAAGGAAAGGAGGTGGCCGAGATCCATATGGAATGGAGCTCAATGAACTTAAGCCCAAATTTAAGAAATGGGAGGAACTACTTAGAGCCAACGTCATTAGCACCATAGGAAATAGGGACCATATCAATGCTTGCCTTTGTCTCATGCTCTACAACTTGTCCACCCGTCAACCATTCAATTTATCCTACTACATTACTAGGAGAATGATTGACATTCCAACTCAAGGATCGGTTTCTCTTCATTACGGGATGCTTCTCACCCGTCTCTATAGAGCCTTTGCACCCATTCCACCAAGCCCAAAAGGGTTGAAGCTTGACTATGAGCTCATCCCTCACATTTTTGTGCCCTTGAGTGATGAGCGAGTGGCTAAGACTAAAGATAAAAGGGCAAAACCTCCAACTCCATCATCATCAACTTCCACCACAAGAGTACTATGCGTCTCTCCCCGAGATTGAGAATAAATCAGCGGAGTTCAAGCAAACTAAGGAGATGTTCAAGTGCCTTGGTAGGATGATGAACAAGATTTACAAGAAGTTGGATAAGTGAGGTTCATTTGAAGGAGTGTTTGAAACAATAACTATGTATGATACAATTTGGTTGTTTTTATTTTGTAGGATGATAATATAACTTAAAACAATGATGTATGCTAACAATTTCATGCAGGGGATAGCACAAGTGTGTTATCAAATTTTACCCATTTTCACTTTTATGTGAAAATCGTTGTACTGGTCAAAGTCTATGCTCCACTATGTTTTTTTATGTGTTATTTACTTTTCCTAACTAGAAATGATTAATGTCACATGTTTTGAGCAAAATCAGGTTTGGAAAAGTCCCGACACCTAAAAACATTACGTGAACTTTTCGGGTGTCCACGGATCAAGCGGCACCAAAAATTTGTACCGTCATTATAAATTGGTACCGCCCATTACCTGTCTAGAAGGACCGGCGGCACCCTTTTAAGGGTTCGCACTGTAATTTGGTGTCGTGGATCCTCTACGGTAATTTTCTAAATTTAAGCTTGAACATTCCAAATTACCATACATTGCTTCTAAGTTAATCTCAACTAGTTCTTACCCATATTAGAACTAGTGTAACACACTTAGGCATATAGGATATCCATTTCCCACCAAAATTCAAAAATTTCAAAAATCTACCCAAGGAGCCCTTTTTCATAAAGGAAGGAACCAAAAATTTGGTTCCTTGCAATCCGTGGGTAATCTGATTGTTAGGATCTCATAATCATTAGAACACATTTATTGCAAATCTTTGTCTCTTCACTCCATCATTCTTGTATGGATTGACTTGGGTGATATGACTAGCATTAAACCCACTTCAAAATCATTAGGAACCTCATCTCTCCTATGGTTTAACATCAAATCAAATACATTTCTCCATAATTTTCCATTCCTTTAAATTAAGGGCTTTTACCATGATCATCCTCACACCTTCTCAAAACTTCTCATCTACTAGCAACAACTTGAGCCAAAAATGACTAAGTCATCACCATCAATAAAACCTTGCAAAAGAACCGCTAGAATGAGCGTAAGACCTTGTTGTTTTGTCAACATAAGCTCTTCTTCCGAGTCCTCTCCATTAACCATCTCATCACCCATAAGAGATGACACTACTCTCTCTTTGGCTACTTCTACACCACCTCCACAATCACCTATCACTATCACTACTCCACCACCAACAAAGACTCCTAGCTCACAACCACCAGCTCCTATCCAAACATCAAAATCACCATCACCTCCAAAATCTCCAACACTCATCCCATTAGAGTTATTCTCTACACCACCTACATCTCCAAATCCATTTTTGGAAGACTTGGAGGACTTGCATCCTAGGCCTAATCATCCACCACCACTACCATCTTTTGGTACTATTAAGCAAATAGCTCATGAGTCTCCACGTCCATCTTTTGACCCAAACGCCTCGTAGGGCTAAGACCTCTTTTCTATCCCATCCACAAGGAAATTATGGTCCTTGTATGGGGATCAACCACTTCCCACATTAATGCCTTCTCATATAGAGGACATTGAGGAATCCATGTGGGAAGATCACCCACCAAAGAAGAGATTCAAGCCGAACTCCATCATCTCCACCAATTTTCAAATATGGTGCATTCTCATCTTAGTGATGCTATGAAAATGCAAAGTGCTTTGCTAGCCTCCATAATCACCACTCCAAACACCAACACCAAAACCAACACCTCCACCATTCCACCACCACAAAACCATGAACCATACTACCCCCTAGACATGGTTGCTCCAATTGTGAGCACACC
The DNA here is from genome assembly GCA_910596185.1 of Chrysanthemum makinoi. Taxonomy (NCBI): domain Eukaryota; kingdom Viridiplantae; phylum Streptophyta; class Magnoliopsida; order Asterales; family Asteraceae; genus Chrysanthemum; species Chrysanthemum makinoi. The sequence goes on along the minus strand of OU343219.1, from coordinate 90,868,738 downwards.
AAATAACCGAAAGGACCCGGGTGATGGTCCATGAGCTTCAAGACGAAATGAGGTTCATCCTCAATCACATCCTAGAGCGCATCAATGTTGTTGCTCATCCACCACCTCAATAGGAGGGTCTTAGCTTATTTTCTTTAAGCATTTTTATTTTTCTAGGATTTTTCTTGTATTTTTTTATTTTCTAGGATAATTTTTTTTCTAGGATTTTATTATTATACTAACACTTCATTGTATTCCCTTTTCATGATTCTTAAATTATGAAAATTTTTAACAAATGAATAGTGTTTCGTATATGGTTGTTGATTGTTACATGGTGTTTGGATATGCTTGTGATGATGCTTATTACTAACAATTTTTTTTGTAGCTTTTCCACAGTCCATGTATCTTTCTCTTGGCACCCAATTTAGGGGGAGCATTGGTCAAGGGGAGATAATGGCCGGGGCTCATTACACATTGACCGCATTTTTTTTTTTGTTGCAACGGGGAGAAATATATAGAACTTGGTTATATTTGACTTTCTGAAAAATTCAACTGCATACTTTGACTTCTATGAAAAGTCAAACATCATACTTCAACTAATGAAGACCTTGACTTTCTAAAGTCAATGCATACCTTGACTTTCTGAAAAAGTCAACATCATGTCTAAATTGGACATACATGCATTATGATCTTTATCTTTCAAGTTCTAAAACTAATATTTTTATAAATCTTGTACAATCTTTACATCTTTATAAAAAATAAATTTAATGTTTGTCCTCAAAAAAGGGGAGATTGTTAATACAAATATCGCTCATAAACGTTATTTATATTTTATCTTTATTCTAAGTTTTGTTAACGACAAAAGTAAATTTATTTTTATAAAGCTTAAAGCTTGTCAAGTTTAATAGATATTAAACAAGCTTTTTCAAATAATATCTTCATCACTCAAGCATTTACATTGTGATGAATCATATCTTGATATGACTCTAAACCATAATGTAATGAGTATTAGTTTAGTTCAAGAATGTTTTAGTTTTTTAAAACAAAACATTACATATGTATTTACATTTTAACATATTTCTAAAAATAGAAAACGCACACATGACATAATGTGGTGCATCATTGAAATCCTTAGAAGATTTCACTAGATACTTTGTGTAGATTTAGAATCTACATATCTTACACAATCTTGGATAGATATGGTTGACTTTGGTAAGATTTGGAGATCCTCATCGGACCTCGGCGGCATCTCAAAATTAATACCAAGAACCCTTGAGGGTTCGTGGTCCCTGTGCTTCTGGTTTAACATTTTGCTATAATAGCAAAGTCAAAACCAAGTTGTTTTTCATCCCTTTCTATCATATTCTCATACATTTCTTCTCTCTAACATTTCTAACTCAGTTTCATATCATATTAGTGATCTCTTTTGTAGCAAAGAAGATCAAGATACATTCAAGCTTCAACAAGTACTTGGAAGTCTTGTATGTTTGTTGTTGTATGATCTTGTGTTGATTCATACATCATTGTTGTACCAAACCATCATAATCTTGTGAGTGTGAGTGGTTAGTATTTTAGTCCTTAAAATATATTGTGTGTGGGAGTGATTGTACCCTTGAAAAGAACTCACATCTAGGTGAGTGTCGAAATTGTGTGTAGCTGAAGTGTAAAGGTTTCTGCCGGTTTCTTGACTAGTGAAGGTAAACTCTCGAGTCTGAGACTCGGGAGTGGAGTAGGTCAAGGAAAAAGAGTCCTTGTAGACCGAACCACTATAAGCAACTTGTTGTGGTTTGCATATTTCACTAACATATCTAAGATCAATATCAATTGATCTTTCAATAAGTTTCAAAACAAAGTTTTTAATCGGTAAACTATTCAACCCCCCTTTTAGTTTTCCACAATTTAATTGTGGCAATTACTAAATCATTTCAGCTGGCATTAGGAATGACAGAAAGGATTTGTTAGAAATCGCCACCAAACAAAACTACTTTTCCACCAAAAACATCGATTGATGGTTCAAGTTGGTCTCCACTCCAAGAATATATCTCTCTGGGCTTTCCTATCAATGCTTCTATAGTATGACGGATCCTCGTAGCCTTGTCCCGACGCTTTGCTTGGCCACATCAAATCAGCGAGTCGCTATTAAAGGTATGTACATTGAATCTTCTTCGGGATTATGTTAATTACATATAAATAAGAAAAAACATTTATCTATATTTCTCGATCTCTTTAAGTTTTGTTGATAACAACCATAAAATTATATCAAGTAAAAATCTAAAGATTACATGTTATCGTATTTATTTTTACTACTTACTTACATTTGTTTGTCATATATTTGTTTGTAATAATATAATTGTAAGTAAATGTCTTAGGTAATTGTCAACCCATTACCCATGACCCACAACCTATGGCCCATGTGCATTACATCATGCATGACATCAAGTTGGGTAAAGTCGATGACCCATGACCCAAAGTCCATAACCCAAAGTAGGAATTGCATCATGCATGACAACACGTTGGGTACCCATAACCCATAATCCAGACCCATAACACAAAACCCAAAATTGTAACCGAAAATCTGGACTAGACTGACCCAATTGTCGGATCTATGGTTTACACTAGCCGAATCCCTTTTCCAAGGGATCCGCTGGATCTGTGTGATCATAGAACTTTTTGCCTATAAATAGTGAGCCATTTCTTCTTTGTTTCTCACCCATTCTTATACGTATATTCTCTCATTATTATATCTCTCTAACCTCAGATCTAAGGATCATTCTAGAAGTTATCTTCTTGTGTTTCTCAAGGTTCTTATTAAAAGACGAGATCACGTTTCTTTGCATACGAGTCTTCCAATCTTCAAGAGAAGTGTTCCTAGGCTTCATCATTACTACAAGATCACTGAGTAGGTTCTTGTACATCATATTGTAATCACAAAAGTTGTTTTGTTAGTTGTGTTAAGTTGTGTTGGATTAGTTCTTTCATGTAAAGAAACCCGGTATTTAGCTTTGTTCCTAAAAATTGTAAGCGACGTTGTGAGACTTATCCGCTGGTTAAAGGACCTTGTTCATATAGTGCTTAAGGACTCTCGAGTTGGGTACTCAGGGAGTGGAATAGGGCAAGGAATGTGTCCTTGTAGCCTAACCACTATAAATCATTATGTCACGGTTCTATCTCTTCCTCTCTTTACTTTATCGTACTTATCTCATTTCTTACTTACTTGCATTATCTATATTTCATCATCCAAAGGTTTCACATACAATCGATCTGAAAGTTTTTTTAAACTAAATTTAAATAGGTAAAAAACTATTCAACCCCCTTCTAATTTTCTAAAATTGGCATCAAGAGCAGGTTTTCTAAAAAGTTTTTTAAGTATATTGTGTTAAAACTTTTTCGATCAAATGAATCTCGAAAACTATAAAGAAGGGCACTCTATACAAAGACCACCACTCTTTGAAGCTAGTGGTTTATATATTGGAAAAACAGATTTGAAACATATGTGAAATCCAAAGATATTGATCTTTGGAAAATTATTGTTGATAAGGACTATGTGCCGGTATTTGAGAGCTTCTCTACCAACAAAAATGAGGTCATTTATTTAGGTCTAAAAGATGAACAAAAAAAATTGCTTTCCAAAAATAATGAGGGCAAAAATGGTTTTATACAATGCTTTACCCAAAAAGAAATACGAAAGAATTTCATGCATAAAATCACTAAAGATATTTAGAATTGTTTAGTGATCACTCATCAAAGAAACAAACAAGTGCAAAATAATAAAATTGATTTATTTGTCCAAAAATATGAACAATATTCAATATCGGATGACGAAACTATTGATAATGCATTTTCTAAATTTAATACCTTTAGTACCTCATTTCAAGAACTTGATGAGACCTTTTCCAAGCGTAATCATGTCAGGAGATTCTTAAGAGCACTTCCGGAAAAGTGGAGACCAAATGTAACGACGATAGAAGAATCAAAGGATTTGACAATCCATTCCCTCGGCGAGCTCATTGGCAATTGTTAATACAAATAAACAATAAAAACGTTTATTTAAATTTTACGGTCTTCTAATGTTTTGTCGATAACAAACGTAAAATCATTTTAACGAAACAAATAAAATACGTAAAATATTTGAGCCAATAGTTTACTAACACACTTATACTAGACATATTAAAACCATATCTAAACATGCTTAGTAAATAAGTTATATAAAGCCAAAGGCATTTTCAAAAAAGTATTATTGTTTACATCTTATAGAAATGCATATGTATAACAACTAGTATTTACATAATATGGTAATGTACATATATACTTTGTATATATTGTAATGGGTAATGTAATGGGTAAAAACCAAATTCCATGACCCATGGTCCATAACCCATACCTATGGAGCTTGATCCATAACCCATGACCCATTGCATGACATCATGCATGAAGTCATGTTGGGTATTATCCATAATCCATGACCCATGACCCAAGATCCATAACCCAATGTCTAGGTACATTGCATCTTGTTGGTATCCATAATCTATTACCCATAACCCATGGTTCATAACCCATAACCCATAACCCGATTTGCAACCCGAAATCCAGATTTAGCTGACCTAGTAGCCGGATCCCAAGGATTGCACTAGCCGGATCCCTCTGGGGAGGGATCCGTAGGACAGTAGACAATTTTGTCTATAAATAGCGAGCCATTTCTCTTTTGCTCACCACCACTTTTACACATAATCTCTCTCAATATTGTAACATCTCTAACCCCTGATCCAAAGGATCATTCTATGTAGTTTTATGTTTGTGTGATTCTCTAGGTTCCTCTTAAAGGCGAGATCACCACCTATTGAAGACGTGCAAGCTCAAGGTCATGAGTTGCTAAGCTTCGTCATCATCAAGACCACTGAAGTGTATCTTGTTGATAGTTGTTTTCTCCCTCCATAGAAGTGTTGTGTTGAAGTCATTAGTTAAAGGTGCCAAAGGGTCGTGCCGAAAGCATTGGTGAAAGGTGCCAAGGGTGTATATTCGATATGGTGCATCGATGTAAAAGATAGAGTTCGGGTTAAAGGATATTGATATCCTTCTAGTGTTGTAACAAGGAGTGTGTCTCCTTTGGGGGTAGTTGAGTTGTGGTGTAGTGTTGGGTAGTAGTTCCTCCTTTGTAATGGAACTCGGTATCTAGCCTTGTACCGGATAAAGTGTAGGCGACGTTGTGATAGTTGTGGTTCTACCTCGTAGAAGAACTCAGTGTCTAGCCTAGTACCGGATAAAGAGTAGGCGACATTGTGAAGGCTACTCTGCCACATTAAGGAGCTTGTGTTGTGTAGTGCTTACAAACACTCGAGTGGGGTACTTGGGGAGTGGAGTAGGGCAAGGAAGGTGTCCTTGTAGCCGAACCACTATAAATACTCGTGTCGTGGTTTTGTGTTTCTTTACTCTTTATCTTTGGATTATTTACTTACATGCGTATCTATCATTATCCAACACACATATTAATTAGATTGACATAAATCGATATAAATAGTTTAAAATAAAGTTTTAATCGATAAAACTATTCAACCCCCCTTCTAGTTTTCTACAATTGGTACCAGAGCTTCGTTACCAAGATTCTTAGAGTATATCGTACTTTAAAAACTTGATACGATACGTGTATGTTTGAAAACTACAAAGAATGAAACTTTCTAAAAACAAATAATATGTTTTTAAGAACACTATTGTTAGATGTTGATTAGATGACAATATTAATTTTCTTACATCTTATTTTGTCTTACAAAATGCACTAACCTTTCTTTTCATTTTATTTAGTTAATCTCATAATAAGCAAGCCATCAGGATTCCTTGGTAATAAGAAAACCTTTTCAAAAAGGGTGTCTAAACATACTACCAACTAGATCTCGAAGAAACAAGAGTTGTCCATTGATACTTTTTGTCAAAACAAAGGGACACTCCAATTGTAATAGAGGTATGATTTTCATAAAACTTATCTCTAAGTAACAATAGCTAAGTATGAGTATGCTTGCATGTCACGAAATGGAAACTTATATGTTTATATTTATTTTTTATTTATTTAAATATCCAATATATATTTATGTGATATACGTGGCCTCATTAGAAAACCTTTGTTCATACGTGTTATCATCCGTCTAAACCTAGGCATATCAATATGTGTTGTCTTAACCTAATTCCTAAAAATCAAATCCTCTAAATACAAATAAAACAAAACACAAATCTCAAAAATTCCTCTTTCCCCACAAAATCCCCTCCGATCGTGTATTATCACCAACAAACCCCATTTTTCAAATCTTCCACTTTCAAAATACCTCACAATCAAACTTCATCTTCTTCATCATCTCACTTTGAGAAATCAAAAACAAGAAAGATCTCCATCATCATGGTTTACATCGTCCTTATGCTCATCATCATATCGCTCATTGCTCTCGTGTATCCCATGATCAAGTTTTCTCATGGAGTCATGTACTTTGTCATATTGATCTACATTTGTATGATCTATCCGATCATTTGAAATATAATTAATTTCGTAGTTATCTCATTTATTTCTCGCATAATGTGTTCTTGTATTTTTTCTCTTTCGATCATTTCAATCTTAACATGTTTTGAAATAATTAATGCATACTTAAGAACTAACATTGACTAAAACACATTTCACTTTATAATATAAAAGTTGCAAAAATCGATTCTACATCAAAACCATTTTTCTGTCAAAACTGCAGATCCCCAGATCCTCGATTTTTAACTAGCCGGATCCCTTTTAAAAGGGAACTGGCAGAACCGTGGATCTGGTGACAGATACTCATGGAACATAAAAACCACTCCATAAAACTTACCATAAAATGGAAAACCCTAATAGAATATTAGAACAAAGTAAGTTAAATGTCATTGTTAATAAAAATAGAATAGCCAATAAAAACATCATGAGATCATATCATTTCAGCAATAATTCAAAAGAAGGATTGAACTAAGATGTCACCAATCAAAAAAGTTCTCCCTCTTGAAATTTTACTTTGTTCTAACATACTCATGAAAAATATTCATTCCATGTCAATAGGTTTCATCATGTCTCATGAGTATGACTTCGATCATCAACTCACTTATGTGTACATTCCAAATATATCTCTTGAGCATAACACACGGGGCAATCATGTTCGTGGGTTCAACAATCTTGAAACTCGTCACTTTCATGAAGGATGTATGGTTGACTCACCTCTAATCTTCCAAGAAGGTATGAACACTTCATTCTGCGCCATAAGACTAGAAGGTCTTCTCGTAATCAATGAGAAAATTTGTCCACGGTTTGTTTTGGAATTCTTCCATCAAGTTGAACTGGTTCTTAACGAGGATCGTTCTCTCTCGCCATGGTTTTGGATCAAAAACCAAAAGTTTGTTTTGACCCTTGACAATTTTCTCACATTCACTGAATTCCAAATTATTGACAATGTGCCTACATCGAAGATTGGTCACTTGATTCTCTCTTTAACTATCGTGAAGAAAACAGTCCATATTGTTCATACATACCCTCTCCTCAAGTGATAAATCAACTTCTATGCACTCCTCAATCCAATTAGTCAAATCCAAACATAATTTATGCACGTGATATCCGAGATGAGCTCAAACCTCTAGCAGTCATTCTACGTGAAAATGTTTGGAGTCTTAGAGGAAATAGTGAGATACTTCCCGCATGCTGTGCTCACTTGATTTACTGACTCGTAACTCAACAACCATACAATCTTGCTACTTCTTCGCAAGGTGGATTGTAAACCTCCAACGCAACAAGGATAAACTAATTCCATATGGGATGTTCCTAACACGCCTTTATCATTATGTCATGTACTATCACCCTCATTTTCAAAGCCCTGAATATATACTTGTGAACAAAATAATGGAACCTTTGAACACATCACTCGTCTCTTCTTTTTTGTTCTTGAATTATCAACTACTCAAAACCCACTCGACGATCCATCAAATGAAAACGCATGAGAAAATTAGTCTTTTCTTTAATAAAATCAATCTTTAGGATTTGTCGTTTATCTACCCTTGTAACTTGATCATACCTATGAAATAAATTGTTTGTTGATCATTTGTTGTTCCTACATGCCACTCTTACCATGTCTTGGTTGTATAGTTACTATGGAAATCATTAGTTTCAAAACTCGACACCTAGAACAAAATATTGGAAGTTCACTGTTGAGTAAACTGTCCCAGATGCCGGACCCCTGGCTTATAACAAGACGGATCCCTCCAGAAAGGGATTTGTGGGATCCGGGCAAACAGCAAAGTTAGTTTTAACATCTTTACATCAAACCAACCTTCCAGACCTTATTAGACTAGTTAAACATGATACGTTAGGATCAATTAAGTCTTCCTCAAGATCAGTTGATCTCACGTTCAATCATAGATAACTTAGGATCATATTCAAGGTATTTTTTTTTATCTTCACTTCAAAACTCACCATATTTCCTCTCCAATGTTCACACATTGTTCCTCTCATCTTAATACACCTAGTTTGATATTTCTCTCAATTTTAGAAAATCGATTTTAGTCATCTTTATCTCAAAATAGGCTAAATACATGTTTTTCATTTCTTATAGTTTTTAAGGAATTTTCTAAATTTTCTTTAGATCATCATCTGATCTCTAGGATCATTTGACACCACTTGACACTCTCAAAATTCTTAGTGTCATCTTTGATCACCCATTGGGGTTCATAAAAACCCTATTTCTTTCCATAAAAGACATCATTAGTTACCCTCACTCATTACACATGATCATTTAAGTCGCATATCATTTAAGACACCTGAGGAGACTGAAACACTCAAGATATGTAGGTACCAGACCTTACAAAAACATCATCTTTCCTTTCCTTGGCTGCTGAGAGCCGGATCCCTAGGTTTAGCCTAGACGGATCCCTCATATGAGGGATCTGCGGGAACCGGTTGCACAGACTAAGCTATTCCTACTTAAGACAATCATTTCAAACCATCTTTGTTAATTTGAAAACTCCACATTGTCTTAAATGACTTCCTAGATCAGTACAACTTTGTTGGTCAATTTTGTGCATGCAAATCATTGCAATTTGAAAGATTTTTGTGTGGCTTAGGCTTTAATTCACTTACCAAATCTTTCTCTTTATAAACCACTTTGTTGGAACCTCCTAATAACCATTCACACACTTGTTATCAGTAGCTAAAACTCTCTTTCACACCTTCTTTTTATACCATTTCACCATGAGGAAAGCCCCTAGTGTTAACTCATCTACTAAAGGACCTCAATTGAGAATATGGTGCAACAACAACCCCCTCACCAAAACTTTGGTGTTGAAACAAGACTAGAACCCGTATCCTTTTCTCAATTACCCTCAAATAGTCCTTTTTTGATTATGAGGAATCATCAAAATCAACAACAGAATCACATGGAAGTAGATACCTCTCTACCGTCATCATCAACACATATTCCACCACCTTCAACCTTAGTTGAACCACCTCCAACCTCATCAAACATCCCTCCACAAATCCATCCATCCTTTGTGGAAACTCCATCTTTTTTATCCAACCTTCCACCTCAAACCGCTCTATTCCTACCACAACCATTCCCTAGCCATAACAAAGATTGTTATCATTGTCAACATGCTGAAGGCTTAGTACATGAAGTACGTGACGAGCTACGTTTGATGGTCTATCACCTCCTCGAACGTTTCAATGAGGTCAACAAATCTAATCATCCCTAAGCATAGGATTACAAGTGGTGTTCTCATCTTAGGCAAAACTTAGACTTGTTAGGAATCATACTTCATGTTTGCATCATTTTATTAGTTTTAGATATGCACATCATTTCTCTTGTTTTATTGAATGAAATTACATGTTGTGTGCTATATGGTTATGAGAATACGTTTGGTGCTATAAAACGTAACTCATTTTGATGTTTACTTCACTTTTTCACATCTACATTGCTGCTAGTAAAGTGCAGGTACACGGTTCCCTCATTTTTGCCTAGACGGATCCCTCACAGGGAGGATCCGTCGGATCCGTGCAACAAAAGCTTATTTTATCACTAATATGAATCTCATTTGCAGGAAATTATGCACCATATACTTGTTTTCTAACCTTTGTTTTGTAGATTTTCAAAATACACATGAAGACTTTGACACCCTCAAACAAGGGGGAGATTTTCGTCAAAGCAAAGAAATTGCAAAAAATGCTTGCAATACGTTCACTTAGGTTTTCTATACTACTTGACGTCCTCCTCATAAGGAAGCACTCGTCAAGGGGGACATTTCGTCAAAGACGAAACCATTTGCAAACATAATTGCAACACACTCACTTAGACTTCCTAATTACTTGATGCCCTCAACAAAGGGAAGCATCCGTCAAAGGGGAGCCATGACGAGAATCCGTCTCTCCTCTTACTCTCTATTTTTCATATTATTACTTTTCACACGTTTTTCTCAAAACAATGTGTTAGTTTCTTTTTGACGCTCTTTTTGTTTTGACCAAAAAGGGGAGAAGAGAGTAAAAACTTCAATTCAAATTTTTACGAATTTTATTTTCTTCTTAAAATAATCTTATGTTTTGTCATCAACAAAAAGGGGGAGATGGTTACTACAAATAAACAATAAAAACGTTTATCTATATTTTACGATCTTCTAATGTTTTGTCAACAAACGTAAAATCATTTTAACGAAACAAATAAAATAGGTAAAAGGTTTGAGCCAATAGTTTACTAACACACTTATACTAAACATATCAAAACCATATCTAAACATGCTTAGTAAATAAGTTATATAAAACCAAAGACATTTTCAATCAAGTATTATTGTTTACATCTTATAGAAATGCATATGTATAACAACTAGTGTTTACATAATATGGTAATGTACATATATACTTTGTATATATTGTAATAGGTAATGTAATGCATAAAAACCAAAGTCCATGACCCATGACCCATAACCCATAATCCATTGACTAAGTACAATGAATGTTATTAGGTAAAAACCAAAGTCCATAACCCATACCCATGGAGCTTGATCCAGAACCCATGACCCATTGCATGACATCATGCATGAAGTCATGTTAAGTATTATCCATGATCCATGACCCAAAGTCCATGACCCATGACCCAAGATCCATAACCCAATATCTAGGTACATTGCATCTTGTTGGGTATCCATAATCCATTACCCATAACCTATGGTTCATAACCCATAACCCATAACCCAGTTTGCAACCCGAAATCCGGACTTAGCTGACCCAGTAGCCGGATCCCAAGGATTGCACTAGCCGGATCCCTCTAGGGAGGGATTCGTGGGACAGTAGACAATTTTTTCTACAAATAGTGAGCCATTTCTCTCTTGCTCACCACCACTTTTACACATAATCTCTCTCAGTATTGTAACATCTCTACCCCTGATCCAAAGGATCATTCTATGTAGTGTTATGTTTGTGTGATTCTCTAGGTTCCTCTTAAAGGCGAGATCACCACCTCTTGAAGACGTGCAAGCTCAAGGTCATGAGTTGCTAAGCTTCGTCATTATAAACACCACTTAAGTGTATCTTGTTGATAGTTCTTTTATCCCTCTATGGAAGTGTTGTGTTGAAGGCATTAGTGAAAGGTGCCAAGGGTGTACATTCGATATGGTGCATCAATGTACAAGATAGATAGTTTGGGTTAAAGGATATTGATATCCTTCTAGTGTTGTAACAAGGAGTGTGTCTCCTTTGGGGTAGTTGAGTTGTGGTGTAGTGTTGGGTAGTAGTTCCTCCTTTGTAATGAAACTCGGTATCTAGCCTTGTACCCGATAAAGTGTAGGTGATGTTCTGATAGGTGTGGTTCTACCTCGTGGAAGAACTCGGTGTCTAGCCTAGTATCGCATAAAGAGTAGGTGACGTTCTGAAGGCTTCTCCGCTACATTAAGGACCTTGTGCTGTGTAGTGCTTACGAACTCTCGAGTGGGGTACTCGAGGAGTGGAGTAGGGCAAGGAAGGTGTCCTTGTAGCCGAACCACTATAAATACTCGTGTCTTGGTTTTGTGTTTCTTTACTCTTTATCATTGGATTATTTACTTATATGCGTATCTATCATTATCCAACACACATATTAAATAGATTTACATAAGTCGATCTAAATAGTTTAAAATGAAGTTTTAATCGGTAAAACTATTCAACCCCCCATTCTAGTTTTCTACAGCAACCTCAAGGTCTATGAAGTAGTGTTGGCAAAAGACTATGAGGCCTTAAAAGAAAAGAAAGAGAAATACAAGTCACTAGCTCTAAAGGCCAAAAAGGAATCAGTGACGAAGACACTTCATACTCGAATAGCGATGATGAATAGTATGCTATGGCGGTAAGAGATTCAAGAAGTTCTTTAGAAGAATAATAAGGTTCGTGAAACAACCTTATGATGATAAGAAAGGCTTCCAAAATTTTAAGGAAGGCAAAAAGGAAAAGGATGACCAAAATTGTTTCAAGTGTGGTGATCCAAATCACTTCATTAGCGATTGTCCCAAAAACCCGAGTAATGAGCAAAAGGCGTTCGTTAGCGGTTCATGGTGTCCAAGTAAAGAGGATAAAGATGAGATTTGTCTCATGGATAAAGACTCTAACGAGGTACGTTACGACTCTCCTTACTATAGTAGCTCATTATTAGATGATGAATCATTAAAGTTCGAATATAACAAACTTTGAAAATAGCCTTAAAGTCATTAACAAAAACAAATATCTAAAAAGTAAAAATAGACTTTTAGAAAATGAACTTTTTGAATTAAAGGAGAAGATAAAGAGGCTTGAAAAAGGCAAAACAGCAAGTTTAGAATGCAAACTTTGTGTAGATCTCCAAATGGTAATTGATCACCTAGATTCTAAAATCACTAAACTTGGTACAAAATACTTAGATGAAATAATAGATACTAAGAAAATAAAGAATAATAAAATTGGTCTAGGCTTCGTAGAAAGTACTTATTCGACTTGTGAAGAAAAACCAACCAAATTTGTTTAAACTGCTATCCAAAATGTTTCTGAGGTGGCGGATCCTTTGAAAAGGGATCCGACCAGGAAAAAGCAAGGGATCCGGCCACCTGGTATAGCAAAACCAAAATTTGACTCAACAAAATCTTCTAGAAATGAGTTTGTAGTTGTAACTAAAAAGAAGATAGCTAATGCTACTGTTAGAAATGTTAATCAAACACATCATGGTCAAGGAATTCTAAGAAATAGACCTAATCTACGACCAACTTTCACAACACCATTCAAGAGACCAAACACTCCTTGCACAAAAAGTAGTTTTGACCAAATGAGATGGAACAATGGATTTCACAACGGTTATCAATTCCCATGTACCTAACTTTGAACCTTGGAATCAATTTCCCTTTGTGAACCAAGTAAATGGTTTGTATAAAGCAAATGGACCCATGAAATATTGGGGACAAAATTCTTGAGTTGTTTTGTGATTATAGGTTTGTCTAAAGGTTGATCTAGAACTAAATGAATGGATTAAAGGCAGTGGTTTCACAAGACACATGACGGGAAATAAAATCCTATTTTCATCCTATAAGGCTTATGTAACATATTGGTTTTCATAAACACACAATCACAAACTCAAGTATTCGAATGAATGAGGTTCTAGTGAGAGAAAGTGGACAGAAATGGGAACTTCTAGTAAGAGAAAGAAAAATGTATTATGAAGCTCCAACCCTTTGCCTTGCTAGGCAAAGGGTATTTATAGTATCTTACAATATACGCCACCTACGGGCTGTGGATCAGGCATACAGTGGGTAAAGACCCATCCGTCCTCCACGGTGTTACTTAACTTACCTACTAACTATAACTAAACGACTACGACTATGAGCTTTCTAATGATTACATATACTTGAGGTGACCGAGTATTTAACTACCAGATTTTCTAAATCCCAACAATCTCCCCCTAAGGGAGGTCACCTCAATTACAAACAGATATTATATTTTATGTGTTCTTGGATTCTTGGGTAAGTTCTTTGCTCTGTAGCTTGTAATCATTGATTATTCATATTCCTCATGTTTTGTACTTCAAGTGGAGGTCTTTAACTGATCTACGGATTAGTTATTCTTTGAGCCTTCTTAGAGATAATCAGCCACAGTAAATCTCTTGACTCATCCTTAGTTGTGTTGCCTTCGTGTGATTTTTGTGACTTTGGACCGACATGCTCACATTATTGGATCATGAAATCTTTTCATCAGAGTTATGAATGCTTCGTTGGATCATGACATTTGCATTAGCGTATCGGAAGCATAGCATGATGGTATCAGAGTGAAAGCAAACGTCTCATGTTGATATTAGAGCAAAAGAGTGTAGATGTGCACTTGTCATGATTTATTTGAACGTGAGTGTTATGTGTGAGCATGCGGTTATAGATTGACTTTTCAACTCTTAACAGCAACAACCGTCCGATGTTCCTGCAAACAACAGTTAGCAATAAAACACACGAAAGTGTCTTTGTCCACTTTCGTTGAATACGGTTGCAAGAACCACGGTTCCCCGTTGATCAGTAAATATTGCCTGTGATCAGGTTGAATTCCTAAGAATCTCCTTGACAGGGTTTCGCAGCTTGATCTAGCCATTCTCAAACCGGAGAGTCCCAAAGTAGACAACACGGAGTGAGTGAACCAGTGAATTGAGATTCACTGATTAAAGGAAAAATTGATTTGAAAAACAATCGCGTATTACTTAAGAGAAAGATTTTTGCAATACGATGAAGGTTTTATGAGAAAGATTAATTTTCAATCATAAATACCCTTTTATTTTAGAAAATTAATACACATTCGATGCTCTAGAGAAAAGAATTGTTGAGCACATGGAATGGTTTTTCAAAGGTATCCATCAAACCATTTCCTGGACCAAGGTTGATTAAAGAGTGAATCGCCCCGTCGTTTCTATCCAGTTGTCACAAGCTTGATCTTTTGGAAAGATCTCACATGTTACCCACCAACAGCTTGTTTGATGTTGGCTCTAGAAGGATTTCCATCTTCATTGTGAATACTTTTACATATCATTCGGATGTTCTGGCAATACCACAAGGATAATGCGTAGGACTCTCAATATATATATATATATATATATATATATATATATATATATATATATATATATATATATATATATATATATATATATATATATATATTCTTACTTTTTACATTGTGTGAAACAGCAAGTCTTCACAAAATTGTGTGTCCTAATGAGATTTTGTGGATGATCTCTTGGCTCTAGACTCAATAGTGCACTTTGGTTTCCTATTCGGAGACTAGGGAGAGGGTGTCATTCTTCAATATCAACTATCTCTAAGAAAAAGTCGATCTATAATGTAGGTTCCCCGTGAGAATGAAACAAATTCTTTTAAGAGAACTTGAGTAGCTTGGGAAGTTTTGTGTAGTGCGTCACTAGGTCCATGAAGTCTTGTATTCAATACCGGTGTTACCTTAGTAACCACCAGTAGCATATGTATTGAACCCGGTTTCTGGCCTAAGGTTGAATTAATGGAGGGCTATTTCTTTTCACCCTTTCACTTTTCATTTCCTTTTCGTTCTTCAACCCCTTTAGTGCTTACCGAGACTTCATTACTAAAACCTTGTTGGGTTTGTTCTAGTTCTAGCTCTGTCTTAGTCGGCACTCTTCCCTTCCTCTCACTTTTCTCTTTTTTTCATCATACCTAAGGACTTCTACACTATCTAGTGGATTGTCCCTGGGTAGATCCCTCCGGCTCTGGTGGGATCATGGGAACTAATACCTAACCTTACCTTCCTTATAACTCCAATGCATAAAGTAAAATGGTTGGTATTTTTGGTACTGTTCTTTCCGCCTTGAAACCAAATGAAAACCATTTGAAAAATCAATCAAGGTACTTGTGATATAAAATTAAAGCATTTTATACCTTAATTGTTTTTGATTTTTTAGAAATGCTCCCCCTCATCATGTGCATAGTGTATAAGAAATATTTTGGCACATGGAAGAAGGATCCAATGAAAGCTCTAATTCTTGATTATGTTTTTCTAAAATGATCATCATCACTTCCCCGATCAAATCTAGTCTTTAAATACTTTAGATAAAACATTTTGGGAAGGATGTGGTTTTCTTTTACTTGCTCCCCCTCAATATGTGCATCGAGATTCGAAAGAGTTTTGCACATATTTGAGAAAACCTGCACTTTGAGTCAAATCTTTTGTTTTAGATAGATTGTAAAACCCTAAAAATCGTAAACGAGTTGAATGACCATTTTGCCCCTCAAACTAAGTAATAATGGAAACCCGTACTCCCGTCAATCTTGTTGAATACGTTAAGAACTCATCTCATAAATAATTTACACAAAAGAAAAATAGATAAAATACACTTATGTCTACAAATTTTATTCATTTGGACTATACTACATTCATGTGCTAGATAACTAAACTAAATGTGACAAGTTAAAATGGAAAGTAAATAAAATGGAAAGTTGCTAAAAGTGGAAACCTGCTAAAAATAGAAAGCCGTCTAAAATGAGTAATCTGATCTTGATAAGTGTTATCTAATTCATATAGGTTCCGAGCAGCGGAATTTGATTCATCTTGTGACTTTACTTTCCTATTTTGCCTGCTTCGAATGAGGTACAAATATTCTATCCCTTTTCAGTAGGGGTTTCTCATGACTTTCTGATCCTTTGACTTGTTCACTTATGATATTTCATTGCTATAATTCCTTTGCTATTGACCCTCTAATATTGAACCTTTGATATGGACCTTCTGGTTATGAACTTATGCTATGAACCTTTGATATTGAACCATTGCTATTGACCCCTCTGTTGTTGAACCTCTGTTATTAGACCTCTGTTACTGAACCTTTGATATTGGACTTTGACATTTAACTGTTGCTATGAACATTTGGGTTGTGAACTACTGATATTGAATCTCTGATTATATTGACTGATATATTACTACACTGTGGACCTTTGTCTGACCCTTCAGATTGATACCCGAGCCAAATATTGTTTCCCTAACCATGAAGGTAACATGGCCGTGTCATTGATGCACCAATGGCATGACTCTAGTGTGTACGAGTGATGTTACACACCGTCCCCTTTCTGTTATATGATTATGAGCTCAAGATATATGATTGGCCACTATGTTTCTGCGAGGGCGTATGGATGCATCCTAGATTTGTACTGTACTGTTATTGATATTGATTGATCTGTTCTAGTGATGTGGTGCGTGTGTTCAATACACCCCCTCACAGTCTGGGAGCTAGCTACTCCATTGGTTACTGAGGTCTCCCCTCCTATTGGTCTGGTATTTCGAGGTCACCCCTCCGAATACGATGGTTACTATTGATTACTGGGCTGCTATTGCCACTACTGATATTACTATACTGTACTGTTGGCTCGGGATAGATTTCTGACAACCCTTACATTGTTGATATACCTATATTGTACCTTCTATATTCCCCAATGCACCATATTCTGTATTAATTGTCCATTACTCTGTACCCTTATGTGACTCACTCTACTACCGTGATATATATTCCATTGCATTGATCAGTCATACTCTGATTCCGTTACTACAGACTATCATTCCATTCACATACAGGGTTATTAGATAATTACTAAATTTGATTATGCTATTTATTTTTTATGTGGCTAAGTTTACCCTGCTATTATATGATTAATATGCGATTATATGATTCAACTTTTGTTATCTGACTATATGTTATCTTACTGTTATGTGACCCTTTGATTGGTCTGGTGATCATGTGCGAGTGTAATTAGTTGATTTATTTGTTTATCATGGATACCTTCGTTTAATTATGTTCATGGGCTATTGATTATCCGTTGGTGTTCTTATTGCTACTTGTTGACCTGCAATGCTTATATATCTGTTATGATACTGTTATGTTATTAACTATGTGTTATTTGACTTGCGTGATTGCCATGATCACTTCCTAATTACTTGCTTCTGCTAGCTTTTAGATTTCCGTTTGGCTAATATGTTGTCTGATTTCCTGATTACTTGTATGCCTGGTTTGTATGTGCTTTTATATATGTCATCGATGTTTTGCTTTGCTTCGTTTTCCTTGTTATCTGTTCTTTCAGGATATCTGTATAATTTTATTTCTGCAGGATCCTCATTGACTCATTGTTCTTAATTTGTTGTGACCTTGTTATCGGATTCCTTGTTTCATTTTGTCTCTCTGATTCTGTTTAGCTTTCATTCTGTCATATCTGTTCACTAGGCTTTTTAAGCTCAACCGCATTTCTTTTCCTGCGGCAGGTTTTAGGTTGGAAGATGGGCTTTGATGGGCTGAGAGTTGGATTATCTGAGTGGACTGATCATAGTTACCTTATTATTTTAGGACTTATTTTGATGGGCTATTGTTTTGAGATTTTTTTCTATTTTAGACATATTAGATTTTAGTATTTTCTTTGTAAGTCATTCGTTTATATGACTTGGTAATTTATTTATATAAGGCTTCCGCTTGTAAAATTTTATTTGTATGTTCTGATATGACACCAGAACGTGACACTTCTACCTTTGCCGGTTTGGGGTGTTACAAATATTGTTTCCCTATTGTTTCCCTAACCATCTTACCATTATTGAACCTCTGTTATTGGACCTCTGTTACTTAAACTTTGATACCCGAGCCAAATATTGTTTCCCTAGCCATGTTACACACCGTCCCCTTTTTGTTATATGATTATGAGTTCAAGATATATGATTGGCCACTATGTTTCTGCGGGGGCGTATGGAAGCATCATAGATTTGTATTGTACTGTTATTGATATTGATTGATCTGTTCTGGTGATGTGGTGCGTGTGTGCAATACACCCTCTCACAGTCTAGGAGCTAGCTACTCCATTGGTTACTTAGGTCTCCCCTCCTATTGGTCTGGTATTCTGAGGTCACCCCTCCGAATACGATGGTTACTATTGATTATTGGGCTGCTATTGCCACTACTGATATTACTGTACTGTACTGTTGGCTCGGGATAGATTTCTGACAACCCTTACACTGTTGATATACCTATATTGTACCTTCTGTATTCCCCAACGCACCGTATTCTGTATAAATTGTCCATTACTTTGTACCCTTATGTGACTCACTCTACTACCGTGATATATATTCAATTGCATTGATCTGTCATTTTCTGATTCCGTTACTACAGACTATCATTCCATTCACGTACCGGGTTGTTAGATTATTACTGAATTTGATTATGCTATTCATGTTTTATGTGGCTACGTTTACCCTGCTATGATATGATTAATATGCGATTATATGATTCAACTGTTGTTATCTGACTATATTTTATCTTACTGTTATGTGACCCTTTGATTGGTCTGGTGATCATGTGCGAGTGTAGTCAGTTGATTTATCTGTTTATCATGGATACCTTCGTTTAATTATGTTCATGGGCTATTGATTATCCATTGGTTTTCTTATTGCTACTTGTTGACCTGCTATGCTTGTATATCTGTTGTGATACTCTTATGTTATTAACTGTGGGTTATTTGACTTTTGTGATTGACATGCTCACTTCCTAATTACTTGCTTTTGCTAGCTTTTAGATTTCTGTTTGACTTAAATGTTGTCTGATTTCCTGATTACTTGTATGCCTGGTTTGTATGTGCTTATGTATATGTCATCGATGTTTTGCTTTGCTTCATTTTCCTTGTTATCTGTTCTTTCTGGATATCTGTATATTTTTGTTTATGCAGGATCCTCATTGACTCATTGTTCTTAATTCGTTGTGACCTTGTTATCGGATTCCTTGTTTCATTTCGTCTCTCTGATTCTGTTTAGCTTTCGTTTTGTTATATCAGTTGACTGGGCTTTTTAAGCTCAACCGCATTTCTTTTCCTGCGGCAGGTTTTAGGTTGGAAGATGGGCTTTGATGGGCTGAGAGTTGGATTATCTGAGTGGTCCTAGTTACCTTATTATTTTGGGACTTATTTTTATGGGCTATTGTTTTGAGATTTCTTTCTATTTTAGTCATATTGGATTTTAGTATTTTCTTTGTAAGTCATTCGTTTATATGACTTGGTAATTTATTTATATAAGGCTTCCGCTTGTAAAATTTTATTTGTATGTTCTGATATGACACCAGAATGTGACACTTCTACCCTTGTCGGGTTGGGGTGTTACATAGATGCTCCCCCTTAACATGTGCATGGAAAATTTGAAATCGTTTGGCACATGTAGGAAGGAGTGCCTTTATTACTTTTCTAAAGCACTCACCAACTTATCCGTGTATTTTATATTTAAATCACAAACTCTCCCCTGATCACAATTTTCAAACCCTTTGAGATTTGGGATCCCAATTGATTTAAATTATTTTAGAAAACTTTTTGTGGGGAGATGTGACTTCAATTTAAGAACACTTAACTGATAAGGATTAGATTTTAAACTTTAATCTCCATTGATCTAACATGCTCATTGTGACAACTCGTAAATTCCTCAATGCGTCGTAATTGGAGAAAACATCAATTAGAGCGACCGTTTTAACTTATTTGAGATACGAGTAATATTATATATCGTTTTTATTGGAAATAATATTTTAAAAACATTGGCGTAACTCTCGAGACTTGAATCCCTCGTTTGCTAGTCCAAACGAGCCCCCGAACCTAATATATCACAAGTTTTGCAAAGTTACATCTAGGGTATAGTTTACATTTCCGCCCCTAGAGTTTCAAATGAACTAGTTTGGTCCCTCCTAAGTATATAAATACCCCACACTTCACAGATTATCTCATTTCACCATCTTTCTTTCTCTCACTACAAAACATACACACATATTTCGTCCCACCTCTCTCTACAAATTCCGGCCACCACCCACCTAGGGTTCTGGAACCGTCACATTTTCCGGCCAACTTTCCGGCGACCGCTAATAGTTACACCGCCACTTCTAAATGATAGATCGGGGTCTTGTGACCCCGTTTATGAATCGTATGCACCCTCAAAGCCCACGACGCGCCCCAATTCTAAGAATTAAGGGTCGAAATTATTTGGGTTTCAAGGATAACGAGTCTAAAAGGTTCTAGCTTGGTGGTTACGAGTAGTACTCGTTGAGGATACCACCCACGCTCTCAGCCTCCTCTCATTTTTCTCTTCTTCCTCTCAGTAAAAGGCACCCGCCTCATATTCTTTTTATTTTCTGTTTTGATTCTGTCCTATAATGGTTGTGTTTATATTTTCATGGCTAAAAACAACTATAAAAACGTGAGTATAAAAAGTGTTAAACAAGGTAAAAAAATGTTTTGACAAAACGTTCGTGTGGCATGAACTAGTTGCGGAGGTTATCGTGTCATTTTTAATTAGAGCAGATTATGTATTTGTTGTCTTGGAACTGATTTGATTGTGGTGTTTTGAGGTCATGGTAGTTTTGCGTTGAGTTGACTCGCTGAGTCGAGTTGGCTTAGCCGGGTCAGATTAACCGGGTCGGGTCAGTAAACATCAACTAATAACTGCGGGCGCAATTAACTGATTATTGGTAAGTAAAATTATACTTGTCATATTGTCTAATATGAAACATATTGGATTTCACAAACACATCACATAACAATATATGGTTCGAATATGAGTAGGTTTTAGAGAGAGAAAGTGGAAGGTGGGAGCCTTTCTAGAGAGAGAAAGTGAAAGAAAACATAGAAGGTTAGATTAGAATGAAAGGTCCAACCCTCTACATTGGGAAGTAGAGGGTATTTATAGTTTTACAAAATACGCCATCCTGACGGGCTGTGGATCAGGCATACAGTGGGTAAAGACCCGTCCGTCCTCCACGGTGTTGCTCTAAACTAAATAACTAACTAACTAGTAAATAACGTAATGTCTACGAGCTAACATATGCTAGACTAGAGTTGGGGTGACCGACTTTCTACTATGGATTTTCCAATTCCTAACAATCTCCTCGTAAGGGAGGTCACCCCATGCTCGAGCTCGTAGACTTCAATTCTTCAATATCCGCAATCTTTGTGCTTTAGCAGTGATTCTTCAAAGTCCAAGTGCTTTGTACTTTTAGTGGAGGTCTTTGTGCTGATCCATGTTTGGTGATTCATTAAGCCAGGTTAGAGATCATCAGCCACAGCAAATCTCAGGCTCATCCATTATAGCATCGCCATTATGTGAAGTTGTGACTTTCGGACCGACATGCTCACATTTTGGATCATGATATCTTCTCATCAGAGTTGCGGAAACTTTTGTTGATTCATAATATTTCCAGCAGTGTAGCAGAAGCATGGATTGAAAATATCAGAGTAAGTTGATGAAGATATGCACTTATCATGATTTCTTTAGATTGTGAAAGCGACGTGTGAGCATGCGGCAATGGATTGACTCCTCAATTCTGATCAGCTGCAACCATCCAAATGTACCTGCAAACAACAGTTAGCAATAAAACATAAGAAAGTGTCTTTGATCACTTTCGTTGAATTGAGGTACATGGCCCACGGTTCCCCGTTGATCAGTACAAGTACTGCCTGTAATCAGGTATAATTTCGTAGAATCTCCTTGACAGGGTTTCGGAGCTGTTCTAGCTGTTCTCAAACCGGAACGTCTCAAAGAAGACAACACGGAGTGAGTGAACCAGCAAATTGAGATTTACTGATTGATTAAAAATGATTTGAAAACAATCGCGTATTGCTTGAAGAAAGAGTTTTGCAATACGACGAAGGTTTTATAAGAAAAATCAAATTTCAATCATAAATACCCTTTTAATTTTGAAAACTTAATACACAGTCGATGTGCAATAGAAAAGAGTTTGAGCACACCAACCGGTTTTTCAAAGGTATCCGTCAATCCATTTCCTGGACCAAGGTTGATTCAAGAATGAATCGCCCAATCGTTTCTATCCAGTTGTCACAAGCTTGATCTTTAGAAAAGATCTCACATGTCACCCACCAAGAGCTTGTTTGATGTTGGCTCTAGAAGGATTTCCATTTTCATCGTGAATATTTTTACATACCACTATGATGTTCTGGCAATACCACAAGGATAATGCGTAGGACTCTTAAAATATATTCTCACTTTCCACATTGTGTGAAACAGTGAGTCTTCATTAATTGTGTCCTAATGAGATATTGTGGATGGTCTATTGGCTTTAGACTCGATTGTGCACATTTGGTTCCTATGCCGGAGACTAGGGAGAGGGTCTCCTTCTTCAATATCAACAATATCTAGGAGAAGGTCGATAGATTATGTCGGTTCCTCGTGAGAATGAAACAAGCCCTTTTAAGAGGAACTTGAGTAGTTTGGGAAGTTTAGTGCAGTGCGTCACTGGGTCCATGACGTCTTGTCTTCAATACCGGTGTTACCTTGGTAACCACCAGTAGCATATGTATTGAACCCGGTTTCTGCCCTAAGGTTGAATTATTAGAGGGCTATTTCTTTTCACCCTTTTCTCATTTATTTTTTTTTCATTCTTCAACCCCTTTAGTGCTTATAGAGACTTCATAACTAGAACCTTGTTGGGTTTTATTCCAGTTCTAGCTCTATCTCAGTCCGCACTCTTCCCATATCTCACTTTTCTCCCTTTTTCATCATACCTAAGGACTCTACACTATCTAGTGGATTGTCCCTGTGTAGATCCCTCCGGCTCTGGTGGATCGTGGGAACGAATACCTAACCTCACCATCATTATAACTCCGTGCATAAAGTAAATTGGTCGGTCTTTTGGTACAGTTCTTTCCTTCTTGAAACCACTTGAAAAATCATTTGGAAAATCAATCAAGGTACTTGTGATATAATATCAAAGCATTTTGTACCTTTATTGTTTTGATCTTTTAGAAATGCTCCCCCTCAACATGTGCATATGATTAAATTGTTTAGCACATGGAGGCAAGAGTTCTTTTGAAATAAATTCTTGATCACAATTTACATGGAAAAAGCCATTTGATTTTCTTTGGTAAATTCTCCCCCTCAATATGTGCATAGGATATTTGAAATCATTTTATCACATAGAGGAAAGAGTTCTTTGAAGTACTTTTCACGATTGCCAGTATAAATCATTCGCTCCCCCTCAATATGTGCATCGATATATGAAAGAGTTTGACACATATTAGAGATAACTTGCACTTTGAATCAAAACGTTCATCTTTTATCAAATTTCATAATTAAATCACAAATTCTCCCCCGATCAAAAATATCAAACCCTTTGAGATTTTGGATCCCAAGTGATTTAATAAGGTTTAGAAAACATGGGAGAAAATGTGGCCAGGTTTAAATACTCATCTTGTTTTTGGATAAATCATCCTCCTCAACATGTGCATTGTGTATTTGAAATCGTTTGGCACATGGAGGCAGGAGTGCCTATAAAGGACTAAAACCGATTCCATTAAAACAGATTTGAGATTTGAATCACGATCTCTCCCCCGATCAAAAATTTCAAACCAATTGAGCTTTTGGATCCCAATTGATTTAAATCATTTAGAAAAGTTTGGGGAAAGACGTGGCTTGATTTAATTTTGAAAAATGACAGATAAGGACCAATTAAAGACATTAAAGATTTTTAGTGTCAGGTATGATTGTTTTAAGAGATCTTTAAGTAAAATAAAACAATTTCACAATCAAACAAGAACAGAAAAAATTTCATTTTGAAAGATCTTTGAGTTTTAAAGAAAATCATACCATGACATAAGATTAAATCTTTAGATCACCACTTTATGTTGTACAAACCGGACTTTTATGAAGAAATATCGTTTGAAAATATTTAATTTGAAATCACTTATGATTTGACAAAATAAAGTTCGGTTGATTTCAAAACTTTGAGTCCGATTTATTTTCAAACCAATATTTTTCCATTTTCAAAACAATATTATTCAAAAATTGTTTAAAAAATGGTATCATCAGTACTTGTCCTGCATAAAGATACGTTAGGTGGTTGAGAAGCTTTTGTTGTTGCTGTAGGGCTGGAAGAAAACCGGCTGCTGATGCAGTGAGACTTCTGACGTTGCATTTGTCATGCCAACTCTTCATAGAGGTCCAATTAAGCTCCGTTTCTTCATTTGATGATGAAGAAAACCATCTGCTGATGCAGTGAGACCTCTTACATTTCATTTCATGCCAAATCTCCATAGAAGTCAAATGATGCTCCGTTTCTTCATTTGTCGACCCAAGATATAGTTACCCTTTCCTTTCGGCATCCAATCATCTTCAATTGTGGGATCCGGATCGGGAACATTCTTATATAGCAATATACATGCATACGTTAGTGAACACACATACAGATATATGGTGGTCGACATCAACAAACAACAATCGACTAATAAAAGTCAATTCAACATATCAATCAGTTCATATAAAGCATGGGAATAATGTGTTTATCAAAACTCTAATCATCTAATCCTAACAATCATATCCTAGGCACCTGGTCCTTCAACGTAGGTTAACATGATTTTTCAGTTAAGCATTTTAGGATAATTAGATAAGTCCGATAGATGATATAAATTTGAAAACATTCTCCCCCTCAATCAACGACTCATTTTCTGAAAATTTTAAAAGCGCTGAAGTCATTGATTGAGTTTGCAAATTTTATAAAAACACTGAATCTGATTGTTTTTAAAGCAACTCATTTACCACCATTTTGTTAAAACAAATATTTTTCTGAAGAATTTTAGAAAGAAAAATATTTGAGTAGGAACAGCAGTCCTTCGACATACTTTCCTCATTTGTTTTAGGATAAGTGAATGAATTTTTTGAAAAATTGGTTTAGCGCAACACTTTCCTTCTTTGAAGAACGGGTTACTATCAGAAATAATAGCAAACCATGGTTTAAGCATGGGTTACAGTCTGAAATAACTGCAAGCCATATTTTGAGACATATTTAGAAAGAAATATTTACACCTCCTACTCGAACTTCATCTAAAGTCCCGTGCCATTATTGAATGACATTTCTAAGACCGTAGATGTTATCGATACCAGAAGACATATCTTGAGAAAACATATTTTTGGTATTTTTCAATTTTCTGATTTTTATGGGATTTTGTTGATTTTATATTTTTCTATTTAGTTTTTGTTGGTTTTATATTTTTGTATTTTGCTTTTTGAAAATTATATACAAAGATAGAGAAATAGTTTAAGAAGATGATGATACGAGTACCGAGATAAGGAAATCTATCAGCACTTTGTAAAAGATAGAAGACATCATCTCTTAAACTTTCACCACCAAAGCATTTGAGGCTCTTGAATCGCCGCAAGAACTTGAGCCTTCAAAAAGTGAATCTTTGGTAGCTTCCCCCCAAACAGACAATCCACGTAAAAAGACCATTTCCCACAAGAAGAAGAAGTGAAGCAAACAGTCTAATTGTATGAAGCTCAAGAACCCAAAAAAAATGATAACACCGAAGTAACAAGTTAACACGGATCATTTCTGTGGTTATCAAACCCGAAATAAATGATTAAGCCCATTCACATGAACCTGTTGTGCGTCCCTGATGTACACGTAACTCTTCGAGTTTGAGCATTTGTCTGTTGAGGGGAACAACATATCAACATCTTCATTATACAAAGTGCATTCCAGTTATCTTACATATAACCATTTAGCCCATAATGTACACATGTACCCGACAAGAATAGAGACGAAGACATCCAAGAAACATGTTGAGTCACTGATCATCTATACAGATTTCAACTCCAGAATAACCGATTAAGCCCGATCAAGTGAACATGTTGTGAGTTCCTGATGTACACATATCTCTCCCCCATGATGGTTGCGATCTCATCAGAATCATCATAACAATGTGTACATGAAGGTAAAACCGGAGGCACTTTACCATTAATCATATCGAAGATGTCGATAAGCAATTTCATCTCACGTTCCAAATATTCTTCTCATATTTCTTCCTACTGAAGGCTAAGATAGCACATACCAAAAGTATCCAGAGACCACTTCCCCCCAAATGGTTGGAATAATACATCCTTCCCCCAAATAGTTGGAATAATACACCAAAGGCTATGAGTAAACACTGAGTATCTCTACGGTTATGACATTTGTCTTTCCCGGGATTACTTCAATAGAGAAGAAGTATTAGGTTCATCATGTGTACTCGTTGTGTAATTAGATGTATGTCTCCTTCCCCCTTGTTGGTTTTGATACCTCAGAATCAGCAACACATTATACATACCGAATATTCTTGAAATAGAGAAGAACAAGAATTAGCTCAAATGAATCCAGTGAGAATCAACTGTTACAGAAACTCTCCCTGACTATCTTTACCAACCCATATGTAGACAATTTGAAGTTACCACTGAAGAAGAAAACCCGATATACCAAACTTGAAACTGAAGTCGAATTCCTCGCATTTGTATCTTAAGCTTGCACTTAATGATGGAAGAACGGTGTCGAGAATCTATGCTTCAAGCAAATATCTAAGTACTCACTACTCAAACAAAGTATGAGACATTAACACCTCTTGAGATTATCCACATCGTCATCTGCATGTGACACTGAGTAAAACAACGTAACTCCTAATAGTGATAGTTAACCAGGTCTTCAACCAACCACCCCGACTGCTGGTAACTATATAAACCAAGTCTTCAACTTAAAAATCTTAAGACCGAGCAAGTTATCAAATAAGAACACGCCTTTGTTGAAAGTCAACTTCAATCTCAAATAAGTGATAAATGATTAACTCTGAAGTCATCAACTTGTGTCAAATGCCCAACACGTGAAAACAACATACAATCAGATGTACATTGACCCACTGAATGAACCGCAACAAATGATTCCTCAACATCAATGCATTCTTCCTAAAGGTATACATGTAGAGACTGATCTGGAAGATTCACCAATAATGTCTTCGAGCGGATGAGGTAGACATTTTCCTTAATGTTCATGTGGTTGATTTATAGTGTGCATAATCAGAGGAATAATATTCCGTGAAGATTTGGCAAATGAATACCAAAGAGCGGATCATTATTCATGAACATTAATCCGTGAAGATTTGGCAAAGGAATACCAAAGAGCGGATCATTATTCAATAGTACATCTATAATATCATGATAGTCATTATCAACGCCTTTTAAAATAACTGGAGATAAGGTTTCTTGAGAATTCTTGAGAATCTAGATGATCAACATTCGTTGGAGGTTGGAAGTACTCATCAAACATATCTTGAAACAATGAATCCCTGTTATCCTTAGAAAGTAAAGCATTAGGCATTGAAGGAGAGTCATATGACCATAATTCAAGCATCCATCAACATATAGTATATGCACTCTTCTCCCCCTTAAAAATTGCATCCGAAGTTGCCATTTTTGATTTAAACAAGTGAATAAGAATATACACCAATGAACGTAGATCCACTTGAGGGTTGAAAGAGCTTGGAAAAACATGAAGCTTGTTGATGAAGAATGTCGATGAGAATGGTCATACTCATGAAGATTTCTCTTCTTTTGAAGATAAAGCGCACTGAAGCATACACCTTTCTTTTCTTTGAGGAACGGGGCCTGAAGTGTTATCTGAAGACACCATAATGATGAAGTACGAGGCCAGAACTGATGTGAACAGACGTCATTGCCGGTTTGAATATCAAGGTTGAGTTACTTAGACCCGTGAGTTATGAGATATCAATCCGTTTGTTATCCATACTTTAAGCCAGTCCATGTAGTGAAGGATCGAAGTATCTGCAACTGAGTAAGGACTACCTACACTAACATTACCAGCTTGATTGCATATATATTGGTTAGTGACATTAGTATCCAAACCCTTTGTGGTTTCACGGTCAACCTAGATTTTGCCATCGGTAAATAGCTTTCCGATAGGTATCCACCTAAGTCCAACCTCCTTAAACATTCTACCAGACGGTATCCACTTAAGGTAAGGTCTAGGATTGTTAGGCTTCTTGTACATAGTGGAAGACTTATCGCTATTCCTAGTTTCCAAAGATTTAGTAGTTGGTAACCATCTAGGCAAAGTTTTCGGTTTATTTTGCTTCATATGCACTGAAGATGACTTAGTGTAAATCCTAGACTTAACATGTTGAACCTTTGCATGAGAATTTACTTTATTCAGGGATTTTGTGAAACAATTATCATGATTTGCATTAAAGATACATTTCAGACACTTCGAGCAAACAACTTGTTTGGATTCAGAAATGGATCTAGATTTCTTAGAGTGATATGCTTTAATCGAAACGCAACTAATCTTAGATCCAAGCCAATCCCTAGTCTTAAGAATAGTGTTCCTAGGTAGTGGTTTAGAACTACTAGCGGTGCCTTGAAATCTCGAAGAGTTCATCACCCTAGGTCTTGCACCTAAAATTCCGTCTGTTCGAATCTGTGCCTTCTTTCTAGCCATTTCTAGATAAGAGTTCTTATACAAGTCATTCATAGCATTTTTCCTAGGCAACTAAGGTGAAGTGACTGATTTTGTCAAAACTTGTTTCGTATCAACTTGGGAGGCAAATCGCGTTTTTGAAAATTTTGGTCGTTCAGATCTAAACGCATTCGGTTGTCTAATAACAGGTTTCCCCAAGATTGATGGTTTTGCAAACTTAGTGTTCACACTATTCCCTGTTGTTTTTCTAAGCTCATTCTTTAAGGAAACTATTGTGAAACTCTTATCCTGAAGTGGAGCTTTGAGTTCATCAATATTGGCAATCAAAGAGTTTGTTTGTTCCAATGACTTAGTTCTAGCTTCTTTGACAGAGTCACTTAGTTCTATGTGATGCTTTTTCAAAGACTCATTTTCCTTTAGTAATTTGGCCACACAAATTGCTAATTCATCATTTCTCATTTTAATATCATTAGTAGCATTAACATCAGAATTACTTGTAACCAAATTGTTTTTCACATGCATATCAGAAATATGTTTCTTCAAATTGCAGATTGTCGAGTTTTTGTCCTGAAGCTGAGCTTTTAAATCATTTATTTCAAAAAATTCATGAAATTCAAGGAATTCCATATTGTTTCAAGGTTTCACAGTTTGAAAACTTTCTTCTTTTCTTTGGATTGCAATTTCAAGTGAAATGCAATGTTTTACAAGTTCTGAGAATTTATTAAAAGGTTCATCAAAAGTTATCTTATCAACCATATCATTAGTTTTGAAACACTTTATCTCAGACTCAGCTTCAGTTACAGAACATGTATCAAGAACATGTTCTGTGATGTGATCAGTTTGCACAAGAGTAATTTCAAATGCATTATGTTGAACAGTTAAGGGTACCTCATCACTTGACACATGTTCATTTATCGGTCTGACATCTGCATCCTCATCATGTGTAGCAAGAATCACTGAACTACTGGCTGTGTCAAACTTATCTGTATCTGAACCTCTGTGTTCAGCTCCAACTGATCCATCATGTGATGCTTTACCCGACTCAACACTACAATCTTTTGATTGTGCCTGACATTCATCCCCCTTTCTGATTACTGCATCCACTTCTTGTGTGATAGGAGTTACTGAACCGCTGGTTACATCATTCTTTGTTGTCTCTGTTATTCTACATTCAGCAACATCCGATCTTTCAACTGAAACATTACTCGACTCATCACAACAGTCTGTCAACTTAACCAGACTCTCATCTATATTTTCTTCTTTCTGAGTAACTTCCTCAATATACTTATCCACATTATCCATGAGATGGATAAGTGTCTCTATGAACACGCTAATTTCCATTCCAGTGTGTCTCTTGAAAGACATTTCAGTCATGTCTTGATCATAATCTGATGTAAATTCCCCACTGATGAATGACTGAAATTGGTTGTGGATCACTTGAAGTGCAGCACTGGAACTATCCTTTTGAACCTTTTTATTATCAAGTTGTTGTTCCAATTGTTCTAAGTTCAACAGTAATGTACCCGTTAATGTGGATAAATCTTGACGGAAAAGGGCAATACATGTTCGTTCCGTTGTTGTGGGTAGAAGTAACATGAGGTGAGAGTGAAGTTGTTGATAGGGTATAATGCAACATTCCTTTTGCATGGCATTCTGTAGCATTAGCAGGTGCAATTCATTCTCATTGTACTCAGAACATGAAGATCTCACATCCTCATTGATTAATTCAAACATCTTTAACCGTTCAGTGTAGCATACATTATCATTGTTGTCCACAGCATCATACAATTTAAGTACTTCCGAAATCACTGGGTCAGTAGTGTAAGACATGATGTTGTAGTATGCACGGGATTTTACAAGTCTATGATTTAAACCGAGAAATAGATTCTTTCGCGGGATTTTACAAAATCAAGAAGAAACCGTGATACAATGACCAATAGAACGTGTTAAGATAACTGATGGACCCACACAATGATAGAGGATTATGTGTTAGGAGTGATGATTGTTTGAAGGATTAGCTGAAGTGTTATTTGGTTGTGAATTGGTTTTGTTAATGCACGCTTTTACGGTGAAATTTAGGTCTAAAAACTTAAAAGCTCAATAACTTCCTTTCGGAGAGGATTTGGGCCTCGAAAAATTCGTTTCACAACATCGTCGTGAAACCTCACAATATTCAGCCTGTTCCGGTCGTTTTGACAGGTATTTCGCTGAAAACGGAGTTACGGATCAAAAGTTATGGCCGTTTGAAGTTTTGACGTAAAAAGTCAACTTTGGTCAAACCTCTTCTTAAGACAAATCGCTACAGAAACAATAATTAACCAAGTCGCTAAGTAACAACTCGCTAAAGGCTCAAGTCACTGTGAACCAAGTCGCTAAAGCAACAACTCGCTAAGCTGACAAGTCGCTAAAGAACAACTCGCTAAGTAGACAAGTCGCTAAGGAACAACTCGCTGAGAGATCAAGTCGCTAAAGAGTAACTCGCCAGTAACAACAAAGACAAGTCGCTACAAATAATAAAGACAAGTCGCTACGTCAACCAAGTCGCTAGCCGAAGTGGTGTCTCCACTACTTTGTACTGTTTGTCGTCTTGTCTCAATAGACAAGTCGCTAGGGCACAAATCGCTACCACTTCAACTACAAGTCGCTACCAACTAACGAAGCAAGTCGCTACGAAGAAAAATACTCCGAGACTCAAGTCGCTAGGTTGAAAAACTTAAATACAACCCTTTTCAATCCAAAACAAGCCCAACCACAGTGATTTAAGCTTTCCAAATCAAAACCCAAGCACTTACAATGATCCTAAACACAAAAGTACACTCAAAATTCAAACTTTAACACAAGAAATGATCCAAATGATGCAAAAACCACTAAACTTTTTTAAACCCAAAAACCATATAAAACCACTAGAAATCAAAGGATATGTAAGAGAGATGATCAAACCATGGCTCTTGATACCAATTGAAACATATTGGATTTCACAAACACATCACATAACAATATATGGTTCGAATATGAGTAGGTTTTAGAGAGAGAAAGTGGAAGGTGGGAGCCTTTCTTGAGAGAGAAAGTGAAAGAAAACATAGAAGGTTAGATTAGAATGAAAGGTCCAACCCTCTACCTTGGGAGGTAGAGGGTATTTATAGTTTTACAAAATACGCCCTCCTGATGGGCTGTGGATCAGGCATACAGTGTAACACCCCCAAAAATGGTTTGCAGCGGAAGAAAAAGTTTCTGGGATGCTACTCAGTTGGATCATAACACAAGTGAAAAATAATAGACTTTTTCGTAAAATATTTCATTTATGTGGTAAAACAAGTTTACAAAGTTGAATTGTTGCAGAAAAATGACTCATTATCAAAATGTGGTCCCCATTTGTAAATCAGAGTCATCTATGACCATGCCATGCTAATGCCCAATCGCCTCCAGAGTTAGCTATCGCCTTTTTAATACCTGAGATAAACATGCTTAAAAAGATCAACACAACGTTTGAGTGATATTCATAGGTTTAGTAAATAGTTGAACACAAGTTAAAGATGATAATTGCTTCGAAGACAATTACCATAGAAAACAGAGATTATTATTATGCACTAAGCTCATGAAACCAATACTAACTGCATACACCTAATTACTGGTGTAAGTAAATAAAATTGCCCCCAAGATGTAATAGCCAATTACATAGAGATACCAAATATAGTGCGCCCCGGTTATTTCCGATAACCGAGTCGGGGTCGTCAATTCCCATAGTACTATCCACAATATTTGCGTTCACTCGCAAGTGATTAATGGTTCATGATGAAGGGGACTTTTGGCAGGCAACTTAGGCTATAATAATAATAATCATGCAAGCATGCATTTTAAGAAAAGTCTTGTGTTCTAGTTTATAGCATGTATCTCCCCCAAGAGTTTATAAAACAGTTAAAAGAGTAAAAGTGGGGCTATGAACTCACCTTAGTGATACGGTAGAAAATGCACAACAATAGCAAGTACGATATGACAACGGCTTCAACACGAAACCTAGATATAATATGGAAAGTCTTAGATAATATATTCTGTTTACGACCCTAAATGGTAATGTCTGAAAAATGATTTCCTATGAGATACTTGTATTTTTTTAACTTGTGTGGAAAAGCTTATAGTTCAAAAATTAAATGTTTTCAAATACCTTCTCATGTGTTTGTGTTACGTAGCTTGTGTGGACGTTATTGACGTGCATAAAATGTAGTTGTGAAAATATTTCTTAAGTGTTGGCTCTTGGAATGGATATGGGAAAATGTATACGAAACTTTCGTATAGAAGTTGGTTCGAATAATGGCTTAAGTGTTATCGAAGTGGGGAATAAATACAAGTCGAATTGTATTTATTAGATTTGTTAGATTTCGAGGTGTGAAAATATATATACAATATATATTTATCGGAGTTGTGGGAAAATAATATATTTGGATAAATGTGATATTTATAGTTTACGGGGATGAGGTCATCAATAAAATATGTATTAAACATATTTATTTAACAAGAAGTGATAATAATGTATAAGTTTATTAAGCTTATACAAGTTTTTGAAAGAAGAGTGTTAAAGTGTTTAAATTTATAAAAGTTGTAAAGATTAAGGTAAGTTATAAACTTATAAAAGTCTCCTAAGAAAATGTCAAATCGGTTAAAGTTGAGGGTCTGAAAATATATATTTTTAATACAAGTTATAAAACTTATAAAGTTTTAAGATAAGTAGCAACCATTTAAATTGGAGAGGCAGAAATTGTAAATACTAATATAAGTGATAAGACTTATTAAAGTTTTTGGAAAAGATAACAAGTTATTTGATGTTGAGGGGCCAGGGATGTTAAAATCGTGTTTTAGTAAAAATACCAAAAGGATCACAAAATTTGCCATGGGCAAGGTTCGAACTTGGGTTGCCTAGGTGATGGTTAAGTGAGTCTACCATATGAGCTAGGGGGTGTTTCGTACTTCTCCCTACAGCCCAAACATTCTTAAGGAACATTGGACCGTTTCATTTTAAAAGTTTTCTCCCTAGTATACTGATCATGTGTGTTTTGCATGTAAACGTTTTATGTTTTCTTTCTTCTCAATCTTGTTTCACCACCTTTTTTTTGAAAGTGTTTCAAAGGTTGTTATAAGCTATAATAAGCTGTTGTCATTCGAATAAGCTCCTCAACCAATCATTGGGCTGCAAGGCCTAACTATCGATCTCATTTCTTATTTGAATGCCGATAGCTTTGGGACTTCAAAAGGGGTTTGTGAAATATGTTGTGAACACTTTGACTAGCTAACTCGTCGTTCACCAAGTACTTATTCGAATAAGCACTTCAACAAGCTATGTCATGATTTCGTTGGGTCATATGACCCGGTATGGTTTGGTGAGTTTGTTAAGAACCCGATACAAGTTTTTAACCCGATTACCCGTAAAACGTTTACTAACTAGTTTTACATTTGATAGTTCATATTTATCGTTCGTAATCTCCATATCTTCCTAAGCTAATTCATAATAGTCGAGTTTAAGCAAAGTTGCTGATGTGCTTCCATTACTAACGAAAGCATGCCCATATAAACCGAATATGTACATTTTGCAAGCGTAGAAGCTTGTTGCTAGTAATGTATACGTATAAACCAAAGGAGGGTCAAGTGTGTTTACAGTGAGAACGTAAACGAGATTTAATAAAACTCATTTTGCTAGTCCACACAAGTATTAAAATGATAACATATACTCATATACTTATATATAGTTGCGTTGATACGTATATATAGTGCAAAAGATTTGAATGATACGTTTTACACGTTACAAGGTTAAGAGCAGATTCATAGAACGTATAGAACGGGAGTCGAGACACTTACGACACCGCTAGTGGGTGGTGATGAGTTCGCGAGACATGAAACGAACGCTTGAACTAGAGAAATCAACCCGTAACCTTCCAAACTGATAACCCGATATCCATTAGTTGATGATGCCTTTCTTCCTAGTTTCTTCTTGACAGTTTGAGAGTGAGTGTGATGAGAATATGTGAGTTGAGAGTGTGAGAGTGAAATTGATGAAGGTGGGTGTGTGAATCCCCTTGTTGTTTGACAGCTTATATAAAGAAAACAATGTAGAAGAGTTTTATTATACTTTCTTGATGGAGCTCTTGTGAAGATGCAAAACAAGTAAATCGCTTTTGAATTGGAAAACCCATGTGGTCTCCTGACTCTCGCTGGGAAAAGAGAGAAACAGAAAAGTGATGGAGACACATCAACTTTGCTTCAGTGAATCGGCTAGGGGGAGGAGGAGCGTACACAGGAAAAAGAAAAGGAGATATAAGAGGGAGCGTGGGTTGGCAGGGGTAGGGTAGGGTAAAGTTTATTTTTATTTTGTAAAAATGTAGTTAATATATGTTGTAGTTTATTTATTTTGTGTATAGATTTGGTATTTAGTGTATTTTGTATCCTGCTGTTTTATTGGTGTATGTATAAATTTCAAACGGGAAAATATGTCACTTATATTTTCGGTCACGTTTTAATTAAACTGGTATGACTGTATGACTTTTGATCTTGTTAATTCGTTTTTATTTTTCATGTTTTCTTTATTTTTCACGTTTTCTTTTATGACTCGTAAGACAAGAAAGTTTTCTTGTGAGATTGATTGTGTTATCAGTAATTACTAGGCATAGTTAAATAAAACTACTCGGATATGCATAAATTTTTATGCAAGAAAATAAAATGTACATGCTAAATGCTCAACTTAGATCAAATAAATTTTTGATAAGCATTCTAGTTTATTGATACGAAAGTTTATGATAGTGAAATTTTACAGGTGGCTACAGTACCTACCCCTTATGGGAACCTCGTCCTCGAGGTTAAGTTTGTGTTAGTCGCTTAGGTGATTTTAGTAACTTGTTTGAAAACATGACGTTGTTATTTGACAGACATATAAATTTTCAAGAAATGTTATGTCTTTGAGGTAGATATTTGCGACCCCATGGGGTTCTTGTTTAATAAATCAAGTTTTTACACGTGATGCAATTGAGACAATTTCCAAAAGTTGATGTTGTGGTATTTTTCCAACATAAGAAGTTTTGATAAAGTTTGACCAGAAGATTTTTACTTGTAAGGATAGGATGAGTATTTTAGAAAAAAATGTCACTACGTTTTATAGTTGAAACGAATGTTTTTTTTTTTTTTTTTTTTTGTAAATTTCTTGAAGTTTGAAAACGTCCTTGAAGAAGATGTTGTTGGGTATGTATGTTTTGATAAGTTTTAAAAGTTTATGGGCAGGATTCAGTTGTTAAGGTTATACTTCTCGAATGTGAGGGTATATATAAAAATGTAGAGCCTTTAAAAAAAATTAAGGGGGTACTTGATGTATGTAAAGAATATTGCTAAATTTCAGCTTTTGTGATGAAAACTTGTTAAATAAGGTTTTAAGCGACAACATGGAATCGGTTCCAAGTTAGAGGTTTTTATGTGAATTCAAAAGATGTTTCTCAATTTCAAATAATTTCAAATACCTTAGCTTTTGTAGATGATGAATCAACTTTGTTTCTTAGCATTGCTTATTTTTATGGTTTCAAACTATGGTTTCAAAACAAGGCGTTTGATTTACTCCGAAGGTTTGATTAAGTTACAAAATACGACATCGGTTATTCTTTAAAGTTTTTCAATAGGATTAAATAGTCTGTAAGGAATTGCAGTAAGGGTCATAAAAAGGTTGGTAAAACTACTTTATTGAGTAAGAAGAAAGTATTTCTATTATGATAAATCGTAGTTTGCGGTTTGGTAATAAAGCAACACTTGGTAAGGTGATTGTTAAAACAACTTACAAGGTAAATAAAAAAAAATGATTTATTTATTATTTATAGAGTAGTAGTGAAATCGTAGTTAACTTTATGATATTTTGGTAAGACAATAATTCAGGTTGTAAAATAACTCGTGAAATGATTTGTAAAATAGCTTATAAGAAAACAATTTATTGTTTGTCCAATAGTAGAAGATTTCGTACTTCAATTAATAGAGTGGTAGTAAAATACTTAGTACGGTAAAGGCAAAATAGTTTGTGAGGTAGGAGTACCAAGTTTTATGGTTTTAAATCAGACAGTGGCTAAAACAACTCACTAAGAGGGTAAAATAGTTCATAAGACCGCAATATAACTTGCAGGAAAAATTTGTAATATAGTTTATAACTTGCTATTGCAATTGTTTGTTGTTTCATAAAATAGTAGTAAATTAATCGATTTATCACACTTTGAGAAAATAGTTTGCAAAGTATCAGTAAGGTCATTATTTATAAAGTATTAGTAAAATCGCAAATTTTTTGTTTAATGGCACAGTAGTAAGACTTTTTGGGAAAATGACCGTGAAGTGATCGGAAAAATAGTTGAAAGTAGTTTGCGACAAAGTTTACTATTTCATAAGAGGGTAGTAGGACAGACAGTTGGTGTTTAAAAGGGATGAGTGGAAGATTAGGGATTCGTTCTCAGAAAAGTGGCTCGAGTTGCAAGCTAACCCTTGGTATGTTTTTAGATCGTTTTAGTCGTTCGTTTATTATTTATGTTTAGCGAGGAGTTCCCTTTTGTAGATGTCGAGGTGTATTGTTCCTAGAACGGCTAGGGGTGTAATCCGGTTCATCGATTGAGTACGAGTTTAGGGGTAGAGGTGACACTGTTATCGCAATGGATGACAAGATGACTTCGATCTCGACGTCTAAGAGAATGATAATAGGATGGGATGATGGATACATGGGTTGCACGACTCCGTAATAGATGTTTAATGGTCCAGTAATGAAGACGATAAGTCGATGGGACGGGAAACAGAAGACATGGTATTGTAGCGACTCAAAAATATAATCTAAACCTAGAGTAATGTCGTGTGGTAAATAAAATTTAGTTATTCGCGCATAATCTACTAAGCAAATCTAAATGGTAAATATAATCATTAACTCGCATCATGCAACATTTCACGGGTTATGTATTATCTGCTAAGCAAATCTCATACATAACGTAGGTACGGAGGGCGCGAAGTGGTGGCGTAAAGTTGTCCATTTCAACATGGATCATTGTGGTGTCCTTGCGCAAAGTGGTAGTGTGCATCATCTGCCATGAAAATCTCCATGCACGTTGCTAGTAAGATGTAGACGCGGAGGCGTAAGGTAGTGGTGTAAAATGGTCAGTTTAGAGAGTGTAGTAATGAGAAAGGCGTTCCACTTAGGAGAAAGAGTATCGTAGTGAGAAAATATTGTGACGTCAGTGTGTGATGTGTAGGAGTAAAACCTTTATAACTCTTATGATGAAAATTTTACTCTTTTTAGAAGTCAATCAGGAGGTCAACTGGACATAACACTATTATAACTACTTTCAGTATTGCAACATTCACCTCTGAGTCAGACATAGGTGATCAGGCTATGTCGCACTGTCCCTGGTTGAATATAGGTGATCAGGCTATATTCACCCGAGGTTCAATGAATCTTGCAATGCTTAGCTTAGTTATACTAGTAACATGTCCTAATGCCTTTAAAGTTTGGTATGAAAGATTGAACAAATATTTCATTTATGTGGGGGAGAAGGCGTAGCGAAGTGGTACGTAAACATACGTATAAGTAAAGCAATCATAGCTAATAGTGAGACTAAGTTGTCAGTAATAAAACACATATCTTATCAAAGATGACTTCAACGAGTCATAAGTGAGGCAATCAGCTTGGCAGGCAGGCACGTGTCGGTCATAGGGTTAAGTTTTTATAAAAGTGGTTATAGTCTAGGTTTGAAAAATACCTAGTTCTCTATAACCTAGGCTTTGATGCCAACTGTAACACCCCCAAAAATGGTTTGCAACGGAAGAAAAAGTTTTTGGGATGCTACTCAGTTGGATCATAACACAAGTGAAAAATAATAGACTTTTTCGTAAAATATTTCATTTATGTGGTAAAACAAGTTTACAAAGTTGAATTGTTGCAGAAAAATGACTCATTATCAAAATCTGGTCCCCATTTGTAAATCAGAGTCATCTATGACCATGCCATGCCAATGCCCAAGCGCCTCCAGAGTTAGCTATCGCCTTTTTAATACCTGAGATAAACATGCTTAAAAAGATCAACACAACGGTTGAGTGATATTCATAGGTTTAGTAAATAGTTGAACACAAGTTAAAGATGATAATTGCTTCGAAGACAATTACCATAGAAAACAGAGATTATTATTATGCACTAAGCTCATGAAACCAATACTAACTGCATACAACTAATTACTGGTGCAAGTAAATAAAATTGCCCCTAAGATGTAATAGCCAATTACATAGAGATACCAAATATAGTGCGCCCCGGTTATTT
This sequence comes from Chrysanthemum makinoi, assembly GCA_910596185.1. NCBI lineage: Eukaryota > Viridiplantae > Streptophyta > Magnoliopsida > Asterales > Asteraceae > Chrysanthemum > Chrysanthemum makinoi. The sequence goes on along the minus strand of OU343219.1, from coordinate 90,829,189 downwards.
CCGATAACCGAGTCGGGGTCGTCAATTCCCATAGTACTATCCACAATATTTGCGTTCACTCGCAAGTGATTAATGGTTCATGATGAAGGGGACTTTTGGCAGGCAACTTAGGCTATAATAATAATAATCATGCAAGCATGCATTTTAAGAAAAGTCTTGTGTTCTAGTTTATAGCATGTATCTCCCCCAAGAGTTTATAAAACAGTTAAAAGAGTAAAAGTGGGGCTATGAACTTACCTTAGTGATACGGTAGAAAATGCACAACAATAGCAAGTACGATATGACAACGGCTTCAACACAAAACCTAGATATAATATGGCAAGTCTTAGATAATATATTCTGTTTACGACCCTAAATGGTAATGTCTGAAAAATGATTTCCTATGAGATACTTGTATTTTTTTAACTTGTGTGGAAAAGCTTATAGTTCAAAAATTAAATGTTTTCAAATACCTTCTCATGTGTTTGTGTTACGTAGCTTGTGTGGACGTTATTGACGTGCATAAAATGTAGTTGTGAAAATATTTCTTAAGTGTTGGCTCTTGGAATGGATATGGGAAAATGTATACGAAACTTTCGTATAGAAGTTGGTTCGAATAATGGCTTAAGTGTTATCGAAGTGGGGAATAAATACAAGTCGAATTGTATTTATTAGATTTGTTAGATTTCGAGGTGTGAAAATATATATACAATATATATTTATCGGAGTTGTGGGAAAATAATATATTTGGATAAATGTGATATTTATAGTTTACGGGGATGAGGTCATCAATAAAATATGTATTAAACATATTTATTTAACAAGAAGTGATAATAATGTATAAGTTTATTAAGCTTATACAAGTTTTTGAAAGAAGAGTGTTAAAGTGTTTAAATTTATAAAAGTTGTAAAGATTAAGGTAAGTTATAAACTTATAAAAGTCTCCTAAGAAAATGTCAAATCGGTTAAAGTTGAGGGGCTGAAAATATATATTTTTAATGCAAGTTATAAAACTTATAAAGTTTTAAGATAAGTAGCAACCATTTAAATTGGAGAGGCAGAAATTGTAAATACTAATATAAGTGATAAGACTTATTAAAGTTTTTGGAAAAGATAACAAGTTATTTCATGTTGAGGGGCCAGGGTTGTAAAAATCGTGTTTTAGTAAAAATACCAAAAGGATCACAAAATTTGCCATGGGCAAGGTTCGAACTTGGGTTGCCTAGGTGATGGTTAAGTGAGTCTACCATCTGAGCTAGGGGTGTTTCGTACTTCTCTCTACAGCCCAAACATACTTAAGGAACATTGGACCGTTTCATTTTAAAAGTTTTCTCCCTCGTATACTGATCATGTGTGTTTTGCATGTAAACGTTTTATGTTTTCTTTCTTCTCAATCTTGTTTCACCACCTTTATTTTTGAAAGTGTTTCAAAGGTTGTTATAAGCTACAATAAGCTGTTGTCATTCGAATAAGCTCCTCAACCGATCATTGGGCTGCAAGGCCTAACTATCGATCTCATTTCTTATTTGAATGCCGATAGCTTTGGGACTTCGAAAGGGGTTTGTGAAATATGTTGTGAACACTTCGACTAGCTAACTCATCGTTCACCAAGTACTTATTCGAATAAGCACTTCAACAAGCTATGTCATGATTTCGTTGGGTCATATGACCCGGTATGGTTTGGTGAGTTTGTTAAGAACCCGATACAAGTTTTTAACCCGTTTACCCATAAAACGTTTACTAACTAGTTTTAAATTTGATAGTTCATATTTATCATTCGTAATCTCCATATCTTCGTAAGCTAATTCATAATAGTCGAGTTTAAGCAAAGTTGCTGATGTGCTTCCATTACTAACGAAAGCATGCCCATATACACCGAATATGTACATTTTGCAAGCGTAGAAGCTTGTTGCTAGTAATGTATACGTATAAACCAAAGGAGGGTCAAGTGTGTTTACAGTGAGAACGTATACGAGATTTAATAAAACTCATTTTGCTAGTCCACACAAGTATTAAAATGATAACATATACTCATATACTTATATATAGTTGCGTTGATACGTATATATAGTGCAAAAGATTTGAATGATACGTTTTACACGTTACAAGGTTAAGAGCAGATTCATAGAACGTATAGAACGGGAGTCGAGACACTTACGACACCGCTAGTGGGTGGTGATGAGTTCGCGAGACATGAAACGAACGCTTGAACTAGAGAAATCAACCCGTAACCTTCCAAACTGATAACCCGATATCCATTAGTTGATGATGCCTTTCTTCCTAGTTTCTTCTTGACAGTTTGAGAGTGAGTGTGATGAGAATATGTGAGTTGAGAGTGTGAGAGTGAAATTGATGAAGGTGGGTGTGTGAATCCCCTTGTTGTTTGAGAGCTTATATAAAGAAAACAATGTAGAAGAGTTTTATTATACTTTTTTGATGGAGCTCCTGTGAAGATGCAAAACAAGTAAATCGCTTTTGAATTGGAAACCCATGTGGTCTCCTGACTCTCGCTGGGAAAAGAGAGAAACAGAAAAGTGATGGAGACACATCAACTTTGCTTCAGTGAATCGGCTAGGGGGAGGAGGAGCGTACACAGGAAAAAGAAAAGGAGATATAAGGGGGAGCATGGGTTGGCAGGGGTAGGGTAGGGTAAAGTTTATTTTTATTTTGTAAAAATATAGTTAATATATGTTGTATTTTATTTATTTTGTGTATAGATTTGGTATTTAGTGTATTTTGTATCCCGCTGTTTTATTGGTGTACGTATAAATTTCAAACGGGAAAATATGTCACTTATATTTTCGGTCACGTTTTAATTAAACTGGTATGACTGTATGACTTTTGATCTTGTTAATTCGTTTTTATTTTTCACGTTTTCTTTATTTTTCACGTTTTCTTTTATGACTCGTAAGACAAGAAAGTTTTCTTGTGAGACTGATTGTGTTATCAGTAATTACTAGGCATAGTTAAATAAAACTACTCGGATATGCATAAATTTTTATGCAAGAAAATGAAATGTACATGCTAAATGCTCAACTTAGATCAAATAAATTTTTGATAAGCAATCTAGTTTATTGATACGAAAGTTTATGATAGTGAAATTTTACAGGTGGGTACATACAGTGGGTAAAGACCCGTCCGTCCTCCACAGTGTTGCTCTAAACTAAATAACTAACTAACTAACTAGTAAATAACGTAATGTCTACGAGCTAACATATGCTAGACTAGAGTTGGGGTGACCGACTCTTCCTTATGAATTTTCCAATTCCTAACATAATAACTAACACATGATTTAGTCCAAACATCATTAAGAGCCAACACATGATTATTGGTTATTTATACGATATGACCCATGTGCAGTTATAAACAACCGGTCGTAACACCCATGACTTGTTATAATTATAAATATACAATATGACCCAATATGACCCATGAGCAAATTATTGGTCAATAAACATTTATTGAATGTTGGATATATTGGACTTAGTATAAGTCAAATGGGTATACTTTTAATATGACTATGGGTTAACAGTATGTATATATACTTGACGATGTAATGAAGCAATTATACGACGATACCGGAATAGAACTATTGGGGTAATTGATATTGAACTTGAGTTAACAACGAGTAAGTACTTATATAAATGGTGTGATAAACATTAAGGAACGAATATGTGACTAATAAATAATACCGATATTATGTATGCGTTATAACTTATAAGGTTTAATACGGTTTATAAACCTAAAATAACACTCGTTACAAAAGTTATATTGATTAATACTTTATACTTTATTAAACGTTTCGGCTTAAACGAGTATAAAATATTAGACTCGCAAATGAGTTGAATATATTTGTTTTGCGATATGCCTAAGTTTTCCATTACCAACATTTTAACTAATAATGAGATGTTTAGCTATATATTGTCGATGAATATGATTTTATTTAATCATAAACTCTTATTGATTTAAAGATAGTAACTCATGTTTTATAACTACGTGTTAGCTTTTATAAGCTTGTCGGGAAATATTATTTTGATAAGACTACTTATTAAAGTCGTAATGTTTTTGAAATGTTGAATAAACGAATGCGTCGTTTATAATACACTGCTTAATATACCGTATAAAAAGTACTTTCTTATAAACTTGTATAATTACGAGTAACGATTGTGAAACCTTGATTTATTTAAGCGATGTGGAAACTTATCTATTATTACTAAGATGAACGTTTGGGATTATGGGGAAACTACCGAAAGTTAATCTATTTATATTTAAATAAATAATCGCCGTCATTACCTTGTCTTTGACTAACTTGAGTATTGTCAAGTATTTCTTGACTTTGTCAATGTCTTTTCCGTTTGGTGTGCGTTCTAGTAGTATGTCTGTTGAAATCACTCCTAAACCTTAATTCAAGTGTTAGTAATTTATATGTAATAGTTAGCTTAATATGGCCTTTATGTTAGTAATTAGCCTTAGGCTTATGTAGAAGGCCCATAAGCCTAGGCCTAGTCCAATAAGGAAAAGGATGGGAACTAGGAGTGTTGCCCTAGCTTCCCTCCTATAAATACCTCATGTAAACCCTCACTTGAGGGTTGGTTGTTCAATTTATTCTCTCCATTTACACTCTACGCATAACCGTCCTTAGTATAACGTGTGTGTGGGTTTGTTTATTGTTCAACCGATCTTATCTCCTCTCTATTTCTTCTATTGTTACTTGTGTTGCATATTTGGGAACCTAACAGTGGTATCAATCGCCTACTAGTTGGGTGAATCGTTATTGCTTTTGAAGTGGGTTTTCGGTCCTACGCGTAAAGCTAACGAGATTCTTTGGTTTGCTTAAAAACACGTTTTTTACACTTTTTAATCCAAGATTCTTGTACTTTCAATGCAAAAAGTTTCAAACTTTATGCGTGGATCTACGTTTTTAAGCTTGTTTTTGTACGAGGGTTTCATCCTACGCGTAACCGTTTTAGGAGTTTTGGCTCATCAAGTTTCACACTTTTGTGTTATTTTGGTGATATTGAAGCTATCTCATCACAAAAATCTAGTTTAGAGACATCTTTGGGCAAAATCATTTTTACGAGTAAAGCTACGCGTAACAAAACCCTAGTTTTACGCGTAACTTTATCCTTGGTTTGATCTTCAGTTTCGTGGTTTACTCCGTGGTTTCTTGCTTGGATAAGCCTGAAAACACGTCGACTTTGGATATCTTTTGCACTGTGATAGTGTAAAAGATCATTTGGGCAAAACCCTAAACTTACGCATAAGCATAAGCTTACGCGTAGATCATCCTACGCATAAGATTCATCTTACGCCTAAGCCTAGTCTTACGCATAAGGTAATCCTACGCCTAAGTTTTCTACGCCTAACTTACTGTTTACGCATAACTTTAGTATTTTATCCTTACTTACGCGTAAGCTAAACCTACGCGTAACTCTATCTGTTACGCGTAACTTTGGTGTTTTTACGCATAAGTCCTACTTGGTTTATTGTGATTTCTACGCCTAAGGATACTTCATCAACAACGGTTCATTCGACTACAAAGATCCATTTGACAACACAAGTTTTCAACATGTCACAACCACCATACTCTAACTATTTTCCTTACACTTATAATCAACAACAACAACAACAACAACTAAGTCCACAACATCAACAATGGAATCAACAACAAGCAATTTATCAACAACAATTTAATCAACGACATACTCCACTACTTGCAGCAATTCCACAACCTCAAATGATTCAACCACCACCTAGTCTTCAAGTACAACCTTACACAAACTTCTACAATCAACATCCATCCAGGAATACTATGAAGGAACCAGCATGGTTTGGCAAGATGTGTGAAGCCTTGAGTAGCCAACAATCAATTCATGAAGCTGGCTCACTTGATAGACCTCCAATGCTCACTCCCGGTAATTATGATCAATGGGTAATTCGGTTATTTAGGTTTTGTGATCTAAAGAAGCCACATGGAAAGTTTTTAAAGAAGGTTATTATGGAAGGTCCATTTCAGATGCCTACTATCGTTACACCCGGAGATCCTAATGCTGTCCCACCAAGAGATGATGTCACCAACATTGCAATTGTTGCAGAACTCACGGGTGATCAACTTCTACACTTTGAAGCCGACGAACTTGCAATGCAATATATCCTTTTAGGATTACCCAATCCAATCCTTCGAAGTGTTGATGCTCAAAAGACTGCCAAAGCAATGTGGGAACAAATTCATCTTCTTATCCAAGGGACAACACTCAATCAGGTAGACATGGAATCCAAAATCTACTTGGCTTATGAACACTTCATGATTGAACCAGGAGAGTCATTAGAATCTTATCATCATCGCTTTTCAGACATTATTAATGATTTGGACAAACACAATATCATCATGCCACGAATTGCTGTCAACACAAAGTTCCTAAGTAGTCTTGGTCCGGAATGGGAGAAGTATGTCATTTTTCTCCGTCTAGCCAAAGATATGCATCATGCTACCTACGGATTGTTGTACGACTATCTGAAGCCTCACCAAAAAGAAGTTGATAAGGAAAGGATTCTTCGTGGTCAAAATGTTCCACCATCACTTCCGGACAATCAACAACTTGCTTTGTGGGCTCAAACAAACATTCCTCCTCAACAACCCGCTCCTCAAACACCTACAACCATCAAACCTTCTGATCCGTCACAGCTACAAACTCAACAAAATCAATTGGTTCCATACAACAAAAACACTGCTCAAGCTCTTTACAGTGAAGCTGATGAGGACTCCAATGCCTTCGATGAATTGAAACAAGGATTTGTTATGATTGCTAAAGCATTTGGCCGCTATACAAACAAATCCAACAATCGCATTCGTTCCTCATCTAATACAAGAAATCAGGCTGTTGTGAACAATGGACGAGTTGAAGTTTAAAATCGTGGTTATGGTCGTCCGATGGGAGGTGGTCAAGGGTTCAATGCTATGGGAAGGAATAACATTGGTGCTCCACAGCAGCAAAGGGCTCAAGTGGTTGAACAAGGAAATTCTCAGACTGGGGTTAATGGACTTCGATGCTATAACTGTCATCTGGCTAATGCATGTCCTAAACCGAGAACAAGAGGCAATGCTTATTTCAAAGAGGCTTTGCTCTTGGCTCTTAAGGATGAAGCTGGTGGAACTCTCACCAACAAGGAATAGAGCTTTATGGCAGATGCAGATTCTGATGATGATATGGAGGACTTGTAAGCTAATGCAGCAGTGATGTTGATGGTACAAATGCAAGCTCTACACATGAGTGACACAGGCCCAGTGTATGACACTGATGGCTTGTCTCGGTACTGAACAAACAATTATCATCAATGAGATGATATCTCCGCCACTTTCTCTATCTGACAAGGATCAGAGTGTTCAACATGAGTCCTCCACATCTCATTCCGCTGATTATCAAATAGATCCCTTAGTTATATTTGATGATCAAGATGACCATATGGTTAATATTGATGATCAAGTTGACTCCGTCATTATATTAGAGGATCTAAAGAATGATCATGTTGAGAATCTCGTTGAACAAGATGAGCTTCTGTCTGACAGAGTGATGAGTGTGTAAATACTCATCATTTTTGGTTAAATCTGAAATGCAAAACATCTGAAAACACTCAGAAATGCATCAAAATGATAAAAATATCACAAATAAGTGTTTTATGTGTTTCAAATGCAAAAATACCAAAATCAGATGAAAAACATATCAAGTTTGCATAATTGGCAGTTTTAATCCCCCAAGTTTCAAAAGTTGTCAAAAATAGTCCCTGGTAAATCAAAATAAAACAAAATATCATTTAAGGTCCATGGGATTCAAAAGTTGTCAAAATAAACCCTTCAAAGTTCAGTTTTGCAAAATGGCAGCTTTGGTCCCTGAAGTTTCAAAGATTGACAGAAATTACCCCTGCACATTTTTAATTTGAAAATTATTATTTTTGGTCCTTGGGAAAATTAAACTTGTCAAAATTGGTCCTCTTGATTAACTTTGGAAAATGGCAGATTTGGTCCTTGGTTTTTGTGGAATTGCAAAAATGGTCCTTGTTAATTAATACCAAACCATGACCCTTGACCCCTGCCAAAACACCTTGACCCCCCTGTTTTGACCCCGTCCACTATTAATATATCCCCAGTCAAACCACCCAGTCAACTCACCTTTTCCCTCCAAAGTCTTCTTCTTCACCCACTCACCTGCAAACCCAGACAACCATGCTTCCAGCTCAACATAATCCACCCTTATCACTCCACCTCCACCAAACAACAAAAAGCATTTAATGCCTCCCCTTCCTTGCACTCAATCCCTCTCCAACTGGCTAAAAGAGTTTTCCCGCCAAAATCTCATCAATGGCCAAAAATTAGTCAAGTGATCCAATGGTCCAGAAAAGTGGTGGGATTTGCTCAGAAGACTAGTGGAAGACCTTTTGCATATAAATAGAAGAAAGAGGAAAGGAGCAAAGAGAGTAGTCTTTAGTTTTAGTTTTCATGTATGTCGTTTTTAATGTTTAAGTCTTAATTAAGTCCTAAAATTGTACTTTTAATCTTCCTTGTATCAAACTCAAGCTATTATATCAGTTGTAACTAATTTTCAGTATTAATTCAAAGTTTGGTTAAGTTTCCTGTTTTTCCATTTTCTATAATAAAATCTGTTTTAACATTATTAAGCATCAAGCTTCAAATAGCTTCATTAGAACTTATATAAGCTTGTTCAAGCTGTTGATAGCTTTGAATAAGCTTATCAAACAGATTCAACAACCTTTGTACCTCGGTCAACAAAAGTCAAGCTGTGGTGAATTTTGGTTAAGCAGTTATGGAAATGGAATTTGGTTGATGTAGAGCTGGATATGGTTAGCTTAGCTGTAGGATTGGGTTGAGTTCAGGTTAGGATAGTGGTTTCATTGATCTCAGCTTACATGCTATAGTGGCAGAACCTTGGTTAGCTCTTTTAAATTCTGTCTTATATCAGTAGCATAGTGAATCTCTTTGTTTGTGTGTTATTTCATGTAGTTTATGTCAAGCAGTAGATTATTGGTTTGACTTGTTATATACTGCATTAGCAATCTGCATTTATTCTGTCAATTTTTGCATCATTAGATCATTTAGGTTTTAGAGTAAAATTGTTATTAAGTTTGATTAATATAGGTTTAATTTGAGTTATGGAATCTGTTTGGGAGTAAGCTTAAGCTTGGAATTGCAATTTGATTTGAAAAAACTTGTCATCTGTCCTTATAACAGTGTTTGGCACAAGGATTGTATTTGAGTTTTAGGACAATTCAGTAGTTAAGTTTATTGGTTTTAGTCATTATTAGGTATATTAAAGTTACTTTGGTCATAATTTTGAATCTGTTACTACTCATAGTCAAAATGGGTTAATATCTGATTTCATTCTCAACTCACTAAGATTCAGTAGTTAATATTAAGCATCTAGGTTTAAAAATAGTTAAGTTAGCTTTACTTGGACTCACTTTACCTTAAAACATCAATATTAGTTCATAAATTTTGATCAAATCTCATTAAAGTCAACATATCATTTCTGTGTTCAAAGTCAAAAAGTGAAAAACTCATTTTCCACCCAACTTGTTAGATTTATCATAGCTTCATTTCTGGTTCAAAATCATTGAAACTTTGGGCTTAACAACTTCAATTGGTCAAGTTTTGAAATCTGATTTTTGTCAAATTTTTGGGAACAATCTTAAGCACTTAATAAGCTCTTCAATACACCCCCATATGCCCTGTTCACACTCAGCATACTCTGAGTGTGAAACAGGCCTCTTGCAGACCTTGCACAGGTTTGGTTAGGGTTTGAAATTCGGTTTAGAGATAGTTAAGCTGGTGGTTTTGAGGTCTCCAGTTTTGGTTTTCACATTGGCTTATTAAATAAGCTTGTGCTTAAGCTAGAAGTTAGGAGAAAAACTGTTTTGGCACTTAATCTTTTAAATCATCAAATCATTGTAGTTTGCATTTCAGAGGTTTAGACTAGCTGAAATAGGTTAATATCAAGTAGTTATAGCATACTTTAGCTTCTGCTATCATTTGGTGGTCTTTGGTGTTCATTTGCTTAATTCAAGTGCTTATTTATAAGCACTTTTCTCTGACTTCATAATCCTTCACATAAGCTATTGTTTTTATATTTTTCATAAATTTAGAATATTATTTTAGACTTTTCCTGAAATTTTCATAATTTTTCATCACTGTTTGCTATTTTTCCTTATTTAAAACAGTTTTTAGGACTTTTAATTAGCCTTTATTGCAATTAAATCAGAAAAACTTCAAAAAAATAAGTTTTCATTTTTCCTAGGTTAAGATAAATATAAAAAGCCAAAAAAATATTTTTCCAGATTTTTCTTAGTTTAATTTGTAATTTTTAGCCATTTAATTAGTTTTAAATAGTTTTTAAATCATAGAAATTATAATATAAATCAGAAAAATATAAAATTAGTTTTGAAAATTCTCTTTAGTTATTTTAGATTTTTCTAAGTCATAATTTCACTTTTCTAAGCTTTATTTCATATTTTCTTATATTTTAGGGTATTATTAAATAGGTAAAAATAGTTTTTAATTAATAATAATTAAATAAATAGTCATAAAAATAATTTTCTTTTTATAAAATTTTCTCTTATCATTAGGTTTGTAAAAATTTCATTTTTATATTTTTAGGATTAATTTTGTTTCAATTTCACATTTTCTTTTGTACGTTACGTTGTTTTTAATTTAAATTTATAAAAGGAAAATCAAAAACATCATTTTAAAAAATAGTGATAGCGTTTATTTAATATAATTTAGCTTTTTAATTTTCTTTCATTTTTCCTTTGTCATCTAGTATCAATCACAAACCTTTTCCCTTCAATATCACCGATCACTATCGTTTGATTATTGATGCAAAGCTCGTTGGGACTTAACGACCCGGGGAAACACTATACTCTCCAGATATTAATTGTATTGTTTCTGAGCTGTTTGAAGTTTATTACGGTTGACCATTCACAAGTGGTTAGCTTATGTGATAAAACTTGACGGTTCGGAAATGATCAAATTTTGGCGCCCGCCGGAGTGTGCTAATTATCTTACGCTTAGCAGATTAGTGATTTGAATATTCACTCCTTGTTTATACCATCTATATCTATATATATTTTCTTATAAAAAATCCAAAAACCCAAAACATCTTAAAACGTATAAAACACAAAAATATTTTTCTTTTGTTTCTATATATATATAAGATAAAAATACAAAAAATTTGTCGTTTTGTTTGTTTAATAATAACAACATAAAAAATTACCACCGCAAACCAAGGCAGTGTACTACCTAACTAGGGGTACGACCATAATAAGTTCCTGAACCAAAGATTAAAACTTGCCTTTGTGTCCTTGTGAGTGGTGTACCTTTTTCAAAGAAGCCATTCATCTTGTGATTATTGGTTTAAGTTCACTGTCGTTTTGCCTCGATATTGTTTTAATTGGATTTGTTGTTATATCTACTTTTCAAAACCATAAAACTCAAAAAGATTCTTCTTTCCCCATTTTCATAATTCTCTTGTTTCCTCGAGTTACGTCTAGTGCATGCGCACTCGTTCTTCTAGATCATTGAGTCCCTTGCGTGATCTAGCAGAAATTCCTAGAAGACGCTCGTAGACGCGTGCCCAAATAGTCGAACCCGAGATTCGTACTATTCCTAACAACAATATGGCAGACGAACGAACTATGGCGGAAATGCTCCAAGCACCCATCGAGGGTTATGAAGATGCCATCATTTTACCGATAATCAATTACGATCACTTTGAATTGAAGACACATTTGATCCAACTTGTGTCTGAATCAATTCCGCGGTTTGATCGAGAAGACCCGTATGCACACATCCGTTGGTTTAACAAGTTGACTTCAACTATCAATTTCAAGGATGTGCCACAAAAAGTAATCAAGTTGATGCTTTTTCCATTCTCACTTGAGGGGGCAGCTCGGATTTGGCTGGAAAAAGAACCCCTCGATCCATCGAAACTTGGGAGGATCTTGTTCAAAAATTTGTCAATTATTTCTTTCCTCCATCAAAGACAACTAATCTAAAAATGAAATTTCTGGATTTCGTCAAAATTTCGATGAAAACTTTGGAGAGGCATGGGAGAGATTCAAAGATCTCCTCAGGAAATGCCCCCATCATGAATTCACGGAGCTTCAACAAGTTAATATCTTTTATAATGGGTTGAACGGCAACGATCAAGATTCTTTGAACGCAGCCGGTGGCAATATCTTGAATCGTAAGCCTAAAGATGTGATTGAGATTTGCGAAATAAAATCAAAAGTTCCTATTTCTCGCAACAAAGTCAATATTCCGAACACTCCTGCTTCTTCATCCGGTAACTCTTCCGAGTTAGCCGCTCCAATAGCCGAGCTAACGGACGTCATCCGTTGTATGATGAAAGAGGTAAAGGAAATCAAAAGCGAAATTCATAAGCCGGAACCAATCAAAGCCGTAAACAAGGTGTGTGAAACTTGTAGTGGTCCACACGCGTATTATGATTGTCAAGCAACCGATGCTTCTTTTTACCAAGCTCCCGTAGCTTTTGTAAACCACAATCAATACCGACCACAAGCTGATCCTCACTACCGTGCACCTAGCGGTATGACACCACCTGGTTTTCCTCCTGTGAAAAACCATGGCAATCAAAATCGCTTTGTTCCGAATCAAGGACACAACTTCAATAACTCTCAAAATTTCAATCAAAACCGGAACAATTTCAACCAACCTTATCAAGCTCCAAATCAGGAAATTTATCAACAACCTTCTCAAGCTCCCCTACCAAATGACTTCATGAAAATTACTGAGTCAAGCATACGTTCAATGCAAACTCAGATCAATAACATGAGAGTTGAGCTAAAAAAGGAAATTGATACCACATTGTCTCGGCATACAAATGAGTTGAAGAATATGATGGCGGTTTCATGAACATGAATATGAACAAAGCTTCGTCATCTTCGGGAGGACTCCCAAGCAATACAGTTCCAAATCCAAATGCCGAGTTGAAAGCCGTCACCACTCGTAGTGGTAAGACGCACAATGGACCTTCGACTCCAATGCCTCCTCCACCGGGAGCAATGAGTCAAGTTACCAAGGATACAACGGACAAGGTGCATTTTTCAAGCCCACGAAGTACAGCACGTCCCACCTTCGGTAGTCCAAGCTTAAAGTCCGGAACCCGAAGTTCCGAAGACGAATTCTGAGCCAGAAATAACTTCCATCCCGGCTCAAAAGTCTAGTCAACTTCCTTACCCATCAAGAATGCATGATGAGAAGCTCAAAGACAAAAACAAAGAGCAAATGGAAAAAATTTTCCAAATTTTCAATGAACTACACTTTGATATAAGCTTCGTTGATGCTCTCGTTCTAATGCCCAAATTTGCATCCACGCTTAAAGGCTTATTGAGCAACAAAGATAAGTTATCCGAGATGGCTAAAACCCCTCTCAATGAGCAATGCTCAGCGGTCCTTCTCAAGAAGCTTCCTAAAAAGCTTGAAGACCTGGCGTGTTTTAATCCGTGTGATTTCACGGGGATGGTTCAATGCTCGCCTTGGCGATCTTGGCACAAGCATTAACCTCATGCCACTCTCAATATGGAAGAAACTGTCTCTTCCTAAACTTACATCCACTTGTATGACACTCGAGCTAGCGGACCGTACCATAACTCGTCCACTTGGGATAGCCGAGGTTGTCGTGGTGAAAGTAGGAAAGTTTCACTTTCCTACTGACTTTGTTGTAGTAGACTTTGATGCAGATCCTAGAGTTCCCCTCATCTTAGGAAGAGCTTTCTTGAGAACGAGTCGTGCTCTAATTGATGTATTTCTTTGAAGAGTTGACCATACGGGTTGACAACGAAGAACTCACGTTTAATATCAACCAAAACTCCAAACCTCTATCCAAACAGAGTGTTGCCATAATTGATCAAAAATCTGAAAGAATCAATGCAACACTCTCAAATTTCACGATTAAGAGAGTCACCAAAATGTGCTGAGCTAAAAGCTTTGAAAATCAACCCTGGTTCAAACAAATGGTTTGAAAGTTGTACCAAGGAAGTCAAGAGTGTTCTTGATGATGATGATCTAGAATCGGAGACTTTATCGGAAGTGGTGGAAACTTCTAGCTCTAAGAGCACACCACCTGTCCCACCTCCGGAATCAGTTTATCGTATCGAGTTTGTTAACTCTGTGGATGAAACCAAACTCTCTTCAGTTTCATCTGGATTGGATGATGATGTTTGTAATCCAATGGGAGACATTCTTCCCATTGAAGAATTGCTCAATAATGATCCATCATCTCCTAGTCTTATTATTCCCGACTCTTCCATCCCTTCTCTTACTCCGTTTGAGGAAAGTGACTTCATCTTGGAAGAAATTGAAGCATACTTGTCTAGTGATTCGGTTCCATGGGAAATTGATCACGCTCCAATTGACATCGAGGGAGATATTCTTCTCATTGAGAAGTTGCTCAATGATGATCCATCATCACTCCCTCCCGTCGAGCTTCATAACAAGGAAGTCAAGTCAGTTGAGAAAACTGAAGAATTTCCTGAGGTTGAACTTAAGGACTTACCACCTCATCTCGAGTATGCATTTCTTGAGGGTGATGATAAATTACCCGTCATTATTGCTCGAGATTTGAGTAAAGATGAAAAGAATGCTCTCATAAAGGTCTTGAAGTCACACAAGCAAGCAATTGCTTGGAAACTCTCCGACATTAAGGGTATCAACCCTGAGTTTTGTACTCACAAAATCTTGATGGGGGATGACTTCAAGCCGCAGTCCAACATCGAGAAGGGTGAATCCTAAGATTCATGATGTTATTAAACAAGAGGTTCTCAAACTTCTTGATGCAGGATTAATTTACCCAATCTCAGATAGTCCTTGGGTTAGCCCAATTCACTGTGTTCCTAAAAGGGTGGCATTACTGTTGTCACAAATGAAGAAAACGAGTTAATTTCAACTCGATTGGTTACGGGATGGCGTGTTTGCATTGACTATCGTAAGTTGAATGACGCCACCCGAAAAGACCATTTTCCTCTTCCCTTCATGGACCAAATGCTTGAGAGATTAGCGAGGCGAATACTATTGTTTCCTTGATGGTTTTTCGGGTTATTTTCAGATCCCCATTGATCCACAGGATCAAGAAAAGACCACATTAACTTGCCCATACGGAACCTTTGCCTACAGACGTATGCCTTTTGGCCTATGTAATGCTCCTCGCACGTTCCAACGATGTATGATGGCCATTTTCCACGACATGATCGGGGAAACAATGGAGGTGTTTATGGATGACTTCTCGGTCATTGGGGACTCGTTTCAAACATGTCTCTCCCATTTAGAAAAATGCTCAAACGGTGTGAAGACACCAATCTTTGTCTAAATTGGGAGAAGAGCCACTTTATGGTCAAAGAAGGCATAGTCCTTGGCCATAAGATTTCCAAAAACGGGATTGAGGTTGATAGAGCAAAAGTCGATGTTATTGCTAAATTGCCTCATCCTACTACCGTCAAAGGTATTAGGAGTTTTTAGGTCATGCCGGTTTTTATCGCAGATTCATACAAGATTTTTCTAAAATCGCCCTGCCTATGACCCATCTTCTTGAAAAAGATGCTCCTTTTATCTTCTCACCTGAGTGCATCGAAGCTTTTGAAACATTAAAGAAAAATCTTACTGAAGCACCCATTCTTGTTGCCCCTGAACGGATTTACCCTTTGAGCTCATGTGCGATGCAAGTGATTTTGCTATCGGTGCAGTCCTAGGGCAACGCAGAAACAAGCATTTTCAGCCTATCCACTACGCGAGTAAGACTATGATTGAAGCTCAAACCCATTACACCACTACAGAAAAAGAATTATTAGGCTGTGGTGTATGCGTTTGAAAAGTTTCGGCCGTACCTAATCTTGACCAAATGCGTGGTGTATACGGATCACTCGGCTCTTAAATATCTCTTTGCAAAACAAGATGCAAAGACGAGATTGCTTCGTTGGGTTCTCCTCCTGCAAGAATTTGATATCATTATACGTGATAAAAAAAGGAGCCGAGAACACGGCTGCGATCATCTGTCCCGATTAGAAAACCCACACCAAGATGTTTTCGAGAAAAAGGAAATAAATGAAACATTTCCTCTCGAGACACTCAATGTGGTTTCTTTTCGTGGAGACTCTTCTACCCCATGGTTTGCTGACTTCGCAAATTACCATGCGGGTAACTTCATAGTGAAAGGGATGTCAACCCAACAGAAGAGCAAATTCTTCAAAGATGTAAAACATTACTTCTGGGACGACCCCTACTTATTCAAAATTTGCGCGGATCAAGTCATCAGGCGATGTGTGTATGGTCAGGAAGCCATTGACATTCTTAAGGCTTTGCCATTCGGACCTACTTGGGGGACATCATAGCCCCAACTACACTGCCAAGAAGGTGTTTGATTCCGGATTTTATTGGCCCACGATTTACAAAGATGCCCGCGAATTTGTCAAAACACTGGACGCTTGTCAAGCGTCCACGGAAATATCTCACAAAGCAATGAAATGCCGCAAAATGCCATTCAAGTGTGTGAGATTTTTGACATCTGGGGCATTGACTTTATGGGGCCATTTCCTTCATCTCGAGGAAATAAATACATACTCGTGGCCGTTGACTATTTGTCAAAATGGGTTGAAGCGAAAGCTTTGCCTACCAACGATGCCCGAGTTGTTGTGAAATTCTTAAAATCTCTTTTTGCTAGGTTTGGAACTCCACGAACTATAATCAGTGATCGTGTAGTGCGCATTTCGCAATGACCAGTTTGATAGAGTCATGCAAAAGTACGGTGTAACTCACCGTCTCTCTACTGCATACCACCCCCAAACAAGTGGGCAAGTGGAAGTTTCCAACCGGGGGATTAAAAGAATTCGGAAAGGACGGTAAGTAGAAAACCGTGCCTCTTGGTCCGATAAGCTAGATGACGCACTCTGGGCCTTCCGTGCGCTTATAAAACACCTATCGGGTGTACTCCATACAAGCTAGTGTATCGGGGAAGGCGTGTCATGCCGATTGAGCTTGAGCACAAAGCATACTGGGCCTTGAAACATGCCAATTTTGATATTCAGATAGCGGTGATCACGTAAAAGTTCAAATGAATGAATTAAATGAACTCCGTGATCAAGCATACGAGAACTCTTTGATCTACAAAGAAAAGACAAAGAAGATTCATGACTCCAAAATCAAAAACAGCGTTTTCAACGTTGGTGATCGAGTCCTTCTTTTCAATTCAAGATTGAAGATTTTCTTAGGAAAACTAAAATCCAGTGCGGACCATTCACCATCACTAAAGTATTTCCTTATGGTACCATTGAGTTATCTCAACCCGATGGTCCAAATTTTAAAGTGAATGGTCATCGGTTGAAGCATTATTTTGGAGAGGACATTCCACATGTGGTTGTCCCGGATCTACAAACTTTCCCCAAGAACCAATAAATGCGGGGATCGAGTCAAGCTAGCGACTCGGGAAACAAAAACAGTAGCACAGTATATGGGTTTTCACCCGTATTTCTGACTTCTTTCTATTTTCTACCACCCTAGTGTGGGGGAGTTGCCCCACATGTTGTATATATATATCTAAAAAAAAAAAAAAATTCAAAAATAATGGCCGTAGTATTTCCCTTTTACGTTCTATGTTTCGGCATAACAGCCGGTACTTTGAATATTGAGGGCAATATTCATTTCTAGTGTGGGGGGGAATTCTCACGAATTTTATCATGTAAATATACCACCCAATTCCCCCATTTTTGGCCAAATTTTTTTTAGAGTAAGTGTTTTGCACTTACTCACTTACGGATTATCGGTCCGCCATGTCTAACAAACAAAAGGATTGGCTAATCCTAGAGCAAACGGCTCTTGGTAAAGATATCTCAAATCCGTTGACGGCTTGCAATTTGCCTAAAATTGTATGGTGTTCAGCTCACCTTATCTTTAATTAGTGAAAAGTTGGCTAGCCCGCAAGTTTATGGCTTGTGGTAAAGGCAGTTGGAAAACCATAATTTGTAATCGACTCACCAAAGATATATTATCTAAGAGTTGGCTAGTCCAGAAGCAAACGACTTCTGGTAAAGACAAATCAAATCCGTTGGAAGTTGGTGATTTGCTCAAAATCATTTGGTTATCAGTGTACCAAGGTTCTTACTTGAACTGAAACATTCGGCTACTCCAGAAGTAATGGCTTTTGGTAAAGAGATTCAAATCCATTAAGTTTTCTCAAAAGATTGCTAGGGACTAGCAATAGTTTAGTGTGGGGGATTGATGAGTGTGTAAATACTCATCATTTTTGGTTAAATCTGAACTGCAAAACATCTGAAAACACTCAGAAATGCATCAAAATGATAAAAATATCACAAATAAGTGTTTTATGTGTTTCAAATGCAAAATACCAAAATCAGATGAAAAACATATCAAGTTTGCATAATTGGCAGTTTTAATCCCCCAAGTTTCAAAAGTTGTCAAAAATAGTCCCTGGTAAATCAAAATAAAACAAAATATCATTTAAGGTCCATGGGATTCAAAAGTTGTCAAAATAAACCCTTCAAAGTTCAGTTTTTGCAAAATGGCAGCTTTGGTCCCTGAAGTTTCAAAGATTGACAGAAATTACCCCTGGACATTTTTAATTTGAAAATTATTATTTTTGGTCCTTGGGAAAATTAAACTTGTCAAAATTGGTCCTCTTGATTAATTTTGGAAAATGGCAGATTTGGTCCTTGGTTTTTGTGGAATTGCAAAAATGGTCCTTGTTAATTAATACCAAACCATGACCCTTTACCCCCTCACAAAACACCTTGACCCCCTGTTTTGACCCCGTCCACTATTAATATATCCCCAGTCAAACCACCCAATCAACTCACCTTTTCCCTCCAAAGTCTTCTTCTTCACCCACTCACCTGCAAACCCAGACAACCATGCTTCCAGCTCAACATAATCCACCCTTATCACTCCACCTCCACCAAACAACAAAAAGCATTTAATGCCTCCCCTTCCTTGCACTCAATCCCTCTCCAACTGGCTAAAAGAGTTTTCCCGCCAAAATCTCATCAATGGCCAAAAATTAGTCAAGTGATCCAATGGTCCAGAAAAGGGGTGGGATTTGCTCAGAAGACTAGTGGAAGACCTTTTGCATATAAATAGAAGAAAGAGGAAAGGAGCAAAGGGGAGTAGTTTTTAGTTTTAGTTTTCATGTATGTCGGTTTTAATGTTTAAGTCTTAATTAAGTCCTAAAATTGTACTTTTAATCTTCCTTGTATCAAACTCAAGCTATTATATCAGTTGTAACTAATTTTCAGTATTAATTCAAAGTTTGGTTAAGTTTCCTGTTTTTCCATTTTCTATAATAAAATCTGTTTTAACATTATTAAGCATCAAGCTTCAAATAGCTTCATTAGAACTTATATAAGCTTGTTCAAGCTGTTGATAGCTTTGAATAAGCTTATCAAACAGATTCAACAACCTTTGTACCTCGGTCAACAAAAGTCAAACTGTGGTGAATTTTGGTTAAGCAGTTATGGAAATGGAATTTGGTTGATGTAGAGTTTGGATATGGTTAGCTTAGCATTTGTAGGATTGGGTTGAGTTCGTGGTAGGATAGTGGTTTCATTGATCTCAGCTTACATGCCATAGTGGCAGAACCTTGGTTAGCTCTTTTAAATTCTGTCTTATATCAGTAGCATAGTGAATCTCTTTGTTTGTGTGTTATTTCATGTAGTTTATGTCAAGCAGTAGATTATTGGTTTGACTTGTTAAATACTGCATTAGCAATCTGCATTTATTCTCACAATTTTGCATCATTAGATCATTTAGGTTTTAGAGTAAAATTGTTATTAAGTTTGATTAATATAGGTTTAATTTGAGTTATGGAATCTGTTTGGGAGTAAGCTTAAGCTTGGAATTGCAATTTGATTTGAAAAACTTGTCATCGTCCTTATAAGCAGTGTTTGGCACAAGGATTGTATTTGAGTTTTAGGACAATTCAGTAGTTAAGTTTATTGGTTTTAGTCATTATTAGGTATATTAAAGTTACTTTGGTCATAATTTTGAATCTGTTACTACTCATAGTCAAAATGGGTTAATATCTGATTTCATTCTCAACTCACTAAGATTCAGTAGTTAATATTAAGCATCTAGGTTTAAAAATAGTTAAGTTAGCTTTACTTGGACTCACTTTACCTTAAAACATCAATATTAGTTCATAAATTTTGATCAAATCTCATTAAAGTCAACATATCATTTCTGTGTTCAAAGTCAAAAAGTGAAAAACTCATTTTTCACCCAACTTGTTAGATTTATCATAGCTTCATTTCTGGTTCAAAATCATTGAAACTTTGGGCTTAACAACTTCAATTGGTCAAGTTTTGAAATCTGATTTTTGTCAAATTTTTGGGAACAATCTTAAGCACTTAATCAGCTCTTCAATACACCCCCATATGCCCTGTTCACACTCAGCATACTCTGAGTGTGAAACAGGCCTCTTGCAGACCTTGCACAGGTTTGGTTTTAGCTCCTTAGGGTTTGAAATTCAGTTTAGAGATAGTTAAGCTGGTGGTTTTGAGGTCTCCAGTTTTGGTTTTCACATTGGCTTATTAAATAAGCTTGTGCTTAAGCTAGAAGTTAGGAGAAAAACTGTTTTGGCACTTAATCTTTTAAATCATCAAATCATTGTAGTTTGAATTTCAGAGGTTTAGACTAGTTGAAATAGGTTAATATCAAGTATTTATAGCATACTTTAGCTTCTGCTATCATTTGGTGGTCTTTGGTGTTCATTTGCTTAATTCAAGTGCTTATTTATAAGCACTTTTCTCTACAACTTCATAATCCTTCACATAAGCTATTGTTTTTATATTTTTCATAAATTTAGAATATTATTTTAGACTTTTCCTGAATTTTTCATAATTTTTCATCACTGTTGCTATTTTCCTTATTTAAAACAGTTTTTAGGACTTTTTAATTAGCCTTTATTGCAATTAAATCAGAAAAACTTCAAAAAATTAATTTTTCATTTTTCCTAGGTTAAGATAAATATAAAAAGCCAAAAAAATATTTTTCCAGATTTTTCTTAGTTTAATTTGTAATTTTTAGCCATTTAATTAGTTTTAAATAGTTTTTAAATCATAGAAATTAGAATATAAATCAGAAAAATATAAAATTAGTTTTGAAAATTCTCTTTAGTTATTTTAGATTTTTCTAAGTCATAATTTCACTTTTCTAATCTTTATTTCATATTTTCTTATATTTTAGGGTATTATTAAATAGGTAAAAATAGTTTTTAATTAATAATAATTAAATAAATAGTCATAAAAATAATTTTCTTTTTCTAAAAATTTTATCTTATCATTAGGTTTGTAAAAATTTCATTTTTATATTTTTAGGATTAATACTGTTTCAATTTCACATTTTCTTTTGTACGTTACGTAGTTTTTAATTTAAATTTATAAAAGGAAAATCAAAAACATCATTTTAAAAAATAGTGATAGCGCTTATTTAATATAATTTAGCTTTTTTAATTTTCTTTCATTTTTCCTTTGTCATCTAGTATCAATCACAAACTTTTTCCCGTTCAATATCACCGATCACTATCGTTTGATTATTCAGTCGCACGTACTGTTCGTTGGGACTTAACGACCCGGGGAAACACTATACTCTCCGGATCTTAATTGTATTGTTTCTGAGCTGTTTGAAGTTTATTACGGTTGACCATTCACAAGTGGTTAGCTTGTGTGATAAAACTTGACGGTTCGGAAGCGATCACAGAGAAACTGAGCTCTTGACCTTAATTAAAGACCAACATTCTCGTTTGGAAATTTGCACATAAATTAAAAGAGAAAATGCAGCATAACTGGGATAATAAATATTTAATTCGACAACTCAATTTTTTCAAAACTCAAGAAAACCGTGAAAAGGTTTTGAAGCCGCTTTTGCCAAATCACACCAAAATGAAAAATATTTGGAACGATAGATTTGTGATCTAGCCGCTCAAGAATGATTTGTTTTCTCAAATAGAACAAATGAAACATGAACATAAACAACAACTTAACGCTCTTACTTTGGACACTCAAAAAGCCAAGGCTGAGTTGTTAACTTGTCAAAAACAATTCTCTGAGTACAAAAAGCATTCAACGAAACGAATAGATAACTATCTTGAGAAAATTGTCGACTTACAAACCAAAATCAAAGAGTTTAAAACTTTTGTTTATAAACATGGTGAATCAATCACAACGATTCAAAAGTTTTCTTTCAAACCTAATCCAAATAGATATGGACCGAATCTTGCTGATTATAAACCTAAGTTTTCACACCGAGCATTCAAACCAAATCGAAGTTTACAAAGAGAACATAGACTTGATGATTCAATTATGACTGTTGTTGAATATAATCGGATGGAGGAATTAGATGCTGATGGCGAGAGTCGGTCAAAAATGGAAAATGTCGTTTACAACAAACCATTTAACTATTCGAAAGCCGTAACTTTTGTCACACAACAAGATACTTCAAACATACCTTTGGTTATCACACGGCTGAAGTCACTCCTCAACCAAAAGGTGCACAAATTAATGGTCCTTTACCTTCACTTAGTGAAGTAAAAACTAATGCCGAAAGTTGTCGCGTTATCAAATACTTTGACACTTTCTTATCCGACCTCAAAATTTTGGAACGTGAGATTGAATTTCATTCTGAAATAAAAGTTCAACATTTTACCTCGCCAATGGCGCGAGAACATAGAGATATTCTTTAGAAAATAATTTTACCCCATGTCAAAATTTTGAAAAATTGTGCACTATATTGGGAAAAGGATTTTCACAAGGAACTTGGTATCATGAAAATAGTTTTAGAAACGAGAAACATCGATTTCAAACACTAAACGTAAAAGAAACTGTTGAGAAAAGATGTTGATCGACTCTTGGAAGATGTTATCTATGTTGATATCCATAATGCTATGTTATTACATTCTTTGCCATATGCATCGATGATATCTCGCCGATTATGACTTGATCTGTTGTGAATCTGATATGATGCATGAGATCGAGTCTTTAACAGTTGAAAATAAACGATTGTCAAATGAGCTTTCAAATGCAATACGCCGTCTTAATTGGTGTCAAAAAGATATTCACGATCAACAACTTGCTTTTCAACACAAAATCGCTTAGCGTGCAAAATCTTCGATCCTAAAATTGAGCAACTGGATGATCAAAACGTGTCTTTTAAGTGTCAAATCTCAAAATATGAACAAGAACTTGCAAAAGTTAAAAGGAATATGGTGTCATATTTGATTTACTCAAAAGACTTCGTGATGAAGCATCAAACGAACTTGATCATTATCTTGCACACACTAAAGAAGTCATGAATTTTGATGGAAGTCTTCGTTCGAAAATCAAGATTTGGTGCACACTATCACTAAGTTAAGGGAAATGTTAGGAAAGTATGAACAACTTCCGCCTTCTGTGATTAAGAGAATAGCACCAGTAACACTTAGTAATCGTGAACCTAGAATCCCTACTGCCAAATCACAAGTTGCTAATGTGCTACCTTCTACTGAAACAGGAATAGTTGCCTCTTTTCCAAATGTCCGCACTTCACAGCCTAGGAGCAATACAAGGAAGAATAGGAAGTTGCGACCTAAGAAAATAACAATAACGAATGCTGCAGTAGAAGATCACCCTAGGACTATGAATAAGACTCACGTTGCTTCCACTATAGATATTGCATCTGGCAAATGTAATAGAAATAGTGATGTAACGAATGCTAAACCTTTAAGTACTTTTGATATTCAGTCCGATGCACCTTGTGTTATTTGTCGTAAAAGTATGAATTCTGATTGTCATGATAAATGTTTTTCTAAAGCTATCATCTCTCGTTTAAGGAATCCTAAGAACCGGAATACCTCTAGGCCCATTAATCTTTCTAAGTCTGTGCTTGGTAGACCGCCCTCTTTAGATTCTAAGAAATGCATTGCTGTCCCTGTAGCTCCAGTCTCAACTCCTAGGAATGTAGTACCAGCTAGTGCATTCATTAAGACTAAAGCAAATACTAGTTGGAGATGGCCGAAATGGATATATAACACACTAGGATTTAAATGGATACCTAAAGCTATTGTTGTTTGTATGTCTACTATATCGCTCGGAACCCTCTAACATTTCGGTTCCACATCTACTTCTATTCCATCTTGTCTTCCGTGTGTAATGCGGTGATACAGATCATTCTCTGGATTGTTGATAGCGGATGTTCCCGACACATGACAGCAACCTTAAACTGTTATCAAACTTTGTTTCAAAGTTCATTGGCATCGCCGATTCGGGAATGATCACTTCGCAGCTATCATGGGCTACGGAGATTACATTAATGGCAACATCGAAATTAGCAGGGTTTATTATGTGGAAGGCCTCGGTCACAATCTATTCTCAGTTGGTCAATTTTGTGATGGAGACTTGGAAGTAGCTTTCAGGGAGAAAACTTTTTTCATTCGTGATCTTCAAAGAAATGATCTTATGTCCGCCAACGCCATCCAGTCTTTACACTATCTCAATGCAAGACATGATCGCTTCATCTCCCATTCGTTTACTCTCAAAGGCTACATCTACAAAATCTTGGCTATGGCACCGTCGTCTCTCACATCTAAACTTTCAAACCATCACCAATCTTGCACGACACAAACTCGTTGAAGGTCTCCCATGATTCAGGTATTCTAAAGATCACCTATGCTCAGCTTGTGAACAAGGGAAAGCACTCGTGCTCATTTTCCTTCAAAGGTGGAACACGCTCTCAAAGATGTGCTTCATCTTCTTCACATGGATTTGTGTGGCCCGATCAAGCGCGCATCTATAATTGTTGATGACTACTCAAGATGGACTTGGGTTTATTTTCTTCGAAGTAAAGATCAAGCTCCATAGATGATCATCACCTTTCTCACGAAAATTCAAATTCAGCTTCGGAACACCGTTAGACAAATTCGAACAGACAAAGGAACTGAATTTGTGAATCAAACTCTTCGGGAATACTATGAGAAAGTGGGAATTGAGCATCAAACATCTATAGCCCACACACCAGAACAAAACGAAGTTGTTGAAAGACGAAACCGTACGTTAGTGGAAGCTGCCAGAACGATGTTAATCAATGCTAAACTTTCATATTACTTATGGACTGAAGCTATCTCAACTACATGCTACACTCAAAACCGTTCTATGATTACAAAACGCCACAACAAAACACCATTTGAGCTTCTCCACAATCGTAAACCGAATCTCAAACACTTTTATGTCTTTGGATCTCTTTGCTATCCAAATAATGATCGTGATGACTTTGGAAAGCTCAAAGCTAAAGCTGACATTGGAGTCTTTATTGGATATTATGATAATTCTAAAGGTTACGGATCGGAATCGTCGACAAAGCAAGTTATGGAAACGATTCATGCTAATTTTGATGAACTTACCGAAATGGCTTCTGAGTATAACAGCTTGGAACCCGGTCACAACCGCTTAAACTTCGCTCAAACCCCATCATCACCGATACAAGCCCTCAACTTACTCGTCAACAAATGGAAAGACTATTTGCTCCTCGTCAGTGACGATATTGATGAACATGCTCTGTGTATCCACTGTTTCCGCTTGCTCAACCCGATAATACTCTAATACCGATACACCTGCTACAACAACTACTGTTGAAGATGCACCACCAGTTGACTCCACTACAACAGTTGAACAAACCGCTTCCAACAATGATGAACCGGCTGATGATGTTCTGAATGAAGTACCCCCACCTGCAGATTTTGATCCAAATGTATTCTTTAACCCGTTTGCTAATGAATCTGCTGCACCTGATGTCGCATAATCATCAACAAGTCATTTGAATCCTCAAAATTTGCACAACGTACACCAACATCAACCCTCTACACATAGATGGACAAAAGACCATCCTCTGGAAAATATTATTGGCAACCCAAATCAACAAGTCGTTACGAGACAACGTCTTCACACAGATGGTGAACATTGCATTTATGCACTCACTGTTTGCCAATCTGAGCCTAAAAACATTAAGGATGCAATGACAAAAGATAGCTGGATTGAATCCATGCAAGAAGAACTCAACCAATTCAAACGTCTTGAAGTATGGAACTGGTTGAAAGACCAACAGGGTCTACGTCATTGGTCTAAAATGGATTTGGAAAAACAAATTGGATGTTGAAGGGAATGTCATCAGAAACAAGTCACGCCCGTCGCTAAGGGTTATAGGCAGGAAGAGGGTATTGACTTTGAAGAATCATTTGCTCCAGTTGCTCGTCTTGAGGTCGTTCGATATTTCGCATTCGCAGCTCATATGAACATAAAGGTCTTTCGGATGGACGTCAAAACTGCTTCTAAATGGTCAACTGAAAGAAACAGTTTATGTCGGCCACCGAAGGATTCGTTGATCCGCGCTTCGAACCATGTTTACAACCTAACAAAGCTCAGATGGTCTCAAACAAGCTCCTCGGGCATGGTATGATAAGCTATCATCTTTCTTAATTTCCAATAATTTTACCAAAGGTTCGGTCGACCCAACTCTTTTCATACAATATCTCGGGGAACATATTTTAATTGTTCAAATTTATGTGGATGACATCATATTTGGGTCAACTCATAAAAAGTACTCAATCGCTTTTGCAAAACTAATGAAGAAACATTTTGAAATGTCCATGATGGGTGAACTTACGTTCTTTCTAGGACTACAAGTTCATCAATCACCCCGTGGTATTTTCTTGAGTCAGTCCAAAAATGCCCTTGAAATTCGAACAAATTCGAATGAATAATTGTGATACTTATGCCACACCAATGGCACATACCAAGAAGCCGGACCGATGATGGGAAATTGGTTGACCCTACCAAATACCGTAGTATTATTGGGTATCTCATGTATCTAACAGACAGACGATATTGTCTTTGCCGTTTATCTTTGCTCGTTATCGTCGCGACCAACTGAAACCCACCTCTCGGAGGCTAAAAGAATCCTCCGATACATAAAGGGAACCATTAATTTGGGGATCCGTATCCGAAGGATTCTCGGTTTTGAACTAATCGCTTTTTTTGACACCACGCAGGATGCTTAGACTTAAAAGTACTTCGGAGCACTACAATTTCTTGGTGACAAATTGGTATCTTGGCAATCGAAGAAGCAGGATTGTACATCGTTGTCCTCAACCGGCGTAATATGTAGCGATGTCGGCGTGTTGTGCTCAAGTAATTTGGATGAGAACACAACTCAAAGACTATGGTTACGTATTTGACAGAATCCCGATGTATTGTGACAATCGGAGTGCTATTGCGATCTCGTGCAACTCAGTTCAACACTCAAAGTCAAAGCATATCGATCTTCGATATCACTTCATCAAGGACCACGTGGAACAGGGTACTGTTGAATTATATTTGTGGGTACGAATACCAATTGGCAGATCTTATCACCAAAGCCTTAGCTCCTGCTAGGTTTAATGAGTTGGTCCACCGGATTGGTATGCGTGTTTGACTCAAGAGGAACTGGATGAACTCTTAAAACATTCTTAAAAACCAGTCAAACACCAAAACCTATTTTGTAAATATTTTTCAAAACAAAATACAAAAATATAAAATCCGATAAAACAACAAAAATATTCTTCTATCTATATTTCTTTTAACATGGCAAGTACAACTCTTCCGTCAACACTCAAATCTTTCAAAATTCAGTATTTTTCCGATCAAGTGTTGAGGGGGAGAAAATAAATACTTAATTGTTTCAAAATAACTGTGCACTTGCATGTTATCCTATCCCGGTTGTTTCTTTAAATGGTGGTCACATTTTTGGTTTACTGACACTCATCGGACTAAAATTTATAACCTTTCTTTATTTCTTAAGTCGAGGGGGAGTGTCGTCAAAGTTATTTCCAAATATTCTTCGTTTGGTAACCAAAATGGAAGTTAAAAGGCTTTGGATGAAAATGGAAAAGGTGGAGGGACTAAAACTGCCAAAATATTAAAGTCTTTTTTAATAAAAACACCTCACCTAACTTTAACCTTTCACATTTATTACTCTCATCTAACTCATCCTACGCCTAATAATCAAGCTTCAAATCCGTGTTTTTGATCATCATATTGCAAGTGTTTTCGTAATCTAAACGTTATTACAAGCAAGGGTCTTGATTTTTATGGAAATCCAACGGCTAAAACGTAAGATATGAGTGATTATGTGTTCTACGCATAAGCGTATGAACACACAATCATTGGTGTATGTTTGTGGTTAAAATTAGTGTGTCAAAACGTTTAAATAACATCTATGATACTATGTTTATCCGCAAAACCCACCCAGAAACACGAATTAATTGACTTTCAAAATTAGGGTTCATGAGTCGTTTTGGGTATTTTCAAATGAGGACGTTTTTGGTGATAAAGATTGTTGTATGAGGTTGTATTCAAGTTGAATTGAGCATATTTAAACCCAGAAATCACCCAGAAACACTAATGATTCATAAATTGAAAATTAGGGTTCTAGTTTATACGAATTGGGTATTTTTGATTCATGGCTTATTTGATGTTAAAACTTGGATAAACATACTCTACATGCTTCTTAGACCTCCCAGAAACACTTTGGTACAAATTCTACGACTAGATTTCATACGCGTAATTCTTGAACTTTAGGGTTTTAGGCTACGCATAAGTCATCTTACGCGTAACTGTTTAATGTAGTTTCATGCCATGATCTATTTTAGAATGAATGTTAGTGTCATAATTGATGTTTTGATGATTTTATTTCAGGCTTGCTACTCGTAAAACTCAGAATCAAGGTTATTGAAACTCTACGCATAAGGATCACCTTACGCGTAGAAAGTTATGCGTAAGAGAAATCTTACGCGTAAGGTTCTACAAAGGGACTACGCGTTTCCTGTGAAGGATATGTAAACAGGACCTCTACGCGATAAGGTCTACTCTTACGAGTAAGCCTTACGCGTAAGGTTTTATATACGCCTACGCATAAGCTTTACGCATAAGGTCCCCTTTTCCCACGCGTAACATTTCTTACGCGTAAGTAAGGATCCTACGCATAAGCATACACGCATATACTTCCCGTTTACGATAAGCTACCATTTCTACTCATAAGCCTTGAATATACCTTCATTATGAATTGTTACGCGTGAAAACTTGTAAATAAATAAATCATAACGTCACGAAACCAATAATGTCACTAATAAGCTTAAACGTTCAATATGTTGTGTTAAATAAGTGATAACATAAACTTTAAAACTTAAAGTTAACTAACTCACGAAACTTATCGCGACATCATTGGACTATTGAACAAACAAGTGATTTTGGACTCGTAACTATCATTGACATTGCACATTCAATAATTAGACAATAAAACCTTCTGTTGACTAACATTATGTCTTTAGATATGTTGGTTCTTTTGGCTAATGTTATTTCAGATCACGACATGGCTGCTTAATTGAATGTGGATGCACTGAGGTTCTCACGTTGCCGATATCTTCCCTAATGGCTATCCGAGGAAGATTGGAAAGAACAATCTCAGAGTTGAATTTGAAACTCTCACCGCTGGAATCTTCATGTCTCATTGCGTGGATGTTCTAAAGAATCATCCCTACCGAACATGCTCTCACACTCCATTGCTCCGATCTACATACAATTCCGGAATACAATGCAGATGGTCAAAGGTCAAAATGCTTGTGTGATGTGGACGCTCAATCACAAGCAACTCACCATCACCCCTCTGCCGACTTAAGGGCTATTCTCCTCATTCCCGACATCATACCTCCTGAATTCTCTCTGCACCTATCAAGAGACGGTTATGCAATTATTGATCAATATTGGGTATGACAAAGCTTCAGGGGTTATCATTAAGCATTCTCACGTGGATCTCAAGAACATCCCTCAACTTTGGAGAACCCTTTATATCATCATCACAAAATCCATTTCTCGTCGTGACATGCTATGAGCATCCCAAGCTCTTGGAACTGCAAATCTTTGGGGCTCTAATCAACATGAAGCACATCGTTGAAGCTCGATTTGGGATGACATGATGACATTCCTCAAAAAGCTTGGCTCAAAGATTCCCTACATCAGATATACTAAACTGTTGATCCAGAGAGCACTTGGGTACAACCCCGACATCCCCAAAAGAATCAATGACCCGATAATCATGATATGTTGGATGAACCCACTCTAACAAATGATTTAAGGAGTCAACGACTAAGAAACAAGGTGCTGTGTTTCCGGATCACCTTCTCTCAGATGAACTCAAATAGCTATATTCTTATAAAAGATATTTGGTTGCGGTGGAAGAGAACAAAGTTGGTTTCTTTGATGAAAAATCTTCCGTACACGCAAGGAAAACCGAAGAGGAAGTGGAGGAAGTGCTGCAGCACCTGAGAGTCGAGGACGTTCCCGGAGGAATCCTCCAAGAAGAGTGACAGTTCCCTCCAAGGAAGCTGTTCCTATTCCTATTCCCAAAATTGAAGCCAAGAAAGAAAGCTAACTGGCGAGGACTCGAGGGTACCGATCTTGATGAAGAGATTTTTACTCAAACGCTAAAGATGAAACCCCAAGCGGTACATAAACCTCCCCGTCCACCAAGCTGAACCGGCAAAGGGAAGACTCCAGACTTGTGCCTTATGCGAAGAAAGCTCAGATGAAGAGCCACTGGAAACTGATTATAGGAAAAAGTTCAAATTCCTTAGACTCCAACACGTCGCACAACAATTTGCTAAAGATCAAATGGGTGGCCCCGGAGGGTCAAGTGGTGGACTTCAACCTACACCAAATCCCGATGCGGTTAATCGACCCCACAAGGGATCTGGTGCCACCACTTTGGTACAACAACAAACACGTTTGGAGGACACTCTTGAGTATGACTTTGAAGAACCAGAGAAGGAAAAGACTGAAAAGACTTCTGGTGATGAAACAAAGATTGATGATACGACTAAGTCCGAAAAGATGATGGCTGATTATGATAAGCTTCTTCTAGACACCCAACGCCCTAAGGAGAAAACCTCGGAACCTCCTAAA
The DNA here is from genome assembly GCA_910596185.1 of Chrysanthemum makinoi. NCBI lineage: Eukaryota > Viridiplantae > Streptophyta > Magnoliopsida > Asterales > Asteraceae > Chrysanthemum > Chrysanthemum makinoi. The sequence goes on along the minus strand of OU343219.1, from coordinate 90,798,160 downwards.
GACCCCGAGTCTCCTCATGTCTCTTCATCATCAGATTCTTCTTCTCATTCTTCACCACCACCATCAAAAAGACCAACCAAATCATCATCCAGATCAGTGAAGAAGCCAACCTGATCTTGGATGTCTCATGCAAAGTCACGAATCGTCAAAGCTGTCAAAAGAGTCGAGAAAAATATTACAAAAAGAAGTTAGGTTTTTCTTGTCGACTGCGGATACAGATCTTCATGATGAGCAAGACAAGATGCAAGTTGAAAGGGAATATTTCCAGAAGCTCATGAAAGATGATCTTCAAGGGAGCATGGACGAGATGATCAAAGGATACTCTCACAAGTTCCTTATGGAGGTCGTTCCTAAACAGACAAAGGAGATGTATACCAGACAACTTTATCCGAATCTCTTACATCTAGCCAAGCAAGCCATGAAATCAACTCCAATGAATTTGAGCATCAATCCAGTTGAATCCACAATCTTCTCAGATGATGAATTGGTGAACCGGATAGTAGCTCAAATGTCAAAACGCTCTGCAACGTTTGCCTCCCACGAAGCTAAATTCTTTGAAGCATTGCTGGAATACCAACTCAGGTCAGCATACAGAGAAGAAGCGTAAGGCCTAAACGTTCAAGAGACGACGAAGACAAAGATCAGGATAAGGATAATGAGCCCAAACGCACAAAGAAGTCTGGTGAATCATACTCCATTCAGTACTCAATGCAACCTCCACCCGAAAGGACTCCAGCTCAACAAAGATCCCCTCCTCGCTCTTCACGCACACAAACCTCGGGATTTCGAGCTACGCCCAAGACTCAAAAACCGGTGATCACTTTGAGTATACGGGTGGTGACGATGAGGAATACCATGAGCCCCTACAACAACCCGCCTCAACCGACAAAGTACAAAAACCAAAACCCTCATCTAGGCCTAAGAAAAAGAAGAAGAAGGCGCCCAAGGATGACGTCCTATCATGGTTAGATGAAGATAACACAGAGGAATTTGAATGGTTTTCTACACTTGTTAATTCCACTCCCTACCCTACTGAAGGTCAAGATCTGGTAGACGGTAATACATTGGAGCATGCTAAGTTACTGCAAGAAAAGTTCCGAGTAAAGAAGATGACGAAATCTAAGTTGAGGCGAATCAAGAATGAAGCTTTTCAACTGTTAAAAGATAGCTCGAAAGTGCCATTGAGGTCGAATATCACCTTGAAAACATTGCTCGAGCTATGTCTAACAAAATGGATTGGCTCAACCGGAAGCAAAATCGACTTCACAAAACGGGACAACCCTCCATATTACACCGATACGGTCTAAACCTCTTACAACAATTGGCCAATCAGATGAGCCTCGAATTCCATTCCGATATTTCTTCAACAAAGACTTGGATTTTCTTCTACATGGTGGCGATGGTTCAAGGAAATACGCTACATCTTTGACACTTCCATTCCTGGCAGCAATATACTCTAACTGCATAGCCATCGACGAAAGATCTAACCACTTGTTCTCTAACAAAGTGGAAGAGTATGACCGTGATGCAATGTATGGGATTCACCATTGGCCGGAACGTCGAAGAATCTACTACAGAAGCTGCCAGGTTCAGAAATCTCAACATGAAGTGTTCAATACTAAGAGTATCGTTGCCATCAAACACGTTGATCTTTCGTCCAAATGGGACTACACTTTTCTCAAGAATATTGTGGTCAAAAGGCAAGACGAAAGGGATTATGCATTCTCTGAAGCTGACTTTGAGAATTTGTCTATTAACGACATTGAAGACATGTACCTTGCCAAAGTACAGGTTCGCATGAGACAATTTTCAACTGAAGTACAACGTGAAATCATCAAGTCATTGCTCATCTTCATCGACGCGATAGTCATCAAAGAACGTGTAGAAGATCTCCGCTTGCAGTTGAATCTTATCGGAATTGTCAACTTCACTCCACCGTAGCTTGATCTTCCGACATCAACTAGCTCACAATATACACTCATCGACAAACCATTTGGAGTTGTTTACCGCAGTGAACTTCAAAGAAATTGCTTAATGGCGTGTAGAGATCTTCACAAGTTTGGGGATCACACTTTGAAGATGGTTAGGGACGGATTGGCTTATCGGTTGAAGGATATACATCAAAAGATTGGGTCTCCTAAGCGATGGAATTCTCCGGATCGAAGGGATGTGAAGAGGATCATCACGATGATTGATGAACGGTTGTATCGAAGGGATCAGTTCCGAAGATTGGAAAGCTTTGTTGGTGGTCGACCCAGGATTAACATCACCGGCTTTCAACGCCCGGCTTACACTCCGCAACGCTTCATGGACTACTCGTACCCCTTGAACTGCTTCTTTCATTATAACTTTAGATGTATGATTTATTATGACAATGGCTTGTGCACACATTACAGTGTACTACCCGCACTTGTAAATAAAGGACCCTGTGGTACGCTTCAGTGCCACAATCCTATAAAAGGAGCGAAAGCTTCTTACTTTTGAGTAAAACCTATCAAACCTTTCACTTTTCAAGGTTTTGCTCAAAAGAACAAGTACTTCCCCTTACGTTTTCAAAACCTCAAAAGTTAGTATTACTTGTTGAGGGGGAGTATTTGTTATAAACTTTGTTCACTAATTGTTCACAGTGGTCATCTTCCCACAAAACTCAAAATGGTCATATTTATTTACAACATTTCTTCAAAAATAACACTTATATGCCATTTTTGAGGGGGAGAAAATTTATGTGATAAGAAATATGTTGTGTAACTGCAAATGAATCTTTGTGCTATAGACTCAACCAACGAATTGACGAGATCTTAACTGTTAGTAACTCGAAAAGACTTGTCCCGACGGGTAATAATTTCAAGCTAGTTCGCTAGTGATGTAAACGTGTCTCGCAAAGGACTTGTCCGAGTAGAATGTACCATTCGAGAAACTCCTGGTAGACATGATCTTTGACGGGTTTGACAACCTTTCGAGGTTTGTCCACACCTTCAAGATAGTTATTAGAGCTAGTTGTCACCTAAAAGTTGACAATGTAACTCTTTAACTATTCAACGTAACCGTGTCTCGCGGGGATTGTCTATCTTGAGTCGATCAATTCAAAAGTGTGCACTCTTCTCTCACCGTGCAAATTTCTGTCTTAACACTTAAGCACGTGTGGAGGGGGAGTATTTATGCTAAAAGATAAAACTCTCACAGTGGTACAAAATGTTTTTTTCATTCATAAACACTACAAGAGATTTTCTTGAAAATGTTTTTATGGCAATGGAGTTATAAGGTGATTAAGGTTAGGAATAACCATCCTATGATCCGCCAGAGCCGGAGGGATCTACCCAAGGATACTACAAATAGTTAGAATTAGAAGTCCTTAGGTATGATTGTAAAAAGGAGAAAATGAGAATCGGAGAAAGAAGGAGTTGAAGAATTAAAAAGAAATGCAAAGAAAAAGTTGAAAAGAAATAGCCCTCCAAATTATTCAACTTAGGGCGCATAACGGGTTCAATCATATGCTACGGTTGTCACTTGATGACGCCGGTATTGAAGATTAAAAGTCGTCATGGACCCAGTGGCGCATGCACTAAACCTTCTTAGCCACTCAAGTTTCTCTCAAAAGAAGCTTGTTTCATTCTCACAGGGAACCCTACTTAAACTATCGGCTTTCTCTTAGAGATTGCTGGTATTGAAGAAGGAGACCCTCTCCCTGGTCTCCGCCAGAAAACCAAAACGCACTATTGAGTCTAGAGCCACGAGATTCATCAAAAGATCTCTTAGGTACACTTGACATTTCATCACTTGGTGTTCAACAATAAGAACATCAGCGGTACGTTATCGAGTCCTTCACAGATCTTAGCAATCTGTCGAGAACATTTATGAGAGGTTCACAATTGTGATCCTCAATTATTGAATGGAAACTCCTGCCAGGGTCAACATCAAACAAGCCCACAGCAGTCACTTCGTAACTCCTCGTGGATTACGATAGTGTGTCTCAAACGGTTACGTCGGAGGTGATGCTTCGTACCTCAGCGACTCATCCGAACTGTAGATGTACTTCGGTATATCGCGTTATCTCACTTGTGGGACTCCTCGTTCAGAACGGCCTTTGTGAAAATTAGAGTTGTGTTTTCACACTATGCTGTTAACACTCTCGAAGTTCGAACTTGTAAGTGCCGTTATCCGCTTATTACTAACCTTTCTTATGTTTACTTATGGAAGCTCGAGCGGACCGATCGCAGATTCTTCACATGCTCATGCAAATATCATCACTAATGGAAGTTCTCTCGAAAGGCAACACAAAAGTCAGAATGATTCTACGTCAATCAAAGAATCTACAAAGAATAAAGACTTAAAGAACTTCATCGTATGAATTCCAACGCTAAAGAGCGTGTGAGCATGTTGAAGAATGACGGAGACACCGAGCAAAATAAGGCACTGGGCGACTTGATGCGCATAAACAACAACATACTATCACTACCATCACAAAGAACAATGATCAAAGAACAAAGATTAAGATGACGCCAAAGCGTAACTGCTTAAAGAAAACAATTTCTCTACACTGGGAGATTGTTCAAATCAAGGCAATTCTTCTCACAAGAAAGAAGAATGTCAGAAGACGCCAAAGTTACTATTACATCAGCACTTTCACCGCTTAGATTCATCACCAACACTTGAGGGGGAGATTGTTGGAATCACTCCTAAACCTTAATTCAAGTGTTAGTAATTTATATGTAATAGTTAGCTTAATATGGCCTTTATGTTAGTAATTAGCCTTAGGCTTATGTAGAAGGCCCATAAGCCTAGGCCTAGTCCAATAAGGAAAAGGATGGGAACTAGGAGTGTTGCCCTACCTTCCCTCCTATAAATACCTCATGTAAACCCTCACTTGAGGGTTGGTTGTTCAATTTATTCTCTCCATTTACACTCTATGCATAACCGTCCTTAGTATAACGTGTGTGTGGATTTGTTTATTGTTCAACCGATCTCATCTCCTCTCTATTTCTTCTATTGTTACTTGTGTTGCATATTTGGGAACCTAACAATGTCTCGATTGTGTCGACGTCTTCATCTCTTTCGCATGAGTTGTACGTCGCGTCTATTTTTCTTACCACCATACGAAACGTTAAAAACTAAACTTTTGAGATATTAATTATAAACTTTCGGGAACGATAATGGACTTTTGAAAGTAATGACATGAATGATCCACAAAAACTACGACACAATACTTTTTATCGATTTCTCTATCATATGAGCTGTATTTTGAGATAATCGTATACGCATTAGGTTGCCTCAATTCTATTCTATCGTATTTGTAACACCCCCAAATTTGGCATAGCAGAAGCATTCGGGTCGTGGGGTGCTACTAATTGGTATCACAACATAAAGTATAGAACAACGGTTTATATTAAGAAAATTCATAAACAAATGTATCAAGTTTACATTATTCAAAAATAGTGCGGAAATACAGGCCCATAATAAATATAAAGTGGTCCCAACGAATGACCAAGTATCCTATGACAATGCCATGCCATGCCAAGCCAAAAGCCTCAAAAGTAAGTTGTAATGATAAACCTAAAAATACATGCTAAAAATGTCAACACGAGGTTGGTGAGTTTATAGGTTTGTAAATAAAGTAGTACATCAGTTTTGCTGTGCGATGATAAATAATTAGGACTTATGTATAAGTAATAGTGCTGAGCAAGTAGTAAAATGAAATGCAATCCACATTATGTAATCCACATCATGAAATTCGACCACCACGTGGTCCCGTGCACAATAGGAATCCATTCAGTTATTATCGCAAAGCAAATTGAGCTAAACTATTGATAAATGAAATCGTCAACCGTCCCAAAGACTGCTATTAAATGTAATCATGGATATCCAACCAGTCCCAAAGACTCTTCGCTAAATGAAATCTGTCAACCACTACAAACACTCATGCACACAATTACATACACATATATGTCCAAAATTGAAATATTATATATTTAGTACAACGAAAGAAATAATGTTATTGTAATGATAATTGAATAGCTGAATAAGTTATTCAGTGGACGCTCATAAAGTTTTCAAGAACCAAGTCATTTGCAAATATTGGAATTTGGTAAACAAGCATGTATTCTCCCCCAAAAGTGTTTTCAAAACAAGTAAAGTAGGGGTCATGAACTCACCTCGATATGAAGTAACACAAGGATCAACTCCATTAACCGCATCAAGAGCTAACCATAACGTACAAAGTAATAACCGCATTTATTACCCGCACAACCTACCTAAAGGGAGAACAATAAGAGGGCGGTAGGGTGCACGAACCACGGTTGTAAAAACCTGAGCAATATAACCTAAGCGTGACTCTAGAGTCGCAACCCAAACTCGAATAGAAATCCACAGCAACCACGACCTGGACTTGAATCATTCACACAATCTTTGTTCTAAATCTTTAAAAATGAACGGACCCTTGATCCCCCGAATGGCAGTAAGATGGTGATGGAGTGGCGATGACAGGCAGTGGTGATAGTAACCAGAAATGGGTGGTGGCGGCATAGCTTGATGGTGAGGTGGGTGGCGGCTAGAGAGGAGGAGAGTGGCAGGAGGAGAGGGTGAGGTGATATATTAGGGTTTGTCAAATGAAATTAAAAAAAAAAACAAAAAAACAAAAAAACTAATCACTATTCTCATTCTTAAGTACCAAAATATAAAAACAAAGTGTAATGTTTATCAAAGATGAGTGTCGTAAATGAAAATAGCACCACAGGGACTAATTGCGTAATTCTCGTTATCTTTTGTAAATATTAGGCTCGGGGATTATATAGACTAGTAAACGCTGTGAGAAAAATTACTTAATCTACGTCATTGCATTTAAAATGCCTTTTCCGATAAAAACAACTATGTACACGCCTAGTTTCTTGAAACTAATACAATCAAGTCAAATCAATTTGTTTTGTCGAGTTACGGTTGTCCCGGTACGAACAAATGTGTAGTTTTACGTTAAACGAGATAATTCCCGAGTTTCAAATTGGCTCAAGATATCCGAAATGAAAAACAAATAACAATAAATATAATTTAGTTATTAAAATAGGAACTTGAAAAATTACCGTTAAGCGCTACTACCCTCTAAAAGGAAGGTCCTCGCGATTCAGCCAAGTTATCGATAAAGTAGGTCTTAAGAGATGATGATACGGGCAACCAATAAGGGAATCTTATCATATGGTTATAATAGGGTAATCTGTACAATGATGAGACAGTGTTGAGACTTTGTAGCAGGGTTATCTATAGTTTCAAGTGAGGTGTAGAATTCACTCACAAGGTTTGGTTAAAAGAAATATATAGTTGTTCAGTTTATGAGGTATTAACATAAATACTTTCCAAAGAAGTAAATAATTTATAAAATGGTTTGTAAACGCTTGAGAGTAGTAGGAAAATAAATTTAGTGTTTATACAAATAGCAATACGGTCAAAAAATTTAATTTCATGATATATTAGTAATATTTTGTAGGATGATCGCAAAATATTCTGCAGTAGATGATAAAAGCTTTGTAATGCTAATAGTGACACAATTTATTATGATATGAGAGGGTAGCATGATAAATGGTGTTCCGAAGGGGAGCGAAAAATTAGGCGCCGTTTTCAAGGTCGTGGTTTAGGTTACCCTTTGAAATCTCAAAGGTTTTGTCAAGCATTGAATCTCTAATCAAGGGGAGTTTAACAAACCAAGTATGGCTCAAGAGGGATTGTTACTAGTAAATCCATTAGTTGCCTTGACAATAAGACTTAGTACTCAACGCAAGAAGTACAACGTTCGAGTACAAAGTCATGATTCAAAAAGTAGTCCGACCACCAAATGATATCAATTCAAGTTCTAAATAAAAGGGGACGTTGATGGTTCCAAATGGTCATGCTAAAAGAATACACGTCAATAGGACGCAAGGTATGTCATCAAAGAACGCATCGATGGAACAACATCGATTGAAAACAAGGCTTGAGGTTGAGGTGGTTGTAACAAGACTAGAAACAAAATAGGGCTACGTGGATGAGCAATTTAAATTTCTCAACAAGACCCAAAATCGAATCTAGTCATCCAATTTCAAATGTACCGTACGATTCCAAACACCCAATAAACTCAAATGTCACGAACCCGAATGTAAGCGGTGACAAATCGGGTCTAGCTCGACCCATTGCAAAACCAGATTAAACGGTTCTAACGATTTCAACGTAATCCAAAGTCATATCATGACTATACTCACTACCGTGCTTTCATATAAGAGGAAGAATATTGCGATGAGCAAAAATTGTGATGCAGCAGGTTGTGTGTAGGGTAAACTTTATAAATTTTAATGCTCAATCCTAACACCAAAATCTTTACCCTTTCTAAAACAAACCAAAACCAATCCCGATTAATACTATTATAACTACCCCAAGTATCGAAATTCACCTCCTGAGTCGCATTGCTAGGTATCTACCATGTCCATCATGTCCTCGGGTGAATATAGGTGATCAGTCTATATTCACCCGAGGTTCAATGAATTTTGATATACTTGACTTAGTTACTCTAGCATCATGTCTTTCACTTTCAAAATCCATTTTCAAAATACTAAAACAAGTGTCCAAACTCAAAGTCAAAAAGATGAGATTGCGTATAAAAGTGGTGCAATGCTACAATAGTGTGATAAGTAAACATAAGTATGTCGAAGATACCTATAGCATATAGTGAAATTAAATGGGTATACATATTCAATAGTAAGATACACATCTCATCAAATATATTAGTAATCAAAGTCATAAATGAGGCGCGTGACATTGGCAAAAAAACGGCCTACGCTGTGGTTTAGTTTTCGTAAAAGTGGTTATAGTATAGGTTTGAAAATTACCCGTTCCCTATAATCTTGGCTCCGATACCAACTGTAACACCCCCAAATTTGGCACAACAGAAGCATTGTAGTCGGGTGCTACTAATTGGTATCACAACACAAAGTATAGAACAACTGTTTATATTAAGAAAATTCGTAAACAAATGTATCAAGTTTACATTATTCAAAAATAGTGCGGAAATACAGGCACATAATAAATATAGAGCGGTCCCAACGAATGACCAAGTATCCTATGACCATGCCATGCCAAAAGCCTCAAAAGTAAGTTGTCATGATAAACCTGAAAATACATGCTAAAAATGTTAACACGAGCTTTGTGAGTTCATAGGTTTGTAAATAACGTAGTACATCAGTTTTGCTGTGCGATGATAAATAAGTAGGACATATGTATAAGTAATAGTGCTAAGAAAGTAGTAAAATGAAATGCAATCCACATTATGTAATCCACATCATGAAATCCGAGCACCACGTGGTCCCGTGCACAATAGGAATCCAATAAGTTATTATCGAAACCAATTGAGCTAAACTATTGGATAAATGAAATCACAACCAGTCCCAAAGACTGTTGATAAATGTAATCATGGATAAACCAACCAGTCCGAAGACTGTTGGCTAAATGAAATCTGTCAACCACTACAAACACTCATGCACACAATTACATACACATATATGTCCAAAATTGAAATATTATATATTTAGCACAACGAAAGAAATAATGTTATTGTAATGATAATTTAATAGCTGAATAAGTTATTCAGTTGAAGCACATAATGTTTTCAAGAACCAAGTCATTTGCAAATATTGGAATTTGGTAAACAAGCATGTATTCTCCCCTAAAAGTGTTTTCAAAACAAGTAAAGTAGGAGTCATGAACTCACCTCAATTTGAAGTAACACAAGGATCAAAACTTACACAACTGACAACAACTGGCATCAAGAGCTAATCATAACGGTACAAGCTCAATGATACAACATCGGCACAACCCACGAAAGGGAGAACAAGAAGAGGGCGGTATGGTGCACGAACCACGACTGTAAAAACCTGAGCAATATAACCTAAGCGTGACTCTAGAGTGGCAACCCAAACTTGAATAGAAATCCACATCAACCACGACCTACACTTGAATCATTCACACAATCTTTGCTCTAAATCCTTAAAAATGAACTGACCCTTGATCCCCCAAATGGCAGTAAGATGGTGATGGAGTGGCGATGACAGGCATCGGTGACAGTGACCATAAATGGGTGGTGGCGGCTGAGCTTGTTGGTGAGGTGGGTGGAGGCTAGAGAGGAGGAGAGTAGCAGGAGGAGAGGGTGAGGTGATATATTGGGGTTTGTCAAATAAAAAAAAAATAATAATAATCACTATTCTCATTCTTAAGTACCAAAATGTAAAAAAAATAGTGTAAGGTTTATCAAAGATGATTAAATCGTAAATGAAAATTGCGCCACAGGGACTAATTACGTAATTCTCGTTATCTTTTGTAAATATTAGGCTCGGGGATTATATAGACTAGTAAACGCGTGAGAAAAATTATGAATCTTACGTCATTGCATTTAAAATACTTTTTCCGATAAAAACAACTATGTACACGCCTAGTTTCTTGAAACTAATACCGAGGTCAAATCAATTTGTTTTGTCGAGTTAAACGAGATAATTCCCCATTTTCGAGTTTCAATTTGGCTCAAGAAATCTGAAATGAAAAACAAATAATAATAAATATAATTTAGTTATTAAAATAGGAACTTGAAAAATTACCGGTTGCTACAGTATTTGTCGTACATTCTTCTGGATGCGATGGAGATTAGCTTTAGATGCCGGTCGTGTCAATAGTGAATAGTGCATTGTTGTGGCTAAAGTAAGTTTCATAGCCCCTATTTTCAAAGGTTTTCATAACTATTTTGGGGGAGAATACATGCTGCTTTTAACCAAATATAATTGGATAAGTGAATGTTATTTGCGAATGACTGTTGTTTGGAATATTTGGTTTGTGATTGTTATCTTATGTGTTTATGTGAATACAAACTATTTTTGGACCTGCCACTACTCATTTGAGTTGCTAATGCGTTTACTAGGAAAGGTTAGACATGCAACATATGTCGACTTACACTAATGTAGCATCTCTATTCTTTAACACGGTACCTAGCTAAGAATAGACCGACCTAGACCAGGGTAGCTTGTGTTCTAGGCCTTGCTATGACTGTGCTGGCTAGAGTCGCTCGGGGCCCTACATTGAGATCACAAACGTATTGTTGATTGTCTGATTATTGATTAGATTGATTGTTGGTTGCTTGATTATTGATTGGATTGATTATGGATTGATTGATTGTGGGTTGGAATGTTATTATTTATCAGCCTTAGTCGCACATAGCAATTAAACTTTATTAGGTCCACTATTACATGTGTAACTAAACTCTATGAACTCACCAGCGTAAGCTGACCCTTTTTAGCATGTGTTCTCAGGTTTAAGGCGATAACTCACTATTGGAAGATGCTTGGCAAGGGGCATGGTCATTGGCGACTCTGATGAATAATCGGGACCGCTTTAATAATCTTTTTGGCCTATTTTCGCACTACTCTCATTAATGTAAACTTATGGTTTTCAATGAATGAATCATATTCTAAATAAATGGGATAAAAACCATTCTTTGTTCCCTATATTGTGATTCCAAGATTGTAGCACCCAAAGGTTCGTACGCTTCCGCTGGACCCAAATTTCGGGGTGTTACAGATTGGTATCAGAGCCAAGGTTATAGGGAACTGGGTAATTTTCAAAACCTAGACTATAACCACTTTTTTTGAAAACATAGACCTATGACCACCACGCTGCCAAGCCGGAAGCCTCACGCATCTAACTAGTTTAAGGATGTAGATAGTTGAGAACACATTAGATGAACTGATTAATGAGATAATTGATGAGATGTTTATGGTATAATTGCTGAACTGTTTGATGGAACACTTGTTGAATGTGTGCCGTGTTAGTAGACGATTACGTATGCCTATTTTAGTATTTCACCATAAGCATGTCCTCATGCTTGTGCAAACACTATAATCATGACCTCATGCTTATACACGCATAGAAAGCATGTCCTCATGCTTAAGCATGCCCAGTAAGTATGTCCTCATGCTTACGCACGCATTATGTCTTTCACAGAGTTACGCAATTCCTTTGCGTAATCTCATTAGCCAGCTTAGAGCTTGCACTAGCAGTAGCCTTGGGAATGATTTGGGATGTAGAGGACATGGTGCTAGTATAACTAAATCAGGTATATCAAAATTCATTGAACCTCAGGTGAATATAGACTGATCACCTATATTCAACCATGGACAGTGGGACATGGACTGATCACCTATGTCCGACTCAAAGGTGAATTTTGCGATACTTGGAGTAGTTATAACAGAATTATGTCTGGGATAGACTTTGGTTTTAAGAATGATGAGCTTTAGGTGAACACACACACACTCACCGAACATCACGGAAGCCTGCACTCACACACGACACACTGGCATTGCAACACCTCTCGAACTGTAACACTTCTGACATCGTTATACATCTCTGCTTATGCGGAATTCCTTTCTGACGTTGTCATGCATAGTTCACCTTAAGTCGGGTTAGACCCGATTGGCACTGTTCACATCCGAGTTGCTTATAGTCATAAGGTTCGTCGATCTCACTAGAGCGTTTGGAACTATTTTGGGCTCTTTTTGGATTTGGTTTTGATTTTGTTTTGGGATTTTGAGATTTTAGACCTCGTTCTGAGTTTGGACTCATCATTTGATTTCAAATGATCCATCGAACTCGAATCGTCATTCGACTTCGAACCGTCATTCGATTCTTAATCATCATTAGGCCTTGAATCGACATTCGAATTCGTTTCATTAGTAATCTTGTTGGAATTATCATTCCTCATCATTTCGTTAATAACCTCATCGAAATTATCATTCCGCCTCGTGTCATTGGTAATCTTGTTACCGACACTTCTACCTCAAGCCTCGTCTCGAATTGACTATTGGTTAGACTTTTGAGACCTTACCAATCACTCGATGTTGCTACAGTCTACCCTCCTTAAAAGGAATCGCGTCCTCGCGATTCAGTTCAAGTTATCAGATAAAGTAGGGTCTAAGAAGAGATGATGATACGGGCAACCAATAAGGGAATCTTATCATATGGTTATAATAGGGTAATCTGTACAATGATGAGACAGTGTTGAGACTTTGTAGCTGGTTATCTATAGTTTCAAGCGGAGGTGTAGAATTCACTCACAAGGTTTGGTTAAAAGAAATATATAGTTGTTCAGTTTATGAGGTATTAACATAAATACTTTCCAAAGAAGTAAATAATTTATAAAATGGTTTGTAAAACAGTTGAGAGTAGTAGGAAAATAAATTTAGTGTTTATACAAATAGCAATACGGTCAAAAAATTTAATTTCATGATATATTAGTAATATTTTGTAGGATGATCGCAAAATATTCTGCAGGATGATTAAAAACAGTTTGTACGTTAATAGTGACACAATTTATTATGATATGAGAGGGTAGCACAGATAAATGGTGTTTCCGAAGGGTGAGCGAAAAATTAGGCGTTCGTTTTCAAGGTCGTGGTTTAGGTTACCCTTTGAAATCTCAAAGGTTTTGTCAAGCATTGAATCTCTACCGAATGGGGAGTTTAACAAATCCGAAGTATGGCTCTGAAGTAGGGGTTGATTGTTACTAGTAAATCCATTAGTTGCCTTGACAGCGCACTTAGTACTCAACGCAAGAAGTACAACGTTCGAGTACAAAGTCATGATTCAAAAAGTAGTCCGACCACCAAATGATATCAATTCAAGTTCTAAATAAAAGGGGACGTTGATGGTTCCAAATGGTCATGCTAAAAGAATACACGTCAATAGGACGCAAGGTATGTCATCAAAAGAACGACATCGATGGAACAACATCGATTGAAAACAAGGCTTGAGGTTGAGGTGGTTGTAACAAGACTAGAAACAAAATAGGGCTACGTGGATGAGCAATTTAAATTTCTCAACAAGACCCAAAATCGCAGAGTCTAGTCATCCAATTTCAAATGTACCCAAGTACGATTCCAAACACTCCAATAAACTCAAATGGCTTCACGTAACCCGAATGTAAGCTGGTGACAAATCGGGTCTAGCTCGACCCATTGCAAAACCAGATTAAACGGTTCTAACGATTTCAACGTAATCCAAAGTCATATCATGACTATACGGCCGACGAAAAGCGTTTTCATATAAGAGGAAGAATATTGCGATGAGCAAAAATTGTGATGCCAGTGTGTTGTGTGTAGGGGTAAACTTTTATAAATTTTAATGCTCGAATCCTAACACCAAAATCTTTACCCTTTTCTGAAAACAAACCAAAAACCAATCCCGACATAATACTATTATAACTACCCCAAGTATCCCAAAATTCACCTCTGAGTCGGACATAGGTGATCAGTCTATGTCCCACTGTCCCTGGCTGAATATAGGTGATCAGTCTATATTCACCCGAGGTTCAATGAATTTTGATATACTTGACTTAGTTACTCTAGCATCATGTCTTTCACTTTCAAAATCCATTTTCAAAATACTAAAACAAGTGTCCAAACTCAAAGTCAAAAAGATGAGATTGCGTATAAAAGTGGTGCAATGCTACAATAGTGTGATAAGTAAACATAAGTATGTCGAAGATACCTATAGCATATAGTGAAATTAAATGGGTATACATATTCAATAGTAAGATACACATCTCATCAAATATATTAGTAATCAAAGTCATAAATGAGGCGTCAGCTTGGCAGGCAGGCACGTGTCGGTCACAGGGTTTAGTTTTCGTAAAAGTGGTTATAGTATAGGTTTTGAAAATTACCCAGTTCCCTATAATCTTGGCTCTGATACCAACTGTAACACCCCCAAATTTGGCACAACAGAAGCATTCGGGTCGTGGGTGCTACTAATTGGTATCACAACACAAAGTATAGAACAACTGTTTATATTAAGAAAATTCGTAAACAAATGTATCAAGTTTACATTATTCAAAAATAGTGCGGAAATACAGGCACATAATAAATATAGAGCGGTCCCAACGAATGACCAAGTATCCTATGACCATGCCATGCCAAAAGCCTCAAAAGTAAGTTGTCATGATAAACCTGAAAATACATGCTAAAAATGTTAACACGAGCTTTGTGAGTTCATAGGTTTGTAAATAACGTAGTACATCAGTTTTGCTGTGCGATGATAAATAAGTAGGACATATGTATAAGTAATAGTGCTAAGAAAGTAGTAAAATGAAATGCAATCCACATTATGTAATCCACATCATGAAATCCGAGCACCACGTGGTCCCGTGCACAATAGGAATCCAATAAGTTATTATCGCAAACCAGCTGGAGCTAAACTATTGGATAAATGAAATCTGTCAACCAGTCCCAAAGACTGTTGGCTAAATGTAATCATGGATAACCAACCAGTCCCGAAGACTGTTGGCTAAATGAAATCTGTCAACCACTACAAACACTCATGCACACAATTACATACACATATATGTCCAAAATTGAAATATTATATATTTAGCACAACGAAAGAAATAATGTTATTGTAATGATAATTTAATAGCTGAATAAGTTATTCAGTTGAAGCACATAATGTTTTCAAGAACCAAGTCATTTGCAAATATTGGAATTTGGTAAACAAGCATGTATTCTCCCCTAAAAGTGTTTTCAAAACAAGTAAAGTAGGAGTCATGAACTCACCTCAATTTGAAGTAACACAAGGATCAAAACTTACACAACTGACAACAACTGGCATCAAGAGCTAATCATAACGGTACAAGCTCAATGATACAACATCGGCACAACCCACGAAAGGGAGAACAAGAAGAGGGCGGTATGGTGCACGAACCACGACTGTAAAAACCTGAGCAATATAACCTAAGCGTGACTCTAGAGTGGCAACCCAAACTTGAATAGAAATCCACATCAACCACGACCTAGACTTGAATCATTCACACAATCTTTGCTCTAAATCCTTAAAAATGAACTGACCCTTGATCCCCCAAATGGCAGTAAGATGGTGATGGAGTGGCGATGACAGGCATCGGTGACAGTGACCATAAATGGGTGGTGGCGGCTGAGCTTGTTGGTGAGGTGGGTGGAGGCTAGAGAGGAGGAGAGTAGCAGGAGGAGAGGGTGAGGTGATATATTGGGGTTTGTCAAATAAAAAAAAAAATAATAATAATCACTATTCTCATTCTTAAGTACCAAAATGTAAAAAAATAGTGTAAGGTTTATCAAAGATGAGGGTCGTAAATGAAAATTGCGCCACAGGGACTAATTACGTAATTCTCGTTATCTTTTGTAAATATTAGGCTCGGGGATTATATAGACTAGTAAACGCGTGAGAAAAATTATGAATCTTACGTCATTGCATTTAAAATACTTTTTCCGATAAAAACAACTATGTACACGCCTAGTTTCTTGAAACTAATACCGAGGTCAAATCAATTTGTTTTGTCGAGTTAAACGAGATAATTCCCCATTTTCGAGTTTCAATTTGGCTCAAGAAATCTGAAATGAAAAACAAATAATAATAAATATAATTTAGTTATTAAAATAGGAACTTGAAAAATTACCGGTTGCTACAGTATTTGTCGTACATTCTTCTGGATGCGATGGAGATTAGCTTTAGATGCCGGTCGTGTCAATAGTGAATAGTGCATTGCTGTGGCTAAAGTAAGTTTCATAGCCCCTATTTTCAAAGGTTTTCATAACTATTTTGGGGGAGAATACATGCTGCTTTTAACCAAATATAATTGGATAAGTGAATGTTATTTGCGAATGACTGTTGTTTGGAATATTTGGTTTGTGATTGTTATCTTATGTGTTTATGTGAATACAAACTATTTTTGGACCTGCCACTACTCATTTGAATTGCTAATGCGTTTACTAGGAAAGGTTAGACATGCAACATATGTCGACTTACACTAATGTAGCATCTCTATTCTTTAACACGGTACCTAGCTAAGAATAGACCGACCTAGACCAGGGTAGCTTGTGTTCTAGGCCTTGCTATGACTGTGCTGGCTAGAGTCGCTCGGGGCCCTACATTGAGATCACAAACGTATTGTTGATTGTCTGATTATTGATTAGATTGATTGTTGATTGCTTGATTATTGATTGGATTGATTATGGATTGATTGATTGTGGGTTGGAATGTTATTATTTATCAGCCTTAGTCGCACATAGCAATTAAACTTTATTAGGTCCCCTATTACATGTGTAACTAAACTCTATGAACTCACCAGCGTAAGCTGACCCTTTTTAGCATGTGTTCTCAGGTTTAAGGCGATAACTCACTATTGGAAGACGCTTGGCAAGGGGCATGGTCATAGGCGACTCTGATGAATAATCGGGACCGCTTTAATAATCTTTTTGGCCTATTTTCGCACTACTCTCATTAATGTAAACTTATGGTTTTCAATGAATGAATCATATTCTAAATAAATGGGATAAAAACCATTCTTTGTTCCCTATATTGTGATTCCAAGATTGTAGCACCCAAAGGTTCGTACGCTTCCGCTGGACCCAAATTTCGGGGTGTTACAGATTGGTATCAGAGCCAAGGTTATAGGGAACTGGGTAATTTTCAAAACCTAGACTATAACCACTTTTTTTGAAAACATAGACCTATGACCACCACGTGCCTGCCTGCCAAGCTGAAGCCTCACGTACGACTAGTTTAAGGATGTAGATAGTTGAGAACACATTAGATGAACTGATTAATGAGATAATTGATGAGATGTTTATGGTATAATTGCTGAACTGTTTGATGGAACACTTGTTGAATGTGTGCCGTGTTAGTAGACGATTACGTATGCCTATTTTAGTATTTCACCATAAGCATGTCCTCATGCTTGTGCAAACACTATAATCATGACCTCATGCTTATACACGCATAGAAAGCATGTCCTCATGCTTAAGCATGCCCAGTAAGTATGTCCTCATGCTTACGCACGCATTATGTCTTTCACAGAGTTACGCAATTCCTTTGCGTAATCTCATTAGCCAGCTTAGAGCTTACACTAGCAGTAGCCTTGGGAATGATTTGGGATGTAGAGGACATGGTGCTAGTATAACTAAGTCAGGTATATCAAAATTCATTGAACCTCAGGTGAATATAGACTGATCACCTATATTTAACCATGGACAGTGGGACATGGACTGATCACCTATGTCCGACTCAAAGGTGAATTTTGCGATACTTGGAGTAGTTATAACAGAATTATGTCTGGGATAGACTTTGGTTTTAAGAATGATGAGCTTTAGGTGAACACACACACACTCACCGAACATCACGGAAGCCTGCACTCACACACGACACACTGGCATTGCAACACCTCTCGAACTGTAACACTTCTGACATCGTTATACATCTCTGCTTATGCGGAATTCCTTTCTGACGTTGTCATGCATAGTTCACCTTAAGTCGGGTTAGACCCGATTGGCACTGTTCACATCCGAGTTGCTTATAGTCATAAGGTTCGTCGATCTCACTAGAGCGTTTGGAACTATTTTGGGCTCTTTTTGGATTTGGTTTTGATTTTGTTTTGGGATTTTGAGATTTTAGACCTCGTTCTGAGTTTGGACTCATCATTTGATTTCAAATGATCCATCGAACTCGAATCGTCATTCGACTTTGAACCGTCATTCGATTCTTAATCATCATTAGGCCTTGAATCGACATTCGAATTCGTTTCATTAGTAATCTTGTTGGAATTATCATTCCTCATCATTTCGTTAATAACCTCATCGGAATTATCATTCCGCCTCGTGTCATTGGTAATCTTGTTACCGACACTTCTACCTCAAGCCTCGTCTCGAATTGACTATTGGTTAGACTTTTGAGACCTTACCAATCACTCGATGTTGATTCAAATGACATCACCCAGTTGACTTTGTTCACCTCTCTAAACCGATAATGTCTTCTCGACATTGATTCGTCAACAACTCATAATTAAGGTTGTACCTTACGTGCTGTTGGTGTTGTACCTTATCCTCTAGTTAGGTACCTCTATCTATAATGTTTTAGCGACTTGTTTTAGTGAAGTTTCTCACCGAAGTTATCCTTTGATATTGTTCCATCAACGTTGCTCTAACAATGTTGAACTCTCGACTTTATTTTATCAACAATAGTCTGCTAACGCCATACCACCGATTGTGGTACTACCGGTGTTGTCCTATCAGTGTTGTATCTTGCACTCCATCGATTCAAAATTCTTTAGTAGACCTATTTAGAGCCATTAACGTTTGATCGTATTTAGGATGTGATCTTAGATCGATTTGTAGTCGAACCTCTTTTCGGAATTATAATTTTGGAGTTGAATGTCGAAACCATTCTACATTAAAGTGTTAAGTGAACCAATGAGTCAATCGACTGATTGCGGTTAGTAATAAATACTCTCTTTTGGAGTCGTACACTCAGCCCCTAACTTAGATATCATGCTAAGTCAACCGACTGATTGCTAGTAGCAATCAACACTTTCTAACAGAATCATACTCTGAACTTCCTAGACTTCCCGTCCAGTAGAGATTCTGTGTTCAACCTAAATCTTGAAATCCTAAGGAGTAACCTAAATCGTGTTCCTTAGGACAACCACCTAATCGTTCTCCCGTCCTTCAAGAAACACCTTCTATCCTTTCGGTCCTCTTAACCGATCGATAAGCTACGCCATAGACTAAACCTAGGGAGTAGATCCCGCGCCTTTACCCCGAATGGTGGTTGGTAGTCCTACCCAACCTGTTCACCTCCTGCTACTCAGCAAGACGGAAAGTATGGACGACTCTGATCACCTCTCCTCATATAGTTATAGCAATACTAGAGAATCCCTCTATGTTCTTTTAAGGAGGTGAGAGAGTACTCATTTCTCTCCCTTTGGTAGAGTGGCTTTGCTCCGATGAGCTAGTCCTCACTTCTGAGCTCTAGCTCCTTACCTTCTGTCTCATAGTAGAACACCAATCGACAAGGGAATCTTCCCTTGATCCACTTTCTCTATCGAAGAATCATTCGGTTAGTACACACCTGATCCTTATTCAACTTCTTCCGATCCTCATTAAGAAGGAAGTGCGATCGGAAGTCTGGGTTAAACAATTAGATTTCTTCACACATAAAGGAGATCGTGTGCATTAGGGAATGCTGATTTCTATCCTTTTCGGATTATGGCAACCGCTACACACCCACGTTTCATCTATCACTTCCTAGGGCCGAGAGAACATATTTGGATATGCTTACAATGTATCATCTTCAGACTGATGGCCAAAGTGAAGAAACTATCCGAGCATTAGTAGACACGTCACGTGTTCATCAAGTTTGGCAATGGTTGGGATAGACACCTTCCATTGGCCAAATTCTATTGTAGACATCTCTCGAGTCTGGCAATGGTTGGGATAGACACCTTCCATTGGCCATATTCTTCTATAACCATACCTATCACTATTAGTGCTTTGAAGGCACCGTAAGAGACCCTCTGTAGTCATAAGTGACGATCTCTATTGTTGGGTAGAAATGGAAGTACCCAAACTACCAACCCCGAACCTAATTGAGAAGTTGTCAAGGAGACCGTTCTAAGTTGAGACGGATAGGCAATCCGCTCGCGAATCTTTAGGAGACATAGACAACGTAAATCTCTTGACTTCCCGGATATGATCTAGGTTAAGCTTAGAGATTCACCATAAGGATGGGTGAAGCGTTTAGTAAACGTGGAAGCTTAATCCTCGCTACATCGATCTTTTCAAAATACTTACTGGAGTTAGACCAGTAGCTTAGAGCTTTGAGCTACCATCAAGACTCAGTAGTGCTCTTGACATTTCGTGTGTAATAGGAAGAAATGACTCATCGATGAGGAATTATCCCTTTGGGAAATCCTAATCTTTGGACATTTAAACTTCATTGACCTATCGAAACCATAGATTATGAAACCGAGCAACTTTGGTAAAGTTACATCTCTATCTTCGAAGTTCATAGAAACTGGTAGTAAGATCCTAGATTCACGTAGGGAACGTGAATATGAATCGTCGTGCTTATGCACTTGCCTCTTTTAAACCTCAACGAGTAACTTGAATTGAATCGCGAGGACGCAATTCCTTTTAAGGAGGTGAGGCTGTGACAACTCGTAAATTCCTCGATGCGTCGTAATTGGAGAAAACATCAATTAGAGTGACCGTTTTAACTAATTTGAGATACGAGTTGTATTATATATCATTTTTATGGGAAATAATATTTTAAAAACATTGACGTAACTCTCGAGTCATGAATCCCTCGTTTGCTAGTCCAAACGAGCCCCCGAACCTAATATATCACAAGTTTTGCAAAGTTACATCTAGGGTCCTTGGGATAGTTTACATTTCAGTCCCTAGAATTTCAAATGAACAAGTTTAGTCCCTCTTGGGTATATAAATACCCCACACTTCTCACATTATCTCATTTCACCATCTTTCTTTCTCTCACTACAAAACACACACACATATTTCCTCCCACCTCTCTCTACAAATTCCGGCTACCACCCTCCTAGGGTTTCGACGCCGTCACATTTTCCGGCCAACTTTCTGGCGACCACTAATAGTTACACCACCACTTCTAAATGATAGATCGTGGTCTTGTGACCCCGTTTATGCATCGTATGCACCCTCAAATCCCACGATGCGCCCCAAATCTAAGAATTAAGGGTCAAAATTATTAGGGTTTCAAGGATAACGAGTCTAAAAGGTTCTAGCTTGGTGGTTACGAGTAGTACTCGTTGAGGATACCACCCACGCTCTTAGCCTCCTCTCGTTTTTCTCTTCTTCCTCTTGGTAAAACGCACCCGCCTCATATTCTTTTTATTTTCTGTTTTGATTCGGTCCTATAATGGTTGTTTTTATATTTTCATGGATAAAAACAACTATAAAAACATGAGTATAAAAAGTGCTAAACAAGGTAAAAAAATGTTTTGACAAAGCGTTCGTGTGGCATGAACTAGTTGTGGAGGTTATCGTGTGATTTTTAATTGGAGAAAATTATGTATTTGTTGTCTTGGAACTGATTTGATTGTGGTGTTTCGAGGTCATGGTAGTTTTACGTTGAGTTGACTCGATGAGTCGAGTTAACTCAGCCGGGTCATATTAACCGGGCCGGGTCAGTAAACATCAAATAATAACTACGGTCGCAATTAACTGATTATTGGTACGTAAAATTATACTTGTCATATTGTCTATTAACTAACACATGATTAAGTCCAATCATGATTAAGAGCCAACACATGATTATTAGTTATTTATACAATATGGCCCATGAGCAGTTCTAAATAACCGGTCGTACCACCCATGACTTGTTATAATTATAAATATACAATATGACCCAATATGACCCATGAGCAAATTATTTGTCAACAAACATTTATTGAACGTTGGATAAATTGGAGTTAGTATAAGTCAAACGGTTATACTTTTAATATGACTATGGGTTAACGATACGTATATATACTTAACGACTTGACGATGTAATGAATCAATTATACGACGATACCGGAATAAAACTATCGGGGTAATTGATATTGAAATTGAGTTAACAATGAGTAAGTACTTATATAAATGGTGTGATAAATGTTAAGGAACGAATACGTGAGTAATAGATAATACCAATATTATGTATGCGTTATAACTTATAAGGTTTAATACGGTTTATAAACCTAGAATAACACTCGATACAAAAGTTATATTGATTAATAATTTAGACTTTATTAAACGTTTCGGCTTAAACGGATATAATATATTGGACTCGGAAATGAGTTTAATATATTTGTTTTGCGATATGCCTAAGTATTCCATTACCAAAATTTTAATTAATAATGAGATGTTTAGCTATATATTGTCGATGAATATGATTTTATTTAATCATAAAATCTTATTGATTTAAAGATAGTAACTCGTATTTTATAACTACGTGTTAGCTTTTATAAGCTTGTCGGGAAATATTATTTATATAAGACTACTTATTAAAGTCGTAATGTTTTGGAAATGTTGAATAAAAGAATGCGTTGTTTATAATACACTGCTTAATATACCGTATAAGAAGTACTTTCTTATAAACTTGTATAATTACGAGTAACGATTGTGAAACCTTGATTTATTTAAGCGATATGGAAACTTATCTATTATTACTAACATGAACGTTTGGGATTATGGGGAAACTGCTGAAAGTTAATCTATTTATATTTAAATAAGTAATCGTCGTCATTACCTAGTCTTTGACTAGCTTGAGTATTGTCAAGTATTTCTTGACTTTGTCAATGTCTTTTTCGTTTGGCGTGTGTTCTAGTAGTATGTATCAACTGTGTCGATGTCTTCTTCTCTTTCGCATGAGTTGTACGTCGCGTCTATGTTTCTTACCACCACATGAAACGTTAAAAACTAAACTTTTGAGATATTAATTATGAACATTCGGGAACGATAATGGTATACGCATTAGGTTGCCTCACTTCTATTCTATCGTACTTGTCGTACATTCTTCTGGATTCCATGGAGATTAGCTTTAGATACCAATCGTGTCAATAGTAAATAGTGCATTTCTATGGCTAAGGTGAGTTCCATAGCCCCTCTTTTCAAAGGTTTTCATAACTATTTTGGGGGATAATAAATGCTGCTTTTAACCTACTATAATTGGATACGTGAATGTTATATGAGAATGATTGTTTTTTGTAATATTTGGTTTGTGATTGTTATCTTATGTGTTTATGTGAATACAAACTATTTTTGGACCTGCCACTACTCATTTGAATTGCTTATGCTTTACCTAGAAAAGATTAGACATGCGACGTTTGTCGCCTTAGACTAGGGTAGCATCTCTATGCTATAACACGGTACCTAGCTAAGAATAGACCGACCTAGACCAGGGTAGCTTGTGTTCTAGGCCTTGCTATGACTATGCTGGATAGAGTCGCTCGGGGCCCTGCATTGAGATCTCAAACGTATTGTTGATTGACTGATTATTGATTAGATTGATTGTTATTGCTTGATTATTGATTGGATTGATTATGGATTGATTGATTGTGGGTTGGAATGTTATTATCTATCTGCCTTAGTCGCACATAGCAATTAAACTTTATTAGGTCAACTAATACATATGTAACTAAACTCTATGAGCTCACTAGCGTAAGCTGGCCCTTTTGAGCATGTGTTCTCAGGTTTAAGGCGATAGCTCACTATTAGAAGACGCTTGGAAAGGGGCATGGTCATAGGCGACTCTGATGAATAGTCGGGACCGCTTTAATTATCTTTTTGGCCTATTTCCGCATTATTTTCATTAATGTAAATTTATGGTTTTCAATTAATGAATCTTATTATAAATAAATGGGACAAAAACCATTCTTTGTACCCTATGCTGTGATACCAAGATTGTAGCACCCAAAGGTTCGTACATTTCCGCTGGGCCAAATTTGGGGTGTTACACTCATGTACCATTTTTTAAAATGCCCAGATTTTGTAAAGTGTACCATTTTTATGAAAACTTAAAGTTAGCATGCTCTTGTTCCAATTGTGGACAAAAAATTTAATAGTATAGAACATGCTCCTTTTGATGCCAATTGTTTGAAAATATCATTTTGGAAATGTTTGAAATCATTTTTCCCCTCAATCAATGATTAAAGTTGTTGATTCAGTGACAGAGATTTTGACAAAAGATAAGTCCAATTTATTTTCAAAATTAAGTCTGAGTTATTTTCAAAGCAATTTTGTTTTCATTTAAAGACAAATATTTTTCAGAAGAATCTTTAGAATGAAAAACATTTGTGAAGGAACATTCATCTTTTTTTGGCGACAAATATTCCTTATGAACTTTTGTTTTTAGGATCAGAGCTTGATATTTAACAAATTGATTTTGCATAGCACTGTCCTTTCTTTAAAAAACGGGTTATAGTCTGAAATAACTGCAAGCCATGATTTTAAGCCTGGGTTACTGCCTGAGATGACAGTAAGCCATCATTTTGAGACATGTTTTAGAAAATATTTACACGTTCTGATCGAACTTCATCTAAAGTCCCATGCCATTGTTGAATGACATTTCTAAGACCGTAGATATTATCGATACCAGAATACATGCCCTGAGAAAACAATATTTTTGGAATTTTATGAATTTTTCAAATTTTTTATGGGTTTTTGAAAATTTTATATTTTTCTATTTTCTTTTTGTTGGTTTTATATTTTTGTAATTTGCTTTTTCGATAAAATATTTACAAAGAATAGGTGAAGAAACTCCTTTTAATCCTCATCTTCCTCCTAAAGATGTTTGAGAGTTTCTTGCTCTAGACTCTTTAACCCAAGTCGTGGGACGATAAACTCAAAACGGTCTCTAGAAAGAGCTTTTGTGAAGATATCTGCCAGCTGATACTCAGTCCTTACGAAATATAGTTCAACCACACCTTTCTCTACTTGTTCCCTGATGAAATGATGTCGAATGTCAATGTGTTTTGCTCTTAAGTGTCGGACATTGTTGCAGCAGAGAGAAATGGAACTTTTGTTATCACAATACCGAGGGATTTTGTTGAATACAAAGCCATAGTCAGATAATTGGGATTTCATCCATAAGATTTGAGCACAAAATGATAACATGGCTCTGTATTCAGCCTCTGTGGAGGATATGGAAGTAATCATTTGTTTCTTTGAAGACCAGCTCACTAACTTATCTCCCTAAAACTGAGCACCTCCTGACGTACTTCGACGAGTATCTTAACACCCTGCATGGTCAGGATCTGCATAGGCTGTTAGTGACATACTAGTGTCCTTCGGATACCAAAGTCACATGTTAATGGTTCCTTGGAGGTACCAAAAGACCCGTTTAACCACTTCAAGGTGCCTTTTAGTAGGCTTAGCCTGGTAGCGAGCACACATGCATACAGCGAACAGAATATCAGGTCTACTGGCAGTGAGATACATCAAGGATCCAATCATACTACGATATTTAGTTTGATCAACTGAGATCCTTGAGTGGTCCTCATCTATTTTTGTTCGTTCCACCATGGGAGTGTCAACAGGGTCACAAGAATCAAATCTAAATTTCTTTAAAATTTCATTTGCGTATTTAGATTGATTAATAAAAATGCCTTCGGGATTTTATGAAATTTGTAATCCTAAGAAAAATGACATTTGTCCCATCATTGACATTTATGCCATCATTGACATTTGAAATTTAGAGCCCATCTCTTTTGAAAATCGGTCACATTTATTAGGGTCGGTCGAGGCAAATATAATATCATTAACATAGATTTGAACATGAATTAAATGTTTGCCTGACTTTCGGATGAACAATGTAGGATCAACAGCTCCTTTGTAGAATCCATTTGTCAAGAGGAACTTCAAAAATGTATCGTACCATGCCCTAGCAGCTTGCTTCAAGTGGTAGAGTGCCTTTTTTAAGCAGTAGACATGGGTAGGATGTTCCAGATCCACAAAACCTTTGGGTTGACTAACATATACCACTTCTTTGAGATCTCCATTAAGAAAAGCAGTCTTTACATCTATTTGATAAACTACCATATTCTTGCTAGCGGCATTAGCCAGGAAGATTCTGATAGCCTCAATTCGTGCAACCAGAGCAAATGATTCCTCAAAGTCAATACCCTCCTCTTGTCGATATCCTTTAGTCACAAGCCTCGCCTTATTCTTCAGAACATCACCGTGCTCATCAAGTTTTACTTTGAAGATCCACTTGAGAGCAATAATCATAGCACAATCTGGAGCAGGCACCAATTCCCATACATCAAGACGATCAAACTCATGGATTTCATCTTGCATAGCATTAAACTAGCTATCCTCAGACATTGCTGTTTTGATATCTTTTGGTTCGACCTTTGAGAGTACAGAGATGAAAAAGCACCATAAGGCATCAGTGGCA
Source organism: Chrysanthemum makinoi (assembly GCA_910596185.1). Classification (NCBI taxonomy): domain Eukaryota; kingdom Viridiplantae; phylum Streptophyta; class Magnoliopsida; order Asterales; family Asteraceae; genus Chrysanthemum; species Chrysanthemum makinoi. The sequence continues at coordinate 90,771,394 of OU343219.1, read as the reverse complement.
AGTTGTTTTCTAGTAGATACCAGAAAAGAAGGATTCCCAATGATATTATCCAATGGATGATCATGTGTACATTTTCTGATATGTTCATGTGGTTGTTGGTAAGGAACTGATGTAGTTGAGTTAGGATCCCCTGGCGTAGATGTTTCAGGAGTGGGTTCAGGGCAAATATGTTTTCAAACGGAGCATCTTCGGGAGTTGTAAAGGGGTTATCTACAAAAGAATTAGCAGCTGCATTTCCTTGATGTACAAAAGATGATTGAGGATTGGAAGATGATGATAAATGATCGGCAAATGGGGCTTCTTGAGATAAACAAATTGAAATAGATGGACCATTTGCATTGGTTGGAGAAGGAGCAACTACAGTTGGTGGTACATGATTATCATCAGCTGGAGGTTCATAGTATTCATCAAACATTAGATCGAACAATTTCTTCAAATCTTCTTCATATGGAGGTACATAAGGAACTGCAGGAGAAGGATTTTGTACAAGACTTGAACTAATGGGTGTAGGTGTCAAAAGTTGAGATGCGGGTCTAGAACTGGATTGTCCATGAGCCATTTGCTTAGTTAGCTCATCAAACGTAACGTGAATAGTTTCTATAATATCTTTGGTTCTTTTGTTGTAGATTCGGTAACCCTTCCGATTAGGTGCATAACCAACAAAAAATCTGATATCAGCCTTAGCTTTCAACTTTCCCAGATTTTGACCATCATTTTTTGGATAACACAAAGCTTCAAACATACGAAGAAATGAAAGATCCCGTTTTCTGTTGTGAACTAACTCGTATGGGGTTTTTCCGTGAGTAGTATGTATCAAGGAACGGTTTTGGGTGTAACATGCAGTGGAAATGGCTTCTGCCCAAAGGAACATTGGAGCCTTTGAAAATATTAGCATAGTCCTTGCAGCTTCCACAAGAGTCCGATTTCGCCTTTGAACTACACCGTTCTGTTGAGGAGTGCGTGGTACACTTCTTTGATGACTGATTCATAAAACTGACTAAGTTCTTTGTTAACAAATTCAGTTCCATTGTCTGTTCGGATGATTCTAACTGTTTTGTTAAACCGGACCTGCAATTGTTTAATGAGTTTTATGATGACGTCTGGAGTTTCATCCTTTGATCTCAAAAACTTTACCCAAGTAAACCGAGAGTTGTCATCTACAACAACTAGCACATACTTCTTCTCATTTATACTTTGTACTCTCTTGGGTCGTACAAATCCATGTGAGGGTATGAAGAACTTCCATAATGGTATTAGAAGGTTTGGGTTTGTGGGCATACTTCGTGCTTTTGCCCAATTGACATGCAGAACAAAGATGATCTTTTTCATATTTCAACCGAGGCAAGCCTCTTACGAGGTCCTTTCTAGAAATATCATTGATGGTGTCGAAGTTCAAGTGATTAAGACGACGGTGCCACAACCATGACTTGTTCTTAGATGCCTTAGACAAAAAACAATTTGTATAAGACTTCATCATGACTTTGATAGATATGGTGTACAAATTAGTACCACGAGTTCCCTTTAAAAGTTCAACACCATCTAATTCTCTAACGAAGCAAGTGTGCTTTCTGAAGGCCACTTCAAGATCAAAATCGCAGAATTGACCAAAAGAGAACAAATTATGACCAAGACCTTCCACATAATATACCCGGGAGATCACAGTGTCACCAAACACATAATCTCTATAACCCATAATTGCCCCAAAGTGGTCATTCCTAAATCTAATAGTCCAGATGAACTTATTCACAAAGTTCTTGAGCCGTGAGCGATCTCAGTCATATGGTTTGTACGACCTGCATTTGAACATAGACAAGTATAGATAACTGGAAGCTTTGGATCCCCATGAAAAAATGGGTTTCGATTGGTTATTACATGTAATTGGTATACCTACAGCTTTTCTAGAAGCTAAGACATCATTAGTGGTGGAAGCAAGACTAGTAGTGGCAGTAGACCTATTTGTAGTGTGACAACTTCTTAAAGGTATGATTCTACCACTAGCCTTCCAGTTCTTAGTGGGCAGAGATCTAGACAAGTTAGGGCAAAGTTCACTAATTTTGAATTTATGGCCAGTAGGTTTCCATTGATAACCCACATTAGTAAACTTTTTTCCTGTAGGCTTCCAATAAATACTAACTTTTTCCATGTAGGCTTCCAGTCTTTCTTAACCTGTTTAGCATTCCTAACAATTTTAACTGGAGATGTAACAACATTTCTCAAAATAGTCACATCACATTCATGATGATTACCAGAAACCAAACATTCATTACATGTTTTGCAAGTAGTAGCAGAATTCAAATTAATTACAGTACGCTTATAGCTAATACTAGAATCAACATGATTCATCTTATTCAACTCAAACTTATTATTCCTAGGGTGGTCTTCTACTTTCTTCTCTTGATCACTCTTGGCTCGTGTGGTCCTATCTTGCTTTGTATTGCCTGAAGGCTTTGACCTACTAGCCTTAGTGTCACTTGTTACTCTTGTAGAAGGAATGACAACAATATTAGTTGGTTTCACTACATTTTGCTTTATTGATCGAAGTGCTGGGATCTGAGACTTTAGGAGACACATCAAAGGTCACATGCTTGTCTTTAGGCATAGAAATGGGTGTAACTATTCTATCTCGCCTAGTACCAGATTTAGGACATGTTGCAATTACACATTCTAAGAGTTCCTGAGATTGTTTGGCATATAAGCATGCATGACCAACCGCATTATCAAGTGGTTTCTCTATTTTATCATCTTCAACAATCTCATGGAGACTCTCTAAAATATGCTTAAGGTACGAAAGATATGTCTGAAATGCAAATTCATTATTCTGAAGATCAGGGGGAGTATACTTCACATTTACAGCATATTAATACAAGCAGGCACCTTTGGTGCAACATAATCACCATTAGTGATTGCCATTTTCCCTTTTACCTGATTCTTCAGATTCTCAATTTCTCTTTGCAAAGACGTTATCTATTCATAGTTCTTGTCACGAGTGACCTTAATTGATTCATATAACTATTTGAAATGCAGTTTAACCTTTTCATTTTCAGCTAGAAAACACTCATTTTCATGTTGCAATACATCAATGATGTTTTAAAGATGGAAATTCTGAGAACTCTGAGAATTCTAAGAATCTAAAGGAGGAGGCATGTGGGAGCCAGTCACTTCACTCATATTACCCTTCAATTGGGAAATTTGAGCTTCAATTTTCGGATCGTGTTGTAGTGAGCTTGAATCCGTTCATCACGAGAGTTTATTTCAAAATATGAATCAAACTCAGGAGCATCCAAGGATTTATTGGCATTTGAAGTTTTGATTCTTTCTTCAAGATGTTGATATTTTAATTGTAAATCAAGATATTCAACTTCTAATTTAGAAAAATGTCTGACCATGTTATCATGATCATCCTTTTCGATTTTGTCATGCAATTTCGAATATTTGGTTTCAAGCTCATTGACACGATCTTGTGAAACTTTCAAAGCAATCAATAAATCATGAAATTGAGAAGCAGTAATTGAGTAATTCATGACAGTATAAAACACATCTTGAGCAATACATCTAGAAATCAAATTCTCATTAAGGATGTGAATATTCTTCCTCTCAATCTCATTACTTTTAAGCTCACATTCATATATTTTAACCTCATTTTCCATTTCATTAAACATTTTTTTCATTTCGTTAACTTCTGTATCTATTGCCTTTTGAATACCCTCGAATTGTTCTTTTAGTAGTTTAAAGAATGGAATGACCTCAGTTAGATAACATGCTTTAGTTTGCTCAAAACCCATTTCCCCTTCAGTAATTCCTGTTGGTGTGATTCTTTTCTTACACGTTTTCTCGAAATCAACAAATAATTGGTAAACTACATATAAGCTGATTAAGGTTTTACTTTGAGTGGGAAGATTTTTAGGCACTAAATGCATTGGTGTATTGGGAGGATACACTGTAGCGGGTGGCAATTTCCTAAGGGGAAGATTCTTTTCAACAAGCTCATCAGATTTTCTCTTTTCTATGTCTAACTTCCAAAACACTTGTTCAGGGGTTAATTGAGTATGATGTCTAAACTTAGCCGTGGCTATATAGTTATCAATTGGGAGTTTTAAATGTTATATTATGACTCACACACCAAGTATCTTTTAATTTCTTTTCCATTTTCTCTCTAGAGGCATTTTCTATTTCTAAGTCCTCTTCAGTGTTCTCAACATAAGTTGCTTTTACTTAGGCTTAAGAATCTCACTACCATCATAAATCACATCATGAGCTATTTTTGCTTTCTTAAGATATACGCAGGATTGGGGTCTTCTACAAGGCTAATACGATGCTTATCACTTAATACTGTATGCTTAGTGATCATGTGAGTAGTCTGAATGGTGATGCCTTGTACGTACAACTTTTTTTCAAGTTTATTCTTCAAAGTTTTAAGGTTGTATAAATCATTTAAAAGTTTTGATTCCTTCTGTTAGAACTCCTGCTTAAGCAGTTTTACATTTTCTTAAAGTGCTTGATTTTGCTTAACAGTTTTATTAAGTTTCTCTTGTAAGGAATTTAACTCTTGTTTTAATGTTTCTTCCCTTAAATTATTTTTTCTGATTTACATACGCATTTGGCCATCCATTTCCTGCTCACGTGTGGTCAGCTCAAATTTAGCATGATGTTCATAGATGGCAACTTGATCCTTAAAAATATTTAGTTTGGTGGTCATGGAATCATCAAGCACATAATCAGTGTACTCACCAAACACACATTTATAATTGATGGCAGAAGATGCATCACTTGGTTCAACAAGACTTTCATTGTGCTTCACATATTGATCATATGGGACAACATTGCTATTACCCATATTTTCAATATCTTATTCAACGACTTTCGTTGATTGTACTTCGTTGAGAATCTTTTGCATATCAACCACATCATATAGTTTTAGTACCTCTGATATGATAGAATCCTTGGAGGGACCGACTTGTTGAGGTGATGAGACCATTGGAGAAATATTAGCCATAAAGATGGTATGTGTCGTTGGGTCATCATCAACATCAGAGTCAAAAGCGTCACAATCTGCAACTTGGAAGACATTAGGATTGTTCTGTGCCAAATCATGCACCAGTTGTTCATCCACATCCGCATCATATGTTTTGGCTTTCCCATCAGCAAGAAACAACACCTCTTCCTCATCCAACACAACTCCACAATCTTGAGCTTGCACTAGCAGCATCTTATCCTTGAAGTACTCTGTATTCTATGGACGTTTTGGCTGAGTGCAGTTCCTAGCAATGTGTCCTTCCCCTCCACAGTTGTAGCACTTAATTGGTTTCCCTTGACCCTAAACCGTGATCCTTCCTTGGTTCTGAACACCCACATAACCAGCTCCAACCCCAACATTCCTATAACCAGTTCTAGCTCCTACATTCCCTTGTGCATTATATGGTGGATTCACATTCTGCCTTCCTTGCACGTTCTGAACCATAACCCTTCCATCTTCAATAGTAGCATTATTATGTAGATTCGATGAGGTTCTGAGATGGTTGTTGGTATGGGGGTAGTAAATTTTATTTTGTTGAACCATTAGGGCCATTTGGTTTGCAAGGTTTTCAATAAACATGTCAGATGGGTTATATCCTTGGTCTAGAATGGTAATCTGTTTCTAATTCTGAGAGGATGGTATGAATTGTGATGTTTAGTAATTATTCTCACATTAGAAAGAAATGCAATTGAGTCATTTGAAGAGTTTGCAGCAGTAGTGTTAGATTGGAATTGTTCCATGATCAAACGCTCAAATGTAACATGCTTCTCATGTTGAAGTACGTAAGCATACAACTGTTCATAGTTGGTGTTCCTTAATCTTTTATTCAATTTGACTGCAGTAACAAATTTGTGCCATTGAGGGTTCATGTTGTTTACGAACTTGGAATTGAGTTGGATATTTGGCATTGTTGTGAGAACCCTCACCAAATCAGGTTAGTCAACATTGACTTTTGATCCGGCATTTGATTTCTAGCTAGAATTACGTGTAAACGTGTTTTTCCTTAGGCTTATAACTTGAGCGTTTTAGGATATTTGGGGTTTAACCATATCTGTTCCTTTTACTCATGTAAGTTTTGTTAGTATTCTTTAGTTCTCACATTTTTCCATAAACGTTAGAGTAGTTTTTATAACAAACTTTTTGGCATTGTGGATATCTACTAAATACAACATATTGATGATTTAATCCCATAAATAAATAAAATAAGCAACAATAATGTCATTCTATAATAATAATAATAATAATAATAATAATAATAACGATACCGATATTTACAAACGAATAAGGATGTGATCTGCATATTTAAAATGATAGCGCAAATATTATTTTAGAAACTTACTTTCACATTAAACTATATATTAATGACGGAAATTAATTAATATGATTAAGAATAATACTATAACAGTCAAAAGTAAAATATATATACGTGATGTTTGTCTCACGTTAATTTATGACAGTTATTGTACATAAATAATTATTGACAAGTAAACATGATAAGAATGATTTTAAATTTAAAACCCACGTTAAGAATTACCTAGTCATAAGTAATACTCAGTCACTAGTATCATCCCCGTATCCCGTGTTTATCAAAAAATTTGTTTAATGCACACCTTTATATTTTAAATTCTTTTCACAATCTTAGAGAAGCACCAAACTATATTCCAAAACAAATAGGAAATACATTAATATTCATTGATGTTGAGTTAAAACAAATCACGTTCAAATCTCACGTTCGTCCATATATACATGATGCTCTATCAAATTCCTAAACCAAAAAATTAAATAGTGTCGCTGCAAATAAGACCTAGAGAGTAGAGTGTTTATCAAATCTGGTTACGGGTACGATTCACGTCTTTTTGTTTGTGATTGGAGGTCTTTTTTGAGTTTGATTCGGTGCTACTACTCGTATTCATCTTCGACCTCGAACTGTTTTCTTTCGGCTAGGAGATTATTGGAAGGAGCAATAACTAAGTTGGCCATATCGAGTGTGTATTGATTTCTTAAGATTATTTGCTTGGACTGGTGCACTTATTCTCGTTCGCTACAAGTTGTGTTTTCGTGGCCTCTTTTTCATATTTTCTCGGGGAAAAATGATTCTCAAAATTTATTTTGAATGTTTTATGCTGTACTCAACCTTTTATCTTATTTGGACAAATTGTGTGCTTCTAATTATGCTATGTGCATTAGTAGTGTTATCTGTGTGATCTCATGTCATGGATATATTTCCACTTGACATATATATGTGTGATCTCATGTCATGGATTCATTTCCACTTGACATATATCTATATGATCTTATCTGTGTGATCTCATGTCATGGATTCATTTCCACTTGACATAAATCTGTGTGATCTTATCTCAAGTATTAGCTCCAGCTGGTAGGCTTGCATGTTGTACTTATCTTTCAGATATGAGGAGTGTGATGATGGTTTATTGGGATGATCTTATTGTGCTACTTGCCCTATGCTATTTTATCATTTGCACACGTGTCGTAAACATCTATGCATAGCAAAATGGTTTATGTTTACTTTAAACCCACGAATTCACCAACTTTATGTTGATATTTTAGAGTATCATTTTCAGGTGATCGATAGTGATTTATTGAAGACATTGCATTTTCAAGTTATACTTTGTTCTCATTTCAAGACCGAGTTGACCTAGCCATGAAGTTTTCTAAAGGCATTACATTTGAATCAAATTAAGACTTGTGATTTATTTATTTAGTATTGTAAAAAAAATTCTTTATGTAACATTGTAAGTTTATTTCTTAAATCATATATGGTGTGGTTCTAATATCTTATGTGATGGTTTCATTTCGTTGCACCTCGTGTTTCCGCTTCTAGCGGGGTGTGACAGAATGGTATCAGAGCTTAAGGTTATAGAGAATGCCGGTTTTCTAAAACAAAAATCTCAACTATAACCAAACTAAAGCTTTTCGTAAAACCCTGAGAATGGTACAAGTCAACTAGCCCGAGCATTTCATCATTATTCCTAAATTATGCATACCCTGATCAACTATGCCTAATTCAGGAGGGATCATGGAATGATGGTGGTAGTTACCTTTGTTCATGTTTGGTTGGACCTAAAACCTAGGTCAACTGAAGTTGCATAAGTCGTGTGCATGTGCCCCTGCATTATATGAATTACGTGTTCGCGTCGTGCTGGTATATGTGCTATTAAACATACATTGTTGCGCTAAGATGACTGCTAGAGTTTAAGGATGCCTTGTTTCTGTTATGCTTTTTTTGGTTTTTGTACTATGTTTCTTGTATGTCTTTGTATCAGTCATGATGTTTGGAAACTATTTTGGACGCATCCCAACAATGCATTGTTGGAAGATCTGTATTCGATATATTATTTTGGAGTATTATTATGAATACTAATATGGATACATAACCGCATAATTATTTCCTTATGCTTTTAGGTCTTATGCCCTATCTGTCCATACCCAACTTATAGCATGCATCATAGGTGCATCCATCTATGAGATTGCTTATTTTGCCCTTAGTTGTTCTCATTCTTATGAGAATTTACCTTTCATAAGGGATTGTTTTTGGTGGATTAATTGAGGTATTAGGTAGATTGATTCTTGCATGGCTTAGAGAGACACCTTAAGCATTAACTACATGGAACCGTATTATTTATGTTTGAGTCATTTAGAGTTTGATTTTGGATTAGGTTGCATTGTTTGAGATTTTGCCCAGTTTAGGAGACTATATTGTTGATCATATGACTATGTAGTTATGGTTCGACTAACCATGGTACAAGTTCCCTACTTGCGTCAGTTGTCGTCCGGACATTTACAAGCAAGACTAAATACACTTTTATCTGAGACTATCAATAATAAGATATCACAGTATAACACTTTCTACGATGAATAACTTTTCTTAACACATTCCAATTGATAAGAAACTCTTATTAGTGGATAAAGGGATGAATTAAAGAATTATTGTACAATTACTCAATGGTATTGTACTCCTTCCCTGAATTCTAGAAATCTTAATCACTTTTCAATACGATGTCACTTTTCATTTGGGATATTAATAGACTGTAAGATTACCATAAGGATTTTAATGCCTAAGTTATTACTCATCAAGTCAAATATCTTCTGACATAGTATCTAATAGAATTATATATTTTCAGACCACTAATGCAAAAAAAATAAAAAAATAAAAAAATAAAAAAAATTAATAAATACCTTCCAGCCATTTAATATCTTAGTACTGCCTAGATGAACTGAATAATTGAATTCATGATCTTTAACAAATAACAAAATCCGAGCATAACAAAACATTAATACTCAGATTCTATCCTTGAAACTTGCAATCCATTGATCATTAAATTCAACTAGTTATACATGCCAAACTACACGTTCTTCCTTGATTGTTCACTTCAACAAACTTCCTCTAAGTTCCTTTTATGTCAACTCTGAAACTCATAGTATGGTCTATTCTTATTGTTTGAACACTAATTGATACTTCTCATTTTTTTGGCTCATGAAGACAACAGCTACAATTACTTTTCCTGGATGATTGAAGATATCACCTTTGTAAACATTTATTACCTCATTAAGAGATCCTTCCCGTAGAGTAGGTACGTAAGACCTTCGTGGTCAGTATAAATAAAACACTAAATACCATATGAGGTGAATGTGGGGTGTTATAATATACGACAAAACCCTTTGCGCATTCAGAAGCTACTTCATCTTTGCATACTACATGGCTCAAGAAAACATTATTGGAAACGTATGAACCCCTGTTTCTAGCAACCCTTGCAATTACCTCATCAATTCTAATATCCCTGAGGGATCCATTTGATCAAGTGTTGTCCCCAACTACTAATCATTGACCTACTGCTGAACATCATTTCATGATAAATACATCCAAAATCTTTTTCCTTTTTCATTCTTTGCAGTTATCACATACGTCTAATAACCTAAACAACATTTCTTCACCTATTAGGCAAATTTCATATCATATATTATTCTTGACTAAAAAATCCTCCTAACATATGTAAACCTATTGGAACAACATATCAATTGTTAACGAGCTAAATTTAAAACTCTCTAATGGGCTTACTATTGGGTCCATTGTATAAGTAAACTTGCACTAAACGTTTTGGTAAAATTGGACTAATCGTGCTAGTTGGCTCAATGTGAAACTCAATAACTTGTATACTTGTAAGACTGGAACACTTGATAAATTGATTAAGACGGACTAATAACGACTGAGATTTACTAGAACTAGACATCTAACACGACTAGTTAAGACTGGAAATTCAAAACGATAACCATTTATATTGACAACTTATCACACACTTAGAAAATTATCGTTTAAAAAAATTAAATATTTTATAACCAAAAACATTTTATTATATACAAACATTTTAAAATTAAACCCGACTAAATAACGGAAGGAAAATATTATTATTCCATAAAAAAAACTACAATTTATAAATTGACATTTTCTAACAACTTTTATGAGCAATTTCTTATATCCACAAATTCTATAGTTAGCATTTTATTTAAGTTTCTAAAATTACGATTCAGGAGGTAGTATAAAGCAGAAGACACAATATCTTTTTGCACTAAAACATCGAACGCGAGCAAGTATGTTATTGACGAGAAATGTACCTGACATGAAACCAGTCATTTCCTTGATTTCCTCATCAAAAGCTCATCTTTGTTGCCTTAGATGCTTCATTCTTCTTGTTATCTTGACCTTTCCAATATCAACACATATCATCGCCGTTTCCTTTTGACAAATACATAGACCTTAGAGTACCCACAAGGACCACAATATTCACAAATTAATTTCATGGTGCAACCTAAAACTAAGCGATTTGATCTCATGTACTGGTAACAAGTATTCATGCCGAACCTACATCACCTCGCTCTACTTATATTACGTTTTGTGCAGGTATGGTTAAATGTTATATCATCATTCTTTGTCCGTTGCGGAAAAATTTTTTTGTTTCTTATATCGGCTACTTACACCTTCCCATCCTTGTATTAATCTAGTCTACAACACTACCTATATCTACTGCTTGTACAGAAAATTTAGTGTTGCTATTCTTTCAAACCATTATAAGTTATGATAAAGACTGGATAGAGAGCGAATGATTCTCCTTTCCCCAGTGGCTACTTGATTATCTGAATAATGAGATGGTTCAATGTATTTCCTTTCATGTCCTTGAAGCTTAATTTCTCCTTACTCCAAGTTAGAAAATCCTTTTTTCAACGCCTGCCTATGTAACCTCGTGAACCAAAACTTCTTCCTCATCGCCTTTGCCAATTTTCCTGAAATACAACTCACTTACTTTGAATACCCCTAACCTTCTTCAATAATCTCACCAATTTAAGTTGTTGATACCTACTTGTTGTATTGTATTGGGGAAATTCCCCCCCCCCCTAAAAAAAAGAAAGAAAAACTGCTTACACCATGAAATCAAATCACTTGATAGTTGCAATTTGATCTCATATTCTAGTAGTGATATTTACATATTGGTGAATAAGATTTTGTCGTAGGATTGGTGTACAAGTTCGATCCCTAGCCCTTTCATTATAACTTTGACTTTCATTGGACCTTTCATCTAAGCATTGGCTTAGTTGCATCAAAGAGCAATTGGTGTAGTTCACTCAATTAACTAGGTCATTGGACCTGGATTAGCAGCTTCACTAAAGCAAACTTTTCATCTTGTGTCACTTTCAAGGCTCATCATTTCCTCTTTTGAACACCTTTACAATTTTATGGTTACCATATATTGAGCCTCAAGAAATGCATACTAACGATTACCTGATTATCAGCCCATAAGATTTTATGTTCGATGACTGACTCCAATCTAAGAAAAACCAAATACCCCACACATATATTGTAACAAAAATTCTTAGTAGTAGAATCGATTGAATTTCAGAATGAAATTCTTTTTAACGGGGTGATAATGTGAGAACCCTCACCAAATTAGGTTAGTCAACATTGACTTTTGACCCAACATTTGACTTCTAGCTAGAATTATGTGTAGACGTGTTTTTCCTTAGGCTTATAACTTGAGCATTTGAGGATTTATGTGGTTTAACCATATGTGTTCCTTTTACTCATGTAAGTTTTGTTATAATTCTTTAGTTCTCATATTTTTCCTTAAACGTTGGAGTAGTTCTTATAACATGCTTTTTGGGATTGTGGATATCTACTAAATACAACATATTGGTGATTCAAGCCCATAAATAAATAAAATAAGCCACAATAATGTCATTCCATAATAATAATAATAATAATAATTATAATAACCATACTGATATTTACAAACAAATAAGGATGTGATCTGCATATTTAAAATGATAGCGCAAATATTATTTTAGAAACTTACTTTCACATTAAACTAGATATTAATGATGGAAATTATTTAATACGATTAAGAATAATACAATAACAGTTACAAGTGAACTATATATCCGTGATGTTTGTCTCACGTTAATTTATGACATTTATTGTACATAAATAATTATTGACAAGTAAACATGATATGAATGATTTTAAATTTAAAACCCACGTTAAGAATTACCTAGTCATAAGTAATACTCGGTCACTAGTATCATCCCAGTATCCCGTTTTTATCGAATAATTTTTTTAATGCACTCCTTTATATTTCAAATTCTTTTCACATTCGCAGAGAAGCACCAAACTATATTCCAAAACAAATAGGAAACACATTAATATTCATTGATGTTGAGTTAAAACAAATCACGTTCAAATCTCATGTTCGTCCATATATACATGATGCTCTATCAAATTCCTAAACCAAAAAAATAAATAGTTTCGCTGCAAATAAGGCCTAGAGTTAAAACAAATCACGTTCAAATCACGTTCAAATCTCACGATTCACGTCGGGGTTGTTTGTGATTGGAGGTCCTTTTTGAGTTTGATTCGGTGCTACTACTCGTATTCATCTTCGGCCTCGAACTGTTTTCTTTCGGCTAGGAGATTATTGGAAGGAGCAATAACTAAGTTGGCCTTATCGAGTGTGTATTGATTTCTTAAGATTAATTGCTTGGACGGGTGCACTTATTCTCATTCGCTACAAGGTGAGTTTTCGTGGCCTCTTTTTCATATTTTTCGATGGAAAATGATACTCAAGATTTATTGCTATACTCAACCTTTTATCTTATTTGGACAAATTGTGTGCTTTTAATTATGCTATGTGCATTAGTAGTGTTATTTGTGTGATCTCATGTCATGGATTTATTTAAACTTGACATATATCTATGTGATCTCATGTCATGGATTCATTTCCACTTGACATATATCTGTGTGATCTTATCTGTGTGATCTCATGTCATGGATTCATTTCCACTGGACATAAATCTGTGTGATCTTATCTCATGTATTAGCTCCAGCTGGTAGGCTTGCACGTTGTACTTATCTTTTGGATATGAAGAGTGTGATGATGGTTTATTAGGATGATCTTATTGTGCTACTTGCCCTATGCTATTTTATTATTTGCACACGGGTCCTAAATATTTATGCATGGCGAACTGGTTTATGTTTACTTTAAACCCACAAATTCACCAACTTTATTTTGACATTTTAGAGTATCATTTTCAGGTGATCGATAGTGATTTATTGCAGACATTGCATTTTCAAGTTATACTTTGTTCTCATTTCAAGACCGAGTTGACCTAGCCATGACGTTTTCTAAAGGCATTACATTTGAATCAAATTAAGACTTGTGATTTATTTATTTAGTTTTGTAAAAAAAAAAACTTTATGTAACATTGTAAGTTTATTTCTTAAATCATATATGGTGTGGTTCTAATATGTTATGTGATGGTTTCATTTTGTTGCACCTCGTGTTTCCGCTTCTAGCGAGGTATGACAATTGTCATGTTAGTGTTCCTCATATCATTCACAAGTTTGTGAAACCTCACATGATACTCAGTGACACTTTCCCCTGGGTTCATCTTCAAATTCTCAAAGTCATCATAATGTTATGACTCTCTATCTTCCTTAGTCAATTCTGAGCTAGAGAGAAGCATCTTGACATTATCCCAGACTGCCTTGGCCTTAATATTGTGATTGATCAGCTTTTAAATGTCGTTTTGTAGACCTTGAAGTAGGATGTTTGAGGCTCTAATGTCAGCATCATACCTTTTTTTCTCCTTCTCATCAAGATCATATACGTCCTTGATCTGTCCAAACGCAAAACAACGGTTCCATCAGCTCCAGTATCAAGAATATCTCTGGTAGTTCCGATTTGGAATGGTGCTTCATTAATTGACTTAATGATGTTACGCCCATTATCTTTGCCCAAGCAGTACAGTCTGATTCTCTGTGCCCAAGAGTCATAACCAGTTCTATCAAGCATAGGAGGGCGATTATCGGACCCTGCAGCTTGAACGTCATCAACAATGGAAGAGATGATTGTAGACATGATTCCTAAGTACACGGGATTTTAATACTCTTTGATTAAACCGGAAAATAGATTCTTTCACGGGATTTTACTAAATCAAGAGGAAACCGTAGAACTTAACACAAAATGTCAAATCTCAAGTGACAAGTTGCAGTATTGACAAATCGCACAATGGTGAAATCGCAGTGTGACAAATCGCATTCAATGACAAGTCGCAGTAACAAACTGCATAAGGTGACAAACCTCAGTGACAAATCTCAGAAGTTAACAAATCGCAGACAAATTGCACACAGAGGCAAACCGCATCAACAAACCTCAATGATTGATAACTCGCAGAGACAAACTGCACAATCTATCAAATCGCATAGAACAAACCACAATCTTTGACAAATCACAAGGGGACAAGACACTATCAATAGTACACCCACTACTTGTCCTTTTGTGCTTTTCACCTTAAACCGCACCAGAATATACCAAATCGCATCGTTTTAATCAAGTCGCATGCAAAGAACTAACAAACCGCAACAATAACTAGAACAAACCGCAATGAGAACAGATCAAAAAGCATACAAAACAGATCAAACTGGACCGAAGCTACACCAAACCTCAGTCAAGAAAACGTGTCTGTGAGTCAAGTCGCACCCAAGAACAAGTTCTAAAATCTTCTTTAATCAATCAAAAACACCACAACCAAGATGAACCTAACCTTCCAAACCAAAAAATAAACTAATATGATGATCTTAAACACAAAAGTACAATTAAAATCCAAACTTTAACACTAAATAAGATCAAAATGGTGAAAATGTATCTAAACTCATTCAAACCCAAAACTTATGAAAACCACCTAAGAATCCAAGAACATGTAAAGTAGATGATCAAACCATGGCTCTTGATACTATTAATACAAATAAACCGTAAAAACGTTTATTAATATTTTGCGATCTCTTTGTGTTTTGTTGATAACAAATATAATGTTATCTTAAGTATAATTATAAGGATACATGTTATTTTTGTAAAGCATTTACATATAGCCATTTAAATACAAAAATGTAATAATTAAGCATTTGTTGTAATAGTTTATTAGGATGGGTAGAAACCATAACCCATGGATCATAACCCATACCCAAGTTGGCTAGATACAATGTATACTTAGATACATTGAATCTAAAAAAAACCCATGGACCAACCCATAACCCATGACCCATAACCAAAAAACCCATGGGCAAAGAGGAGCGTACCACGGATCCCTAGGATTACACTAGACGGATCCCAAGTGGTAGGGATCCGTGGGATCCGTGGAACAGAGTAGAAATTTGCCTATAAATAGAGAGTCATTTCTTCATTCTAACTCACTCATCTTCTTACTAAATCTCTCAAACACTCTCATTCTCTTCTAACATATAGATCACTTGATCTAGAGAGTTGTTCTTCTTTCTTTCTATTGTGATCCTCATATAGGTCCTTCTCTAAGGCGAGATCACGAGCATTCTACAAGTCATCCAAGCAAGGGGTCCTTGATTGATTTGTCACTCCGCAAGATTTCTGTAGCGAAGATCTTGTATTTGATATTTCACATATTTGTTGTGTAATAGTCGTGTTGGTTTGGTCCACCGTGCTACGAACTCGGTATCTAGCTTTGTACCAAAAAAAGTGTAAGCAACGTTGTGAAGGTTTCTCCGCCAAGTGAAGGAGTTTGTTGACATAGTGCTTGAACTCTCGTGTAGGTGACTTAGGGAGTGGAGTAGGGCAAGGAGGGTGTCCTTGTAGCCGAACCACTATACATCGGTTGTGTCTTTTCTTTCCCTTCGCTTTACTTCATTTACTTGCTTTATCATTAGATCTATACTTTCTCTACATCCATAAGATCTCACATATTAACGAATCTAAAAGTTTTTGAAACTAACATAAAATCGGCAAAACTATTCAACCCCCCCTTATAGTTTTCCACAATTGGCATCAAAAGCTAAGTTTATAAAAGTTTTAAAGTAAAATTGTATTTTAAAAACTTTTTGATCACTATGGGTTCTGAAAATTATAAGGAAGGGCAATCTATGCAACGACCACCACTACTTGAAGCTAATGGATTTATATATTGGAAAAATAGATTCGAAACATATGTGAAGTCTAAAGATATTGATCTTTGGTACATTATTGTTGAAGGTGATTTTGAGGCTACCTCAAATGATGATAAAGGAAATTTAGTTAACATACCTCATGATAAACTAAATGATGAAATGAAGAAAAAGCTTTCTAAAAATAGTGAAGCAAAAATGATTTTATATAATGCTTTACCGAAAAAGGAATTCGAAAGAATTTCTATGCTTAAAACCTCTAAACAAATTTGGAATTCTTTAGTTGTAACTCATCAAGGCAACCAACAAGTTAAAAATAATAAAATTGATTTATTTGTTCAACAATATGAACAATTTTCAATATCGGATGAGGAAACTATAGATCATTCATTTGCTAACTTTAATACTATTATTACATCTTTACAAGCACTTGATGAATCTTTTTCTAGCCGTAACCATGTTAGCAGATATCTAAGGGCACTTCCATCGAAGTGGAGATCCAAGGTGACGGTGATCGAAGAGTCAAAAGATTTGACAATCCTCACCCTCGATGAACTCATAGGCAACCTAAAAGTCTACGAGCTTGTCCTTGCTAAAGACTGCGAAGCCTCAAAGGTGAAAGAGAAACACAAATCTCTTGCCCTTAAAGCCAAAAAGGCTTCGAGCGATGAAGAGAACTCCTCTTCGAGTAGTGACGACGAGGAGTATACTATGGCCGTAAGGGACTTTAAAAAGTTCTTTAGAAGAAAGGGAAGATACGTCAATCAACCGTATGACGATAAGAAAGGCTTTTGGAAAAGCAAAGAGGACGAGAAGCCAAAAGATGATCGTACTTGCTTTAAATGTGGGGACCCAAACCACTTTATTAGTAAGTGTCCCAAACGGGATGATCAAAAGGCGTTCGTGAGCGGCACGTGGGGAATGAGCGACGAGGAGGACGAAGAAATTTGTCTCATGGCAAATGACGAGGTATGTCACGAATACTATAGTAGTTCATCACTTGATGAAGACTCATTGCATAATGAATATGACAAACTATGCAATATTAGCTTAAAACTAGTTAACAAAAACAAGCTTTTAAAGAGTCAAAACCAACGTTTAGATAAAGAAGTCATAGAATTAAAAGCAAAACTAAAACGTTTAGAAAAAGGTAAAATAGCAAGTGGTGAATGTGAACTTTGCGTTCAACTTCAAACACTCGTTGATCATCTAGATTCTAAAATTGCTAGAATGAGTACGAACACTTTAGATACGATATTAGATGGTGTTAAAACCGGTAACAACCAAAAAGGTTTAGGTGTTCAACAACTTGATCCATCAACTAGTGAAAGTAAAGAAAAAAAATTTATTAAGGCACTAGAAAAACAAGCCACTGTTGTGGCGGAACCCACGGATCCCTTGATAAAGGAACCGGCTAGTGTACAGCCAGGGATCCGTGGATCTGCTGTAGCAAACAGTAGCAATAACGTAGCTTCTTCATCTAGAACTGAGTTTGTTATAGTTAATAGGAAGAAACCAACTCATGTCACCACTAGACAACCACCTCCAAAATATAATCCTACTTTTGCAAGAAACAAAGCTCCATCTTTTTCAAAACCTAATTCATTTAGGAGACATAATAACGTTTACCCGAAAAGTAATCATCAAATGGGATGGAACCCAAATATGCAAAATGGTTTTCCATGTCAAAAATTTGCTCCATGGAATGCATACTCACCTTATCCATACATGTCTAACATGAATGGAATGTTTAACACTAATGGACCCATGAACAAATGGGGACCAAACTTTTGAGTATATTATTGTTTTAGGTGTGCTTAAAGGTCGACCTAGACCCCGATGAATGGGTCAAGGATAGCGGGTGCACGAGGCACATGACCGGAAATAGGGATCTATTCTTCACATATGAATCCGTAAATGGAGGTAATGTGGTGTTTGGAAGTAGCAAAAGTAGAATCATCGGTAAAGGTACGATTTCTAAAAAATCTCTAACCATTAACGATGTGTGTCACGTAAAAAACCTAAACTTTAACCTCTTGAGTATAGGACAAATATGTGATAAAAAGTGCAATGTACTTTTTACCGAAACCGGTAGTAAGATACTAAAAAATGGCATAACCATAGGAAGAGGAATTAGGAAACATGTAGTCTATGTCATTAAAATTGGTAATGAACCTAAAGACAAACTTTGTCTTACCTCTATGGATGATACTTCAACCTTATGGCATCGAAGATTGGGTCATGCCAATATGCGACTTCTTCAACCGCTATCATCCAAAGATCTAGTAAGAGATCTACCTAAGTTGAAATATGAACATCACTTTTGTGATGCTTGTAATGTAGGAAAACAAGCACATTCTAGTCATAAAGCTAAAAACATGGTGTCTACAACTAGGTGTCTAGAATTACTACATATGGATTCATTTGGTCCATCTGCTATCCAAAGTTATGGAGGCAACTACTATACTTTGGTCATAGTGGATGACTACTCTAGTTATACATGGACAAAATTTATAAAGAACAAAACGGAAACCTTTAATTATTTTGAAATATTAAGCAAAAAGATCCAAAGACAACTAGGAAGTCCCATAGTGTCTATTAGGACGGATCATGGTAGGGAATTCGATAATGAAGTGCAATTCGGAGCTTTTTGTGACGCTAATGGTATTACTCACAACTTCTCGGCTCCACGCACTCCACAATCGAATGGGGTAGTAGAAAGAAAGAATAGAACCCTACAAGAAATGAGTCGAACCATGCTTAATGAGCAATCCATACCTCAAACGTTTTGGTGCAATGCCGTTGATACTTTAACGTACATACTCAATCGAGTCTTAATTAGACCAATCTTAGGAAAAACTCCATATGAGTTACTTCGAGGCAAAAAGCCTACGTTAAATCACTTTAGAGTCTTTGGTAGTAAATGTTTTATTCTTAACACTAAAGATTACCTTACAAAATTTGAACCTAAATCAACCGAAGGTATCTTTCTAGGTTACTCGCCAAATAGCAAAGCTTACGTCATATTAAACAAAGAAACAATGAAGGTAGAAGAGTCATTAAATATAAAATTTGATGAAAGTCCACCCAAACCCTCTCCACCTCTTGTCGATGACGAGATTATAGAAAGTGAAGCTATAGTAATAAAGAAAAAGATAAATGAAGAAGAAGAACCTCTAAGTGATGAAATAATAAACATTAAAGAGTCCAAAGATCACCCCGTACATAAAGTCATAGGAAAGATAAACGAACGAACATAAAGTCTCAAGTTCAAAACCAAAGTAGCTTGTTTTGTTTCGTTTCAACCTTAGAACCTAAGAATACACAAGAAGCCATAAAAGATGAGAGTTGGGTAATGGCTATGCAAGAAGAACTAAATCAATTTGTTTCTAATGATGTTTGGACACTTGTCCCTCCACCTAGTAATCAAACAATAATAGGAACCAAATGGGTTTATAAAAACAAATTAGATGCAAATGGAGTAGTGTCTAGGAAGAAGGGTAGACTCGTTGCTCAAGGGTATAACCAACAAGAGGGAATAGACTTTGATGAGACCTACGCCCTCGTGGCTAGATTAGAGTCTATAAGAATACTTCTTGCGTATGCTTGTGCTAATGATCTAAAGCTTTATCAAATGGATGCCAAAAGCGCTTTTCTAAATGGTTTCATTAATGAAGAAGTATATGTAGCTCAACCTCCTCGCTTCATCGATTTTGAAAAACCCAAACATGTGTATAAATTAAAGAAAACCCTTTACGGTCTTAAACAAGCTCCAAAAGCTTGGTATGATAGACTCAAGTCATTTCTAATTAAACACAACTATACCATGGGGTTAGTTGACAACACACTTTTACTAAGAAAAGAGAGTCACATATAATCATAGTACAAATATACGTAGATGATATTATATTCAGATCCACTTGTCAAGACATGTGTGATGATTTCTCTAAAATCATGCATGACGAGTTCGAGATGAGTATGATGGGAGAACTTAGTTTCTTTCTTGGTCTACAAATAAAAAAAGTAGAAGATGGTATCTTCTTCAATCAATCTAAATACATAAAGGAGATGTTAAAGAAATTTGGTCTAGAAGAGTCGAAACCAATTAGGACTCCAATGTCATCTGAAACCAAACTCACAAAAGATGAAAACGGCGAATACGTAGATAATACTAAATATCGTGGCATGATAGGTAGTCTTCTCTACCTCACTGCATGTAGGCCGGATATCATGTTTAGTGTTTGCTTATGTGCTAGGTTTCAAGAAGACCCTAAAACATCACACCTAGAAGCCGTAAAAAGGATATTTAGATATATTAAGGGTACAACACAATTAGGATTATGGTATCCTAAGGGCACGGGAGTAGAAACAATTTTATATGCAGATTCTGACCATGCAGGTGATTACGTTGATAGAAAAAGTACAAGTGGGGTATGTACTTTCATGGGATGTTGTTTAACATCTTGGTTTTCTAAGAAACAAACGGCACTTGCAATATCAACAACCGAAGCCGAGTACGTCTCCGCCGGCAAAGCATGCCAACAAGCACTATGGATGAAACAAGCGTTAGTCGACTACGACATTCATCTAAGCGACATAGCCATCCTATGTGACAACAAAGGTGCCATCGACTTAAGCAAGAATCCGGTATTGCATTATCGCACAAAGCATATAGAGACTCGTCATCACTTCCTAAGAGACAATGTTCAAAAATGGAACATCTCTATTGAGAAGGTAGCATCCGAAGATAACATAGCCGACGTCCTCACCAAACCGTTGAAGCGGGAACAATTCAACCTACTTCGTCTTGGTCTTGGTCTAATGGAACAAACATCGTAACTTATTTGACTCTACAAGGTATGTAAAGACTAGCCTTCTTCTTTCTGAGTCTAGGATTTCTATTTCATGCACAACTCACAAACAATACGGGAATTTTCAAAACCCAAGATAAGTTTTCCACTTATAGCTTTCTTATTTTTTTTTCATAACTACATACACATTTTAAAAAAAAAAACCTCTTTTCAAAATGTCTTCTAAACGGATGATACCTTCCCGTATCAATTTCACAAAAGCAATTTCTCTCGCCTAGGACAAATCGCTTTTTCATTATTAATACAAAGTCAAAACCCATTTTCATTGCATCTCATGACTTTTGAATGCAAAAGGGGACACATAACTAATATGTGTTTTCGGGTACATTCATTTAAGCAACAATGAATTAGGAGCATTGATAACCCTAAATTACGTACTTATGTACTAAATATGTGTTTTCGGGTTATCTCAATACGATGCTTTTCTACTTCTAGTTTATTTTTGTTTTTCTTTTTAAGGGTCAAGATAACCGTAACTCCAAATAGTTTACATATAGGCACACACTAGGCAAAATGTTTCCAAAAAGGAAAATTTTATGCTTCCTGCATCACCAGACCCACGGATCCCAGCCTTGATGCTGGACGGATCCCTCAAGGGAAGGATCCGTGGGATCCGTGAGACAGAAGCTATTTTTACCTTCTATTTTCCTCACTTTGGATGAAAAATCCACATTTGTTTTAGTTTTGGAGTATGCTCTTTAATGCTTATGTTCTCATGATCATATGCCTTAAATTCATATCTAATCATTAGATTTTAATCCACATTTTGGGTCAAGCATTCATTACAATGCATTGTTTTTCTATATATAGAACTCCTAAAATGCTTGCATACTCACCATGTCACTCACAAACTCTTACAACTTAGATGAATCACCTAGTACAAACAATCATCTTCATGATACCCAAACCTTTGTACTTCCACCATCCAAAATACCACAATCACACTCTAGGATATCCGCACGGATTAGTATCCGACCTTGTTGCTTAGCAAAACCATCATCTAATAGCTCATCACCATCAAATAACTCACCACAAGATGCTTCCATCATAGCACCTCCCTCATCATCAACAAGTACACAAACTTCATCACCACCTAAAGTCACTCTTTTGGAACTCCTTAAGACTCCAACAAGATCTAAACAACCTAAACAAAAAGAAATAGTCTTTTCAACACCCCCCACATCTCCAAATACTATTTTTCAAGATCTTGAAACATCACCACCATTAGCTCCCATTACATTACAAGAACATCTAGGTTCTTTTCCACCACCACTTACAAACATTCCGGATGTTGATCTATATTTTCCTATTTTTCCACCACATCTTCCGCATAATTCAAATCAAAACAACCCGGAAAACTTTCACACTTATTACCCACATCACTTACATTGTGAACATTGCCAATCCACTAGGGAAATTGCAATAGAAGTTAGGGAAGAAATGCGATTCATACTCAACCTCATACTTGATCGCATCAATATCATTACACATCCAAACCTCCATCCATAACCTTATGCAAGCATGGAAGGAATCATTACTACTATTTTCTATTTTTAGTACTTTTCTTTTGAAGTCATTTTCAAGAACAAGTCTTGTTCTTATTTTTACATGCTTGTAGGTGGCATAAAAACCACTACACTTTGTTGTTTTATTACAAGGCCTTGTTTACATACCTTGGCTCCCAATCTTGATTCTCGGCAATCACAAGATTATTTAAGCATGTTACTAACCTTTCTTTTTGTAAGATTTTTATTTTTCTTCACTTGACGCCCCAAACAAGGGGGAGCTACCGTCAAGGGGGAGTTCGCAATACGTGGACTTATTTATCCACACTTTTATTTCTTCCAAGGGTTAACTTTTTGTTTCGACAAAAAGGGGGAGAAGAAGTAAAACTTAGGGGCTTTCAAAACTTACATCTATTCTTAAGTTTTACTCATCATAACATTATATTTTGTCATCAACAAAAAGGGGGAGATTGTTAATACAAATAAACCGTAAAAACGTTTATTAATATTTTGCGATCTCTTTGTGTTTTGTTGATAACAAATATAATGTTATCTTAAGTATAATTATAAGGATACATGTTATTTTTGTAAAGCATTTACATATAGCCATTTAAATACAAAAATGTAATAATTAAGCATTTGTTGTAATAGTTATTAGGATGGGTAAAAACCATAACCCATGGATCATAACCCATACCCAAGTTGGCTAGATACAATGTATACTTAGATACATTGAATCTAAAGAAAACCCAAGGACCAACCCATAACCCATGACCCATAACCAAAAACCCATGGGCAAAGAGGAGCGTCCCACGGATCCCTAGGATTACACTAGACGGATCCCAAGTGGTAGGGATCCGTTGGATCCGTGGAACAGAGGAGAAATTTGCCTATAAATAGAGAGCCATTTCTTCATTCTAACTCACCCCTCTTCTTACTAAATCTCGCAAACACTCTCATTCTCTTCTAACATATAGATCACTTGATCTAGAGAGTTGTTCTTCTTTCTTTCTATTGTGATCCTCATATAGGTCCTTCTCTAAGACGAGATCACGAGCATTCTACAAGTCATCCAAGCAAGGGGTCCTTGATTGATTTGTCACTCCGCAAGATTTCTGTAGCGAAGATCTTGTATTTGATATTTCACATATTTGTTGTGTAATAGTCTTGTTGGTTTGGTCCACCGTGCTACAGACTCGGTATCTAGCTTTGTACCGGAAAAAGTGTAAGCAACGTTGTGAAGGCTTCTCCGCCAAGTGAAGGAGTTTGTTGACATAGTGCTTGAACTCTCGAGTAGGTGACTCGGGGAGTGGAGTAGGGCAAGGAAGGTGTCCTTGTAGCCGAACCACTATACGTCGGTTGTGTCTTTTCTTTCCCTTCGCTTTACTTCATTTACTTGCTTTATCATTAGATCTATACTTTCTCTACATCCATAAGATCTCACATATTAACGAATCTAAAAGTTTTTTAAACTAACATAAAATCGGCAAAACTATTCAACCCCCCTTCTAGTTTTCCACAGATACCATTTGTCACATATTGGTTTTCATTAACAAAAATCACAAAGTCAAGTATTAGAATGAATGAGGTTCTGGAGAGAGAAAGTGGAGAGAAAAGGGAACTTCTAGTAAGAGAAATAAAAATGTATTATGAAGCTCCAACCCTTTGCATTGCTAGGAAAAGGGTATTTATAGTGTCTTATAATATACGCCACTCAAGGTATACATGGACTCGATTTTTGAAAAATAAAATGAAGCTTTTGATGATTTTGAAATCTTAAGTAAGAAAATTCAAAAACAACAAGGTTCTCCAATTGTGTCGATATGTACGGATCATGGTCGGTAATTTGATAAAGAACTACAATTTCGGAGCTTTTGTGACGCTAATGGTATTATTCACAATTTCTCAGCTTCACGTACTCCTTAATCAAATGGGGTAGTTGAATGTAAGAATCGTACATTATAAGAAATGAGTCAAACATATTCTTGATGAATCTATTGTTCGTGTTGTTGAATATAATCGTGAAGAGGAATGGGATGCAGAAGATGAGAGTCGATTGAAAATGAAAAATGTTGAATATAACAAACCTTTTGATTACTAAAAAAGAACTCTCATAACTTTTATTCCACAACAGAAAAAACAAATACACCTTAGGTTATCACACATATTAATGAGTCCTCTTCTGACGTTGGTCCCGTCAAACCAGTTGCACAAATTAATGGTCCTTTACATTCTTTGAGTGAAATCACACCATTACCCGAGAGATGTCAAATTCTCATATATTTTGATTCATCCATGTCTGACATTAAACTTTTGGAACATGCAATTAAACGTAATTTCGAAATAAAAGCTGCGAATTTTCAATTGGCTTATGCCAGAGACCAAAGAGAAATCTTTCAAAAACAACTTTTACCACATGTTCGAAATTTGCGTATGTGTGCAACATATTGGGAATGGGATCTTCAGAAATAAATTGGACAAATGAAAACAATTTTCAATGAAACAGAGGCATAGATTTTGAAAACCAAAAAGAAAAATAATTTTTTTCGAAATCATGTTGATCAACTCTTGGAAGATGTTATATGTGCTGATACTATATCAATTGTATTGTATTATACTGCTGCCTCTACTTGTGATAATATTGCTGTTGATACTGTTGATATTGTTGATAATGTGTCTCAAATCGAAACTTTGAAAGCTGAAAATGAGCGTTTGTTAAATGAACTTTCAGAAGTAACACGTCGTCCTCAATGGTGTCAAAATGATTGTACTAATCGAGAACTTGCTTTGCAAAACAATCTCAACCAGTCGATTGAGAAACCGTTTGAACCAAAAGTCGAATGACTGGATGACGAGAACGCGTCTTTGAAGTGTCAGATTTTTAAAACAGAATATGGTAACATATTTAATCAACTGAAAAAGACACGTGTAGAAGATCTTGATAATCATCTTGTGTACACTCGTGAAGTATTAATTGCTAATGGAAACTTGCTGATGTGCTATTTCATCTTGCTTTTAATATTTATAAAGCTTAGATAACTTAGGATCAACACATACTAACGGGCAGAGAACCCGAAGTGGAGCCTTAGGTAAATCCAAGTATCGTCCCAAGAGAGCTGTGACCTTGAAAGAACTAAGATGATTAGATATGATATAGATAATATATTGGTGTGATAAGATTTTTGTAATTCATCGATATGCTATTATTCCAAACACACAGATACCAGAAACGTAGGGTAAAGAGATAAGTAAACGAAGCTTAACAAAAAACACTAATATGAATTGATTCTCGATATAAAGATTCAATATAGTGGTTAATTATCGTTAGACTCCTTTGGTCAATTCGTCATGGCCTATGGTTCTTAGATTCCTCGCCAAAATGTACAGATCACCTGGGATCATTCGGCAACCTAATAGCAGTCATTAAGGGCTAAATCTACTAGATCTAGTATGTGGAAACTCGGCCGTTAGGAACTTAGATTTCCCCTAACCTCTTAAATACCTCCACTTGATAAGTGATAATTTTGTCATTTCTCACACGAAGAGTGGTTGTACTATGGCCAATTCCTCCCATACTTCGTAATCTATCAGATTGGGGTCAGTTGGTCATATCTCCCAGCCCTTGAGATACTAACAAGCTTATAATATTGCCAAGACTAGCGATCTATAATAAGACTAGTAAATGTCTATAAAGAATTAAAGAGAAGATCATTAACACAATTCCAAACTTCAATTAATAACATGAATTCTTAGTATAAGTCCTAGAAAAATATAAAAGGAATTCAAAATCGAATACAACGGAAATCGTAGATGAGAACTTCGTTATTCAATGCTCCTAAGCCATGCTTCTTCTTCTGTGTTTGATCTACCCAAACCCTAAAAGGTTTGGGAAAGGAGAGATGATTAAAACTGATGAAATCTTTGACTATTTATAGGCTCTGATACTGGTTACGGCGTAACATTTATTTAGTAGTTACGCCGTAACTCTTCAAATCTTGTGCTTATCCATGGTTACGGCATAACCTGAGCTGGAGGTTATGCCGTAGTCTTTGTAAATTATGTGGTTATCTTCTGTTACGGCGTAACCTGAGCTAATGGTTACGCTGTAGCCTTTGTAAATTGATGTTTATCCGTTGTTATAGCGTAACCTGAGTTGGGGGTTACGCCGTATCTCTTGTCCAATAAGCTGCATAATGTTCAGTAACATGTTACGGCGTATTTATATTCCATGGTTACGCCGTAATCTTCAAAATCTTTGTTACGCCGTAACTTCTTCACTTGGTTACGCCGTAGTTGAGAGAAAACTCATCCTTGGGGCTTGAAAATGTCCAATTACTGCTTCCTTGCATAAAATAGGTCCTGAAATGAAATAATAAGGAATAAGGATGTTTGCACTAGGATTTTACTCATAATGTGATGATAAAGGGGGAAATTAAAGCTTAGAATATCAGGACTATTTGATGTTATCAAATATCCCCAAGGAATGTACAGTTAAGATTTCCACTTGAACTCCACTTGCCCTCAAGTAGACCAATTTAGATTGCAAAAGATACATCCCCAAGGAATGTACAGTTAAGATTTCCATACTAGAATATTTATAAGAGATGATTCGCTTCGAACGGTCTATCTTTTATTAGTCAACCACTTGTGAATGATCAACCATAAAAGTGAAACAGCTCAGAACAAAATGCAATTAAGTCCAGGAGAGTATAGTGTTTCCCCGGGTCGTTAAGTCCCAACGAGGTGTGAAAACTGTAATACAACGAATCTGTGATCGGGTGAATATTGAACAGGAAAAGGTTCTGATTGATTTTACACTAAGGAAATTAAATCTAATAAAGACTTTGAAGTCATTTTAATTCTATATTTAAAAACGATTAACGATTAAAACCTAAAACGTACGTTTAAATAAAATTACGTAACGTACGAAATAAAACGTAAAAATAAAGAAGTAAAATACCTACGGATATGGAAAATATATTTTTACAATCCTAATGATGCAAGAAAATTATTGGAAAAATAAAATTATTTTTATGACTATTTATTTAATTATTATTAATTAAAAACTATTTTTAACTATTTAATAATACCCTAAAATATAAGAAAATATGAAATAAAGCTAGAAAAGTGAAATTATGACTTATAAAAATCTAAAATATTATAAAAGTTATTTTAAAACTGAAAATATATTTTTTAGACTTTTTAATAATTATTATTAATTAAAAACTAATTTAAACTAATTAAAATTAAGAAAAATAACAAATGAACAGTAAAAATTATGAGACTTTACAGGAAAATCTAAAATATTATTCTAAGCCTGGGAAAAATATAAAAAGATAAATAACCCCATTAATAAGCTGAATTGGGCTAATAAGCAGTTTAAATAAGCACTTGAAATAAGCTAAAAGCTATCCAAAAGCTACCATAAGCTACTACAGCCTAAATCTAACCTAAAATGAGCTAATGCAACTGATTGGGAAGTAAAAAGCACAAGCTACAGAAAAAAACTTCATGACAGATTTTAATAACTATATGTCTAACGGCCTCTAAGACCCTACTTTAAGCACTATATTAAGCTATCTAAAAAAATCACAAAAATAAAATAAAAATACCTAGCTGTAGATGACCAACCAAAGATCTTGTATCCCAAATTTCAGCTCAAATGGACTTATAACGAATCTATGAAAATTCCACAAAGTTTGGCAACAATCTCTTTGCAAAAACAATAACCAAACACCCCTTTGACAGATTTTAAGCACAAAATGAAGCGTGAAAAACAGTTGATAAGCAATACTAAATGATGGATGAGCAAAAGAGAATTAAAATAAGCTAACTACCAATGGATTAAACTAAATGAACAAGGGGAAAAACAGTTGGGAGTAAACTGTGCTAGGGGAAATCCTAAACTAGTAAAATGAAAGAAAAAAAAGAAAAAAAAAATAAGCAATAGAAAAGCATAAATAAGCACCTAATTAGCCGTGGTTGAACTAATCCTAAACTAATACACCGATAAGAACTTAAACTAACCTAGATTAAGCCAAGAAGGCACCTAATAAGCACTAAAAGAAAGTGGTGAAAGCTGTAGTTTGGGTTGTTCGCTGTGGCAGGGCAGGAAAGGGCTAAGGGCTCTTTTGGGACCTTAAAAATAAGCTCTAACACCTTCTAAACTAGAAAATAAACCTACACAGATGAAGCATGTACTGAAAGTTACCTAAAGAAAACAAGAAGGGCCAAGTAAGTCCTTATAACAGCTTATAAATAAGCTGTTACACGGACAACTTGGGGTCTGCTGTTGTAGGCTAAAACAGCCTAACGTGGCATCTTCAAGGGATAAATTAAGACACTAATAAGACTCCTATCCCACTAATAAGCTAATACAGTTAGACCTAGTATTACTAACTACTTGTAACATCCAATTTATATCCTAACTCTATCACTAACCCACCTAAAAGAGACTAAAAGCTTCAAAACCACTCAAGATAACTTGAGATGACTACACTACAATCAGACTTACTAACTTAGGACTATCTAAACCTGGGTTGAGATCCAAACTGGGTCAAAAGTGAATTTTGACCCAAAACAAGTGCGCATCAAATGACCTTTAAAGTGAAAAAAAACTATGAAACTAACGGAAGACTTGAAGATTCTTAAAACCTACTTTGAACACACACTCAAACATGAACCAAATCCACAAAACATGAACAAAAAGTTAAACATACTCAAGAACACAATGGCAGATTTCACAAATAAGAACAGAAAATTAAAGCTAACTGAATTAAAACAGTAATTAAAATTGCATTGAATTTTAGAAATTACAATAAAAAGTAAATGACAATGAAATAAAAGTGGACTAGAACCTTGAAATCCTAGACTAAAAGGAAAACTAAAGACTAAATTAAAACTAAAAAAAACTAACTTACTAACTAACTTCCTCCTTCATATGGCTACAAGCTTTTATACTACTACTAGATGTCTTCCTCTCTTCTTCTGCTCTTTTGTTTCTTACAGGAGTGGTATGTACCAAGTACTCAACTTGTGCTTTCTTCATTAAATCCAAGCCATCCAATAAGTAGATGCCATTTTGGAGACAATCTAAGCCATCGAGGGTCTTTGAGAAAGTGATGGGGAAGACAAAGCTTGTGGGGTTGAGTGTGTCAGGAGAAGGAAGAAAAGAGGAAGGAAAAAGGAGGGAAAGGGGTAGTGTGGTGGTTGAGTGTCTGGTGGTTTTTTATTTGTATTCCTGGTTTGGATTTGGAAGGAGGAAAAAGGGTAGTGTGGGATGGGGTTAAATAAGGTCTGGTTTGGTTTTTAGGATTAATACATGATATATGTGGCTCAAGGGGTTATGTGTGGGGATAAATCCTTAATATCAATATCAAAAATACTCACGAAGATAGATTCAAATTCTCTTAGGAAAAATAATAAATCAAATCCCGTGTGTGGTGATCGCAGAGTACGGATTAGTCAACCCGAATCGTTTTTCCCAACGAGTGAATTGCCAACGTCGTTCTTGGTTTGGATTTTATGCTTGATGATTTGGATTATAGATTTTGATTTTATTAACTACGGGAATGGGAAAGTAATTTAAGGAAATCTATCCTACTGAAATCCTAAACGCGAATTAAACTAAAACGAAATTAACAAACGTATTAAAAATGCAACTACGTCTAAACGATATCCTAAAAATGCCTAAATTTATTTTTACTCTAAAAATATGATTAGAAAACTATTTTAGAATTAAAACTATTTTTTTTTGGATTTTTTTTTGATTTAATAAAAATTAAAAACTAATTTAAACTAATTAAAACTAATTAAAATTCTAAAAATTATAAAATTCAAAGAGAAAAATAAGGAAAAATCTTTTTTTATGCTTTTTATATTTTTCTTAAACTATTAAAATTGAAAAATTATTTTTTTAGAACTTTTTCTCAATTATTTGCTAATAAAGCTAAATAAAAATTGATTAAAATCTATTTAAATTGAGAAAAATAGCAAATTAAGACCAAAAATTATGAAACTTACAGGAAAAATCTAAAATGATATTTAGAATCTATGAAAAATGTCAAACAAGTAGCTTATGTATGGAATATGGAAGCTATAGTGTAACTGCCACTCAAATAAGCTACTAAAATAAGCTAATGATCTACTAGCCAACCAAACATGTGAACACAACGACTAATTTATACTAAAGTGAACTAATATCAACTGACTACACCTAATCCTAACAAGCTCTAACCTCAGAAGCTTCAAATAAGCCAACTGCTTAAATGAACCAAACAGTGGTTTAGGACCACTGTTTGAGCTTACCTATGCACTTAACCAATAAGCAAATCCAAAAGACCACTTATGCAGTCCTACTAAACACCTAGCCAGCTATGATTCCACCAAATCTCAAGTCCTAACTCCTAGAATTAAGACCATGCAGCAGTTACAAAAACCGCCTGATTCACAAGTTCAGGTGAGCAGGCATATAATGGTAACTTGTTGATGAGCTTATTTGAAGCTCAAAATGACAAGCTCGTGATTTGACAAAAGTTTTTATCGATTTAGACCAGTTCAATTTGTAAATTCCAAAGTTTCAAACACTGAATCTTAGAAATGAAGCAATGATTTGACTCACAATAAAGTTTTGTGAAAAGCTGTTTTTAGCAACTTGTTGACTTTTAAGAACACATGAAAGTTTGACCAAACTCAGTTTTAATTCAATCTAATGAACGTGGTTATGATGTATTAAGACTAATTATGATTACTAAAAGCTAGATCTAACACATCCAAACCAACTTGCAGCACTAATGACCCTCTATGATTTCAACGAGTTGATCCTAGATCACTTACTATGATTCGACTTTTATGACTAGAACTGCTATAACAAGACCTCAATAGACTATCAATTAACTACTGAAACTTGTATCAACTACTACTAACAGTTGAACTACTCTCATACAGATTATAAAGCTTATCCAAACACTACTTATACTCTTAAGTTATAAGAACATAATATATGAGCGAGTTTAAGCTAAACAAACATTAAGCATAGATCAAACAAGATAGAATATCACTACTCAGATTCAAACACGTGATATAATGAGCAAAAACAGATTATGATGACTTACAATTTGCCTTAGCCACTATGGCTTGCCAAGTGAAGAAACAAGAACTCTATCCTACTTATACCCCTAACCTAAACAATTCCAAACTTTATAATCAACCCAAAAAAATGACATCGAACCAATCCAAACCGTGATCCAATTCAAGCAAAACCAGCAAAGAATCAAGCATCCGATGAGATTTTGAGACTTTTGTGAATTGGGTGAGAAACAAGTACAAGCTCACAAAAAGCTACTAAAAGCTTATATGAGCTTATGAACAAGAATCAATGATGGATTAATCCAACACAAAGATCTAAAGTGATTTTTTTATTTTTTAATGATTTATGTGATTTTTTGTATTTTGAGATAATGAAGAAACAAGTTGAAAACAATTTTATAAAACTGAATTAAGCATTAAAATGAGATGTTAAGCAGATATGAATAAGAAAAACTCAAACAATAACAATTGAAAATTAAGTGTAAATTCTATTAATAATTGAAATTTTGAGTACAAATACTTAATTACAAAGATTTAAAACTTTTGAAATGCAATTAACTACTACAACTAAAGCTAGAGAAAGAAAAATCTGAGAAATTAAGATACATTATGTGAGCAAATATGAGGACTATATATAGTTGAGCTAAG
The DNA here is from genome assembly GCA_910596185.1 of Chrysanthemum makinoi. Lineage (NCBI taxonomy): Eukaryota > Viridiplantae > Streptophyta > Magnoliopsida > Asterales > Asteraceae > Chrysanthemum > Chrysanthemum makinoi. Next base: position 90,738,793 of record OU343219.1, on the reverse strand, counting down.
GGTCTTGGAAGCTTCTCGAAATTCTTCTCTTTGCTCTTTTAGCTCTTTTGCCACCCTTGGATCATAATAACCGCTTCCCACTTGATATCCACCTTTGGATCAAATCTGATGACAAGTCTCGACCAATAAGAGAGCGACAAGTGGCCAATAGCACACGGATGGATGAGGTGTCATTCCTTTTGCCGCTGGAATGTCGGAGAAAGTACCAACGCACCCTTAATTGTGGTCAATTTGATCTTTTACACGCGGTAATTTAGGGTTCTACCTGGGTGAATTTGGGGAAAATCTTGGCGGGTTTTATTTTTTATATTTATTTGGACATTTGACCGTGGGTTTGGGTATTGACCATGGGTAAGTGAACCGGGTAAAGGGTGGTTTCGGGTTGGATAATATAAAACGGGTTTTGTGTGTTTAGTGATTGGGCTTTGGATCCGGGTAAGTATTTTTGGGCCGAGAGGTATATAAAGGATTTGGACTAAGGAATATTAACACTTGTATACACCAAGGGCTAAACTTGTGTAATTCGAAACTTCAAGGACCAAAGGTGTAAACTGAATTATTTCAAGGACTAATCATGTAAAGCTCAAATAATCCAAGGGTGACTTTTGTAATTTCTGAATCTTTGAGGGACCAATTCTGTCAAAAGCTCAAACTTGAGGGCCATTCTTGACTTTTCTTCAAACTTTCTTTGAAACTTCAAAAATCATCTTTTGAGAATAAAATCTTCTAAAAATACACAATCTTGACCTTCCAGCTCAGCTAAAACTCTCTTGATCTCTCGTGCTCGGATTTACGTTTGATTTGGATCCTTTTTATGTTTTTGCATATCCGCATTCGCACAAGCACAAACTCAAGAAAACCACAAATATCAGCAATAAACGGCTTTTCTTTGGTTGTTTTGGGTCTATATTGATAAAGAAAAGGTATGTGTTTAAGCAAATATCAAAAATACCCGACGAAACCATTGCGTGTCCTCACGCAATGCAATCAACTCACGCTTCTAAAACCAAGGATTTCAATCTCTTTCTACTAAACCTATGAAGAAGTAGCAAAGATTCCTCAAAAGAGATTAAGAAAGCCTTAATTCTAAAACGCCCGCTTACCTTTCAATTCATGATATTACGGTTAAGCACTTCTGATTATGAATGACGGTTTGTTGAACTTTCATGTCGATCAATAACTCCAACATTTTTCAAACGACACGCTAGGATCACGGAGTAGAAAACACAACACACAAGTGAAGTGACCATCTGGATAGAATACATCGTCCCTGATTTTTCACAAGCTCCCAAACTAAGCGTAAAACCGAAATCATTGTTAAATATGATTCTAGATGCTAACACTACCCATGGAAGTTACTTGTGTAAAACCTTTTGTTCCCATTTTCCTATTTCCTCTATATTATTTTATTTTTGTGAGAAGTGAATTTCTTCAAATTCTCGTTTCGATAACTTTTATTCCGATAAAGATACAAAGCTAAGTCGATAATTAGTTATCCGCCTTTTCTCAAGAACCATTGTCGTAAAAATGAGGTCCACATCAAGGAATTTTTATTACTAACTTTTGATTTTTCAATATTTTTTTTTTTTAATTCATGAACTTATACTTTTACTTATATGAGCTGTGAACCACGGAGCTTCACGGGGTAATTCCAAGACTATAGGCTTCATGAGATGAGGATCCCGGCTGGCTAGGCTAAGACCTCATACAATCCTGGCTAAAGATCCAAGGGTCCGATCTCGACACCGCAGCTCACAACTTTACTTATTACATTATCACATATCACTTATTACTGATTACTCATTTATTTATTACGGATCCTTGATGTGTACCCAATTTTTAAAACAAAGATTCTTTTAAGAAGATAAAGAACTAACCATCGCCAAAAACTCGACATCTCTAATTATTATTAGACAGATATGGGGTGAAACAATTTTGTGGGAACAAAAAGCCATAAGTACCTTCGATGGGCTCTAAAGAGAACCAACTACTCCACGCTTAGCATCTAAACTCATAAGTAACTCTATCATTTCTCGATCTCTGCAAATTTAAAATCCCAAATAATGAGATCCGCAGATGCTTAGTCGATAATTTTAGATTATCTATGGTTAAGGGAACAAGCTAGGGCTCAACACGTCCGGTCAAGTCAAAATTCTATTCCTACTCTCACCAGCGGAAAGTCAATCAAGGTGTCAAAACATATATTAGCTTAGCAAATGCTTCGTCTAATGAAATCAAGTCATGCATATTTAAAGTCACTCAGGGAAACTTGCAAAATCTTGGCCTTGTGAGCTAGAATTCGCTTTTTATAGCTTCTAATCTAAGAGACTAGCAAAACTTTTCAATCAAAAAGACTTAACAAAAGCTTACAAAAATTTTTAAATTTTGCTCATTTTTGCACAATTTTTCATTTTCTAAGGAAAAAACGGGGTTACGAGAGAAACACAACAGAGCATAAGCAAGTGCGGTCAAATCAAATCGAAGATTACCCTACCCCAGACTAGAACGAAACATTGTCCTCAATGTTTAAAGCAAGGGTATCACGAAAATCTAAAAGCCGTTTATTAAGTATGCTAGAAGATAAACGTTAGTCGATAAGATTAGGATATCGGATTTCTATCAACAACGATCATGAAACTCGAGTGGATAAATAACAAACTTTGAGCACGAGAGTCTTCATATCGGGAACATCCTACACACAACATCACAAACAACCAAACACGAGAAATCGAAGAGGCAGACCCCTTCGCGCCACTTATTAGAAAATAGAAAGAAGATAGATGGATAAGCATGGGGTGCCTCCCACGAAGCGCTACTGTTTTTGGTTACCGAGTCGCTAGCTTGACTCGATCCCCGAATTCAGTTGTTCTTAGGGAAAGTTTGGAGATCCGGGACAACCATGGATGGAATGTCCCCTCCGAAATAGTGTTTCACACGATGACCATTCACCTTGAAATTAGGGCCATCGGGCTGAGATAGCTCCACCGTTCCATATGGGAAAACTTGAGTGATGGTGAATGGTCCTGACCAACGGGTTTTGAGTTTGCCCGAGAAAATCTTCAATCGAGAGTTGAAGAGGAGAACTTGATCACCAACGTTGAAAACGCGGTTTTTGATTTTTGCATCATGAATCCTCTTAGTCTTCTCTTTGAAAATCAAAGAATTCTCGTAGGCCTGATCCCTAAGCTCGTTTAATTCATTCAATTGAACTTTTCGGTGATCACCCGCGGTCTTAAGATCGAAATTAGCATGTTTCAAGGCCCCGAATGCCTTATGTTCGAGCTCGATGGGCAAGTGACAAGCTTTTCCATACACCAACTTGAATGGGGTGCCCCCGATGGGTGTCTTGTAGCTGCGGAAAGCCCATAATGCATCATCTAACTTATCGGCCCATGAAGCTCGATTCTCTCCTACGTTCTTCTAAAATCCTCTTTAAACCACGATTCGAGACCTCAACTTGTCCGCCGCTTTGCGGGTGATACGCTGTAGAAAGACGATGGGTAACTCCATATTTAGCCATAACTTTAGCAAATTGCTCATTACAAAAATGGGTACCGCGATCACTGATGATAGCACGAGGTGCTCCGAATCGGGAAAACAAATTTTTAAGAAACTTAACAACCACTGGCGCCATTGGTGGGGGCGCCTTCGCTTCAACCCATTTGGACAAGTAGTCAACGGCCACGAGGATATACTTATTTCCTCTAGATGACGGAAATGGTCCCATAAAATCGATGCCCCATACGCCAAAAATCTCACAGCACTTGAATAGAATTTTGTGGCATTTCATCCTTCGTGAAATTTTCCTTGACGTTGGCAAGAATCACATGATTTGACTAAATCATGGGCATCTCGATATATGGTCGGCCAATAGAATCCGGAATCAAAAATCTTCTTAGCGGTGTAACTTGCACCATGATGGCCACCAGTGGGTCCGTTATGGCAAGCATTGAGAATATCAATAGCCTCTTGGCCATGAACACACCGCCGGATTACTTGATCCGCACAAATCTTGAACAAGTAGGGTCGTCCCGAAATAATGCTTAACATCTTTGAAAAACTTTTTCTTCTGTTGGGACGACATCCCTTTCACAATAAAATTCCCCGCATGGTAATTTGCAATGTCGGCAAACCATGGGGTGTTCGGGTCTTTCTTAGCAATCATCCCAAGTGTCTCAAGAGGAAATGTTTCCGTGATCTCCTTTTCTCGAGCACACTTTGATGGGGATTCTCAAGTCTAGACAGATGATCGGCAGAAGGTTCTCGCTCCTTTTGTCAAGAATAGTAACATCAAACTCTTGAAGGAGGAGAACCCACCGAAGTAATCGTGGCTTAGCATCTTGCTTTTCCAAAAGATACTTTAAGGCGTAATGGTCAAGATACACTATGGTCTTCGACAAGACAAGGTAGGGTCGAAATTTTTCAAAAGCATAGACAACGGCCAACAATTCTTTTTCAAGAGTCGTGTAATTGTGTTGGGCCTCAGACAATGTCTTACTCGCATAGTGTATAGGTTGAAAATGTTTTGATTTTCGTTGCCCCAAGACGCCCCATTGCGTAATCACTAGCATCACACATAAGCTCAAAGGGCAAATCCGGCCGGGGCAACTAAAATCGGTGCCTCAGTTAGTTTCTTCTTAAGAAAATTAAATGCCTCAATGCATTCATTGGTGAAGATAAACGGAGCATCCTTTTCAAGGAGATGGGTCAGAGGGCGGGCTATTTTAGAGAAATCTTGGATGAAACGGCGATAGAAACCGGCATGACCCAAAAACTCCGAATACCTTTGACGGTAGTGGGATGAGGAGTTTAGCTATAACGTCGACTTTAGCTCGGTCGACCTCAATCCCAGATTTCGAAATCTTATGGCCGAGGACAATGCCCTCTCGAACCATGAAATGGCACTTCTCCCAATTCAAGACCAAGTTGGTGTCTTCACACCTTTTTAGCATGTGGTCTAGATGAGAGAGGCAAGAAGTGAAAGAATCTCCATAAACCGAGAAATCGTCCATGAAAACTTCCATAGACTTTTCGATCATGTCATGGAAAATAGCCATCATGCACCTTTGAAACGCTCCAGAGCATTGCATAAGCCAAATGGCATTCGTCGGTAAGCAAACGTTCCATAAGGGCACGTGAAAGTCGTTTCTCTTGATCCTGCGGATCGATCGGATTTGAAAATAACCGGAGAAACCATCGAGAAAGCAATAGAACTCATTTCCTGCTAAACGTTCGAGCATCGATCCATAAAGGTAGCGGAAATGATCCTTCCTTGTAGCATCATTCAACTTCCGGTAGTCAATACACACTCTCCATCCGTGACGAGGCGTGGAAATCAATTCGTTATCTTCATTGGCAATGACGGTCATTCCTCCTTTCTTGGGAACACAAAGGGATGGGGCTAACCCATGAGCTATCGGAGATGGGATAAATGATTCCGCCGAGGAGTTTTAGAACTTCCTTTTTGATAACATCATGAATCTTTGGGTTAACCCTACGTTGTTGTTGAATCACGGGTTTACAATCATCCTCCATCAGAATTTTGTGGGTACATAAACGAGGATTGATTCCTTTGATGTCAGAAATTTGCCAAGCAATTGCACTCTTATGTTTACGTAGGACATCCAAAAGTGTGGTTTTCTCCTCATCTTTCAAGTTTTTAGCAATGATGACGGGAAATTTGTTTGGTTTTTCAAGAAAAGCGTATTCAAGATGAGGAGGTAAATCCTTGAGCTCGGGCTCCAAAGGTTTTTCATCCGACGTTTGTACTTCTTTAATCTCTTCTATCGTAATCTCCTTCGGAGGGAGTGACGGTAATGGATCTTCGTTCAATAATTGTTCAAGATAACGGATATCTCCCTCCGAATCATAAACACCATCATCAATTCCCGGTGGAATCGATTCATCACTAGCAAGAAACTCATCGATCTCTTCCAAAAGGAAATCACCTCCCTCAAATGGAGTGAGAGAAGGGGAAGAGTCGGCAATGATTGGTTCAGAAAGTGAATCAGAAGAAGTGGAATTGTTAGCAAAACCGAGAACTTCTTGAGCGTACTCCTCACAAGAAACATCAATGACGTCGATTCGATTGATGGAAGCATCGTCGAAATTTGAGGAGTACCTCATTGTTTGATTAATGTTGAATGTGACGGCTTCTTTTCCAACTCGTAAAGTAATCTCTCCTCCATAGACATCAATCAACGCATGTCCCGTTCTTAAGAAACTCCTTCCGAGAATTAAAGGTACTCGAGGATCGGCATCAAAATCGACTACAACGAAATCAGCGGGAAAATCAAACTCCCCCACTTTGACAAAGACATCCTCGCTATACCCTTTGACGGGTCGTAGTAACGATCGGCTAGCTCGAGGGTCATACACGTTGGGGTAAGTGGGGGTAACGAAAGCTTTTCGTAGATTGAGTTCGGCATTAGATTGATACTGCGCCAAGATCGCCAAGGCGGAGCATTGAACAATTCCTTGAAAATCACACGGAATGAGGAATTTGCCGCGGTCACCTAACTTTACGGAAGTTTCTTGAGGATAACTTCCGAACAATTCTCATTCAGAGATGTCGTAGCAAGCTCATATAGTTTCTCCTTGTTCGTAAGCAATCCCTTTAACGTAGAAGCAAGTTTGGGCATCAAAAGAAGGGCATCCGCAAAACTGATCTCCACATTCAAGTCTTTGAAGATTTGGAAAAACGTTTCCATCTCGATGATTCGACTTCTCACGAAGAGTTTGATCTTTAAGACGAGACGGATATGGGATAGATGGTTTCGGATTAGCTTTCTTCACATTCACGGGAGCATCTTCGGCTCAGATCTTGGACAACCGTGGGTTGGACATTCTCGTAACTCCCCTTATCGCAGGGAAGCACCGGTCCTTTGTCACCCTGGTCTCACGGTCTACCACACGAGAAGAAGAAGAATGAGTGGTAGGAACCGTAGGTCCATCATAAGCAACACCACTTCGGGTAGTGATAGCTTTCATGTCACCTCTCGGGTTAGGAATCGTGTTACTAGGAAGAGAACCGGAACCCGAGGGTTGAGAATAAGAAGTAGACGGTTGATTGGCCTGAAAGAAACTAGCCATCATATTCTTTATTTCCGACATCTGTTTGTTGCTTGTAGCTTCCATCTCCTTTTTGAAGTCCGTCCTCATACCGTTAATTTGATTTTGCAAATTTTTGATGGTGTAATCAGAACTCTTCATGTAAGTTAGAAAATCGTTGTTCGGGGCGGCTTGAGGAGGTGCTTGATAAGATTGTTGAGGAGGAGGTGGTTGTTGGTAAACTTGAGGTGGAGGAGCTTGGTAGTGTTGATTTCCATGATTAACATTAGCTCCTCGGTTCGACACATGATGATTACCATTGAAACGGTTTTGATTATGGTTTTGTTGTTGAGGTTGGTTGAAACCAGGAGGTCCGAGATAGTTGTTTGAACGGTAGCTAAGAAGATTTCGATCTCCTTGCGGTTGATTGTAGTTTCCTCAGTAGCAAGCATAAACATTCTCATGTGTGTAGCCACCACGGCCGGGCACTCGAATAAGAATGTGGACCTCCACAAGTCTCAAAAATAGGGTGTACCGCTTTCACTTGTTGTTGTTGATTCCGATTGTTCATCCGAGTAATCCGTAAGATATCATCCATCTTTTGTTCAATGCGCTATTTCGAGAGAAGAAGACGTATTTGATCGAGATGATGCACCCCTTCGGCGCGTAGAATCCCAATAGTTATAATGAGCGGTCATGTTTTCAATAAGATCGTAACATTCCTGACGTCTTTTCATGAAAGTTCCACCAGCAGCAGCATTAATCGTTTCACGGTGTCTCAACGTCAAACCATTATAAAACGTATCAATTTGAGTGACAAGCAACATGTTATGATTTGGACATCGATCAATCGCAAGCTTATATCGTTCCCAAGCTTCAAACAAAGATTCGTGGGATATTGCTTGGAAATTACGATATCGTTCTCAATTTCGTCACCATCGACGGTGGAAAGTACTTTGCCGAAACTGTAACCATTTCCTCGAAGGTATGAATTGAATTCTTCAGGAGTCGATCAAACCAAGACGTGGCATGATGAGTCAAAGAGTATGGGAAGAGATACGAGACGGCGCCATCGGAGACCCCATTACGTTTCATACTCGAAAAACCGTTAGAAACTTATCAAGATGCTTGTTTGCATCGTCATCGGGTAAACCGTGAAATTGACAACTGTTTTTTACTTGTTCTATCATATGATGTTTCAAGCTAAAATCGGTATCTTGAAAATTAGTCGTGCATTGGTCCTCCCCTCCCGCATATAGTAGGTTGACATAACTCCTCCATCGCTCGGAGATCGGAGCTACATTTTGATTAACGGAGGAGGATTAGGATCGGTATTGGTGGTCCGTTGGAGCGTAGCCATATTACGTATCTCTCAACGCTCGATTCTCGCTTCAAGTCGTCTAGATCGAGATCGAGTGCGCATGCACTTAAAACCAAGTCAATTAAAAGAAACCGATATTCGAAAACACAGTGAACTTAAACCAATAATCCCAAGTGAATAAATTACCTCTACAAGACAAACCACAAGCGGCGGAGAAGCTTTGTAGGTCAGCGAAGCTTATTAAAACCCGCTTCTTTACAAATGCAATTTAATGTCGACCGTCCTTATACCCACCACACAGTTTGTTTATCCAATAGAAGTAAATAAATCCACAAGCGACACAAAGGTAAGTTTTAAATCTTTTGTTCGGGAACTTATAATGATAACACCTCCGTTGAGAATGTTATATAATTGATGGCTTCTATTTATTATCAAAAAACAAAGAGAAAATCTTTTTGTATTTTTATCGATATATATATACAAAAGAAAAAGGAAAATATTTTTTACTTTTTATTTTTATAGAAAAATAACTTCACGAATGAAGGATCTCAAGTCACTAATCGACAAACTTCAAACAATATTGTCGTGACACAACTCCTCCGTGCGCCAAAAATTTGATATATGTGGCTCAAGGGGTTATGTGTGGGGATAAATCCTTAATATCAATATCAAAAATACTCACGAAGATAGATTCAAATTCTCTTAGGAAAAAGAATAATAAATCAAATCCCGTGTGTGATCGTGTAGTACGGATTAGTCAACCCGAATCGTTTTCCCAACGAGGCGTGAATTGCCAACGTCGTTCTTGGTTTGGATTTTATGCTTGATGATTTGGATTATAGATTTTGATTTTATTAACTACGGGAATGGGAAAGTAATTAAGGAAATCTATCCTACGGGAAATCCTAAACGCGAATTAAACTAAAACGAAATTAACAAACGCGATTAAAAATGCAACTACGTCTAAACGATATCCTAAAAATGCCTAAATTTATTTTTACTCTAAAAATATGATTAGAAAACTATTTTAGAATTAAAACTATTTTTTTTTTGGATTTTTTTTTGATTTAATAAAAATTAAAAACTAATTTAAACTAATTAAAACTAATTAAAATTCTAAAAATTATAAAATTCAAAGAGAAAAATAAGGAAAAATCTTTTTTATGCTTTTTATATTTTTCTTAAACTATTAAAATTGAAAAATTATTTTTTTAGAACTTTTTCTCAATTATTTGCTAATAAAGCTAAATAAAAATTGATTAAAATCTATTTAAATTGAGAAAAATAGCAAATTAAGACCAAAAATTATGAAACTTACAGGAAAAATCTAAAATGATATTTAGAATCTATGAAAAATGTCAAACAAGTAGCTTATGTATGGAATATGGAAGCTATAGTGTAACTGCCACTCAAATAAGCTACTAAAATAAGCTAATGATCTACTAAGCCAACCAAACAGTGAACACAGCTAATTAATACTAAAGTGAACTAATATCAACTGACTACACCTAATCCTAACAAGCTCTAACCTCAGAAGCTTCAAATAAGCCAAGCTGCAAATGAACCAAACAGTGGTTTAGGACCACTGTTTGAGCTATGCAATGCTTAACCAATAAGCAAATCCAAAAGACCACTTATGCAGTCCTACTAAACACCTAGCCAGCTATGATTCCACCAAATCTCAAGTCCTAACTCCTAGAATTAAGACCAAGTAACATTACAAATCATCTGCTGATTCACAAGTTCAAGTGAACAGTGCAGATAATGGCTTGTTGATGAGCTTATTTGAAGCTCAAAATGACAAGCTCAGATTTGACAAAAAGTTTTTATCAGATTTAGACCAGTTCAATTTGTAAATTCCAAAGTTTCAAACACTGAATCTTAGAAATGAAGCAATGATTTGACTCACAAGTTTTGTGAAAAGCTTTTTAGCAACTTGTTGACTTTTAAGAACACATGAAAGTTTGACCAAACTCAGTTTTAATTCAATCTAATGAACTGATATTGATGTTTTAAGACTAACTATGATTACTAAAAGCTAGATCTAACACATCCAAACCAACTTGCAGCTAATGACCACTACTGATTTCAACAGATTCAAAGCCTAGATCAGTTACACTATGATTCTGACTTTTATGACTAGAACTGCTATAACAAGACCTCAATTGACTATCAATTAACTACTGAAACTTGTATTAACTACTACTAACAGTTGAACTACTCTCTAGCACAGATTATAAAGCTTATCCAAACACTACTTATACTCTACTGTATAAGAACAGATAATGATAATGAGCAGTTTAAGCTAAACAAACATTAAGCATAGATCAAACAAGATAGAATATCACTACTGAACGATTCAAACACGATATAATGAGCAAAAACAGATTATGATGACTTACAATTTGCCTTAGCCACTATGGCTTGCCAAGTGAAGAAACAAGAACTCTATCCTACTTATACCCCTAACCTAAACAATTCCAGCTTATAATCAACCCAAAACAAATTTGAACCAATCCAAACAGATCCATTCAAGCAAAACCAAAGCAAGAATGAAGCATCGATGAGATTTTGAGACTTTTGTGAATTGGGTGAGAAACAAGTACAAGCTCACAAAAAGCTACTAAAAGCTTATATGAGCTTATGAAACAGTAAATCAATGATGGATTAATCCAACACAAAGATCTAAAGTGATTTTTTTATTTTTCAATGATTTATGTGATTTTTTTGTATTTTTGAGATAATGAAGAAACAAGTTGAAAACAATTTTATAAAACTGAATTAAGCATTAAAATGAGATGTTAAGCAGATATGAATAAGAAAAACTCAAACAATAACAATTGAAAATTAAGTGTAAATTCTATTAATAATTGAAATTTTGAGTACAAATACGAATTACAAAGATTTAAAACTTTTGAAATGCAATTAACTACTACAACTAAAGCTAGAGAAAAGAAAAATACAGAAATTAAGATACATTATGTGAGCAAATATGAGGACTATATATAGTTGAGCTAAGGGTCTTGGAAGCTTCTCGAAATTCTTCTCTTTGTGCTTCTTTGAGCTCTTTTGCCACCCTTGGATCATAATAACCGCTTCCCACTTGATATCCACCTTTGGATCAAATCTGATGACAAGTCTCGACCAATAAGAGAGCGACAAGTGGCCAATAGCACACGGATGGATGAGGTGTCATTCCTTTGCCGGTGGAATGTCAGAGAAAGTACCAACGTACCCTTAATTGTGGTCAATTTGATCTTTTACACGGGCGGGTAATTTAGGGTTCTACCTGGGTGAATTTGGGGAAAATCTTGGCGGGTTTTATTTTTTATATTTATTTGGACATTTGACCGTGGGTTTGGGTATTGACCATGGGTAAGTGAACCGGGTAAAGGGTGGTTTCGGGTTGGATAATATAAAACGGGTTTTGTGTGTTTAGTGATTGGGCTTTGGATCCGGGTAAGTATTTTTGGGCCGAGAGGTATATAAAGGATTTGGACTAAGGAATATTAACACTTGTATACACCAAGGGCTAAACTTGTATAATTCGAAACTTCAAGGACCAAAGGTGTAAATCTGGAATTATTTCAAGGACTAATCATGTAAAGCTCAAATAATCCAAGGGTGACTTTTGTAATTTCTGAATCTTTGAGGGACCAATTCTGTCAAAAGCTCAAACTTGAGGGCCATTCTTGACTTTTCTTCAAACTTTGCTGAAACTTCAGAAATCATCTTTTGAGAATAAAATCTTCTAAAATACACAATCTTGACCTTCCAGCTCAGCTAAAACTCTCTTGATCTCTCGTGCTCGGATTTACATCCGATTTGGATCCTTTTTGCGTGTTTTTGCATATCCGTACCTGCACAAGCACAAACTCTAGAAAACCACAAATATCAAAGAATAAACGGCTTTTCTTTGGTTGTTTTGGGTCTATATTGATAAAGAAAAGGTATGTGTTTAAGCACATATCAATACACAAGGACCATTTTTGTAGTTTTCAAATTCTTCAAGGATCAAAAATGTAATTTTGCAAAGTTTATTATAAGGACCACTTTTGACAAGTTTAATTTTCCCAAGGATCAAAAATAATAATTTTCAAATTAAAAATGTCCTGGGGTAATTTCTGTCAATCTTTAAAATTCCAAGGACTCAAGTTGTCATTTTGCAAAACTAGACTTTATAAGGCTAAATTTTGACAACTTAAAAATTCCTGAAGGCCTTTTATGAAAAATTACATGTTTTGAATAACCCGGGACTAGATTTTGACAATTATTGCATAAAATACAGTCTAAATATTTTTTTCTGTCTTTTTGAGACTTTTCAAAGTGTTTTGACTGTTTTTGCAGTGTAGAAGGAACAAAAATGATGAGTATTTAGACACTCATCAATCCCCCACACTAAACTATTGCTAGTCCCTAGCAATCTTTTGAGAAAACTTAATGGATTTGAATCTCTATACCAAAAGCCATTACTTCTGGAGTAGCCAAATGTTTCAGTTCAAGTAAGAACCTTGGTACATCGATAACCAAATGATTTTGAGCAAACCACCAGCTTTCAACGGTTTTGATTTGTCTTTACCAGGAGCCGTTTGCTTCTGGACTAGCCAACTCTTAGATAATATATACTATCTTTGGTGAGTCGATTACCAATTATGGTTTTCCAATCGCTTTACCACAAGCCATAAACTTGCGGGCTAGCCAACTCTTCACTAATTAAAGATATGGTGAGCTGAACACCATACAATTTTGGGCAAATTGCAAGCCGTCAACGGATTTGAGATATCTTTACCAAGAGCCGTTTGCTCCTGGATTAGCCAATCCTTTTGTTTATTAGACATGGTGGACTGATAATCATAAGCTGAGTAAGTGCAAAACACTTGCTCCAAAAAAAAATTTTGGCCAAAAATCGGGGAATTGGGTGGTATAATTACATGATAAAATTCGTGAGAATTCCCCCCCACACTAGAAATGAATATTGCCCTCAATATTCAAAGTACCGGCGGTTATGCCGAAACATAGAACGTAAAAGGGAAATACTACGGCCATTATTTTGAAAGATTTATTATTATTATTATTATTATTTTATTTATTTATTTATTTATTTTTATATTTTTGAAACTTATATACAACAGCGGGGGGCAACTCCCCCACACTAGGGTGGTAGAAAGTAGAAAGAAATCAGAAATATGGGTGAAAACCCATATAGTGTGCTACTGTTTTTGATTACCGAGTCGCTAGCTTGACTCGACCCCGAATTAATTTGTTCATGGGGAAGCAAAGTGGAAGAGACAATCTCCATCGGACTTTCATTCAAGATGTTTGGACAAACATTTGAAGCACGTGAAAGTTCCACACCGATGAGGTATACATAGACAGACCCGGCTCACAAATGGTACATGGAAATGCCGGGGTCAAAGATGGTATCTTCACTCTCGAATGAGTGAAGAAGAGAAGAAGTCACGGGATAGGTGAAGAAAAGAAAGAAAGTCATGATGAAAATCATGACTAACTCATCTTCATCCATAGGAGAATCCATAATTTCAGAATTATGAATCTCATCATTTAAGCTCACGTGATCAAGACATATTATGGGTGTGTCATGATCAAAGTGGAAGTTATCATACTCCGGCGGAGATATGATATGAGTGAGTTCACCGGCGAACTCCTCGTGAAGAGAATCAATCACAAGATGTAAATCTGTAAATTCTTGTTCCACTCAGAGACTCATCACTATCCTCAATTTGAGTATCAAAGAGTGGATTCTCAGAAATTAAAGTGAATTCAGAGTCGAATTCAAATAGAGGATTAGTGAGAGTTGTTTTGAACGCTGCAGGAACAAAGTGATCAACATTCTCTATTGGACTGTTGGGATAAGAAGTGGGTGAACGATCATTATAAGGGAGACTTTCAATCTCTCCCAGATCGGCTTCGAAATCAAAAAGACCATCGTCACTTTCGATGAAAGTGGATGATGTGAGTGAGTTCATCGGTGAACTCCTCAAGAAGAGGATCAGACTGTGGGAGTGATGCCTCAATATACTCGATGTTTCCATAGGAAGCACAATCGTCGCTAAGATCAGAGAAAGTTTCAAAATGATCTTTTGAACACTCAAGAGGGGAAAGAGAATCACACATATGATCAGAAGTTCCCTGTGACTCTCTCGGGATTGGGACAAGGTTCTCAACACTAGACTTTATGAATTCGTCCGATTCCTTTTCAGGAACAGTGTCAAGATGCTCGTCCCCCATGTTTAGAGAGTGAGTGTTAACCTCGGGTGTTATAAAACAGATGAGGGAGTTGAGAAGGACTAGCATACATATGTTTTATACTTTCCATTTGTTCTTCTGCTAGTAATTCCATCATAGTCTTTTCTCCCAGATTTTTCATGGAAGGAGTTTCAACTGATGAACTTGCTAAATCTTTATAAAATTGTAAAATATCAAGGGTATCTTCATCATCACCGTCATCGAATGAAACGAAATTGAGAGCTATATTTGGCTGCTTTTTCCTTTGCAATTGATTCCCTAATAGATTTTTCAAAGGCAATATGGGAATCTAATTTAGCAGCCGCTTCGCTAACAAAACTTCCATGGATTTTTAATTTGGATTATCTTGGGAATGTTTACATTCCTTCAAATCTTTCACTAAATCCAAAAGATCAAGGAGAAGATTTTGAGGAAGTAGCTCAGGCTGAGGTGGTGCCTGATTCATTTGATACTATAGAGGTTGGCCATGATACGAAGAGTCGTAATTGTTACAAGGAAATGGATTCCTTGATTGACAATCAGAGCTAGAGTGAGTACCTCCACAATACTCACAAATAGAACTGATGTGGCTGTGAGTCATTTGTGTTGTAGTTATAATTGTTATCAGGAACCTGCTCATAGACAAGCGTGTTTCCCGATTGAAAATCAGAACGTAGTGTGAACCACCACGTACTCACAACATTAAAACTGCTGAGTCTCAACGTGTGGTAGCTGATGGAATAAATCAGTTGTGTTATGGTAGGAATAGGGATTCTGGTTATAGACAGACCCGTTTCCTGACTCCACCACGCTACAACTGGGGCAATTGCCACCATTAAAAGGACCATCACACCATTGACAACCAAGAGGGTGAGGATAAGACATAGAAAGAATCAAAGGGTTCCAGAGGGTAGGAAACGAAGAATCAAAAGGGTAAGAGGGTAAAGAGGAATATTTTTGGTATTTTGGAAAAACATTTTGGAAATATAAGAAAGAAAATCTTTTTGGGTTTTTGTGTTTGTTGAAAACTGATTTTAAAATGTTTTCGGAAACCGTTTTGTTTTTATATGATAATAATAAGAAAATTTGAACAAGGATGGTAAATATACAATGGATGTATATTCAACAACACTGATGCTTCAAATTCGTAGTAACGCAGCACACCTCCCCCAAGTAGCGGCGCCAAAATTTGATTCGCTCCGAACGGTCTATCTTTTATTAGTCAACCACTTGTGAATGGTCAACCATAAAAGTCAAATAGCTCAGAACAAAATGCAATTAAGTCCAGGAGAGTATAGTGTTTCCCCGGGTCGTTAAGTCCCAACGAGGTGTGAAAACTGTAATACAACGAATCTGTGATCGGGTGAATATTGAACAGGAAAAGGTTCTGATTGATTTTACACTAAGGAAATTAAATCTAATAAAGACTTTGAAGTCATTTTAATTCTATATTTAAAAACGATTAACGATTAAAACCTAAAACGTACGTTTAAATAAAATTACGTAACGTACGAAATAAAACGTAAAAATAAAGAAGTAAAATACCTACGGATATGGAAAATACATTTTACAATCCTAATGATGCAAGAAAATTATTGGAAAAATAAAATTATTTTTATGACTATTTATTTAATTATTATTAATTAAAACTATTTTTAACTATTTAATAATACCCTAAAATATAAGAAAATATGAAATAAAGCTAGAAAAGTGAAATTATGACTTAGAAAAATCTAAAATATTATAAAAGTTATTTTAAAACTGAAAATATATTTTTTAGACTTTTTAAATAATTATTATTAATTAAAAACTAATTTAAACTAATTCAAATTAAGAAAAATAACAAATGAACAAGAAAATTATGAGACTTACAGGAAAATCTAAAATATTATTCTAAGCCTGGGAAAAATATAAAAAGTTAAATAAGCCCATTAATAAGCTGAATTGGGCCAATAAGCAGTTTAAATAAGCACTTGAAATAAGCTAAAAGCTATCCAAAAGCTACCATAAGCTACTACAGCCTAAATCTAACCTAAAATGAGCTAATGCAACTGATTGGGACTTAAAAAGCACAAGCTACGAAAAAAACTCAGACAGATTTTAATAACTATATGCCAAACGGCCTCTAAGACCCTACTTTAAGCACTATATTAAGCTATCTAGAAAAATCACAAAAATAAAATAAAAATACCTAGCTGTAGATCACCAACCAAAGATCTTGTATCCCAAATTTCAGCTCAAATGGACTTATAACGAATCTGTGAAAATTCCACAAAGTTTGGCAAAAATCTCTTTGCAAAAACAAGCTAACTACCAATGGATTAAACTAAATGAACAAGGGGAAAATCAGTTGGGAGTAAACTGTGCTAGGGGAAATCCTAAACTAGTAAAATGAAAGAAAAAAAAGAAAAAATAAATAACCAATAGAAAAGCATAAATAAGCACCTAATTAGCCGTGGTTGAACTAATCCTAAACTAATACACCGATAAGAACTTAAACTAACCTAGATTAAGCCAAGAAAGCACCTAATAAGCACTAAAAGAAAGTGGTGAAAGCTGTAGTTTTGGTTGTTCGTTGTAGCAGGGCAGGAAAGGGCAAAGGGCTCTTTTGGGACCTTAAAAATAAGCTCTAACGACTTCTAAACTAGAAAATAAACCTACACGATGAAGCATGTACTAAAGTTACCTAAAGAAAACAAGAAGGGTTAAGTAAGTCCTTATAACATGCTTATAAATAAGTCAGTTACACGGACAACTTGGGTCTGCTGTTGCAGCTAAAACAATGACCTAACGTGGCATCTTCAAGGGCTAAATTAAGACACTAATAAGACTCCTATCCCACTAATAAGCTAATACAGTTAGACCTAGTATTACTAACTACTTGTAACATCCAATTTATATCCTAACTCTATCACTAACCCACCTAAAAGAGACTAAAAGCTTCAAAACCACTAAAAATAACTTGAGATGACTACACTACAATCAGACTTACTAACTTAGGACTATCTAAACCTGGGTTGAGATCCAAACTGGGTCAAAAGTGAATTTTGACCCAAAACAAGTGCAGTACCAAACAGCCTTTAAAGGGCAGAAAAAAAAACTATGAAACTAACTGGGAAGACTTGAAGATTCTTAAAACCTACTTTGAACACACTCAAACATGAACCAAATCTTCAAAACATGAACAAAAAGTTAAACATACTCAAGAACACAATGGCAGATTTCACAAATAAGAACAGAAAATTAAAGCTAACTGGAATTAAAACAGAATTAAAATTGCATCGAATTTTAGAAATTACAATAAAAAGTAAATGACAATGAAATAAAAGTGGACTAGAACCTTGAAATCCTAGACTAAAAGGAAAACTAAAGACTAAATTAAAACTAAAAAAAACTAACTTACTAACTAACTCCCTCCTTCATATGGCTACAAGCTTTTATACTACTACTAGATGTCTTCCTCTCTTTCTTCCTGTCTTTTTGTTTCTTCTGTGAGTGGTATACAGCCAAGTACTCAACTTGTGCTTTCTTCATTAAATCCAAGCCATCCAATAAGTAGGTGCCATTTTGGAGACAATCTAAGCCATCAGTAGGGTCTTTGAGAAAGTGATGGGGGAAGACAAAGCTCGCAAGGGTTGAGTGTGTCAGGAGAAGGAAGAAAAGAGGAAGGAAAAAGGAGGGAAAGGGGGAGTGTGGTGGTTGAGTCTGGTGGTTTTTTATTTGTATTCCTGGTTTGGATTTGGAAGGAGGAAAAAGGGTAGTCTGGGATGGGGTTAAATAAGGTCCGGTTTGGTTTTTAGGATTAATACACAAGGACCATTTTTGTAGTTTTCAAATTCTTCAAGGATCAAAAATGTAATTTTGCAAAGTTTATTATAAGGACCACTTTTGACAAGTTTAATTTTCCCAAGGATCAAAAATGATAATTTTCAAATTAAAAATGTCCCGGGGTAATTTCTGTCAATCTTTAAAATTCCAAGGACTCAAGTTGTCATTTTTCAAAACTAGACTTTATAAGGCTAAATTTCGACAACTTAAAAATTCCTGAGGGCCTTTTATGAAAAATTACATGTTTTGAATAACCAGGGACTAGATTTTGACAATTATTGCATAAAATACAGTCTAAATATTTTTTCTGTCTTTTTGAGACTTTTCAAAGTGTTTTTGACTGTTTTTGCAGTGTAGAAGGAACAAAAATGATGAGTATTTAGACACTCATCAAGAGAAGAACACCTCACGAAATGGGAACGAAAACATTATCACACTCATCCTAATCTAAGTGTTAATTTTGGGGTGATCACTCAATTGCACGTACGTAGCAAGTATTCTATCATAAGCTTGGCAATTACACACAACTCCACCACTAGAGCTAAGGTCAAGACATATTTTAAAAAGCAATGTTGGGTGATAGTGATTCAAAGGCTATGGGGTAGTGTCATTACTAAAGTGTCATGACGAAGTGGAAAAAATAAATGATACATGACCAAATCCATGGCCAAGACATCAAGGATTGCTCGCTGCATCACCTAGACATGCTTCATGACAAAAAGGGTAAGGTAAGACATAGGATATTTTTAATGGGTGAAAAGAAAAAGAAAACAAATAGTCTTAGCTTAAAACCAAGTTGCCATCGCCCTACCATTCATTCGAGGTTTTATCCTCATGGTACGAAAATATACGTCACGAGAATACACCATTTTTCTTTCTTCAACCGATGGTGTCTTAACAATCTTCCAACCTTCGAATGTGATCGAGAAGTTTGTGCCAATTTCTTTCATTCATATCAATATTCCGCACTTTTATCAACAGAGACTGCTAGGAAATTTATTTATTTATTTATTTATTATTATTTTTTAATATATCCCCGCACTTGAGATTAGCATAAGGAGATAATTGGGGGGTCTTTAATGATCTGCAATAAGATGTAGATGATGTGGTACGACTTCTGAAACTTTTATTCTAACCTCGAACTAGGGCGAATAGATGACTTCAAGATCAAAAGATAAGACTACACAGTAGGCTAAGGTGTAAGGGTGTAATGAAAATAAAGGTTAGAAAATGAAAGGATAGGCTCAAATAGGTGTAACTAGGGGTACCTTGCACTAAAGGAGAGTGCAACAAAAAGGGTAAACACGGAGGTCGAAAAGTCAATGTGACTAGTCGATAAACACACACAAGTAAACACATATGGGCTATTTGGGTTCAATCCTAAAAAATTTACTTTTTTCAAATCGCCTTTTCCAAATGCACCAAGATAACTTGATACATTACTCGTCTATGGTCTCGAAGTGATGTAAAAGCCAAGTTCCAAAGTTTACAATACTATAGGCACACTCAATATTTGGTAGATTTGGGTAAAATGGGGAAAACGGAAAGGCTAAATCTCACCAATGACAATAACAGTTATAGTGTGCTCGGCTATATGTAATTCTATATTGGTTAAAAATATGACAAAATTTTTTAAAATGAGCTTAAAATTTTAAAACCAACTAGAAAATTAGGGCAAGTAGGCTAAGTAATCATACACTTCATTTCTATTCCTATCCCCCCGCTTGAAGTGTACAAAGTCCCATTTGTACGAAAAAAAGAAAATAAAATAGAAATGAAAAATAATCGAGAAAGAAATAAACTCCCCTCTCAAATGCTTGCCCAAGATGTCTCACTAAAGGTTGAAGGTGGGTCACGAGGTTGCTAATGCGTATCATATCTGGTGATTACGCCTTACTAATACGTTGCAAAAAATTTTCCTGCTGCTTCACAGGTTACGGCGTAACTGACCCAAATGGTTACGCCATAATTCTCATCACAAAATCAAAAACCTGCACAGAACACATAGGAAAATTTTGTACCCTATGGGTACAATCGATTATCAAGCACACAAATATCCTAATTATTCAGTTATTATAGACATATGTTTTAAATTGTTTAAACAAACAGGGGAATCAATCATCCCTGTGAAGATCGTGGTCCATGGAGTGAAACTGAGTTGGGTCGAACGGGGTGCTTGTGGTGCTGCTAGAAGTGGGCTCGGCCTGCATAAATGCCACTCCTCCTTGGACGCCAATGTAGAGATGTCGGGTTGGTACACATACCCCGGTCCATTCCATCTAACGTGGTCCAGGTGCATGCTCTGGAGCATTTGGCTTGTAGGATCTGCACTCCAGTTGAAGAAATCCAGCTGGAGTTGCTGCACTTAAACCAATGTACCTGCAAAACCCTCAAATTGGTTACTTAGACCATATAAACCCACTCCGAGGGTATCAATCTCCTCGTTGAAGTGGGTAGACATCCCCTCGATCCGCTCATCGGTCATCTGTAACCTGTCCCCAACATTAACGTGTGCCCTTCATCTACCCCTAGGCACACGTTCCTCAACATCCTCTTGGGTACCACCAGCACCACTACCTTCCCTGACTTCTCTCCTCGGGGCAATACCAGCTAACTCAATCACTCCGCACACATCTTTGGTGCAAATTCAGAACTCAACTAGCTTATTCAACCCAATCAAGCTTGTCTCCCTTCCATGGGTTACCCAAGCCAACACCGCATCAGTCATCAAATCATAGATCCTCGCCAACCTACCAAATAAATGAGCCCCTGAATTGGAGTCTTTCCTGTAAACCCCTTAGCACCACTGCCCAAGAACCTCGCCAAATAATGGGGGACATCAATGTGATTTCCCCCGTCCATCCCATCAAAGAGGTACAAATCGTCCATGGTCATCTTCTCCTTAGCAGAGTGCCTTGCCCGAATAGAGAAAGCAAGAATTCGGTGCACCAAACGGCGAATAGGGTTCCTTACCACAGCAGAATTCGATTGAAGTAGGCGGCGGTATCATGATCTTCAGGCCTATGCCTCCAAAAATTGTTGTAAAACATTTGGAAGGCTTCAGACTCCATTTCTTCCCGAGTATACAAACCCATTCTCTCGGTAAATTGCTTCAAAGTCAAACGCCTTCTCACACCCCCAACTGAAAATACAATGAATCCTCATTGTCATCCTTTATAATACAAATAAACCATAAAAACGTTTATTTATATTTTACGATCTTCAAAAGTAAAATCATTTTAACGAAACAAATAAAATAAGTTAATGGTTTGAGCCAATAGTTTATTAACACACTTACGTTTTCGCATAAAACACTAAACAAGTAAAAGTGATTTTATGATTTAGTAATACATATGTACAACAACTAGTGTTTACATATTGGGTAAATATATACATAACTAGTATGTATTATAATGGGTAATACAATGGGTAGAAGTTTAAGTATTTGACCCATTGACTAAATACATTGAATGTAGTTGGGTAAAACCCAAAGTCCATGACCCATACCCATGGAGCACAACCCATAGCCCATTGCATGACATCATGCATAAGTCATAATGGGTTTTATCCATGACCCATGGTTTTAAAACATGACCCATAGACTAGATGCATTGCATCTTTTAGATACATTGTATCTACTTGGATACCCATGATCCAAAGTCTAGGACCCATGACCCATAACCCATGACCCATGACCCAAAACCCATGTGCAAAGAGGAGCGTCCCACGGATCCCCGAGAATACACTGGACGGATCCCTCAAGTGAGGGATCCGTGGGATCCGTGGCACAGTAGCTAAAATTCGTCTATAAATAGTGAGCCATTTCTTCAGTTTGGGTCACCACTCCCACACATACTTTCTCCTAGTATTGTAAATCTTCTAACCTCAGATCCTAAGGATCTCTCTATGTAGTTTGTGTTTTCTTTTTGTGTGATTCTCTAGGTTCCTCTTAAAGGCGAGATCACCACCTCTTGAAGTCGAGCAAGCTCAAGTCCATGAGTTGCCATGCTTCATCATCATCAAGACTACTGAGGTTCTCTTGTTGATAGTTCTTTATTCCTTAATTGTAGTATTTGTGTCAAAAGGCATTAATGAAGGATGCCGAAAGAGTCAAGACGAAATCATTAGTGAAAGGTGTTTAAACGTCCGTGTCAAAGGCATTAGTGAAGGATGCCACAGGAGTCAAGACGAAGGCATTAGTGAAAGGTGCCAAACATCCGTGTCAAGGGCATTAGTGAAGGGTGCCTAGAAATCAAGTCAAGTGGCATTAGTGAAAGATGCCAAGGGTGTATAATCGATGAGGTGCATCGATGTATAAATAGAGATAGGTTGTATCCAAGGATATTGATATCCTTGATGATGTTGTAATAAGGAGTGGGTCTCCTTTAAGATAGGTGTTATGTAGTGTTGGGTAGTAGTTCCTCCATTGTAATGGAACTCGGTATCTATCCTAGTACCTAATAAAGGGTAGGCGACGTTGTGATAGGTGTGGTTCTACCTTGTGGAAGAACCCGGTGTCTAGCCTAGTACCGGAAAAAGAGTAGGCGACATTATGAAGGCTTCTCAGCCATAAGGAGTTGGTGTCGTGTAGTGTTTACGAACTCTTGAGTAGGTGACTCGGGGAGTGGAGTAAGGCAAGGAAGGTGTCCTTGTAGCCGAACCACTATAAACACTCGTGTCGTGGTTATGTGTTTCTTACTGTTTATCTTTCCATTACACATTTACATATCTATCTACCAATGTCCAACATACACATTTAAATAGATTGACATAAGTCAATCTAAATATTTTAAAACGAAGTTTTAATCGGTAAAACTAATCAACTCCCCCTTCTAGTTTTCCACAATTGGTATCAGGGCTTCGTTACCAAGTTTCTTAGAGTATGTTGTACTTTAATAACTTGATACGATCCGTGTATGTTTAAAAACTACAAAGAATGATTTTTTTAAAGGTCATGTTTTAAAAATCATCATATTTTTTAATGTTGGACAATGATAGAATGTTCTAATACTTTATGTGTTAAGAATTCTCCATACTTGGATTTGGGCATCCTAAGAAGATCATGAAGAATTTCTCTCTAAATACTTCTTTCCTTAAAAAGAATATTTAGCAAAGAATTCTTTATACTTGGATTTGCGCATCCTAAGAAGATCATGAAGAATCTATCTCTAAATACTTCTTTCCGTAAAAAGAATATTTAGCAAATGTAAGATCTTTAATAAATTATAAATAATTTTCCTTTTTGGGTCATTTTTCTTTAATCATGATTAAGTGTTACTAGTATCTTTATGCTCTCTTAATAATCACTAAAGTAGTTATCTATATTGAACTCATCATCAAGAATAGTATTCTTCGTTGATCTCTATAGACAAAACTACAAACTAGTGATAACGATATCTCGGCTATTCGAGAGCCTTGATCATTACTCCTCACAAAAGGATTATTGACATTTCATCTATTTAAATGAGTATCCATGTGAAATTTCTTACATTATGTTAAAATGTGATTTTATCATAATCTTTGAAAACTTCCCTAAGAATTATGATTTATTCATAAAAAGGGAACCTCGTCAAATAGGACTAGTATAACCCGTCAAACCCCCAAACCATAAGTTATAGAGCATAAACATTGACCCTAGGAAATTTAGAACTCCCAATCCAAAATTATCAAGGAATACTTAAGCTGACTAATTGATGTTATGCCGGATCCCTGTGGGATCCGTGCAATAGAAGATAGCATAAGTAAGAAATGATCACTGTGGAAGTTCCATTATCACTTTCCTCTATCAAAGACTCACGAACATAAACCTAGTTACTGTTCACAGGAGCAAATTGATCATCTTCTTCAAGCAAAATAATCTCTTGTGAACAATCATGCCTAGTAACCGCCAACAAGATTATCATGATACTGCCCACTACATCCCAATATACCATCGAAAGGAAGGCCTAAGCCCGGAGGATAGGAAAGCTTTCAAGTTGCTAGAAAAGAGGCTTTTTCATGAGGGCCATGTGGTTGAACCATCATTCCTCGCGAACACCAACATCCGACAAGTATTTGAAGGAATTGGCTTTGATTGCCTTTTGGAAATTAACGAGTAAATTTGTCCGGTGTTCGTGCTTGAATTTTACAAGACAATGAGAATCGTTAGGAATGATAACGGGACCATCTCAATAGCCTTCATCATCAATGAGCATGAGTACACCCTTTCTCTTGTAGAATTTGGAAGAATACTTTGTGTCCCATATCAAGGAGTGTGCATGTATTCCAATGAATGGTCTTTGGCGGAGCTACATGACATGGTAGATCATCATGAAGTATACTTCATGAGAATTCTGGAAGCAACAATGGTAAGGGATACCGTCTTCATGGAAATAGCATCTCCATCAAGGGTCACAAGAAACTCCAAGGTGATCTATAGGGATCCATTTCAATTGGAGCTTTTAAAAATGTTCCCATTGTACAAGAAATGGGAACTTGTGGTAAGGGAGAACGTGCTTTCCTTGGGAGGGAACAAAGATCACCCCAATGCGTGATTGAGCTTCATGATTTATTTCCTTGTGACCGGCACTCATTTCAACCTCGCATATTACATGGTAAAAAGAATGGCGAGTGTGAAAAGCATGGCCATGATGGTACTCCCTTATGAAATGCTCTTGTCCCGTCTAGCTAACTTCATCTTTGCTTTAGATCCTTCTCCGTATTCCTTTGATCATGACTTTTGCAACAAAGTCATGGTGCCGTTATTCGATGGAAAGACTACAAGGTTCATGGTGGATGGCAAGAGACCTCACCAACCAACGGATTCATCAGATGAGAGGGAAAGACAAAGAGAAGGAGAAGGAAGTAGCAACCCCCTTGGTAACACCGATCTCGACCCTTTAGATTACATCAATCAATTGCCGGATATTTCAAGCCCATCACAAGAGTGGCAATAATCTAAAGGGATCTTCAAGTGCTTCGCTAATTTCTTGAAGAATAAGAAGTAGAGATGGTGAGATGAAGAGTGAAAGGGATGAGGATGAAGATGAAGATGGGAGTGAAATGGTAGGAGGTATAGATGGAAGGTAAGGTCATAGGACCTTAATTTGTAAGAAAAATTTCTAAAACAATAGTTTGTAACATCTTAACAATAATTATGTAGAGTAGGATGTAGTGTATAGGAATTGTCATGATTTGGCATTGAACACCTTAACTTAGTAACGAGTAAGATGAGATTTTACGATATCTTGATTTCATTCAAGTAATCGTCGTCACTCATCTTTAATTACATTTTAGTTCCCCCCCCCCACTTGCTATGCGTTATACTTGTTGTGTGCATGCGTTTACTGATTGCAGTAATGACTAGGGTAAGCATTTGCTAAGAGTGCAAAAATTGCACAATTGCTGAGAGGCTTCTGGTCTGCAGTAGCCAGATTCCTCATTACATTTGCTATGAGGGAACCGTGGGATCCGGGCAAACAGATACCTGATACAGATCATGTTTCATCAAACCTGTCCTCTTGATCACATCACTCTAGCTAAACATGATTCTTTAAGACTACTTAAGTCTTCCTTAAGCTCAGTAGGTCTCACACTTACCCGTGGCTAACTTAGGATCAAATTCAAAGTGTTTTTGATTTATCAACTAATCAAAACTCACCATATTTCCGCTCCAATGCTCATACATTGTTCCTCACATCTCAAAACACTTAGCTTGATATTTCTATCAATTTTAGCAAATTGATTTTAGTCATCCTTACCCTAAAATAGGCTTAAAACAAGTTTTTAATTTCTTTTAATTTTTCTTTATTTTTTGGAATTTTTAAAATTTCTCCTATATCATCATCTGATGTCTAGGATCAATTTCCATTATTTGTCACACTCAAATCCATAAGTATCATCCTTAAACATTTAGTTACACTCTCAAAATGTCCACTTTCCTACCCAATACCATCATTAAGTATCCTCACTCTTTGTGGGTGGAAATTTAAGTCACCTATCACTTAAGACATCTAAGAAAAGTCAAAACCTCAAGATTTATAGGCATTAGACCTTACAAGAGCATAATCACCTCACCATATTTCTGTTTGACAGACGGATCCCTGGTTTATAACCAGATGGATCCCTCTTATCTGTGGGATCCGTGTCTACACAAAGCTTCTAATAAGCTTTTCTTTTAAAATTTAAACCATCTTTGGTAATCTAAACACTTTTAGTTACCATTTAATGATTCCCTAGAGCTGAACAACACCATAGTTGACCTTAGTGCATGTCTAATTCTCTTAGTGGTCATGAATTTAATTCCTTAATTCAAATTCACCCTTTATAAACCAAACACTCTTGAGAGCTTAAGTCATCACTCTTACCACATTTCTAAAAATCAGTAGTTAGAGACTTCTATTGCATCCTCACCATTACTATGACTAAATCATCTAGCAACAACTCTTCAACCAAAGGTTCATCCAAAAGAAATGGTCATATGATCCATGAGATATCATCCACCGAATCATCACCAGTAAGAGGTCATAATGCTAGAATCCCACCTCAACAATCCCAATCAACAATTGCCAAGAGAACCGCAAGAATTAGTATTAGACCTCTTGGGTTAGAAAAGGGTTCATCAACCTTTAAACTAAACGCACCTAGTTCTAGTAAAACGCCTAAGTCTTCATTCCTAGAACATAGAATACAATCCTTTACCGAACCTCTTTCTCATCCAAATCTCTATTCATTAGAGCACTTACCACCGAGAACTTCCCATTCAGCAACCTTCTCATTAAATAGGGAACCTCCTACATCACCAAATTGTCCACCATTGGAGACAATGAACCACCAAGGACTTGATCATATAGAGGAATTTCCATTACCACCACCTTCATTCTTAGTGGAACCTCATCCAACATTGCTCAATGTACCTCCACCATCATTTGTAGAGCCTACTCAAAACATCCAATCTCCTCCGGTTCCTAAACAAGACAATAATTGCTCTAATTGTCTAATCACCCAAGGACTTGTTCAACAAGTCTACCCATCCTTAGATTCAAGCACATTGATGCTTTTTAAGTTTTTGGTCACTTATTATAATTAGTAGAAAATGTATTACATGGTTAAATCATTCTCTTAGTTTTAGAGATTTGTAGATCATTTCTCATAGTTTTATTGAATGAATTTACATGTTTTATGCCATATTATCTTGAGTATATGTTTTGTGCAAAATTTCATATCTCACTCTGATGTTAACATCATTTGTTACATCACCATTGCTGTCCTAAGCTTTCAGACAGACGGATCCCTCCATTTTGCCAAGACGGATCCCTCCAAGGAGGGAACCGTGCGATCTATGCAACAGAAGACCTGTTTTCTACTAACATTGAGTCTTATTTGCAGGAAATTGTTTATTATATACTTGGTTTCTAACCTTTGTTTTGTAGATTTTCAATATACACATGAAGAAGACTTTGACACCCTAAGCTAGGGGGAGTTTTGTGTCAAAGCGATACATTGCAATATCATTTGAAATATACCTTAGGATTACGTTACATGACGTCCCTTTGCAAAGTTCCAATCATCAAGGGGGAGCATTATCGTCACAAAGACGAAACCACTTGCAAACATAGTTGTAATGCATTAACTTAGTAGTTTTTCTTACTTGACTCTCTCACAAAGGGATGGACTCGTCAAGGGGGAGTTAAGACGAGAACACTTCCCGTCACTTGCTCTCTATATTCTCATTTTTTATTATTACATGTTTTTCTTAAAACAATGTGTTAGTTTCTTTTCGACGCTCTTTGTGTTTCGAAAAAAAGGGGGAGAAGAGAGTAAAAACTCCAATTCAAACTCTTACGAATTTTAGTTTTTCCTTAAAATAATTTTATGTTTTGTCATCAACAAAAAGGGAGAGATTGTTAATAAAAATAAGCCGTGAAAACGTTTATTTATATTTTACGATCTTCTAATGTTTGTTGATAACAAAAGTAAAAACATTTTAACGAAACAAATAAAACAAGTAAATGGTTTGAGCCAATAGTTTACTAACACGCTTACGTTTTCACATAAAACACTAAACAAGTAAAAGTGATTTTATGATTTAGTAATACATATTTACAACAACTAGTGTTTACATATTGGGTAAATATATACATAACCAGTATGTATTATAATGGGTAATACAATGGGTAGAAGTTTAAGTATTTGACCCATTGACTAAATACATTGAATGTAGTTGGGTAAAACCCAAATTCCATGACCCATACCCATGGAGCACAACCCATAACCCATTGCATGACATCATGCATAAGTCATAATGGGTTTTATCCATGACCCATGGTTTTAACCCATGACCCATGGACTAGATGCATTGCATCTTGTAGATACATTGTATCTACTTGGATACCCATGATCCAAAGTCTAGGACCCATGACCCATAATCCATGACCCATGACCCAAAACCCATGGGCAAAGTGGAGCGTCCCACGGATCCCCAAGAATACACTTAATGGATCCCTCAAGTGAGGGATCCGTGGGATCCGTGGAATAGTAGCTAAAATTCCTCTATAAATAGTGAGCCATTTCTTCATTTTGTGTCACCACTCCCACACATACTTTCTCCTAGTATTTAAACCTTCGAACCTCAGATCCTAAGGATCTCTCTATGTAGTTTGTGTTTTGTTTTTGTGTGATTCTCTAGGTTCATCTTAAAGGCGAGATCACCACCTCTTGAAGTCGAGCAAGCTCAAGTCCATGAGTTGACATGCTTCGTCATCATCAAGACTACTGAGGTTCTCTTGTTGATAGTTCTTTCTTCCTCTATTGTAGTATTGTGTCAAAAGGCATTAGTGAAGGATGCCGAAAGAGTCAAGAAGAAAGCATTAGTAAAAGGTGCTTAAACGTCCGTGTCAAAGGCATTAGTGAAGGATGCCAAAGGAGTCAAGACGAAGACATTAGTGAAAGGTGCCAAACGTCCGTGTCAAGGGCATTAGTGAAGGGTGCCTAGAAGTCAAGTCAAGTGGCATTAGTGAAAGATGCCAAGGGTGTATAATCGATGAGGTGCATCGATTGACAAATAGAGATAGGTTGTATCCAAGGATATTGATATCCTTGATGATGTTGTAATAACTAGTGGGTCTCTTGTGAGATAGGTGTTATATAGTGTTGGGTAGTAATTCCTCTATTGTAATGGAACTCGGTATCTAGCCTAGTACCGGATAAAAGGTAGGCGACGTTGTGATAGGTGTGGTTCTACCTTGTTGAAGAACCCGGTGTCTAGCCTAGTACCGGAAACAGAGTAGGCGACGTTGTGAAGGCTTCTCTGCTATAAGAAGTTGGTGTCGTGTAGTGTTTACGAACTCTCGAGTAGGTGACTTGGGGAGTGGATTAGGGCAAGGAAGGTGTCCTTGTAGCCGAACCACTATAAACACTCGTGTCGTGGTTATGTGTTTCTCACTCTTTATCTTTCCATTACACATTTACATATCTATCTACCAATGTCCAACATACACAATTAAATAGATTGACATAAGTCAATCTAAATATTTTAAAATGAATTTTTAATCGGTAAAACTATTCAAGCATTGCAAGTGAAATTCCGGCTAGTTAATCGGTAAAACTCTCGAACATATTCCGGAATAACCGGCTAGTTGATCCGAAAAAGCCTAATCCAAGCATTGCAAGTGAAATTCCCCTGCGAGCACGTGTACTTGATCTTGCAAAAATTTCTCAATTTCCTTCTAGCAGCCTCATTGGCAATCCCATCGAATGCCTCAAAGTCCAAGGCTTCGGGTTGACTAATGTCTTTTCTTCTCAACTTCTCGTAATCTTCAAGGCATAGTTGCCTAATCCCCTCGTCTCGGAATGCCAGAAACCTAACCCACTCAACGGGGTTGGGAACGGGGTTTGCGCCTGTAAAGAAAACATATATCAGTTAGATGCAGACCCTACTGATGTACTAGTTACGGCCTAACCAACATTACAGGTTACGCCGTAATTAGATTACTCAAACAGTTACGGCGTAACTTAACCTAAAGGTTACGTCGTAATTAAATTACTCACATAGTTACGGCGTAACTTAACCCACAGGTTACGCCATAACCTTCCCTAGAAACTCAGCACAACAGATGATCACAATTAGTAATAGATTATGCCAGAACCATCAATTTTATCCAAGTGGTAAAAAGAATCAATAATTTTTTTAACCTATTAGTGCTGAGGGACCGTGCCTAAACCATTAGGTTTGTATTTGACCGAAAACCCTTTTAAATTAAGTCAATACATCCCAAATGACCCATAATGATAGGACACGAATCAAAATAACATGGGTAATTCATTATAATTATTAATTAATCAAACCAATAGCAATAAAATAATGAAACAAGCAAGGTTCTCAAAATATTAAAATATAAACCCTAATCGAATAATCGAATTGAACGAATCAAAAAGAGTATTAATAGATCTTACCAGCCATGGTTGGAGTGATGGAATGAAGAAATCTTGATGCAAAATTTTTGAAAGAAACTTTTACTGTTCTGGTAGGCGGTGAAAAGTGTTTATGTAAAAACCTAGTTTTTCATCCGTATAAGATTTTATACCGCCAGGAGGTTACGGCGTAATTAGGATAATAGTTACGCCGTAACTAAATTTTCTGATTTATAATTTTTATTATTGCTAAACGGTTACGTCGTAACTATTATTAGTGATTACGCCGTAACTAAATTTTTAATTAAAGTTTTAATTTTCAGAATTCTTAAAATTATTTAATGGTTACGTCGTAACTCTTAACAGAAGTTACGCCGTAACTAATAGCTTCAAAGAATAAATGTGTAATATTGCAATACGAGAGATTGAGATACGTACCTTGGTTTGGAAGTGCTCAAATCTCTTATTTAGGTAAATATGATATACCTTAGATCTTCCATTAACTGCTCCCCGACAGCGGCGCCGAAAAGCTGATGTGCTATTTCATCTTGCTTTTAATATTTATAAAACTTAGATAACTTAGGATCAACACATACTAACGGGCAGAGAACCCGATCAGATGTAGTAGAGCCTTAGGTAAATCCAAGTATCATCCCAAGAGAGTTGTGACCTTGAAAGAACTAAGATGATTAGATATGATATAGATAATATATTGGTGTGATAAGATTGTTGTAATTCATCGATATGCTATTATTCCAAACACACAGATACCAGAAATTTAGGGTAAAGAGATAAATAAACGAAGCTTAACAAAAAACACAAATATGAATTGATTCTCGATATAAAGATTCAATATAGTGGTTAATTATTGCCAGAATCTTTTGTTCAATTCGTCATGCCTATGGTTCTTAGATTCCTCGCCAAAATGAACAAGTCACTGGGATCATTCGGCAACCTAATAGCAGTTATTAAGGGCTAAATCTACTAGATCTAGTCTCAGAGAAACCTGGGCGTTAGGAACTTAGATTTCCCCTAATCTCTTAAATACCTCCACTTGATAGGTGATCATTTCGTTAGTTCGCACACGAAGAGTGGTTGTACTATGGCCAATTCCTCCCATACTTCGCAATCTATCAGACTGGGGTCAGCTAGTCATATCTTACAGCCCTTTAGATACTAACAAGCTTATAATATTATCAAGACTAGCGATCCATGATAAGACTAGTAAATTTCTATAAAGAATTATAGAGAAGATCAATAACACAAATGCAAACTTCAATTAATAACATGAATTCATAGTATAAGTCCTAGAAAAATATAAAAGGAATTCAAACTTGAATACAACGTAAATCGTAGGCGAGAACTTCGTTATTCAGTGCTCCTAAGCCATGCTTCTTTTTCTTTGTTTGATCTCCCCAAACCCTAGAAAGTTTGGGAAAGGAGAGATGATTAAAACTGATGAAATCTTCGACTATTTATAGGTCTAATACTGGTTAAAGCGTAACATTTATTAGTAGTTACGCCATAACTCTTCAAATCTTGTGCTTATCCATGGTTACGTCGTAACTTGAGCTGGGGGTTACGCCGTAGTCTTTGTAAATTATGTGCTTATCTTCTGTTACGACGTAACCTTAGCTAATGGTTAAGCCGTAGCCTTTGTAAATTGATGTTTATTTGTTGTTACGGCTTAACCTGAGCTGGGGGTTATGCCGTATCTCTTGTCCAGTAAGCTGCATAATGTTCAGTAGCATGTTACGGCGTAATTATATTCCATGGTTATGCCGTAATCTTCAAAATCTTTGTTACGTTGTAACTTCATCACTTGGTTACGCTGTAGTTGAGAGAAAACTCGTCCTTTGGGCTTGAAAATGTCCAATTACTGCTTCCTTGCATAAAATAGGTCCTGAAATGAAATAATAAGGGATAAGGAGGTTTTCACTAGCATTTTACTCTTAATGTGATGATAAAGGGGGAAATTAAGGCTTAGAATATCAGGACTATTTGATGTTATTACTTACGCTCTGAAAATCATGATTTAATACACACTATCATAGAGTTGAAAGAGAAGTTGGTAAAATATGAGAATGATAAGTCTAGTAACACAAATGTCCTTACACCCGGAATGTTTAAAATTGACACTAGGAAGCCCACTGACAAACCACAAGATACTAGTGTGATTCCTTCCAGTTCTACAGGAGTAGTTTCCTCTAATTCTAGCGTTATCACTTCATAGCTTAAGAGCACTTACAAGAAGAATATGAAGTTGCAACGTAAGAGAAGACAACTAAAAGCCTCTGCAGTAGAAGATCATATTAGAAATTTGAATAAAACACATGTTGCACCTACTTTAGATATTGAGTTAGATGAATGTAATAGCAAAAGTGATGTAACGAATGTTGAATCTTCGAGTACTTTGAATGTTATGTTTGAAGCTTCTTGTATTGTTTGTCGTAAAAGTATGTTTTCTAGTTGTCATGATAATTGTGTAGCAAAATATATCTTATCTCATAAACGGAAACATAGGAATGGTATTAGTACCACGAACTCCCTTTGAAAGTTCAACACCATCTAATTCTCTAACGAAGCAAGTGTGCTTCTGAAAGCCACTTCAAGATCAGAATCGCAGAATTGACCAACAGAGAACAGATTATGACCAAGACCTTCCACATAATAAACCCGAGAGATCACAGTGTCACCAAACACACAATCTCCATAACCCATAATTGCCCCAAAGTGGTCATTCCTAAATCTAACAGTCTAGATGAACTTATTCACAAAGTTCTTGAGCCGTGAGCGATCTCAGTCATATGGTTTGAGCAGCCTAAGTCCAAATACCAAAGGATGATTTGTATGATCTACATTTGAACATAGACAAGTATGGATAACTGAAAGCTTTGGATCCCCATGAAAAAATGGGTTTCGATTGGTTATTACATGCAATTGGTATACCTACGGCTTTTCTAGAAGCTATGACATCATTAGTGGTGGAAGCAAGACTAGTAGTAGCAGTAGACCTATTTGTAGTGTGACAACTTCTTAAAGGTATGATTCTACCACTAGCCTTCCAGTTCTTAGTGGGGAGAGATCTAGACAAGTTAGGGCAAAGTTCACTAATTTTGAATTTATGGCTAGTAGGTTTCCATTGATAACCCACATTACTAAACTTTTTTCCTGTAGGCTTCCAATAATTACTAACCTTTTCCCTGTAGGCTTCCAGTCTTTCTTAACCTGTTTAGTATTCCTAACAATTTTAACTGGAGATGTAACAACATTTCTCAAATTAGTCACATCACATTCATGATGATTACCAGAAACCAAACATTCATTACATGTTTTGCAAGTAGTAGTAGAATTCAAATTAATTACAGTACGCTTATAGCTAATACTAGAATCAACATGATTCATCTTATTCAACTCAAACTTATTATTCCTAGGGTGGTCTTCTAGTTTCTTCTCTTGATCACTCTTGGCTTGCGTGGTCCTATCTTGCTTTGTATTGCCTGAAGGCTTTGACCTGCTAGCCTTAGTGTCACTTGTTACTCTTGTAGAAGGAACGGCGGCAATATTAGTTGGTTTCACTACTTTTTGCTTTACTGGTCTAGAAGTGCTGGGATCTGAGACTTTAGGAGACACATCAAAGGTCACATGCTTGTCTTTAGGCATAGAAATAGGTGTAAGTATTCTATCTCGCCTAGTCCCAGATTTAGGACATGTTGCAATCACACATTCTAAGAGTTCCTGAGATTGTTTGGCATATAAGCGTGCATGACCAACCGCATTATCAAGTGGTTTCTCTATTTTATCATCTTCAACTATCTCACGGAGACTCTCTAAACTATGCTTAAGGTACGAAAGATATGTCTGAAATGCAAATTCATTATTCCGAAGATGAGGGGGGATATACATCACATTTACAGCATATTTAATGCTAGCAGACACCTTTGGTGCAACATAATCACCATTAGTGATTGCCATTTTCCCTTTTACCTGATTTTTCAGATTCTCAATTTGTCTTTGCAAAGACGTTATCTTTTCATTGTTCTTGTCACGAGTGACCTTAATTGATTCATATAACTATTTGAAATGCAGTTTAACCTTTTCATTTTCAGCTAGAAAACACTCATTTTCATGTTGCAATACATCAATGATGTTTTAAAGATGGAAATTCTGAGAACTCTGAGAATTCTGAGAATCTAAAAGAGGAGGCATATGGGAGCTAGTCAATTTACTCATATTACCCTTCAATTGGGAAATTTGAGCTTCAATTTTCGGATCGTGTTGTAGTGAGGTTGAATCCGTTAATCACGAGAGTTTATTTCAAAATATGCATCAAAATCAGGAGCATCCAAAGATTTCGTGGCATTTGAAGTTTTGATTCTTTCTTCAAGATGTTGATATTTTATATGTAAATCAAGATATTCAACTTCTAATTTTGAAAAATGTGTGACCAAGTTATCATGATCATCCTTTTCGATTTTGTCATGCAATTTCGAATTTTTGGTTTCAAGCTCACAGACACGATCTTGTGAAACTTTCAAAGCAATCGATAAATCATGAAATTGAGAAGCAGTAATTGGGTAATTCATGAAAGTATAAAACACATCTTAAGCAATACATCTAGAAATCAAATTCTCATTAAGGATGTGAATATTCTTCCTCTCAATCTCATTACTTTTAAGCTCACATTCATATATTTTAACCTCATTTTCCATTTCATTAAATATTTTTTTCATATTGTTAACTTCTGTATCTATTGCCTTTTGAATACCCTCGAATTGTTCTTTTAGTTGTTTAAATAATGGAATG
Organism: Chrysanthemum makinoi; assembly: GCA_910596185.1. Taxonomy (NCBI): domain Eukaryota; kingdom Viridiplantae; phylum Streptophyta; class Magnoliopsida; order Asterales; family Asteraceae; genus Chrysanthemum; species Chrysanthemum makinoi. The sequence continues at coordinate 90,703,152 of OU343219.1, read as the reverse complement.
ACCTCAGTTCGATAACATGCTTTAGTTTGCTCAAAACCCTTTTCCCCTTCAGTAATTCCTGTTGGTGTGATTCTCTTCTTACACGTTTTCCCGAAATCAACAAATAATTGGTAAACTACATATAAGCTGATTAAGGTTTTACTTTGAGTGGGAAGATTTCTAGGCACTACATGCATTGGTGTATTGGGAGGATACACTGTAGCGGGAGGCAATTTCCTAAGGGGAGGATTCTTTTCAACAAGTTCATCAGATTTCTCTTTTCCATATCTAACTTCCAAAACACTTGTTCAGGGGTTAATTGAGTATGAGGTCTAAACTTAGACGTGGCTATCTAGTTATCCTTAGTGTAATTAGAAGTTTTCAACGTTATATTATGACTCACACACCAAGTATCTTTTAATTTCTTTTCCATTTTCTCTCTAGAGGCATTTTCTATTTCTAAGTCCTCTTTAGTGTTCTCAACATAAGTTGCTTTTACTTAGGCTTAAGAATCTCACTACCATCATAAATCACATCATGAGCTATTTTTGCTTTCTTAAGATATACGCAGGATTGGGGTCTTCTACAAGGCCAATACGATGCTTATCGCTTAATATTGTATGCTCAGTGATCATGTGAGCAGTCTGAATGGTGTTTCCTTGTATGTACAACTTGTTTTCAAGTTTTTTCTTCAAAGTTTTAAGGTTGGATAAATCATTTAAAAGTTTTGATTCCTTTTGTTTAAACTCCTGCTTACATTTTCTTGAAGTGCTTGATTTTGCTTAACAATTTTATTAAGTTTCTCTTGTAAGGAATTTAACTCTTGTTTTAATGTTTCTTCCCTTAAATTATTTTTTCTGATTAACGTACGCATTTGGCCATCCATTTCCTGCTCACGTGTGGTCAGCTCAAATTTAGCATGATGTTCATAGATGGAAACTTGATCCTTATAAATATTTAGTTTAGTGGTCATGGAATCATCAGGCACGTAATCAGTGTACTCATCAAACACACATTCATAATTGATGGCAGAAGATGCATCACTTGGTACAACAAGACTTTCATTGTGCTTCACATATTGATCATATTGGACAACATTGCTATTACCCATATTTTCAATATTTGATTCAACGACTTTCGTTGATTGTAATTCGTTGAGAATCTTTTGCATATCAACCACATCATATAGTTTTAGTACCTCTGATATGATAGAATCCTTGGAGGGACCGACTTGTTGAGGTGATGAGATCATTGGAGAAATATTAGCTATAAAGATGGTATGTGTCGTTGTTTCATCATCAACATCAGAGTCAAAAGCATCACAATCTGCAACTTGGAAGACATTAGGATTGTTCTGTGCCAAATCATACACCGGTTGTTTATCCACATCTGCATCATATGTTTTGGCATTCCCATCAGCAAGAAACATCACCTCTTCCTCATCCAACACAGCCCCACAATCTTGAGCTTGCACCAGCAACATCTTATCCTTGAAGTACTCTGTATTCTATGGACGTTTTGGCTGAGCACAGTTCCTAGCAATGTGTCCTTCCCCTCCATAGTTGTAGCACTTAATTGGTTTCCCTTGACCCTAAACCGTGATCCTTCTTTGGTTCTGAACACCCACATAACCAGCTCCAACCCCAACATTCCCCTAACCAGTTCTAGCTCCTACATTCCCTCGTGCATTATATGGTGGATTCACATTATGTCTTCCTTGGACGTTCTGAACCACAACCCTTCCATCTTCAATAGTAGCATGATTATGTAGATTCGATGGGGTTCTGAGATGGTTGTTGGTGTAGGGAAGTAAATTTCTATTTTGTTAAACCATTAGGGCCATTTGGTTTGCAAGATTTTCAATAAACATGTCAGATGGGTTATATCCTGGGTCTAGAATGGTAATCTGTTTCTAATTCTGAGAGGATGGTATGACTTGTGATGTTTAGTAATTATTCTCACATTAGAAAGAAATGCAATTGAGTCATTTGAAGAGTTTGCAGCAGTGTTAGATTGGAATTTCTCCATGATCAAACGCTCAAATGTAACATGTTTCTCATGTTGAAGTAAGTAAGCATACAGCTGTTCATAGTTGGTGTTCCTCAATCCTTTGTTCAATTTGACTACAGTAACAAATTTTTGCCATTCATGGTTCATGTTGTTTACGAACTTGGAATTGAGTTGGATATTTGGCATTGTTGTGAGAACCCTCACCAAATCAGGTTAGTCATTATTGACTTTTGACCCGACATTTTACTTCTAGCTGGAATTATGTGTAAACGTGTTTTTCCTTAGGCTTTTAACTTGAGCATTTTAGGATTTATGGGGTTTAACCATATTTGTTCCTTTTACTCGCGTAAGTTTTGTTAGTATTCTTTAGTTCTCACATTTTTCCTTAAACGTGAGAGTAGTTCTTATAACATAATTTTTGGCATTGTGGATATCTACTAAATACAACATATTGGTGATTTAAGCCCATAAATAAATAATATAAGCCACAATAATGTCATTCCATAATAATAATAATAATAATAATTAAAAAAAATTATAATAATAATAATAATAATAATTATTATTATTATTATTATTATTATTATTATTATTATTATTATTATTATAACGATACCGATATTTACAAACAAATAAGGATGTGATCTGCATATTTAAAATGATAGCGCAAATATTATTTAGAAACTTACTTTATTTAATGCACTCCTTTATATTTCAAATTCTTTTCACAATCTCAGAGAAGCACCAAACTATATTCCAAAACAAATAGGAAACACATTAATATTCATTGATGTTGAGTTAAAACAAATCACCTTCAAATCTCACGTTCGTCCATATATACATGACGCTCTATCAAATTCCTAAACCAAAAAATTAATAGTGTCGCTGCAAATAAGACCTAGAGAGTAGAGTGTTTATCAAATCTGGTTGCAGGTACGATTCACGTCAGGGTTGTTTTTGATTGGAGGTCCTTTTTGATTTTGATTCGGTGCTACTACTCGTATTCATCTTCGGCCTCGAGCTGTTTCTTTCGGCTAGGAGATTATTGGAAGGAGCAATAACTAAGTTGGCCATATCGAGTGTGTATTGATTTCTTAAGATTATTTGCTTGGACGGGTGCACTTATTCTCATTCGCTACAAGGTGAGTTTTCGTGGCCTCTTTTTCATATTTTCTCGGGGAAAAATGATACTCAAAATTTATTTTGAATGTTTTATGCTGTACTCTAGCATTTATCTTATTTGGACAAATTGTGTGCTTTTAATTATGCTATGTGCATTAGTAGTGTTATCTGTGTGATCTCATGTCATGGATTTATTTCCACTTGACATATATCTATATGATCTTATCTGTGTGATCTCATGTCATGGATTCATTTCCACTTGACATATATATGTGTGATCTCATGTCATGGATTCATTTCCACTAGACATAAATCTGTGTGATCTTTTCTCAAGTATTAGCTCCAGTTGGTAGGCTTGCATGTTGTACTTATCTTTCGGATATGAAGAGTGTGATGATGGTTTATTGGGATGATCTTATTGTGCTACTTGCCCTATGCTATTTTATTATTTGTACATGTGTCCTAAACATTTATGCATGGCAAAATGGTTTATGTTTACTTTAAACCCATGAATTCACCAACTTTATGTTGAAATTTTAGAGTATCATTTTCAGGTGATTGATAGAGATTTATTAAAGACATTGCATTTTCAAGTTATACTCTGTTCTCATTTCATGACCGAGTTGACCTAGCCATGACGTTTTCTAAAGGCATTACATTTGAATCAAATTAAGACGTGTGATTTATTTATTTAGTATTGTAAAAAAAAATTCTTTATGTAACATTGTAAGTTTATTTCTTAAATCATATATGCTGTGGTTCTAATATCTTATGTGATGGTTTCATTTCGTTGCACCTCGTGTTTTTGCTTCTAGCGGGATGTGACAGAATGGTATCGGAGCTTAAGGTTATAGAGAATGTTGGTTTTCTAAAACAAAAATCTCAACTATAACCAAACTAAAGCTTTTCGTAAAACCCTGAACATGGTACGAGTCAACTAGCCCAAGCATTTCATCATTATTCCTAAATTATGCATAGCCTGATCAACTATGCCTAATTCAGGAGGGCTCATGGAATGATGGTGGTTGTTACCTTTGTTCATGTTTGGTTGGACCTAAAACCTAGGTCAACTGAAGTTGCATCAGTCGTGTGCATGTGCCCTTGCATTATATGAATTACGTGTTCGTGTCGTGCTGCTATATGTGCTATTAAACATACAGTGTTGCGCTAAGATGACTGCTAGAGTTTAAGGATGCATTGTTTCTGTCATGCTTTTTCTGGTCTTTTGTACTATGTTTCTTGTATGTCTTTGTATCAGTCATGATGTTTGGAAACTATTTTGGATGCATCCCAACAATGCATTGTTGGAAGATCTGTATTCGATATATTATTTTGGAGTATTATTGTGAATACTAATATGGATACATAACCGCATAGTTATTTCCTTATGCCTTTAGGTGTTATGCCCTATATGTCCATACCAAACTTATAGCATGCATCATAGGTGCATCCATCTATGAGGTTGCTTATTTTGCCCTTAGTTGTTCTCATTCTTATGAGAATTTACATTTCATAAGGGACTATTTTTGGTGGATTAATTGAGGTATTAGGAAGATTGATTCTTGCATGGCTTAGAGAGAGACCTTAAGCATTAAGTACATGGAACCATATTATTTATGTTTGAGTCATTTAGAGTTTGATTTTGGATTAGGTTGCATTGTTTGAGATTTTGCCCAGTTTGGGAGACTATATTTATAACCCGTAAAATTTCGGATTATTATAATAATATTTATCACGTCAGAAAATTCAAAACAATTATTTTCTGACAAAATGCCAATATCTAAAATTAAAAACGAGAGGTCATTTTGTTTCTTTAGAAATAAGACACCGCACATACAATACTTTCCCACAAAGTATCTGTGAAATTTATTATCGTCCAAGTTAATATGTAAGCATACATAAGCTTAATCCATTGTTCCGAAAAGTTATCCCATATATTGCAGTGCAGTAGCATACAAGACTAAAAATAAATAATGCGATAAGTGAAATATACCCATTTTATCATTCAAGGATAATTCACTAAAGAAAACGAGAGATTATCTCGTGAATTTAGAAGTCACGGCACCGCACGCAGACCGACACCAAATTAATGACGGCAAACATTTATAATCAAATTTCTACGTAATAATAAATATATATTATTACACTTACAAAAACGCTTCTAAAAATATAATTTATATATCTTTCGGGTACCGGGAAAGTACGTTTACCCGAAGATTCGACAAAACACGGGGAACAATCTATACTGCGTTTACCCGAAGATTCGACAAAACACGGGGAACAATCTATACTGTTCCCTCTATTCTCTTTTTTTTTGGTCGACACCAATACAGAACACAAACACAAACATGGAGCTTCTCCTTCTTTTTGGATAATCAACACCAAAAGCATCACTGCAGCCTTCCACTCTTGACTCTACTCCTCACTAGGCGGCCATGTGATGGTAAAGACGGCTATGGACAAAGATGTTTGCTAAGAAAGGACTCTTACATTCGCTGAACCAAGAAATAAGAATTGCAAACTTTCTCCTTGTTCATCTATAGATAGGATTAATTATTTTCAAGTTTTCTTCATATATCTCACACTCAATCACAACAAAATTAGGGTTTGAAAAGTTAGGGCTTTTATAAATTGATTGAGGGGTTTTGTAAATTGAAGAGTTGGAGGTGTAATTCAAGTTTCAATTGTATCAAATTTAAGAAATTCGAGTCCGTTTGGTGCGCGTATGATCTTCCTCTTCATTTCGGTATCAACCATTCATTGTAAGAATTAATATCCTTCGTTGGTTTAATAATCTTGATGTCGAACCGATTTAGTTTTGTAATAAATTTTTCATTCGAATGATATGAAAAGAAATAGAATTAAAAGAAAATATTTTTGCTCTTTGTTAATATTGTTGTTGTTGCGAACCAGTGGTAAAAGGAACAGGATATAGAACTTAAAAACTTTGTGTATTTTGGCTAACTGGTATCCTCGGCTTAAGTCTTCCGTCTCACTCGAGTCATTAGATTTCGGTTTATTTTTGTAGTGTTAGACAGTCCTTAGACTAAGGTAGTCTTGGCTTGTCTTAGTCTCCAACTTTAACCCATTCGGTTCCGGCTTATAGTGACCATTAGTTCACTGGTAGCTTCTTTTGGTCGTGACTTAGATCCCGAGCCTACTCGACTATAAGGGTGTTCGGCTTAACTAGTTTCGGGTTATATTTAAGCTTTTCAGTTTACTTAATCGGCTTACCTGCTTATTGTGTTTTCGATATATGCCCAAGCTCACTTAACCCATTATCATTGATTTCAACTTACATCCTAGCTTAAATAGTTTATTTGATATTCAGTTCATTAAAGCGGCTCGTTTATAACTGGAGTGTTGGCTGTTTTGTCCCCTTGTCTCGTACAGTCACTAAACTCGCGATAGCGTGACTGTGTCGAGACCCTAAACTCAAGTTGGGTAGTACCCGACTGTTAAGAACATTATTCAAGTAAATGGTTGATGTTATGGGTTGGGAAGGTCTCATGGGTGTGCATATTTTTGTTGCTTCGGATGAGTCTCGAGTTCAGTTCTTAACTTTGTGTTTAGGTTAGTAATTTCCCCACGTCAAAATATATATGTACTATAACATTAGCTTGTCAATACTGATATTATGTTGCTTGTCTACTGAATAACAGTTGGGCTACAAACCCATTCTACTATGAAGGGTGCGTTTGGATAATGGCAAGCATAAGCCCAAACTCAATAACCTTCTTAGAGGTGTGTGAAGCACATTGGGCCGAAGCCCATCTGTCATAAGGGTCCATTTGGCGTAGGACAGCCCACTCGGGCTTAGAATTCATATCATCTTCGGTCTTCTAAATTAAATGTCCGTTTCGTTCGTCTTGTTTTCTACTTCTATCACAAACCTAAATAAATCGACATACTACTCACGTCGACATTAAAATGACATAAGTTACCAATTGAACACGAAATTATAACTCGACTTGTAAAGTATATTAGACATAAACACATGAATATACATATTCACTTGATAAAAACCGGATATAAAAACTCAATTGATATCAACTATACAAATAATTAGAAGGGTTACACATGGGTCATACCTATTGTTCAATAAAATATTTTACGATTTATAAACAAAATAAATTACTTGAAAACTTATATTGTGATATAATTATTAGTCGGGGATATATATACAACTTTTTGAGATATATTGGTGGAACTTGATATCTTTTTACACCTTTTGAACTATAGGTTTAAGTCAAACTAATGAGTATATAAATTGTAACATGACTTTTGAAATCGCTAAATTACATTTCGTGAACTAATTATTTAGATTAAATCAAACCTCTTTCGATTATAAAACTTATTTAAACAAAATAAAACAATTTACCATTCTATATAAGATTTTGACATCTAGTCGAGTCATACCCTATTTTGCCAAGATATGTATATATGAACTTATCGATTTATTTGTATGCACGGGTCATATCCAACTTTCGTCAAAATATAATTAACTGGTATTATATTTTATAATAACCAATATAACTTATTATATTTTTATATAATAACCAGCAATGAGGAAATTTATTCATAACTCGCACCATCAAATTATCTAAATACAAAGGTATTAAGTAAGGGCTATTACTTAAATTATTGAATACTCTTATGTTAACTATTAAATGTGATACATAGAGATATTTGTACATGTATGTACGTTAAGTATACATTTGAAATAATGATTACATAATCCATTGATGTCTAAAATCATATGTAATTATTTTCGTACATCGTCATTCGATTATCATCAAACCGAAATCTTGTTCATCCTTGATACCTTTTCTGCGTGCACCTTTCCAAGTATTCTCATTTGGTCACCATTACATCAAAGTCGTAATTCCTTTTTCAAGACTTCCTTCCATGTCATACCCTCATAAGCCGAGATCCATCCAAATCTTTGTAAATTGTTTTAAGATAATCGATGCCACATAAGCAACAACAACAAAAACATTAAAAATGTATAAAGTTAGTTAAAATTTATCGAGTCTCAAACATGAAGACTAAATATGCCGTACTTAATTAGGTTGCGTGTCGGAGCCGTGCACTATCGCTCCTTGATTTAATTCCCTTTAGACTTCATATTGCACATGGCCAAACCGAGTTTCATAGCCCCTTCTTTAATCTGTTTTATACTTGTTTTGGGGGAAGATACATGCTCATTTTTACTTAAATGATTTAATTACTAAAATTCAGCATTCTATGCATACTATGCCCTTTGATTGATATGTTTTAAGATACATCATACCTAGATGCTTTAAGGACCACACTAAAACCTTTGACCTAGAATATTACGCAGCTTAGCCTAAGACTTTAGATCCTAAATTGCCCTTTTTTCATGAACCGTCAATTCCTGCTGGGAAGCGCGAATGTTATAAATAGATCTATTGGGGGTGACTCCCCTGTTCGGTTGACCCCGCTTGGGTCAAGGCGTAACATATAGCATGTCGGGACCGAGTGTATTGGGATAAACACTCGCCATGGGCTCCTTATTTGTATGACTTCCTTGTGCATACATAAACTGTCGTAGCTTTGGTTGCATGAACTTAGTGTTAGCGTAATAGATTCAATATATGGCATTATATTCGTTGTAATGTACATATACCCTACTTATGGTCCACTAATGAAATATCTTTTATGAAATCCTTTTATGAATTGAAATCATAAACTTTATGACATTATGCAAGACGTAATGATCATCAAAAACCAAATTTGAAACTGTGTACTGAAATCCCTTTTTAAATAAACCTATGAACTCACCAGTAAAGCGACCCCTTTTAGCATGTATCTTCAGGTTTTGAGGTGATAACTTATCTTTGGAGGCGCAAGGCAAAGGCATGGCATGGTCATAGACGACTCTGATTTATGTATTGGGACCACCTTTTTATAATGGGCAATTTTCCGCACCAAATCAAAAATGTAAACATTGTTTTTATGAAATGAATAAAAGTTTATTTATAAAAATCCATTCTTCTATGCTTATGTTGTGATACCAATTTAGTAGCACCCCAATACCTGTGTGCTTCCACTGAGCCATTTTGGGGGTGTTACAATATTGTTGATCATATGACTATGTAGTTATGGTTCGACTAACCATTGTACAAGTTCCCTACTTGCGTCAGTTGTCGTCCTAACATTTACAAGCAAGACTTAATACACTTTTATCTGAGACTATCAATAATAAGATATCACAGTATAACACTTTCTACGATGAACAAATTTTCTTAACACATTCCAATTGATAAGAAACTCTTATTAGTGGATAAAGGGTTGAATTAAAGAATTATTGTAAAATTACTCAATGGTATTGTACTCCTTCCCTGAATTCTAGAAATCTTAATCACTTTTCAATACGATGTCACTTTTCATTTGGGATATTAATAGACTGTAAGATTACCATAAGGATTTTAATGCCTAAGTTATTACTCATCAAGTCAAATATCTTTCGACATAGTATCTAATAGAATTATATATTTTTAGACCACTAATACAAAAAAAAAATTAATAATAAAAAAAATAAATAAATACCTTCCAGCCATTTAATATCTTAGTACTGCCTAGACGAATTGAATAATTGAATTCATGAGCTTTAACAAATAACAAAATCCGAGCATAACAAAACATTAATACTCAGATTATATCCTTGAATCTTGCAATCCATTGATCATTAAATTAAACTAGTTATACATGCCAAACTACACGTTCTTCCTTGATGGTTCACTTCAACAAACTTCCTCTAAGTTCCTTTTTTGTCAACTCTGAAACTCATACTAAGGTCTATTCTTATTACACTAATTGATACTTCTCATTTTTTTTGGGCTCATGAAACCAACAGCTACAATTACTTTTCCTGGATGATTGAATATATCACCTTTGTAAACCTTTATTACCTCATTAAGAGATCCTTCCCGTGGAGTAGGTACGTAAGACCTTCGTGGTCAGTATAAATAAAACACCAAATACCATATGAGGTGAATGTGGCGTGTTATAATATACGACAAAACCCTTTGCGTATTCAGAACCTACTTCATCTTTGCAAACTACATGGCTCAAGAAAACATTATTGGAAACATATGAACCCCGGTTTCTAGCAACCCTTGCAATTACCTCATCAATTCTAATATCCCTGAGGGATCCATTTGATCAAGTGTTGTCCCCAACTACTAATCATTGACCTACTGCTGAACATCATTTCATGATAAATACATCCAAAATCTTTTTTCCTTTTTCATTCTTTGCAGTTATCACATACGTCTAATAAGCTAAACAACATTTCTTCACCTATTAGGCAAATTTCATATCATATATTATTCTTGATTAAAAAATCCGCCTAACATATGTAAACCTATTGGGAACAACATATAAATTGTTAACGAACTAAATTTAAAACTCTCTAATGGGCTTACTATTGGGTCCATTGTATAAGTAAACTTGCACTAAACGTTTTGGTAAAATTGGACTAATCGGGCTAGTTGGCTCAATGTGAAAATCAATAACTTGTATACTTGTAAGACCGGAACACTTGATAAATTGATTAAGACGGATTAATAACGATTGAGATTTACTAGAACTAGACATCTAACACGACTAGTTAAGACTGGAAATTCAAAAAGATAACCAGTTATATTGACAACTTATCACACACTTAGAAAATCATCGTTTAAAAAAATTAAATATTTTATAACCAAAAACATTTTATTATATACAAACATTTTAAAATTAAACCCGACTAAATAACGGAAGGCAAATATTATTATTCGATAAAAAAACTACATTTTTATAAATGGACATTTCTAACAACTTTTTTGAGCAATTTCTTACATCCACAAATTCTATAGTTAGCATTTTATTTAAGTTTCTAAAATTACGATTCATGCGGTAGTATAAAGCAGGAGACACAATATCTTTTTGCACTAAAACATCGAACGCGAGCAAGTATGTTATTGACGAGAAATGTACCTGACACGAAACCAATCATTTCCTTGATTTCCTCATCAAAAGCTCATCTGTGTTGCCTTAGATGTTTCATTCTTCTTGTTATCTTGACCTTTCCAATATCAACACATATCATCGCCGTTTCCTTTTGACAAATACATAGACCTTAGAGTACCCACAAGAACCACAATATTCACAAATTAATTTCATGGTGCAACCTAAAACAAAGCGATTTGATCTCATGTACTGTTAACAAGTATTCATGCCGAACCTACATTACCTCGCTCTACTCATATTACGTTTTGTGCAGGTATGGTTAAATGTTATATCATCCTTCTTTGTCCGTTGCGGAACAAATTTTTTGTTTCTTAGATCGGCTACTTACACCTTCCCATCTTTGTATTCATCTAGTCTACAACGCTACCTATATCTACTGCTTGTACAGAACTTTTGGTGTTGCAATTCTTACAAACCATTATAAGTTATGATAAAGACTGGATAGAGAGCGAATGATGCTCCTTTACCCATTGGCTACTTTATTATCTGAATAATGAGATGGTTCAATGTATTTCCTTTCATGTCGTTGAAGCTTAATTTCTCCTTACCCCAAGTTAGAAAATCATTTTTTCAACGCCTGCCTATGTAACCTCGGGAACAAAAACTTCTTCCTCATCGCCTTTGCCAATTTTCCTGAAATACAACTCACTTACTTTGAATACCCCTAACCTTCTTCACTAATCTCACCAATTTAAGTTGTTGATACCTACTTGTTGTATTGTATTGGGGCAATTCTCCCCCTCCTAAAAAAGAAAGAAAGAAAGAAAGAAAAAAACGCTTACACCATGAAATCAAATCACTTGATAGTTGCAATTTGATCTCATATTCTAGTAGTGCTATTTACATGTTGGTGAATAAGATTTTGTCGTAGGATTGGTGTACAAGTTCGATCCCTAGCCTTTTAATTATAACTTTGACTTTCATTGCACCTTTCATTTAAGCATTGGCTTAGTTGCATCAAAGAGCAACTGGTGTAGTTCACTCATTTAACTAGGTCACTGGACCTGGATTAGCAGCTTCACCAAAGAAAACTTTTCATCTTGTGTCACTTTCAAGAATCATCATTTCCTCTTTTGAACACCTTCACAATTTTGTGGTTACCATATATTGAGCCTCAAGAAATGCATACTAACGATTACCTGACTATCAGCCCATAAGATTTTATGTTCGATGACTGACTCCAATCTAAGAAAAACCAAATACCCCACACATATATAGTAGTATAATCGATTGAATTTCGGGATGAAATTCTTTTCAACGGGGTGATATTGTGAGAACCCTCACCAAATCAGGTTAGTCAACATTGACTTTTGACCTAACATTTGACTTCTAGCTAGAATTATGTGTAAATGTGTTTTTCCTTAGGCTTATAACTTGAGCATTTGAGGATTTATGTGGTTTAACCATATCTGTTCCTTTTACTCATGTAAGTTTTGTTAGAATTCTTTAGTTCTCAAATTTTTCTTTAAACGTTGGAGTAGTTCTTATAACATACTTTTTGGGATTGTGGATATCTACTAAATTCAACATATTGGTGATTTAAACCCATAAATAAATAAAATAAGCCATAATAATGTCATTCCATAATAATAATAATTATTATTATAATAACGATACCGATATTTACAAACAAATAAGGATGTGATCAGCATATTTAAAATGATAGCGCAAATATTATTTTAGAAACTTACTTTCACATTAAACTAGATATTAATGATGGAAATTATTTAATATGATTAAGAATAATACAATAACAGTTACAAGTGAAATATATATACGTGATGTTTGTCTCACGGTAATTTATGACATTTATTGTACATAAATAATTATTGACAAGTACACATGATAAGAATGATTTTAAATTTAAAACCCACATTAAGAATTACCTAGTCATAAGTAATACTCGGTCACTAGTATCATCCCCGTATCCCGTTTTTATCGAATAATTTTTTTAATGCACTCCTTTATATTTCAAATTCTTTTCACAATCTCAGAGAAGCTCCAATCTATATTCCAAAACAAATAGGAAACACATTAATATTCATTGATGTTGAGTTAAAACAAATCACGTTCAAATCTCACGTTCGTCCATATATCATGATGCTCTATCAAATTCCTAAACCAAAAAAATAAATAGTGTCCCTGCAAATAAGACCTAGAGAGTAGAGTGTTTATCAAATCTGGGTACGGGTACGATTCACATCGGGGTTGTTTGTGATTGGAGGTCCTTTTTGAGTTTGATTCGATGCTACTACTTGTATTCATCTTTCGGCCTCGAACTGTTTTCTTTGGCTAGGAGATTATTGGAAGGAGCAATCACTAAGTTGGCCATATCGAGTGTGTATTGATTTCTTAAGATTAATTGCTTGGACGGGTGCACTTATTCTACTTCGCTACAAGGTGAGTTTTCGTGGCCTCTTTTTCATATTTTTTTGGGGGAAAATGATACTCAAAATTTATTGTTGTACACAACCTTTTATCTTATTTGGACAAATTGTGTGCTTTTAATTATGCTATGTGCATTAGTAGTGTTATATGTGTGATCTCATGTCATGGATTTATTTCCACTTGACATATATCTATGTGATCTCATGTCATGGATTCATTTCCACTTGACATATATATGTGTGATCTTATTTGTGTGATCTCATGTCATGGATTCATTTCCACTTGACATATATCTGTGTGATCTCATGTCATGGATTCATTTCCACTAGACATAAATCTGTGTGATCTTATCTCATGTATTAGCTCCAGCTGGTAGGCTTGCACGTTGTACTAATCTTTCAGATATGAAGAGTGTGATGATGGTTTATTGGGATGATCTTATTTTGCTACTTGCCCTATGCTATTTTATTATTTGCACATGGGTCCTAAACATTTATGCATGGTAAACTGGTTTATGTTTACTTTAAACCCACGAATTCACCAACTTTATGTTGATATTTTAGAGTATCATTTTCAGGTGATCGATAGTGATTTATTGAAGACATTGCATTTTCAAGTTATACTTTGTTCTCATTTCAAGACCAAGTTGACCTAGCCATGACGTTTTCTAAAGGCATAACATTTGAATCAAATTAAAACTTGTGATTTATTTATTTAGTTTTGTAAAAAAAATTCTTTATGTAACATTGTAAGTTTATTTCTTAAATCATATATGGTGTGGTTCTAATATCTTATGTGATGGTTTCATTTCGGTGCACCTCGTGTTTCCGCTTCTAGCGAGGTCTGACAATTGTCATGTTAATGTTTCTCATATCATTCACAAGTTTGTGAAACCTCACAGTCACATGATACTCAGTGACACTTTCCCTTGGGTTCATCTTGAAATTCTCAAAGTCATCATAAAGGTGTGAGTCTATATCTTCCTTAGTAAATTCTGAGCCAGAGAGAAGCATCTTGACATTATCCCAGACTGCCTTGGCCTCAGTATTGTGATTGATCAGCTTGTAAATGTCCTTTTGTAGACCTTGAAGTACGCTATTTGAGGCTCTAATGTCAGCATCATATATTTTCTTCTCCTTCTCATCAAGATCATCATACGTCCTTGGTCTGTCCAAACGCAAAACAACGGTTCCATAAGCTCCAGTTTCAAGAATATCTCTGGTAGTTCAGACTTGGAATGGTGCTTCATCAATAGACTTAATAGGATTTCAATCGACAGCATAACACCAAGCCCCGAAATAAAATTCCTTATCCAAACAGCTTCCATGGCAGCTTCAGACGCCGCTATGTACTCACGTTCTGTAGCAAACATCGCAAGAGTGGTCTGTTTCTTGCTCTTCCAATCCACAACACCTATTTAAAGTTTGAGAATAGGTCGAGGCATTGTGCCCCCGATGCCTCTAATCATTCGCTTTACCCGATAGAACTCGCACCCGGGCTCCAGCTATCCTTAGGGACACTTTGGAGGGAACCAGCTACTAGACGGTTCGATTAGTCTTTCGCCCCTCTACCCAAGTCAGACGAATGATTTGCACGTCAGTATCGCTGCGGGCCTCCACCAGGGAAAAGCAATTATCACTAATAATCCCAACACTTTAACCTTCAAAACAAGTAATTGACTTTACGCCAAACATCATTTCTAACTCCATGACCCATAGATACAAGAACTTGACACAATGATTTAACGTTTTAGAGAACGTAAATGTAAGTACAACTACTAACTGAAAGAAGACCAAGACACTTGAAAATATACCAAAACGTGACTTCTCTATAGCTGCCCGGATCATGAGTTATAGGGTTGCCACCTTTAGATACAACATCGGACGCGTCATCATCAGTCTCATCCAAAAAATCAGGAACCCAACCTGGAACTTCTTTAGCGCGAATCCAAAATACCTTCCCCTGAAAGATAATTTTGAAATTCTCAAAGATATTCTTTTCAGACCTCGTATCAAGACAAAGTCTTTTTGAATGAAATATGTATCCTCCTGATCAATGTCAAGTAACTCCCCCCATTTGGCCGCAATCCTTTTAAATGTGTTGTTCAACCATAATTTAAATGAAATGCCTTCAATTTCTACCCATACAATTCTCCCATCAGCTTTGAAATCAAGTGATGCGTCTGTCTGTTGGCTTAATCTCGTTCCTTTGACCCCGAATGCGCGTTGTACGCATATCAAGTTTTTGGCGCCGCTGCCGGGGAATAGAAATCAATAAATAAGTATCTTGAAGAAGATGATAAGCGGCAAGCCGACAGGAGCGCATTGTTCAAACAATTCCAGGATACTAGAACCGCTCTTGAAATATGGACAGGAAAAGCTCCCAACCTTTCTTACTTAAAGGTCTGGGGATGATGTTACGACCATTATCTTTGGCCAAGCAATACAGTCTGATTCTCTGTGCCCAAGAGTCATAACCAGTTCTATCAAGCATAGGAGGACGAGTATCGGACTGCAGCTTGAACGTCATCAGCAATGGAAGAGATGATTGTAGACATGATTCCTAAGTACACGGGATTTTAATACTCTTTGATTAAACCGAAAAATAGATTCTTTCACGGGATTTTACTAAATCAAGAGGAAACCGTAGAACTTAACACAAAATGTCAAATCTCAAGTGACAAGTCGCAGTATTGACAAATCGTACAATGGTCAAATCGCAGTGTGACATATCGCATTCAATGACAAGTCGTAGTAACAAACCGCATAAGGTGACAAAACTCAGTGACAAATCTCAGAAGTTAACAAATCGCTGAGACAAATTGCACACAGAGACAAACCGCATCAACAAACCTCAATGATTGACAACTCGCAGAGACAAACTGCACAATCTATCAAATCGCATATAACAAACCGCAATCTTTAACAAATCACAAGGGGACAAGACACTAACAATAGTAAACCCACTACTTGTCCTTTTATCCTTTTCACCTCAAACGGCACCAGAATATACCAAATCGCATCATTTTAATCAAGTCGGATGCAAAGAACTAACAAACCGCAACAATAACTAGAACAAACCGCAATGAGAACACATCAAAAAGCATACAAAACAGATCAAACCGCACCAAAACTACACCAAACCTCAGTCAAGAAAACGTGTCCGTGAGTCAAGTCGCACCCAAGAACAAATTCTAAAATCTTCTTTAATCAATCAAAAACACCACAACCAAGATGAATCTAACCTTCCAAACCAAAAAATAAACTAATATGATCCTAAACACAAAAGTACAATCAAAATCCAAACTTTAACACTAATATAAGATCAAAATGGTGAAAATGTATCTAAACTCATTCAAACTCAAAACTTATGAAAACCACCTAAGAATCCAAGAACATGTAAAGTAGATGATCAAACCATGGCTCTTGATACCATTTGTAACATATTGGTTTTCATAAACACAAATCACAAAGTCAAGTATTAGAATGAATGAGGTTCTGGAGAGAGAAAGTGGAGAGAAATGGGAACTTCTAGTAAGAGAAAGAAAAATGTATTATGAAGCTCCAACCCTTTGCCTTGCTAGGAAAAGGGTATTTATAGTATCTTACAATATACGCCACCTACGGGCTGTGGATCAGGCATACAGTGGGTAAAGACCCGTCCGTCCTCCACGGTGTTATATAACTTAACTACTGACTATAACTAAATGACTACGACTACGAAATTTCTAATGATTACATATACTTGAGATGACCGAGTCTTTAACTACCGGATTTTCTAAATCCCAACAGCGTATGACGGAGGTAACGTAACATTCAGTAATAGTAAAAGCAAGATCATTGGCAAAGAGCTTGGTTCCCAATTCGGTAATGGTAAAAGCAAGATCATTGGTAAAAGCAACATTCGGTAACGTAACATTCGGTGATGATAAATGACGGAGGTAACATTAATAATGTTTTTCACGTAGAAAATTTAGGTTTTAACTTACTAATTATTAGTCAAATATTGGATAAAAAGTGTAAAGTTTTATTTAGAGAAACCGGAAGTAAAATACTTAAAGATTGGATTACCATAGGAAAAGGGGTTAGGAGAAATGGTCTTTTTATAATAAAAATTGGTAACTCACCTAAAGATAATCATTGTCTAACTTTAATAGATGATACATCGAACCTATGGCATCAAAGATTGGGTCACGCCAATATGCGAATTATTCAATCGCTATCTTCTAAAGAGCTTGTTAGAAACTTACCAAAATTAAAATATGGGCAACATTCTTATGATACTTGTAATATAGGAAAACAAGTCCATCCAAGTCATAAAGCTAAAAACATGGTTTCAACTAGTAAGTGTCTAAAACTTTTACACATGGATTTATCTGGTCCATCGGCTATTAAAAGTTACGGAGAAAACTTATATACTTTGGTAATAGTTGATGACTACTCAAGGCATACATGGACTCGATTTTTGAAAAATAAAACGAAGCTTTTGATCATTTTGAAATCTTAAGTAAGAAAATTCAAAAACAACAAGGTTCTCCAATTGTGTTGATATGTATGGATCATGGTTGTTAATTTGATAAAAAACTACAATTTCAGAGCGTTTGTGACGCTAATGGTGTTATTCACAATTTCTCAGCTTCACGTACTCCTCAATCAAATGGGGCAGTTGAATGTAAGAATCGTACATTATAAGAAATGAGTCAAACATATGCTTGATGAATCTATTGTTCGTGTTGTTGAATAGAATCGTGAAGAAGAATGGGATGCAGAAGATGAGAGTCGATTGAAAATGAAAAATGTTGAATATAACAAACCTTTTGATTAGTCAAAAAGAACTCTCATAACTTTTATTCCACAGAAGAAAAAAACAAATACACCTTGGGTTATCACACATATTAATGAGCCCTCTTCTGACGTTGGTCACGTCAAACCAGTGGCACAAATTAATGGTCCTTTACCTTCTTTGAGTGAAATCACGCCATTACCCGAGAGATGTTAAATTCTTAAATGTTTTGATAAATTCATGTCTGACATTAAACTTTTGGAACATGCAATTGAACGTAATTCGGAAATAAAAGCTGCGAATTTTCAATTGGCTTATGCCAGAGACCAAAGAGAAATCTTTCAAAAACAACTTTTACCACATGTTCGAAATTTGCGTATGTGTGCAACATATTGGGAACGGGATCTTCAGAAAGAAATTGGACAAATGAAAACAATTTTCAATGAAACAGAGGCATAGATTTTGAAAACCAAAAAGATTAATAATTTTTTTCGAAATCATGTTGATCTACTCTTGGAAGATGTTATATGTGTTGATACTATATCAATTGTATTGTATTATACTGCTGCCTCTGCTTGTGATAATATTGATGTTGATACTGTTGATAATGTTGATATTGTTGATAATGTGTCTCAAATCGAAACTTTGAAAGCTGAAAATGAGCGTTTGTTAAATGAACTTTAGGAAGTAACAAGTCGTCTTCAATGGTGTCAAAATGATTGTATTAATCGAGAACTTGCTTTGCAAAACAATCTCAACCAGTCGAGTGAAAAACCGTTTGAACCAAAACTCGAATGACTGGATGACGAGAAAGCGTCTTTGAAGTGTAAGATTTTTGAATATGAACAAGAAATTGCAAAAGTCAAAACTGAATATGGTAACATATTTAATCAACTGAAAAAGACAGGTGTAAAAGATCTTGATGATCATCTTGTGTACACTCATGAAGTATTAAGTGCTAATGGAAACTTACTGATGTGCTATTTCATCCTGCTTTTAATATTTGTAAAACTTAGATAACTTATAATCAATCAACACATACTAATAGGCAGAGAACCAGATCAGATGTAGTAGAGCCTTAGGTAAATCTGAGTATCATCCCAAGAGAGCTGTGACCTTGAAAGAACTAAGATGATTAGATATGATATAGATAATATATTGGTGTGATAAGACTGTTGTAATTCATCGATATGCTATTATTCCAAACACACAGATACCAGAAATTTAGGGTAAAGAGATAAATAAACGAACCTTAACGAAAAACACAAATACGAATTGATTCTCAATATAAAGATTCTATATAGTGGTTAATTATCACCAGACTCCTTTGGTCAATTCGTCATGGCTTATGGTTCTTAGATTCCTCACTAAGATGAACAGGTCACCCGGGATCATTCGGCAACCTAACAGCAGTCATTAAGGGCCAAATCTACTAGATCTAGTCTGTGTAAACCCGACCGTTAGGAACTTAGATTTCCCCTAACCTCTTAAATACCTCCACTTGATAGGTGATCATTTCGTCAGTTTGCACATGAAGAGTGGTTTTACTATGGCCAATTCCTCCCATACTTCGCAATCTATCAGACTGGGGTCAGTTAGTCATATCTCCCAGCCCTTTAGATACTAACAAGCTTATAATATTACCAAGACTAGCAATCTATGATAAGACTAGTAAATGTCTATAAAGAATTAAAGAGAAGATCAATAACACAAATGCAAACTTCAATTAATAACATGAATTCATAGTGTAAGTCCTAGAAAAATATAAAAAGAATTCAAACTCGAATACAACGGAAATCGTAGATGAGAACTTCGTTATTCAATGCTCCTAAGCCATTCTTCTTCTATTGTGTTTTATCTCCCCAAACCCTAAAAGGTTTGGGAAAGGAGAGATGATTAAAACTGATGAAATCTTCGACTATTTATAGGCTCTAATACTGGGTACGGCGTAACATTTAATTTGTAGTTACGTCGTAACTCTTCAAATCTTGTGCTTATCCATGGTTACGGCGTAACCTGCGCTGGGGGTTACGCCGGAGTCTTTGTAAATTATGTGCTTATCTTCTGTTACGGCGTAACCTGCGCTAATGGTTACACCGTAGCCTTTGTAAATTGATGTTTATCCGTTGTTATGACGTAACCTGAGCTGGGGGTTACGCCGTATCTCTTGTCCAGTAAGCTGCATAATGTTCAGTAGCATGTTACAGCGTAATTATATTCCATGGTTACGCCATAATCTTCAAAATGTTTATTATCACTGACAAGAAGAATATGAAGTTGCAACGTAAGAGAAGACCACTAAAAGCCTCTGCAGTAGAAGATCATGTTAGGAATTTGAATAAAACATATGTTTCACCTACTTTAGATATTGTGTTAGATGAATGTAATAGCAAAAGTGATGTAACGAATGTTGAATCTTCGATTACTTTGAATGTTATGTTTGAAGCTTCTTGTATTGTTTGTCGTAAAAGTATTTTTTCTAGTTGTCATGATAATTGTGTAGCAAAATATATCTTATCTCATAAACGGAAACATAGGAATGGTATTACCTCTAGGCCCACTAATGCTTCTAAGTTTGTGCTAGGTAAACCGCCTTCTGTAGTTTCTGAGAATATCATTGATGTACCCATAGCTCAATTATCACCTCCTAGGAAGAAAATATTCCCTAGTGCATTCACTAAGACCAAAGAACACACTAGTTAGACTTGGAAGAGATGGTTAAAAAGTACACTCAAATTTAAATGGTTACCCAAAATTATTAACATGTGTGCTTCATCTGTAACTGTAATGGAACCCTCTAACTCTTCGGGTTCCACCTCTACCTTTATTCCACATGTGTCGTCTATGTTTATTGCAGGTGATACAAATCATCCTCTGGATTATTGATAGCGGTTGTTCCCGAAACATGACAGGAAACCTCAAACTTTTATCAAACTTTGTTTCAAAGTTTATCGGCACTTTCAGGTTCGGGAAATGATACTCGCAACTATCATGGGCTACGAAGATTACATCAATGGGAACATCAAAATTAGCAGATTTTACTATGTGGAAGGTCTTGGACACAATCTTTTCTTAGTCGGTCAATTTTGTGATGGTGATTTGGAAGTTGCTTTTCGGGAAAAAACTTGTTTCATTCGTGATCTACAAGGAAACGATCTCCTATCAGGCTTCCGCACATCAAACCCTTACACAATCTCATTGCAAGACATGGTCGCTTCATCTCCCACCTGTCTACTCTCTAAAGCAACATCTACAAAATCATGGCTGTGGCATAAAAGACTTTCATATTTGAACTTTAAAACCATAACTGATCTTGCTCGACATAAACTAGTTGAAGGTCTTCCAAGGTTTTGGTATTCAAGAAACCATTTATGCTCAGTTTGTAAACAAGGGAAAGCACTCGTGCTCATTTTCCTTCGAAGGTTGAAGACAACACTCAACATGTTCTTCATCTTCTTCACATGGATTTGTGTGGCCCGATTCATGTGCAGACGATTAATGGAAAATGCTACATTCTCGTAATCGTTGATGACTACTCCAGATGGAATTGGGTTTATTTTCATCGAAGTAAAGATCAAGTTCCACCAATGATCATCACATTTCTCATGAAAATTTAAGTTCAGCTCCGTAACACGTTTAGACAAGTTAGAACAGACAAAGGAACTGAATTTGTGAATCAAACTCTTCGGGAATATTATGAGAAATTGGGAATTGAGCATCAGACATAAATTTCAAGAACGCCAGAACAAAATGGGGTTTTCAAAAGAACAAACCATACGTTAGTGGAAGCTGCAAGAACGATGTTGATAAATGCAAAACTTCCAGATTACTTGTGGGCGGAAGCCATGTAAACTGCATGCTACACTCAGAACAGTTCAATGATAACTAAACGCCACAAAAAAACACCTTATGAGCTTATCCATAACAGAAAACCAAACCTAAAACACTTTCATGTATTTGGTGCTCTATTTTATCCAAATAATGACCGTGATGACTTTGGTAAGCTCAAGGCCAAAGCTGATATTGGAGTTTTCATTGGATACTTTGAAAACTCAAAAGGATACCTGTAACATATTGGATTTCATAAACACATCAAACCATGATCACAAGAGGCGTACACAATGATGTTTTAGAGAGAGAAATAGTTAGAGGTTTGAGAACTTAGTGAGAGAAAGTGAAAATCTTATTATGAGCTCCAACTCTCTACCTTGGGAGATAGAGAGTATTTATAGTCTTACAAAAATCGCCACCTACGGGCTGTGGATCAGGCATACAGTGGGTAAAGACCCGTCCGTCCTCCACGGTGTTACTTAACAAAATACTACTTAACAGTAAATTACTACGACTATGAGCTTTCTAACGAATACATATACTTGAGGTGACCGACACTTTAACAACTGGATTTACTAAATCCTAACAATCTCCCCCTAAGGGAGGTTACCTCAAATTACAATGATTACAAACATATATTACATTAGGATTTTTCTTTGATTCTTGAATAAGTTCTTTGCTCAGTAGCTCGTAGTCTTTGATTCTTCATGTTTCGCATGTTTGGATAATTCTAGTGGAGGTCTTTAACTGATCCACGTGGTAATGAGTTTTGAGCCAGCTTTGAGATCATCAACTATCATAACTCTCTGACTCATCCTTTGTGGTGTTGGTATTATGTGATGTTGTGACTTTTGGATCAACATGCTCACATTCTGGATCACGATTTCTTCTCATCAGAGTAGCGGAAGCTTTCGTTGATTCATGATATTGGCACCAGCGTAGCAGAAGCATGCAGTGGAAAATATCAAAGTCATTGATGCACTAATCATGATTTCTTTGGAAGTGAATGTGTTGTGTGAGCATGCGGCTATGGATTGACCTCTCCATTCTGATGAGCTGCAAACGTCGGGGTGTACCTGTATAAAACAGTTAGCAATAAAGCGTAAGAAAGTGTCTTTGATCACTTTCATTGAATTAAGGTACACGGCTTACGGTTCCCCGTTGATCAGTACAGGTACTGCCTGTGATAAGGTATAATTCCGAAGAATTTCCTTGACAGGGTTTCCGAGCTGCTCTAGCTGTTCTCAAACCGGAACGTCTCAAAAAAGACAACACGGAGTGAGTGAACCAGCGAATTGAGATTCACTGATTGATAAAAAGTGATTTGAAAAACAAGCGTGTACCGCTCAATAGAAATTGTTTTTGCAATACAAAAAAGGTTTTAATGAAAATCAATTATCAATCATAAACACCTTTTATTTTGAAATATGATTACACAGTCGATGTGATAAAGAAAAGAGTTTTAAAGCACAACGACCGGTTTTTCAAAGGTATGTTAGATATTGTATTTCACAAACACACTAAACCAATGATCAAAGAGGCGTATACAAGAGGCTTTAGAGAGAGAAAGAGTTAGAGGTTTGGGAACTTAGTGAGAGAAAATGAAAGTATTATTATGAGCTCCAACTCTCTACCTTGGGAGGTAGAGAGTATTTATAGTTCTTACATAAATCGCCACCTACGGGCTGTGGATCAAGCATACAGTGGGTAAAGACCCGTCCGTCCTCCACGGTGTTACTAAACTAAATACTACTTAACATTAAATAATCTACGACTACGAGCTTTCTAACGATTACATATACTTGAG
The DNA here is from genome assembly GCA_910596185.1 of Chrysanthemum makinoi. Lineage (NCBI taxonomy): Eukaryota > Viridiplantae > Streptophyta > Magnoliopsida > Asterales > Asteraceae > Chrysanthemum > Chrysanthemum makinoi. The sequence goes on along the minus strand of OU343219.1, from coordinate 90,679,196 downwards.
GTGACCGACTCTTTAATGACTTGATTTTCTAAATCCTAACAATCTCCCCCTAAGGGTGGTCACCTCAAAAATACATTGAATACAAACAGATATTACAATAAGATTGTTCTTTGGATTCTTGTTAAAGTTCTTTGGTATGCAGCTCGTAGTCATTGATTATTCATTTTTGCATGTTTGGTTAATTCAAGTGGAGGTCTTTATCTGATCCACGTGATAATGAGTTTTGAGCCAGCTTTGAGATCATCAGCAATCATAAATCTCTGACTCTTCGATTGTGCTGTTGGTATTATGTGATGTTGTGACATTTGGACCGACATGCTCACATTCTGGATCATGATTTCTTCTCATCAGAGTAGCGGAAGCTTTTGTTGATTCATGATATTGGCAGCGGCGTAGCAGAAGCATGGAGTGATAATAGCAGAGTCATTGATGCACTAATCATGATTTCTTTAGAAATGAATGTGTTGTGTGAGCATGCAGCTATGGATTGACCACTTCATTCTGATCAGCTGCAAACGTCAGTCGTACCTGCATACAACAATTATCAATAAAGCGTACGAAAGTGTCTTTGATCACTTTTGTTGAATTGAGGTACACGGCCCACGGTTCCCCGTTGATCAGTACAAGTACTGCCTGTGATCAGGTATAATTTTGAAGAATTTCCTTGACAGGGTTTTGCAGCTGCTCTAGCTATTCTCAAACCGGAACGTCTCAAAGAAGACAACACAGAGTGAGTGAACCAGCGAATTGAGATTCACTGATTGATGAAAAGAGATTTGAAAAATAATCGTGTACCGCACAATAGAAATTGTTTTTGCAATACAACGAGGTTTTAATGAAAATCAATTATCAATCATAAACACCTTTTATTTTGAAATATTAGTACACAGTCGATGTGCTAAAGAAAAGAGTTTTTAAGAACAACGACCGGTTTTTCAAAGGTATCCGTCAATCCATAACCTGAACCAGGATTGAATCATAATTTTGACTTGCCCCATTGTTTCTGTTCAGAAGTCACATGGTTGATCTATTGGATAGATCTCACATGCCACCCGCCAGGAGCTTGTTTGATGTTGGCTCTAGAAGGCTTTCCATCTTCATTGTGAATATGTTAGCATATCACTCAGATGTTCTGGCAATACCACAAGGATAATGCGTAGGACTCACAAGATATAATCTCTCTTTCTACATTGTGTGAAACAGAGAGCCTTCATTGACAGTGTCCTAAAGAGATTTATTTGATGATCTCGTGGCTCTAGACTCAATAGTGCACATTTGGTTCCAATGCCGGAGACTAGGGAGAGGGTATCCTTCTTCAATACCAACAAAATCTAAGAGAAAGTCGATAGATAATGTCGGTTCCCCGTGAGAATGAAACAAGTCCTTTTAAGAGGAACTTGAGTAGCTTGGGAAGTTGTAGTGCAGTGCGTCACTGGGTCCATGACGTCTTGTCTTCAATACTGATGTTACCTTGGTAACCACCAGTAGCAAATGAATTGAACCCGGTTTCACGCCCTAAGGTTAAATAAATAGAGGGCTATTTCTTTTCACCCTTTTCTCATTTCATTTCTTTTTCTTTCTTCAACCCCTTCAGTGCTTACCAAGACTTTATAACCAGAACCTTGTTGGGTTTATTCCAGTACTAGCTCAGTCTCAGTCCGCACTCTTCCCATATCTCACTTTTCTCCTTTTTTCATCAAATCTAAGGACTTCTACACTATCTAGTGGATTGTCCCTGGGTAGATCCCTCCGGTTCTGGCGGATCATGGGAACAAGTACCTAACCTTATCATCCTTATATCACCATACATAAAGTAAATTTGGTCGGTCTATTTGGTATAGTTCATCTGCCATTGTAACCAATCGAAAACCATTTGAAAATTAATCCAGATACTTGCGATATAATTTCAAAGCATTTTGTACCTGAATTGTTTTTGATAATTTTTTAGAAAAAGAGCTCCCCTTAACATGTGCCTCATGTATTTGAAATCATTTTGGCAGACGGAGGCAAGAGGAAGAATTAACTTCTTTGATTACCATTTTCTAAAAACTATCAACGTCACTTCCCTGATCAATATGTGCCTCGAGATTTTAAAGCATATTAAGGAAGGATGAGGTTTTCATAAATTTGCTCCCCCTCAATATGTGCCTCGAGATTTTAAAGAGTTTTGCACATATTAGAAGGAATCTGCACTTAGATACAAATTAATCACGTTTCAATTCTTTGTGGTTTAAAATAGATGCTCCCCCTCAACATGTGCATGGAAAATTTGAAATCGTTTGGCACATGTGGGGAGGAAAGCTTGCTTAAACACTTACGAAGCCATTTATCAAATTATCAGTTTAAATCCAATTTAAATGACAAATTCTCCCCCGATAACAATTTTCAAATCATTTGATATTTGTGATCTCTGTAGATTTAAATTGATTTTGAAAGCTTTTGAGGAGAAATGTGACTTGATTATGAAAACATTTTAACTGATAAGGCTCGGATTTTGAAACTTTACACTCCATTGATTAAACATGCATGATTATCTTTTTGAAAACAATTGTATGTCGAACAACCTTTTGATTTAATTGAAATCATTCTCCCCCTCAATCAATGACATAAGTTGTTGATTGAGAGATAGATATTTTGACAAACGTTAAGTCCAGATGATTTTCAAAAATAGAGTTTAAGTTATTTAACAAAGCAATTAGTTTTCATTACATGGTAAGTAATTGTTTTAAAGAATCAGAGCATGAGTTTTGAAAAGCAAGATAAAGCATGGCTCTGTTCTTTCTTTAAAAAACGGGTTACTGCCAATAATATTTTTTGATTTTTTTTTATTATTTTTTTTAAGAACATTCGAACAATATCTAAAGACCCGTGTCATTCTTTGAATGACAACACAAAGACCGTAGATATTTTTGAATTGAGAAAATCATGACAAAATGACAATATTTTTTGAAATTTTTCAAGATTTTTCAGATTTTTATGGATTTTTGAAGGTTTTATATTTTTATATTTGCTTTTTGAAGGTTTTGAAATTTTGTATTTTGCTTTTTGAATAAATATTTACAAGATATGGATGAAGAAAGACCTTTTACTCCTCTTCTTCCTCTTGAAGACGTTTAAGTGTTTCCGGTTGAAGACTCTTTAGACCAAGTCGTAGGAGGATAAACTCAAAACGTTCTCTAAGAAGAGCTTTGGTGAAGATGTCTGCTAACTGGTATTCAGTCCTCACAAAATAGAGTTCCACCACACCTTTTTCCACTTGTTCCCGAATGAAATGATGTCGAATGTCGATGTGCTTGGCTCTTGAATGTTGAACGTTGTTGCAAGAGAGAGTAATGGCACTTTTATTATCATAATACAGAGGGATTTTGTTGAATTCAAAGCCATAGTCAGATAATTGGGATCTCATCCATAGGATTTGAGCACAACAAGATGACATGGCTATGTATTCAGCCTCTGTAGAGTAAATAGAAGTACTCATTTATTTCTTTGAAGACCAGCTCACAAGCTTATCACCCAAAAACTGAGCACCTCCAGACGTACTTCGACGAGTATCTTGACATCCTACATGATCAGCATCTGCATAGGCTGTTAGTGACATACTGGTGTCCTTCGGGTACCAAAGACCCATATTGATGGTTCCTTGGAGATACCGAAAGACCCGTTTAACAGCTTCAAGGTGCTTTTTGGTAGGCTTAGCCTGATATCTAGCGTACATGCAAACAGTGAACAGAATGTGGTCTACTGGCCGTGAGGTACATCAGGGATCCAATCATACTACGATATTTCATTTGGTCTACCATGATCCCTGAGTGGTCCTCATCCAGTTTAGTACGCTCTATCATAGGAGTGTCAACAGGGTCACTAGAATCAAATCCAAATTTCTTTAAAATCTCATTTGCATATTTAGATTGATTTATAAAAATGCCTCCGGGACTTTGTGAAATTTGTAATCCCAAGAAAAATGACATTTGTCCCATCATTGAAATTTGAAATTTGGAACCCATTTCATTTGAAAAACGATCACATTCATTGGGGTCAGTCGAGGCAAAAATAATATCATCAACATATATTTGAACGTGAACTAAATGTTTGCCTGACTTTCTGGTGAACAATGTCGTATCAACTGCTCCTTTGTTGAATCCAGTAGATAGAAGAAACATAGATAGCGTATCATACCATGCCCTTGGAGCTTGTTTTAAACCATAAAGAGCCTTCTTCAAATGATAGACGTGAGTAGGATGTTCTAGATTCACAAAGCCTTCAGGTTGGATGACGTACACGACTTCTTTAAGATCTCCGTTAATAAACGCCGTCTTTACATCCATCTGATAAACCACCATGTTCTTACTTGCAGCATTAGCCAAGAAGATTCTGATTGCCTCAATACGAGCAACTGGAGCAAATGACTCTTCAAAGTCAATACCCTCCTCTTGACGGTATCCTTTTGCAACCAATCAAGCCTTGTTCTTTAAAACATATCCATGCTCATCAAGTTTCACTTTGAAGATGTACTTTAGAGCAATAATCATAGCACAATCTGGAGCAGGTACTAATTCCCGTACATCAAGTCGATCAAACTCTTGAATTTCTTCTTGCATGGCATTGAACCAGCTGTCTTCATTCATGGCAGTTTTAACATCTTTTGGTTCGACCTTAGAGAGTACGGAGTTGAAAAAGCACCATAAGGCATCGTTTGCAAGTTGTTTCTGTGTGGATACTTGACGAGAGGGGTTTCCAATGATGTTGTCCAATGGATGATCATGTGTCCATTTTCTAAGGTGTTCGTGTGGTTTTTGTTGAGGAACTGAAGTAGCAGAGTCGATGTCTCCTGATGAAGATGGTTCTAATGATGATTCAGGAGCAAATATGTTTTCAAATCGAGCATCTTCGGGAGTAGCAAAGGGATTAACTTCATCATGGGTGCCAGAAACAATTCCATGATGTACATTCGATGATTGATGATTTGTTGATGAGACAGAGTGATCAGTAGCAGGCGCTTCTTGGCTTAATGATATTGAAACAGAAGGGTTGACATCATTGACAGGGATAGGAGCAGCCTCTGATGATGGAATTGACATTTCATTAGCATTTGGCTCATAGTGTTCATGAAACATGGGATCAAACAATTTCTTTAAATCATCTTCTGACGGAGGTACATAAGGAGTTGCTGGTGAGGGATTTGAAATGAGAGTAGAACTGATAGGACTACTTGATGAAAGTTGAGATGCGGGTCAAGAACTGGTTTGTCCTGGAGCAATTTGACTGGAAAGCTCATCGAACGTAACGTGAATTGTTTCCATGATATTTTGGGTTCTCTTGTTGTAGATTCGGTAACCCTTCTTGTGTGCTACATAATCAACAAAAACTTCAATATCTGCCTTTACTCTTAATTTGCCTAATTCTTGACCGTCATTCGTTGGATAGCACAAAGCACCAAACACACGAAGGTAGGAGAGATCAGGTTTTCGTTTATGAACAAGTTCATATGGAGTTTTTCCATGAGAGGTATGAATAAGGGAACGATTTTGGGTGTAGCAAGCAGTGGCAATGGCTTCAGCCCATAGAAACATTGGAACCTTTGAATAAATTAGCATTGTTCTTGCGGCTTCCACAAGAGTTTGATTTCGTCTTTCAACTACACCGTTCTGTTGAGGAGTTCGTGGAACACTTCTTTGATGACTGATTCCAACACTTTCATAAAACTCAATTAAGTCTTTGTTAACAAACTCTGTGCTATTGTCTGTTCGAACAATTCTAACAGTATTGTTGAGTCGAACCTGAAACTGTTTGATAAGTTTGATGATGACATCTGGAGTTTCATCCTTTGTCCTCAAAAACTTTACCCAAGTAAATCGAGAGTAGTCATCAACAATGACTAAAATGTATTTCTTCCCAATTATCATTTGCACTCTCATTGGTCCGCATAAATCCATATGAAGGGTATGAAGAACTTCCATTACTGAGTTTGTGGGTTTTGGTTTATGGGCATATTTCGTGCTTTTTCCCAATTGGCAAGCTGAACAAAGATGATCTTTTTTATACTTTAATATGGGTAATCCTCTTACTAAGTCCTTTTTGGAAATATTGTTTATGGTACCAAAGTTCAAGTGATTGAGACGACGGTGCCATAGCCATGACTTAGTTTTGGAAGCCTTTGGCAGCAAGCAGATGGGTGAAGATTTCATCATATCTTCGGTAGAGATGGTGTATAGGTTTGAACCATGAGTTCCTCTGAGAAGTTCCACACCATCAAGTTCTCTAACAAAGCAAGTATGTTTTCCGAAGGCCACTTCTAAATCTGAGTCACAAAATTGTCCGACAGAAAATAGATTATATCCAAGACCTTCAACATAATATACCCTGGAAATCACACTATTTCCAACCACGTAATCTCCATAACCCATAATAGCACCAAAATGATCATTTCCGAATCTCACAATTCCGATGAATTTACTCACGAAGTTCATGAGCCACGACCGGTCTCCAGTCATATGCTTGGAACAGCCTGAGTCTAAGTACCACAGAACGATTTGAACGATCTGCAGTTGAACACAGACAAGAATGGATAACTGGATAATTGGGATCCCCATGCAAGAATGGGTTCCGTTTGGTTAGTAACAGTGATTGGAACACCCACATCAGAGGTAGAAACAATGGACTCATTAGAAATAGATGCAGTGCTAGTGTCCGTATTTGACCTATTCAAAGTATGTTCGCTTCTTAAGGGAATAGTTCTACCAGTAGGCATCCATTTTCTAGTGGGCATTGACTTAGCAAATTTTGGGCAAGACATATTAATCTTACGGCCAGTAGGTATCCATTGATACCCTATATTACAAAATTTCCTTCCTGTGGGTTTTCACTGTTTTCTAACTTTCTTTCACCTTTGCCTTTTAGCCTTCTTAGCTTGAATTTTAACATTAACCGTTTTATCTGGGCATTTAACAACATTAGACAAATCATTCACACCACATTTAAGATTAGTAACAGAAACCACGTAATCATCATTACATGTTTTGCCAAAAGTAGCAGAATTCGCATTAATTACAGTACGCTTAGAGCTAATACTAGAATCAACACGATTCGTTTTATTCAACACAAACTTAATATTTCTAGGGTGATCTTCTACTTTCTTCCAATGTACATTCTTAGCTTGCGAGGTCCTATCTTGCTTGGTATTGCCTGGAGGCTTTGACCCGCTTGCTTTTATGTCACTGATTACTCCTGTAGAGGGAATTATGGGAACATTAGTTGGTTGATCTACTTTTTGCATTCTTGAACTAGACGTGCAGGGATCTGAACTACTTGAAGGCACATTAGTGTTCACTTTCTTAAAACTGGGCATAGAATGGTTTGTATGCTTGGCACTAGGCATAGAACAAGGCATCACATCTTTACCTTTCGCACCTAAGGATTTAGGACATGTTGCAATTAAACATTCTAGCAGCTCCTGAGATCGTTTGGCCTGAGTGCAAGCAAACCTAATTTCTCTATCAAGAGGTTTATTAATGAAATCCTCTTCCACAATCTCACGGAGACATTCTAGACTATCCTTAAGGTGAGCACAATAGTTATGAAACACGGGTTCATTATTCCTAAGATGAGGAGGAATGTATTTAACAGTCACAGTATATTTGCAGTCTAAAGATGACTTTGATGCAACATTCTCATTAAAAACAAGTGGCAGTTTCCCTTTTCCCGACTCCTCAGATTCTCAATTTCCTTTTGTAAAGACGTTATTTTTCGTTGTTTTTGTCACGAGTGACTTTCATTGAATCATATAAATCTTTAAAGTGTCGTTTAACTTTTTCATTTTCTTCTAGAAAACTCTCAGTTTCCTTTTGTAAAGCATTAACCAAGTTTTGAAGATGAAAAGTTTGAGAATACTGAGAATCTAAAGAAGGAGGCATTTGGGAGCCAGTCACATTGTTCTTTTCACCCTTTAATTGAGAAATTTGGGCTTTCAACTTTCTCATCGTGTTACAATGAGCTTGAATCGTTCACACGTTTGTTTATCCAAAACGCATCGAACTCGAACATCCGAGGATGTCTTGATATTTGAGGTTTTGACATTTTCTTTAAGATGTTGATATTTTAGTTGTAAATCAAAATGTTCAACTTCTAGTTTAGAAAGATGTTTTACCAAATTATTGTGATCATCCCGATTAATTTTCTCATTTAGTTATGAGTTTTTGTTTTCAAGCTCAATGACACGATCATGGGAAACTTTCAATGCAATAGATAGATCATGAAATCGAGAAGGCAATAGAGTGCTTAGTAACAAGATAAAACACATCTTGAGCAACACAACTCGAAATCAAATTCTCATTTAAGATGTGCAAGTTCTTCCTTTCAAATTCATTATATTTGAGTTCTCGCTCATAATCATTGAACTCAACTATCATTGCATCAAATTCCTTTTCCATTTCTTTAATATCTGAATTTATCCCTTTTGAAGACTCTCAAATTGACCTTTTAATTGTTTAAAGAAAGGCATGACCTCAGTTAAATAGCATTCTTTAGTTTGCTCAAAACCCTTTCCCCTCAGTTATCCCAGAGGTGTGATCTCTTCTTGCACGTTTCTCAAAATCAACAAACAATTGATAAACAACATATAGGCTGATTAAGGTCTTGCTATTAGTGGCAATAGATATAGGAACTAAATGCATTGGTGAATTAGGAGGATACACAGTTGCTTTAGGGAATTTCCTACAAGGGGGATTCTTTTCAACAAGATTTTCAGCTTTTTGCATGTCCATATCCTTTTTCCAGAACACTTGTTCGGGTGTTAACAACGTTTGAGGCTTAAACTTGTTCAAGGAGACCCAATTTTACTTTTTGTAATCATTGGGTTTGATCGTTATGTTATTCTCTTTACATTCACGAATCTTCTAGCTTCTTATTCATTTTCTCCCTAGATGCATCATCTAGTTTTCTATCTTCCTCAGCGCACTCAATGCAACTAGGTTTCTGTCTAGGTTTAAGAATCTCATTTCCATCATAGATTACATTATTAGCATCTCTAGCCTTTTTAATGACCTCTGGATTTGGTTCCTCAACAAGGGGAATACTGTGCTTATCGCTTAAAACCCTATGCTTAGTGATCAAGTGAGCAGTCTGAATGGTATTCCCTTGTACATACAACTTATTTTCCAGCTTGTTTTTCAAAGTATTTAGATTGGAAAAATCATTCAAAAGTTTTGATTCCTTAGCATTGAATTCTTGCTTAAGCATTTTAACATTTTCTTGAAGTTCTTGTTTTTGCTTAGCAGTTTTAGAAAGATTTTCTTGTAAGGAGTTTAACTCTTGTTTTAATACTTCTTCTCTAAAGTTACTATTTCTAATAATTGTACGCATTTGGTCATCCATTTCCTGCCACGGGTGGTTAACTCAAACTTAGCACGTTGTTCATAAATAGCAACTTGTTCTTTATAGGCATTCAGTTCAGAAATAATAGAATCATCAGGCACATGCAAGGTATTCATCAAAAACATAATCATCATTGATCGCTAAGATGCATTACTTGGTACAATCTCACTTTCACTTTGCTTCACATATTGATCATATGGGACAATATTACTATTACCCACATCTTCAATATCCGATTCATAAGTATCAAGAGACTGTACTTTATTATGCATCTTTTGCTCATCAACATCATCATATAGTTTTAATACCTCTGAAATGATTTTGTCTTTGGATGGAACATCTTGTTGTGGTGGAGAGACCTTTGGAGAGACCATAGGTGAGATGTTAGCCATGAAGATTGTTTGGGCAGTAGGTTCATCATCGACATCAGAGTCAAATGCATCACGCCTACTTGAAATGCATTTTGATGATTATGACCTATCTCCTGAATTGGTTGTTCATCAACATCAGCATCATAGATTCGGGCATTTCCTCAAAGAAGGAACAACAATTCCTCTTCATCCAAAGTTGCTCCATTATCCCGAGCTTGAACAAGCAAGCATCTTGTCTCTCAAGTATTCTCGTGATTCTGCTGGACGCTTTGGAGATGTGCAGTTTCTAGCAATATGTCCCTCACCACCACAGTTGTAGCACTTAATTGGCTTTGCTTGACCATGATTCCCATTCCTTTCCCCTATTCGATTTACCACATATCCTCTACCAACTCCTCCTCTTCCCTGTTCATACTGGCTTTCTTGAACTGGTTGCACCATAACCTTCCCATCTCTGACAGTTGCTTGATTGTGTGGTTTGGATGCTGTTCTGCCTATAAGGTTATTGTTGGTGCGTGGAAGAGAGTTCATGTTTTGACTAACCATAAGAGACAGTTGATTGATGAAGTTTTCCATGAATGTGTTTAGGTCCGAGGCTTATATGTTGGATCAGGGATGAGTTTGTAATTACCATCACCCATGGGAATGACTTGAGAAGCTTTGGTAGTAATACCAACATTTGTGTAAAAGGTTTTTGAGTCATTTGAGGAACTTGTTTCTCCCCGGTTGGTTTTGAACTGTTCTAGAATCCTTTTCTCAAACATAGCATGTCTCTCATTACGGAGAAGGAAGGCATACAGTTGCTCATAGTTGGTGTTCTTCAATCCTTTGGTTAGCTTCACCGAGGTGACAAACTTGTGCCATTCGGGATTCATGTTGTTCACAAACTTTGAGTTCAATTGAATGTTTGGCATGGTCATTTTGATGTTCCTCATGTCATTCACAAGCTTGTGGAATCTCACGTAGTATTCATAGATGCTCTCATCTGGTTTCATCTTGAAGTGCTCAAACTCATCATACACTTGTGATTCTCTGTCTTCCTTGGTTAATTCAGAACCCGAGAGAAGCATCTTGACATTATCCCAAACTGCCTTGGCATCAGTGTTGTGATTGATCAGCTTGTAGATGTCTTTTGGAATACCCTGTAGTATGATGTTTGAGGCCCTCGATACGCATCGAATCTCGTTTTCTCCTTATCAAGCTCATCATATGCGTCTTTGGTCCGCCCGTCCAAAGATCATGGTTCCATCTGCAGCAGTATCAATTATGTCTCTTGTCGTCTCAACTCGATATGGTCCTTCATCAATGGATTTGAGAATGTTGACCCCATTTTCCTTTCCAAGACAATACAATCTGATACGTTGAGCCCAAGAGTCGAGTCGGCCTGTCCAAGCATGGGTGGACGAGTATCGAACCACTGCTTGAACATCCTCGGCAACAGTGGAGATGATTGTAGGTACGTTGGTAGACATGTTAACAGATTACACGGATTTTATAACTCTATGATTAAACCGCGAAATAGATTCTTTCACGGGATTTTACTAAATCAAGAGAAAACCGTATTACAAACAGAAGTCAACCAAGTCGCTAAGAGTTATTGAACCAAGTCGCTAAGACCAAGTCGCTAGATACAAGTCGCTAAAGCACCAAGTCGCTACACAATCAAGTCGCTAAAGAGCAACTCGCTAAGGTCCAAGTCGCTAACACCAGGTCGCTAAGAATTATGACAACAAGTCTCTAAGCACCAAGTCGCTAGACACAGTTAAGTTGCTAAAGAACAACTCGCTAAGATCCAAGTCGCTAGTATCAAGTCGCTAACAATTTGCACAACAACTCGCTAACAATTCCTGAAGCAAGTCGCTAACCTCACCAAGTCGCTAGCCGTAGTGGAGAATCCACTAACTTGTACTATTTGTCGGCTTGTCTCAATAGACAAGTCGCTAGGCTCAAGTCGCTAACAACTAACACTGTAACTCGCTAACTTTTAATGAAGCAAGTCGCTACGATGAAAATCACAACGAGAACCAAGTGGCTAGCAAGAAAAACTTCAAAAACACACTTTTCAATCCAAAACAAGCTCAACCACAGTGATTCAAGCTTACCAAATCAAAACCCAAGCACTTACAATGATTCTAAACACAAAAGTACACCCAAAATTCAAACTTTAACACTAGAAATGATCCAAATGATGCAAAAACCACTAAACTTTTTCAAACTCAAAAACCACCTAAAACCACTAGAAATCCAAGGATACGTAAGAGAGATGATCAAACCATGGCTCTTGATACCAATTGTTAGATATTGGATTTCACAAACACACTAAACCAATGATCAAAGAGGCGTATACAAGAGGTTTTAGAGAGAGAAAGAGTTAGAGGTTTGAGAACTTAGTGAGAGAAAATGAAAGTATTATTATGAGCTCGAACTCTCTACCTTGGGAGGTAGAGAGTATTTATAGTTCTTACATAAATCGCCACCTACGGGGTGTGGATCAGGCATACAGTGGGTAAAGACCCGTCCGTCCTCCACGGTGTTACTAAACTAAATACTACTTAACATTAAATAATCTACTACTACGAGCTTTCTAACGATTACATATACTTGAAGTGACCGACTCTTTAATGACTGGATTTTCTAAATCCTAACAAGGTATCCGTCAATCCATAACCTGAACCAGGATTGAATCATAATTATGACTCGCCCCATTGTTTCTGTTTAGTTATCACATGGTTGATCTATTGGATAGATCTCACATGCCACCCACCAGGAGCTTGTTTGATGTTGGCTCCAGAAGGCTTTACATCTTCATTGTGAATATGTTTGCATATCACTCAGATGTTCTGGCTACACCACAAGGATAATTCGTAGGACTCATAAGATATAATCTATCTTTCCACATTGTGTGAAATAGAGAGTCTTCATAGACAGTGTCCTAATGATATTTATTTGATGATCTCGTGTCTCTAGACTCAATAGTGCACATTTGGTTCATATGCCGGAGACTAGGGAGAGGGTCTCCTTCTTCAATATCAACAATCTCTAGGAGACAGTTGATAGATAATGGCAGTTCCCCGTGAGAATGAAACAAGTCCTTTTAAGAGGAACTTGAGTAGCTTAGGAAGTTGTAGTGCAAGGCCACTGGGTCCATGACGTCTTGTCTTCAATACCGGCGTTACCTTGGTAACCACTAGTAACATATGTATTGAACCCGGCTATTTCTAAGGTTGAATAAATGGAGGGCTATTTCTTTTCACCCTTATCTCATTTCATTTCTTTTTCATTCTTTAACCCTTCGCAAGGCTTACCGAGACTTCATAACTAGAACCTTGTTGGGTTTATTCCAGTATTCTAGCTCGCTCTCATCTGCACTCTTCCCTTATTCTCATTTTTCTCCTTTTTTCATCATACCTAATGACTTCTACACTATCTAGTGGATTGTCCCTTGGTAGATCCCTCCGGTTCTGGCGGATCATGGGAACAAATACCTAACCTTATCATCCTTATTTCACCATTCATGAAGTAAATTTGGTCGGTCTATTTGGTATTGTTCATCTGCCATTGGAACCAATTGAAAACCGTTTGAAAATCAATTCAGATACTTGTGATATGTTATCAAAGCATTTTGTACCTGAATTGTTTTTTGATAATTTTAGAAACAAAGCTCCTCCTCAACATGTGCTTCATGTCTTTGAAATCGTTTTGGCACACGGAGGCAAGAGGAAGAATTACCATTTTCTAAAAGATATTAACATCACTTCCCTGATCAAATCAAGTAGGTAAAGCATATTGGGGAAGGATGAGGTTTTCATAAATTTGCTCCCTCAATATGCCGAGGTTTGAAAGAGTTTTGCACATATTAGAAGGAACCTGCACTTAGATACAAATCAATCACGTTTCAATTCTTTGTGGTTTAAAAAGATGCTCCCCCTCAACATGTGCATGGAAAATTTGAAATAGTTTGGCACATGTGGGGAGGAAAGCTTGCTAAACACTTATGAAACCATTTATCAAATCATCAGTTTAAATCCAATTTAAATCACAAATTCTCCCCGATCACAATTTTCAAATCATTTGAGATTTGTGATCTATGTAGATTTAAGTTGATTTTGAAGGCTTTTGAGGAGAATTATGACTTGCTTATGAAACATTTAACCGATAAGGATCACTTATGAGACTTTAAACTCCAATAACATGTATGAATATCTTTTGAAAATATGACAATAACAAAGGTCTTGTACCAATTGTATACAATATTGTAAAACATTGTTCTTTTGATTATTCAAGAATAGACCTTTCTCGATTACGTGTCAATTGTTTGAAAAATACACTTTTTGATTGAAATCATTCTCCAACTCAATCAATGAAAAGCCTCGGATGATTTTCAAAAGTAGAGTCCGAAGTATTGTCAAAGCAATTTTGTTTTCATTAGATGACAAATATTTTTTAGAAGAATCATTTGAAGGAAAAATATTTGAAAGGAAACATTTGTCTTTTTGACGACAAACATTTGTTTTAGAATCGAGCATGAGGTTTGAAGATTTAAGATAAAGCATGGCTTTTCGTTTTTTTGAAAAGCGGGTTAATACCTGAAATGACAATAAACCATTATCTCACTTTTCTCCCAAAATAATTTTTGATATATATATATATATATATATATATATATATATATATATATATATATATATATATATATATTTTAAACATTCGAACAACATCTAAAGACCCGTGTCATTCTTTGAATGACAAAACAAAGACCGTAGATATTATCGAATCGAGAAAAATATGACAGAAATACAATATATATATATATATATATATATATATAAATATATATATATTTTCAAGATTTTCAAGTTTTTATGGATTTTTGAAAGTTTTAAAATTTTCTATTTTCTTTTTGTAGGTTTTGTAATTTTGTATTTTGCTTTTCGAAAAAATATTTACAAGAGATGGATGAAGAAAGACCTTTACTCCTCGTCTTCCTCTTGAAGACATATAAGTGTTTCCGGTTGAAGACTCTTTAGACCAAGTCGTGGAAGGATAAACTCAAAACGATCTCTAGGAAGAGCTTTGGTGAAGATATCTGCTAATTGATATTCTGTCCTCACAAAATAGAGTTCCACCACACCGTTCTCTACTTGCTCCCTGATGAAATGATGTCGAATATCAATGTACTTTGCTCTTGAGTGTTGTACGTTGTTGCATGAGAGAGCAATGGCACTTTTATTATCACAGTACATAGGGATTTTGTTGAATACAAAGCCATAGTCGATAATTGGGATCTCATCCATAGGATTTGAGCACAACAAGATGACATGGCTATGTATTCATCTTCAGAGGAAATAGAAGTACTCATTTGTTTCTTTGAAGACCAGCTCACAAGCTTATCACCCAGAAACTAAGCACCTCCGTGACGTATTTCGACGGTATCTTGACATCCTGCATGAGCAAAGATCTGCATAGGTCGTTAGTGACATACCGGTGTCCTTCGGGTACCAAAGTCCCATATTGATGGTTCCTTGAAGATACCGAAATACCCGTTTAACCGCTTCAAGGTGCTTTTTGGTAGGCTTAGCCTGGTATCTAGCACACATGCAACAAATGTAATAGAATGTCTGGCTCCACGGCGTGAGGTACATCGTGATCCAATCATACTACGATATTTCGCTTTGGTCTACCATGATGCCTCGAGTGGTCCTCATCCAGTTTGGTACGCCTATCATGGGAGTGTCAACAGGTCACAAGAATCAAATCCAAATTTCTTTAAAATCTCATTTGCATATTTAGATTGATTTATAAAAATGCCTCCGGACTTTGTGAAATTTGTAATCCCAAGAAAATGACATTTGTCCCATCATTGACATTTGAAATTTGGAACCCATTTCATTTGAAAACGGTCACATTCATTGGGGTCAGTCGAGGCAAAGATAATAGCATCAACATAGATTTGAACGTGAATTAAATGTTTGCCGACTTTCTCGGGTGAATCCAAGAGATAGAAGAAACTTTGATATCGTATCATACCATGCCCTTGGAGCTTGCTTCAAACCGTAAAGAGCCTTCTTCAAATGATAGAAGTGAGTAGGATGCTCTGGATTCACAAATCCTTCAGTTGGTCACCGACGATACGACTTCTTTAAGGTCACCGTTAAAAAAAGCCGCTTTACATCCATCCGATAGACTACCATGTTCATACTTGCAAAGATTAGCCAAGAAGATTCTGATTCTCGACACGAAAGCAACCGAGCAAACGATTCTTCAAAGTCAATACCCTCCTCTTGACGGTATCTTTTTGCAACCAATCGAGCCTTGTTCTTTAAAACATCACCATGCTCATCAAGTTTTACTTTGAAGATCCACTTTAGTGCAATGATCATAGCACGCCGGAGCAGGTACTAGTTCATACATCTAGTCGATCAAACTCATGAATTTCTTCTTGCATGGCATTGAACCAACTGTCTTCATTCATAGCAGTTTAACGTCTTTTGGTTCGATCTTAGAGAGTACAGAGTTGAAGAAGCACCATAAGGCATCGTTGCAAGTTGTCCGACGCAGTGGATACTGACGAGAAGGGTTTCCAAATGATGTTGTCCAATGGGTGATCATGTGTCCATTTTCTAAGGTGTTCATGTGGTTGTTGTTGAGGAACATAAGTAGCAGAGTCGATATCTCCCCGATGAAGATGGTTTCGGATGATGATTCGGAGCAAATATGTTTTCAAATGGGTCATCTTCAGGAGTAGCAAAGGGATTATCTCCATCATTGGTACCGGAAACAATTCCATGATGTACATTCGATGATTGATGATTTGTTGATGAGACAGAGTGATCAAAGCAGCGCCTTGACTTAATGACATTGAAACTGAAGGGTTAACTTCATTGACAGAGATAGGAGCAGCCTCTGTTGATGGAATTGACAGATCATTAGCACTTGACTTATAGTGTTCATCAAACATTGGATCAAATAATTTCTTCAAATCATCTTCTGAAGGAGGTACATAAGGATTTTTGGGGTGCCAAAGGGATTAGAAACTAGAGTAGTAAACCGAAAGAGCTACATGATGAAGGTTGAAATGCTGGTCCGTGAACTGGATTGCCCCGGAGCCATTTGACGGACAGCTCATCAACGTGACGTGAATATATTCCATGATATCTTGAGTTCTTTTGTTGTAGATTCGCTAACCCTTCTTTTTTGGTGCATAACCAACAAAAACTTCAATATCTGCCTTTGCTCTTAATTTGCCTAAATCTTGACCGTCATTCGTTGGATAACACAAAGCACCAAACACACCTAAGGTAGGAGAGATCAGTTTTCGTTTATGAACAAGTTCATATGGAGTTTTTCCATGAGAGGTATGAATAGGGTAACGATTTTGGGTGTAGCAAGGCAAGGCAATGGTTTCTCATAGAAACATTGGAACCTTCGAATAAATTAGCATTGTTTTTGCGGCTTCCACAAGAGTTCGATTTGCCTTTCAACTACACCGCTCACAGTTGAGGAGTTCGTGGAACACTTCTTTGATGACTGATTCCAACACTTTCATAAAACTGAATTAAGTCTTTGTTAACGATCTCTGTGCCATTGTCCGTTCAAAAAATTCTAACAGATTGTTGAGTCGAACTTGAAGTCGTGTTTGATAAGTTTGATGATGGCATCTGGATTCCCATCCTTTGTCCTCAAAAACTTTACCCAAGTAAATCGAGAGTAGTCATCAACAACTACTAGAATGTATATCTTCCCATTTATCGTTTGCACTCTCATTGGTCCAAGACAAATCCATATGAAGGGTATGAAGAACTTCCATTACCGGAAGTTTGTGGGCATATTTCGCGGCTTTTTCCCAATTGGCAAGCTGAACAAAGATGATATTTTTCATACTTTAATCTGGGTAACCCTCTTACTAAGTCCTTCTCGAAAGATTATTTATGGTACCAAAGTTCAAGTGATTGAGACGATAGTGCCATAGCCATGACTTAGTTTTGGAAGCCTTACGCGATGGGTGAAGATTTCATCATATCTTAGATAGAGATGGTGTATAGGTTTGAACCACGAGTTCCTCTAAGAAGTTCCACATCCTCAAGTTCTCTAACAAAGCAAGTATGTTTTCTGAAGGCCACTTCTTAATCTGAGTCACAAAATTGTCCGACAGAAAATAGATTATGTCCAAGACCTTCAACATAATATACCCTAGAAATCAAACTATCTCCAACCACGTAATCTCCATAACCTATAATAGCACCAAAATGACAGTTTCCGAATCTCACAGTTCCGATGTATTTACTCATGAAGTTCATGAACCGCTACCGGTCTCCAGTCATATGCTTGGAACAGCCTGAGTCCAGGTACCACAGAACGATTTGAACGATCTGCATTTTAACACAGACAAGAATAACGGATAATGGGATCCCATGCAAGAATGGGTTCCACTTGGTTAGTAACAGTGATTGGGACACCCACATCAAGAGTAGAAACAATGGAATCATCTGAAATAGACACAATGCTAGAGTCCGTATTTGACCTATTCAAAGTATGTTCACTTCTTAAGAGAATAGTCTACCAGTAGGCATATATTTTTTAGAGGGCATTGTCTTAGCAAATTAGGGCAAAACTCATTAACTTACGGTCAGTAGGTATCCATGATAACCTATATACTAAATTTTCTTCCTGTGGGTTTCCACTGTTTTCTAACTTTCTTTCGCCTTTGCCTTTTAGCCTTCTTAGCTTGATTTTTAACATTAACAATTTTAACTGGGCATTTAACAACATTAGACACATCATTCACACCACATTGAAGATTAGTAATAGAAACCACGCAATCATCATTACATGTTTTGCAAAAAGTAGCAGAATTCGCATTAATTACAGTACACTTAGAGCTAACACTAGAATCAACACGATTCGTTTTATTCAAATTCTCCCTAAGGTGATCTTCTACTCTCTTCCATTGAACATTCCTAGCACGCAAGGTCCTATCATTCTTTGTGTTGCCTTGAGGCTTTAACCCGCTTGCTTTGGTGTCACTTCTTACTCTTGTAGAGGGAATTGGAACATTAGTTGGTTTTGCTACTTTTTGCATTCCTGAACTAGAAGTGCAGGGATCGAACTACTTGAAGCACATTGAAATTCACTTTCTTAATGCTGGGCATCGAATGGTTTGTATACTTATCACTAGGCATGGAACAAGGCATCACAGCTTTATCATCGCACCTAAGGATTTAGGACATGTTGCTATTAAACATTCTAGCAGTTCTCTGAGATCGTTTGCCTGAATGCAAGCAAACCTAATTTCTCTATCAAGCGGCTTTTATGAAATCCTCTTCCACAATCTCACGGAGACATTCTAGACTATCCTTAAGGTGAGCACAATAGTTATGAAACACAAGTTCATTATTCATAAGATGAGGAGGGATGTATTTAACAGTCACATATTTGCAATTGAGGATGATTTTGATGCAACATTCTATTAGAGACAAGTGGCAGTTTCCCTTTTTCCTGACTCCTCAGATTCTCAATTTCTTTTGTAAAGACGTTATTTTTTCGTTGTTCTTGTCACGAGTGACTTTCATTGAATCATATAACTCTTTAAAGTGTAGTTTAACTTTTTCATTTTTTTCTAGAAAACTCTCTTTTCTTTTGTAAAACATTAACAAGTAAGTTTTGAAGATGAAAAGTTTGAGAACTCTGAGAATCTAAAGGGGGAGGCATTTGGGAGCCTGTCACATTGTTCTTTTAACCCTTTAATTGTGAAATTTGGGTTCTCAAATTTCTGATCGTGTTACAATGAGCTCGAATCTGTTCATCACGTTTGCTAATTCAAAAACTGCATCAAATTCAGGAGCATCCAAGGATGTCTTGATATTTGAGGTTTTATCATTTTCTTTTAGATGTTGATATTTTAATTGCAAAGCAAGATGCTCAACTTCCAATTTAGAAAACTTTCACCAGGATCATGACCATCCTGTTCAATTTTCTCATGCAATTTAGAATTAGTTTTTTCAAGCTCAATGACACAATCATGGGAGACTTTCAGAGCAACAGATAATTCATGAAATTGAGAAGCATTAATGGAACAGTTTGTAGCAGTGAAAAACACATCTTGAGTAATACATTCAGAAATAAGAGTCTCATTCAATGTATGCAAGTTCTTCCTCTCAATCTCATTATATTTTAATTCTCGCTCATAGTCACAACCTCAACTATACTATTGCATCAAATTCCTTTTCCATTTCTTTAATATCGGAATCCATCCCCTTTTTAAGACTCTCAAATTGACCTTTTAATTGTTTAAAGAAAGGCATGACCTTAGTTAAATAGCATTCTTCAGTTTGCTCAAAACCCCTTTCCCCTTCAGTTATCCCAGTGGGTGTGATCTTTTTCTTACAAGTTTTCTCAAAATCAACAAATAATTGAAAATTTACATATTGACTGATTAAGGTCTTGCTTTTAGTGGGAATAGATCTAGGAACTAAATGCATTGGGGTATTGGGGGGATAAACAGTGGCAGGAAGCATTCTCCTACATGGGGGATTTTTTCAACAAACTCATCAGCTTTTTTCATGTCCATATCCTTTTTCCAAAATGCTTGTTCAGGGGTCACTGTGTTCGGCTAAACTTGTTAAAGGCAATCCAGTTATCCTTAGCATAGTTGGGTGTTTTATAGCTGATTTTCTTTTCTATGGATAAAGGGCTCTTAAGCTTTTCATCAATTTCTTTCTAGTTACTTCTTCTAACTGTTTATCTTCCTCAGTATTCTCAGCGCAACTAGGTTTCTGTCTAGGCTTAAGGATTTCATAGTCATCATAGATTACCTCTGGCTTCTCTAGCTTTCAGACAGCCTTAGGGTTTGTTCATCAACTAACGCAACACTATGTTTGTCACTTAGAACTCTATGCTTAGTGATCATGTGAGCAGTCTGAATGGTGTTTCCTTGTACGTACAATTTTTTTCAAGTTTGTTTTTCAAAGTTTTTAGGTTGGAAAATTCATTTAAGAGTTTTGATTCCTTGGCATTAAATTCATGTTTAAGCACTTTCACATTTTCCTGAAGTTCTTGTTTCTGCTTAGCCGTTTTGTTAAGCTTTTCTTTTAAGGAATCTAACTCTTGTTTAAGTATTTCTTCCCTAAAATTACTTATTTGGTCATCCATCTCCTGCTCACGGGTAGTTAGCTCAAACTTAGCACGTTATTCATAGATGGCAACTTGTTCTTTATAGGCATTAAGTTCAGAGATGGCAGAATCATTAGGAACACTAGCAGTGTATTCATCAAAGATATAGTCGTCATTGACTGCATTAGAGATATATCACTTGGTTAATCGCTTCTCACATTAGGTCACATATTGATCATATGGGACAATATTATCATTGCCCATATTAGCAATATCTGAGTCACTAGTTTCCTGCAATTGAACTTTATCATGTATCTTTTGATGATCAACATTATCATATAGTTTTAATACCTCTGAGATGATAGTTTCTTTGGATGGACCAGCTTGCTTTGGTGAGGGGACCTTTGGAGAGACCATTGGAGAATGCTAGCCATGAAAATTGTCTGTGCAGTAGGTTCATCATCGACGTCAGAGTCGTATGCATCACAGTCGGCGACTTGAAAGGCATTCTGATGATTATGACCTATCTCATGAATTGGCTGCTCATCCACATCTACATCATATGTCTTGGCATTGCCGTCAGTAAGAAACAAAAACTCCTCTTTGTCCAACACAACTCCATTATCCTGAGCTTGCACAAGTAGCATCTTGTCTCTGAAGTACTCTGCATTTTGGGGCGTTTTGGAGATGTGCAGTTTCTAGCTATATGTAATCACCACCACAGTTGTAACACTTGATCGACTTTGCTTGTCCTTGATTTCCGTTCCTTCCCCTATTCTGATTTACCACATATCCTCTACCAACACCTCCTCCCCTATCATACTGCTTTTCTTGAAATGGTTGCACCATAACCTTCCCATCTCTGACAGTTGCTTGATTGTGTGGATTGGATGCTGTTCTGAGGTTATTGTTGGTGTGGGGAAGAGAGTTCATGTTTTGACTGACCATGAGAGACAGTTGATTGATGAAATTTTCCATGAATGTGTTTGGGTCTGGAGGCTTATATGCTGGATCAGGGATGAGTTTGTAATTACCATTACCCACGGGTATGAGTTGAGAAGCTTTGGTGGTAATTCCAACGTTTGTGTAAAGGTGTTGAGTCATTTGAGGACTTGTTTCTCCCTGGTTGGTTTTGAACTGTTAGAATCCTTTCTCAAACATAGCATGTCTCTCATTCTGAAGAAGGAAGGCATATAGTTCCTTATAGTTTGTGTTCTTCAATCCTTTGGTTAGCTTCACAGAGGTGACAAACTTGTGCCATTCGGGATTCATGTTGTTTACAAACTTTGAGTTCAGCTGAATATCTGGCATGGTCATTTTGATATTCCTCATATCATTCACAAGCTTGTTGAATCTCACATAATATTCATAGATACTCTCTTCTGGTTTCATCTTGAAGTGCTCAAATTCATCATACAGCTGTGATTCCTTGTCTTCCTTAGTTAATTCAGAACCTTGGCTTCAGTTTTGTGATTGATAAGCTTGTAGATATCTTTTGGAAGACCCTGAAGTATAATGTTTGAAGCCCTGATATCAGCATCGAATCTCTTTTTCTCCTTATCACTGAGCTCATCATACATCTTTGGTCTGTCCATTCCAAGGATCATTGTTCCATCTGTTGCAGTATCAATTATGTCTCTTGTAGTCTCAATCTGATACGGTCCTTCATCAATGGATTTGAGAAGTTGACCCCATTTTCCTTTCCAAGACAGTACAATCTGATTCGTTGAGCCCAAGAGTCGTAGTCAGTTCTGTCAAGCATGGGTTGATGAGTATCTGAACCAGCTGCTTGAACGTCCTCAGCAACAGTGGAGATGATTGTAGATACATTGGTAGACACGTTTACAGATTTCACGGGATTTTATAACTCTATGATTAAACCGGGAAATAGATTCTATCACGGGATTTTACTAAATCAAGAGAAAACCGTATTAGAAAAAAAAGTTCAACCAAGTCGCTAAGAATCCTTGAACCAAGTCGCTAAGCACCAAGGCGTTAAGTAGCAACTCGCTAAACCTCAAGTCGCTGTGAATCAAGTCGCTAAGCACAAGTCGCTAAGACCTAAGTCGCTGAACACAAGTCGCTAAAGCACCAAATGGCTAAGCAGACAAGTCGCTAAAGAGCAACTCGCTAAGTATCCAAGTTGCTAATGTCAAGTCGCTGAGAACAATAAGTACAAGTCGCTAACCCCACCAAGTCGCTAGCTGTAGTGGAGAATCCACTAACTTGTACTGTTTGTCGGCTTGTCTCAATAGAAAAGTCGCTAGCTCAAGTCGCTACGACTAACACTACAACTCGCTAGAAATTACTGAAACAAGTCGCTACGAAGAAATTCACAACGAGACTCAAGTCGCTACCTTGAAAAACTTCAAAAACACACTTTTCAATCAAAAACAAGCCCAACCATGTGATTCAAGCTTCCAAATCAAACCCAAGCACTTACAATGATTCTAAACACTAAAGTACACTCAAAATTCAAACTTTAACACAAGAAATGATCCAAATGATGCAAAAACCACCAAACTACTTCAAACTCAAAAACCATCTAAAACCACTAGAAATCCAGGATTGTAAAGAGAGATGATCAAACCATGGCTCTTGATACCATTTGTAGGATATTGGATTTCACAAACACATCAAACCAAGATCACAAGAGGCGTACACAATGATGTTTTAGAGAGAGAAATAGTTAGAGGTGTGGGAACTTAGTGAGAGAAAGTGAAAATCTTATTATGAGCTCCAACTCTCTACCTTGGGAGGTAGAGAGTATTTATAGTATTACACAAATCGCCACCTACGGGCTGTGGATCAGGCATACAGTGGGTAAGACCCGTCCGTCCTCCACGGTGTTACTTAACAAAACTAACTACTTAACAGTAAATAACTACGACTACGAGCTTTCTAACGAATATACATACTTGAGGTGACCGACACTTTAACAACTGGATTTACTAAATCCTAACAATACGGATCTGGAAATCGTCGTACAAAGGTAATATGGAGACTATTCTGCTAATTTTGATGAGCTCACATAAAATGGCTTCTAAGCACAAACAACTTTAGAACCCAGACATACTGTCTTAATTCCCTCACTTATCAGCTGACCAAACCTTTCAACTCACAGCGTCGATGGAAACGTTGTTTGCTCCTCTGTTCAATGAAGATTTTGATCAACGTGCTCCAGATGTATCAACTGTTTCCGCTGCTCATGTTAGGATTTAGTAAATCCAGTTATTAAAGTTTCGGTCACCTCAAGTATATGTAATTGTTAGAAAGCTCGTAGTCGTAGTTATTTAATGTTAAGTAGTATTTAGGTTAGTAACATTGTGGAGGACGGACGGGTCTTTACCCAATGTTCCATCCCATAGCCCGTTGGTGGCGTTTTTTATGGAAGACTATAAATACCCTCTACCTCCCAAGGTAGAGGGTTGGAGCTCATAATAATAATTTCATTTTCTCTTACTAAGTTCCCAAACCTTACCTATTTCTCTCTCTAAAACCTTAGTGTATACGCCCATTTGATCATGATTAGATGTGGTTTGAAATCCAATATGTTACAAATGGTATCAAGAGCCAGGTTTGAGTATCCCTCTTACATATCCTTGGATCTCAGTGGTTTTATTATGGTTTTGGTTTGAAAAAAGTTTAGTGGTTTTTGCATCATTTGGATCATGATCTTGTGTTAAAGTTTGAATTTTAAGTGTACTTTTGTGTTTAGAATCACTGTAGGCTTGGGTGTTGATTTGGAAGCTTGAATCACTGTGGTTGGGCTGTTTTGATTGAAAGTGCGGTTTGAAGTTTTTCAACTTAGCGACTTGTGTCTCGGAGGGTTTTCTTCGTAGCGACTTGCTTGAGTATTTCCATAGAGTATAGTTTAAGTGTAGCGACTTGATCTAGACTTGTCTATTGAGACAAGCGCCACAAAAAATACAAGTTAATGGAGGTCCACTTGGCTAGGACTTGGTTGGGTTAGCGACTTGTTTTTATTATTTCTAGCGACTTGGCTTTATAGTTCTTGGCGAGTTGTTCTATTAGCGACATGTCTACTTAGCGATTGGTCGTAGAGGACTTGTTCAGCGACTGATTCTTAGCGACTTGGATACTTAGGAGTGTTATTTAGCGACTTGTCTGCTTAGCGATTTGGTGCTTTTGCGACTTGTGTTCAGCGACTTGGGTCTTAGCGACTTGTGCTTAGCGACTTGATTCACAGAGATTTGAGGTTTAGCGGTTGCACTTAGCGACTTGGTGCTTGAGCGACTTGGTTCAAGGGTTTATGGCGACTTGGGTAATATTTGTTCTAATACGTTTTCTCTGTTAAGTAAAATCCCGTGAAAGAATCTATTTCCCGGCTTAATCATAGAGTTATAAAATCCCGTGAAATCTGTAAACATGTCTACCAACGTGCCTACAATCATCTATATAGCTTAGGACCTTCAAGCAGCTGGTTAGACACGCGTCCACCCATGCTTGACAGGAATGACTATGACTCATGGCTCAAACGAATTAGGTTGTATGTCTGGGAAAGGAAAATGGAGTCAACATTCTCAAGTCAATGATGAAGGACCTTATCAGATTGAGACTACAAGAGACATAATTGATACTGCTGGAGAGGAACAATGATATTGGATTGGACAGACCAAAGACGTATGATGAGCTCAGTGATAAGGAGAAAAAAGATTCGATGCTGATATCAGGGCTTCACAAAAGTATTACAAGCTTATCAACACAACACTGAAAAGCCAAGGCAGTTTGGGATAATGTCAAGATGCTCTCCGGGTTCTGAATTAACAGGAAGACAAAGAATCACAACTGTATGATGAATTTGAGCACTTAAGTTGAACCAGAAGAAAGTGTCTTGAATATTAGTGAGTTCCACAAGCTGTGAATGATATGAGGAATATCAAAATGACCATGCCAAAGAATATCAGTGAACTAAAGTTTGTGAACAACATGAATCCCGAATGGCACAAATTGTTTCACCCTGTGAAGCTAACCAAAGGATTGAAGAACACCAACTATGAGCAATTGTATGCCTTCCTTCTTCCAGATGAGAGACATGCTGTTTTAACGAAGGATTCTTGACAGTTCAAATCTAAGCAGGGAGAAACTAGTTCGTCAAATGACTCACAAGCCTTCTACACCAATGTTGGAATTACCACCAAAGCCTCTCAAGTCATACCTACTAGAAACGGTAATCACAAACTCATTCCCGATCCGAGGTTCAAGCAATCTGATGCTGATGCAATCATGGAACACTTCATCAAAAATGGCTCTTATGGTTAAACAAAACATGACCCTTACTGCACATAGTAACAGTCTTCACATCAACAACGAAATCTGAATGCATCCAATCTACACAATCATGCTATTGTCAGAGATGGAAAGGTTATGGTGCAACCAGTTCAAGGAAGGCAGTATGAACAGGGAAGAGGTGGATTTGGTGTTGAGGGATGTGGCTAATCAAAATCGTGGAAGGAATGCAATTCAAGGACAAACAAAGCAAATCAAGTGTTACAACTGTGGTGGTAATGGACATATTACGAGGAATGAAAACATCTCCAAAACGTCCACAGAATTTGCAGAATACTCAGAGACAGATGTTGCTTGTGCAAGTTCAGGAGA
>OU343219.1:90555256-90652625 GCA_910596185.1 Chrysanthemum makinoi | reverse complement strand
AGGGATGAGTTTGTAATTACCATCACCCATGGGAATGACTTGAGAAGCTTTGGTAGTAATACCAACATTTATGTAAAAGGTCTGTTGAGTCATTTGATGAACTTGTTTCTCCCTGGTTGGTTTTGAACTGTTCTAGAATCCTTTTCTCAAACATAGCATGTCTCTCATTTTGGAGAAGGAAGGCATCAAGCTTGCTCATAATTGGTGTTCTTCAATCCTTTGGTTAGCTTCACAGAGGTGACAAACTTGTGCCATTCGGGATTCATGTTGTTCACAAACTTTGAGTTCAGTTGAATGTTTGGCATGGTCATTTTGATGTTCCTCATGTCATTCACAAGCTTGTGGAATCTCACGTAGTATTCATAGATGCTCTCATCTGGTTTCATCTTGAAGTGCTCAAACTCATCATACAGTTGTGATTCTGTCTTCCTTGGTGATTCGAATCCTGAGAGAAGCATCTTGACATTATCCCAAACCGCCTTGGCTTCAAGTTTGTGATTGATCAGCTTGTAGATGTCTTTTGGAAGACCTTGAAGTATGATGTTTGAAGCCCCGATATCAGCATCGAATCTCTTTTTCTCCTTATCACTGAGCTCATCATACGTCTTTGGTCTGTCCAGTCCAAAGATCATGGTTCCATCTGCAGCAGTATCAATTATGTCTCTTGTAGTCTCAATCTGATATGGTCCTTCATCAATGGATTTGAGAATGTTGACCCCATTTTCCTTTCCAAGACAATACAATCTGATTCATTGAGCCCAAGAGTCGTAGTCAGTTCACATCAAGCATGGGTGGACGAGTATCAGAACTGCTTGAACATCCTCAGCTACATTAAGGAGATGATTGTAGATACGTTGGTAGACATGTTAACAGATTACACGGGATTTTATAACTCTATGATTAAACAGGGAAATAGATTCTTTCATGGGATTTTACTAAATCAAGAGAAAACCGTATTACAAACAGAAGTCAACCAAATCGCTAAGAGTTATTGATTTCACCAAAAGCTAAGACCGCTAGATACAAAAAGCTAAAGCACAGAAAGGCTACACATCAAGTCGCTAAAGAGCAACTCGCTAAGGTCAAGTCGCTAACACCCATGGCGCTAAGAATTAGTGACAACAAGTCTCTAAGCACCAAAAAGCTGAGACACATTAAGTTGCTAAGAACAACTCGCTAAGATCCAACTCTCTACCTTGGGAGTACAAGTCGCTAACAATTTGCACAACAACTAGCTAACAATTCACGAAGCAAATCGCCTAACCTCACGGTCAATTCGTGCTAGCCGTAGTGGAGAATCCACTAACTTGTACTATTTGTCGGACTCCATGTCTCAATAACTAAAGTCGCTACTTAACTTAAAATAACTACGGCTAAGCTTTTGAACATTGGCTGTAACATATGGCTTGAGGAGACCGACACTTTAATAACCGAGAAAATACCAAATCCTAACAATCTAGCGAGAACAAAGTGGCTAGCTAAAGAGGTCACCTCAAACTTACAAAAACACACTTTTCAATCAAAACAAGCTCAACCAGATTGTTCTTGATTCTTTCAAGCTTACCAAATCAAAACCGAGCACTTACAATGATTCTAAACACAAAAGTACATTTTCGAATTCAAACTTGGATAACACTAGAAATGAGGTTTTCCAAATGATGCAAAACCACCGGATAATGAGTTTTCAGCTTTGAACTCAAAAACCACCTAAAAATCACTAGAAATCCAAGGATATGTAAGAGATGATCAAACCATGGCTCTTGATACCAATTGTTAGATATTGTAAATTTTGACCACAATGCTCACACCTTAAACCGGATCATGATCGAGTAGCGTATACAAGAGCTTGTTTTCATGATGAGCTCAGAAAGAGTTAGAGGTTTGAGAACTTAGTGGAGAAAATGAAAATATGAGTATTGATGACTCGAAACTCTCTACCTTGGGAGGTAGAGAGTATTTATAGTTCTTACATAAATCGCCACCTACGGGCTGTGGATCAGGCATACATTGGGTAAAGACCCGTCATTCTCATTAGCCACGGTGTTACTAAACTAAATACTACTTAACTTAAAATAACTACAACTACGAGCTTTCTAACGATTATACACCATGGTTCTCGCTGGATCAAGTCAGTACCGCCGCGGATCCAGTATAAAATTCAAGAACGGCCGACTCTCAAAGAAGACAACACGGATGAGTCCAAATGAATTGAGATTCACACCGATTGATGAAAGAGATTTGAAAAACAATCGAAAACGCTCAATAGAAATTATTTTTGCAATAAAACGATTGAAAAATCAATTATCAATCATCTTTTATTTTGAAATAGAAGTAAATCTATTAAAGCACAACGACAAGGTATCCGTCAATCCATAACCTAACCAGATTGAATTCATAATTATGACTCGCCCCATTGTTTCGTTAGGTTGTCACATGGTTGATCTATTGAATAGATCTCACATGCCCCCCACCAGGAGCTTGTTTGATGTTGGCTTCCGAAGGCTTTCCATCTTCATTGTGAATATGTTTGCATATCACTCAGATGTTCGCGAAATACCACAAGGATAATGCGTAGGACTCATAAGATATAATCTATCTTTCCACATTGTGTGAAATAGAGAGTCTTCATAGACAGTGTCCTAATGATATTTATTTGATGATCTCGTGTCTCTAGACTCAATAGTGCACATTTGGTTCATATGCCGGAGACTAGGGAGAGGGTCTCCTTCTTCAATATCAACAATCTCTAGGAGACAGTTGATAGATAATGGCAGTTCCCCGTGAGAATGAAACAAGTCCTTTTAAGAGGAACTTGAGTAGCTTGGGAAGTTGTAGTGCAGTGCGTCACTGGGTCCATGACGTCTTGTCTTCAATACTGGCGTTACCTTGGTAACCACTAGTAGCATATGTATTGAACCCGGTTTCTGCCCTAAGGTTGAATAAATGGAGGGCTATTTCTTTTCACCCTTTTCTCATTTCATTTCTTTTTCATTCTTCAACCCCTTCAGTGCTTACCGAGACTTCATAACTAGAACCTTGTTGGGTTTATTCCAGTACTAGCTCAGTCACAGTCAGCACTCTTCCCATATTCTCATTTTTCTCCTTTTTTCATCATACCTAACGACTTCTACACTATCTAGTGGATTATTCCTTGGTAGACCCCTCCGGTTCTGGCGGATCATGAGAACAAATACCTAACCTTATCATCCTTATATCACCATTCATAAAGTAAATTTGGTCGGTCTATTTGGTATTGTTCATCTGCCATTGGAACCAATTGAAAACCATTTGAAAATCAATTCGGATACTTGTGATATATTATCAAAGCATTTTGTACCAGAATTGTTTTTGATAATTTTAGAAACAAAGCTCCCCCTCAACATGTGCATCATGTATTTGAAATCGTTTTGGCTCACGGAGGCAAGAGGAAGAATTACCATTTTCTAAAGATATCAACATCACTTCCCTGATCAAATCAAGTAGATAAAGCATATTGGGGAAGGATGAGGTTTTCATAAATTTGCTCCCCCTCAATATGTGCCTAGAGGTTTGAAAGAGTTTTGCACATATTAGAAGGAACCTGCACTTAGATACAAATCAATCACGTTTCAATTCTTTGTGGTTTAAAAAGATGCTCCCCCTCAACATGTGCATGGAAAATTTGAAATCGTTTGGCACATGTGGGGAGGAAAGCTTGCTAAACACTTATGAAACCATTTATCGAATTATCAGTTTAAATCCAATTTAAATCACAAATTCTCCCCCGATCACAATTTTCAAATCATTTGAGATTTGTGATCTCTGTAGATTTAAATTGATTTTGAAAGCTTTTGAGGAGAATTGTGACTTGCTTATGAAAACATTTAACCGATAAGGATCACTTATGAGACTTTAAACTCCAATAACATGTATGAATATCTTTTGAAAATATGACAATAACAAAGGTCTTGTACCAATTGTATACAATATTGTAAAACATTGTTCTTTTGATTATTCAAGAATAGACCTTTCTCGATTACGTGTCAATTGTTTGAAAAATACACTTTTTGATTGAAATCATTCTCCAACTCAATCAATGAAAAAGCCTGGATGATTTTCAAAAGTAGAGTCCGAAGTATTTTCAAAGCAATTTTGTTTTCATTAGATGACAAATATTTTTCAGAAGAATCATTTGAAGGAAAAATATTTGAAAGGAAACATTTGTCTTTATGATGACAAACATTTGTTTTTAGAATCAGAGCATGAGGTTTGAAGATTTAAGATAAAGCATGGCTCTGTTCTTTTTTTGAAAAGCGGGTTACTGCCTGAGATGACAATAAACCATTATCTCACTTTTCTCCCAAAAATAATTTTTGATATATATATATATATATATATATATATATATATATATATATATATATATTTTAAATGAACATTCGAACATCTAAAGACCCGTGTCATTCTTTGAATGACAACACAAAGACCGTAGATATTTTTCGAATCGAGAAAAATGAAAGAATACAATATATATATATATATATATATATTTATATATATAAATATATATATTTTCAAGATTTTCAAGTTTTTATGGATTTTTGAAAGTTTTAAAATTTTCTATTTTCTTTTTGTAGGTTTTGTAATTTTGTATTTTGCTTTTCGAAAAAATATTTACAAGAGATGGATGAAGAAAGACCTTTACTCCTCGTCTTCCTCTTGAAGACGTATAAGTGTTTCCGGTTGAAGACTCTTTAGACCAAGTCGTGGAAGGATAAACTCAAAACGATCTCTAGGAAGAGCTTTGGTGAAGATGTCTGCTAATTGATATTCTGTCCTCACAAAATAGAGTTCCACCACACCGTTCTCTACTTGCTCCCTGATGAAATGATGTCGAATATCGATGTGCTTTGCTCTTGAGTGTTGAACGTTGTTGCATGAGAGAGCAATAGCACTTTTATTATCACAGTACAGAGGGATTTTGTTGAATTCAAAGCCATAGTCAGATAATTGGGATCTCATCCATAGGATTTGAGCACAACAAGATGACATGGCTATGTATTCAGCCTCTGTAGAGGAAATAGAAGTACTCATTTGTTTCTTTGAAGACCAGCTCACAAGCTTATCACCCAAAAACTGAGCACCTCCAGACGTACTTCGACGTGTATCTTGACATCCCGCATGATCAGCATCTGCATAGGCTGTTAGTGACATACCGGTGTCCTTCGGGTACCAAAGTCCCATATTGATGGTTCCTTGAAGATACCGAAAGACCCGTTTAACCGCTTCAAGGTGCTTTTTGGTAGGCTTAGCCTGATATCTAGCACACATGCAAACAGCGAATAGAATGTCTGGTCTACTGGCTGTGAGGTACATCAGGGATCCAATCATACTACGATATTTCGTTTGGTCTACCATGATCCCTGAGTGGTCCTCATCCAGTTTAGTACGCTCTATCATGGGAGTGTCAACAGGGTCACAAGAATCAAATCCAAATTTCTTTAAAATCTCATTTGCATATTTAGATTGATTTATAAAAATGCCTCCGGGACTTTGTGAAATTTGTAATCCCAAGAAAAATGACATTTTCCCATCATTGACATTTGAAATTTGGAACCCATTTCATTTGAAAAACGGTCACATTCATTGGGGTCAGTCGAGGCAAAGATAATAGCATCAACATAGATTTGAACGTGAATTAAATGTTTGCCTGACTTTCTGGTGAATCCAGTAGATAGAAGAAACTTTGATATCGTATCATACCATGCCCTTGGAGCTTGCTTCAAACCGTAAAGAGCCTTCTTCAAACGATAGAAGTGAGTAGGATGCTCTGGATTCACAAATCCTTCAGGTTGGCTGACGTATACGACTTCTTTAAGGTCACCGTTAAAAAAAGCCGTTTTTACATCCATCTGATAGACTACCATGTTCATACTTGCAGCATTAGCCAAGAAGATTCTGATTGCCTCGATACGAGCAACAGGAGCAAATGATTCTTCAAAGTCAATACCCTCCTCTTGACGGTATCTTTTGCAACCAATCGAGCCTTGTTCTTTAAAACATCACCATGCTCATCAAGTTTTACTTTGAAGATCCACTTTAGAGCAATGATCATAGCACAGTCAGGAGCAGGTACTAATTCCCCTACATCTAGTCGATCAAACTCATGAATTTCTTCTTGCATGGCATTGAACCAACTGTCTTCATTCATAGCAGTTTTAACGTCTTTTGGTTCGATCTTTGAGAGTACAGAGTTGAAGAAGCACCATAAGGCATCGGTTGCAAGTTGTCGACGAGTGGATACTGAACGAGAAGGTTTCCAATGATGTTGTCCAATGGGTGATCATGTGTCCATTTTCTAAGGTGTTCATGTGGTTGTTGTTGAGGAACATAAGTAGCAGAGTCGATATCTCCTGATGAAGATGGTTCTGATGATGATTCAGGAGCAAATATGTTTTCAAATGGGGCATCTTCAGGAGTAGCAAAGGGATTATCTCCATCATTGGTACCAGAAACAATTCCATGATGTACACTCGATGATTGATGATTTGTTGATGAGACAGAGTGATCAGCAGCAGGCGCTTCTTGACTTAATGACATTGAAACTGAAGGGTTAACTTCATTGACAGGGATAGGAACAGCCTCTGTTGATGGAATTGACAGATCATTAGCACTTGACTCATAGTGTTCATCAAACATTGGATCAAATAATTTCTTCAAATCATCTTCTGAAGGAGGTACATAAGGATTTGCTGGTGTGGGATTAGAAACTAGAGTAGAACCGAAAGAGCTACATGATGAAGGTTGAAATGCTGGTCCAGAACTGGATTGCCCTGGAGCCATTTGATCGGACAGCTCATCGAACGTGACGTGAATATATTCCATGATATCTTGAGTTCTTTTGTTGTAAATTCGCTAACCCTTCTTTTTTGGTGCATAACCAACAAAAACTTCAATATCTGCCTTTGCTCTTAATTTGCCTAAATCTTGACATTCGTTGGATATCACAAAGCACCAAACACACGAAGGTAGGAGAGATCAGGTTTTCGTTTATGAACAAGTTCATATGGAGTTTTTTCATGAGAGGTATGAATAAGGGAACGATTTTGGGTGTAGCAAGCAGTGGCAATGGCTTCTGCCCATAGAAACATTGGAACCTTTGAATAAATTAGCATTGTTCTTGCGGCTTCCACAAGAGTTCGATTTCGTCTTTCAACTACACCGTTCTGTTGAGGAGTTCGTGGAACACTTCTTTGATGACTGATTCCAACACTTTCATAAAATGAATTAAGTCTTTGTTAACAAACTCTGTGCCATTGTCTGTTCGAAAAATTCTAACAGTATTGTTGAGTCGAACTTGAAGCTGTTTGATAAGTTTGATGATGACATCTGGAGTTTCATCCTTTGTCCTCAAAAACTTTACCCAAGTAAATCGAGAGTAGTCATCAACAACGACTAGAATGTATTTCTTCCCATTTATCTTTTGCACTCTCATTGGTCCGCACAAATCCATATGAAGGGTATGAAGAACTTCCATTACTGAGTTTGTGGGCATATTTCGTGCTTTTTCCCAATTGGCAAGCTGAACAAAGATGATCTTTTTCATACTTTAATCTGGGTAATCCTCTTACTAAGTCCTTTCTGGAAAGATTATTTATGGTACCAAAGTTCAAGTGATTGAGACGACGGTGCCATAGCCATGACTTAGTTTTGGAAGCCTTTGACAGATGGGTGAAGATTTCATCATATCTTCGATAGAGATGGTGTATAGGTTTGAACCACGAGTTCCTCTAAGAAGTTCCACATCCTCAAGTTCTCTAACAAAGCAAGTATGTTTTCTGAAGGCCACTTCTTAATCTGAGTCACAAAATTGTCCGACAGAAAATAGATTATGTCCAAGACCTTCAACATAATATACCCTAGAAATCAAACTATCTCCAACCACGTAATCTCCATAACCTATAATAGCACCAAAATGACAGTTTCCGAATCTCACAGTTCCGATGTATTTACTCATGAAGTTCATGAACCGCGACCGGTCTCCAGTCATATGCTTGGAACAGCCTGAGTCCAGGTACCAGAGAACGATTTGAACGATCTGCAGTTGAACACAGACAAGAATGGATAACTGGATAATTGGGATCCCCATGCAAGAATGGGTTCCACTTGGTTAGTAACAGTGATTGGGACACCCACATCAAGAGTAGAAACAATGGAATCATCTGAAATAGACACAATGCTAGAGTCCGTATTTGACCTATTCAAAGTATGTTCACTTCTTAAGAGAATAGTCTACCAGTAGGCATATATTTTTTAGAGGGCATTGTCTTAGCAAATCGAGGGCAAAACTCATTAACCTTACGGTCAATAGGTATCCATTGATAACCTATATTACTAAATTTTCTTCCTGTGGGTTTCCAATGTTTTCTAACTTTCTTTCGCCTTTGCCTTTTTGCCTTCTTAGCTTGATTTTTAACATTAACAATTTTAACTGGGCATTTAACAACATTAGACACATCATTCACACCACATTCAAGATTAGTAACAGAAACCACGCAATCATCATTACATGTTTTGCCAAAAGTAGCAGAATTCGCATTAATTACAGTACGCTTAGAGCTAACACTAGAATCAACACGATTCGTTTTATTCAAATTCTCCCTAAGGTGATCTTCTACTCTCTTCCACTGAACATTCCTAGCACGCAAGGTCCTATCATTCTTTGTGTTGCCTTGAGGCTTTGACCCGCTTGCTTTGGTGTCACTTCTTACTCCTGTAGAGGGAATTGGAACATTAGTTGGTTTTGCTACTTTTTGCATTCCTGAACTAGAAGTGCAGGGATCTGAACTACTTGAAGGCACATTGAAATTCACTTTCTTAATGCTGGGCATCGAATGGTTTGTATACTTAGCACTAGGCATGGAACAAGGCATCACAGCTTTATCATTCGCACCTAAGGATTTAGGACATGTTGCTATTAAACATTCTAGCAGTTCCTGAGATCGTTTGCCCTGAATGCAAGCAAACCTAATTTCTCTATCAAGCGGCTTATTTATGAAATCCTCTTCCACAATCTCACGGAGACATTCTAGACTATCCTTAAGGTGAGCACAATAGTTATGAAACACAAGTTCATTATCCCTAAGATGAGGAGGAATATATTTAACAGTCACAGTATATTTGCAATTTGAGGATGATTTTGATACAACATTCTCATTAGAGACAAGTGGCAGTTTCCCTTTTTCCTGACTCCTCAGATTCTCAATTTCCTTTTGTAAAGACGTTATTTTTTCGTTGTTCTTGTCACGAGTGACTTTCATTGAATCATATAACTCTTTAAAGTGTAGTTTAACTTTTTCATTTTCTTCTAGGAAACTCTCATTTTCCTTTTGTAAAACATTAACCAAGTTTTGAAGATGAAAAGTTTGAGAACTCTGAGAATCTAAAGGGGGAGGCATTTGGGAGCCTGTCACATTGTTCTTTTAACCCTTTAATTGTGAAATTTGGGTTCTCAATTTTCTGATCGTGTTACAATGAGCTCGAATCTGTTCATCACGTTTGCTAATTTCAAAAACTGCATCAAATTCAGGAGCATCCAAGGATGTCTTGATATTTGAGGTTTTATCATTTTCTTTTAGATGTTGATATTTTAATTGCAAAGCAAGATGCTCAACTTCCAATTTAGAAAACTCTTTCACCAGGTTATCATGACCATCCTGTTCAATTTTCTCATGCAATTTAGAATTAGTTTTTTCAAGCTCAATGACACAATCATGGGAGACTTTCAGAGCAACAGATAATTCATGAAATTGAGAGGCATTTATGGAACAATTCGTAGCAGTGAAAAACACATCTTGAGTAATACATTCAGAAATAAGATTCTCATTCAAGGTATGCAAGTTCTTCCTCTCAATCTCATTATATTTTAATTCACGCTCATAGTCACCAACCTCAACTATCATTGCATCAAATTCCTTTTCCATTTCTTTAATATCGGAATCCATCCCCTTTTTAAGACTCTCAAATTGACCTTTTAATTGTTTAAAGAAAGGCATGACCTTAGTTAAATAGCATTCTTTAGTTTGCTCAAAACCCCTTTCCCCTTCAGTTATCCCAGTGGGTGTGATCTTTTTCTTACAAGTTTTCTCAAAATCAACAAATAATTGAAAATTTACATATTGACTGATTAAGGTCTTGCTTTTAGTGGGAATAGATCTAGGAACTAAATGCATTGGGGTATTGGGGGGATAAACAGTGGCAGGAAGCATTCTCCTACATGGGGGATTTTTTTCAACAAACTCATCAGCTTTTTTCATGTCCATATCCTTTTTCCAAAACACTTGTTCAGGGGTCAGCTGTGTTCGAGGTCTAAACTTGTTAAAGGCAATCCAGTTATCCTTAGCATAGTTGGGTGTTTTATAGCTGATTTTCTTTTCTATGGATAAAGGGCTCTTAAGCTTTTCATCCAATTTCTTTCTAGTTACTTCTTCTAACTGTTTATCTTCCTCAGTATTCTCAGCGCAACTAGGTTTCTGACTAGGCTTAAGGATTTCATTGCCATCATAGATTACCTTCTGTGCTTCTCTAGCTTTCAGACACGCCTTAGGGTTTGGTTCATCAACTAACGCAACACTATGTTTGTCACTTAGAACTCTATGCTTAGTGATCATGTGAGCAGTCTGAATGGTGTTTCCTTGTACGTACAATTTTTTTTCAAGTTTGTTTTTCAAAGTTTTTAGGTTGGAAAATTCATTTAAGAGTTTTGATTCCTTGGCATTAAATTCATGTTTAAGCACTTTCACATTTTCCTGAAGTTCTTGTTTCTGCTTAGCCATTTTGTTAAGCTTTTCTTTTAAGGAATCTAACTCTTGTTTAAGTATTTCTTCCCTAAAATTACTTATTTGGTCATCCGTCTCCTGCTCACGGGTAGTTAGCTCAAACTTAGCACGTTATTCATAGATGGCAACTTGTTCTTTATAGGCATTAAGTTCAGAGATGGCAGAATCATTAGGAACACTAGCAGTGTATTCATCAAAGATATAGTCATTATTGACTGCATTAGATACATCACTTGGTTTAATCGCATTCTCACATTAGGTCACATATTGATCATATGGGACAATATTATCATTGCCCATATTAGCAATATCTGAGTCACTAGTTTCCTGCAATTGAACTTTATCATGTATCTTTTGATGATCAACATTATCATATAGTTTTAATACCTTTGAGATGAAAGTTTCTTTGGATGGACCAGCTTGCTTTGGTGAGGGGACCTTTGGAGAGACCATTGGAGAATGCTAGCCATGAAAATTGTCTGTGCAGTAGGTTCATCATCGACGTCAGAGTCGTATGCATCACAGTCGGCGACTTGAAAGGCATTCTGATGATTATGACCTATCTCATGAATTGGCTGCTCATCCACATCTACATCATATGTCTTGGCATTGCCGTCAGTAAGAAACAAAAACTCCTCTTTGTCCAACACAACTCCATTATCCTGAGCTTGCACAAGTAGCATCTTGTCTCTGAAGTACTCTGCATTTTGTGGGCGTTTTGGAGATGTGCAGTTTCTAGCTATATGTACATCACCACCACAATTGTAACACTTGATCGACTTTGCTTGTCCTTGATTTCCGTTCCTTCCCCTATTCTGATTTACCACATATCCTCTACCAACACCTCCTCTTCCCTATTCATACTGCTTTTCTTGAAATGGTTGCACCATAACCTTCCCATCTCTGACAGTTGCTTGATTGTGTGGATTGGATGTTGTTCTGAGGTTATTGTTGGTGTGTGGGAGAGAGTTCATGTTTTGACTGACCATGAGAGACAGTTGATTGATGAATTTTTCCATGAATGTGTTTGGGTCTGGAGGCTTATATGCTGGATCAGGGATGAGTTTGTAATTACCATTACCCACGGGTATGAGTTGAGAAGCTTTGGTGGTAATTCCAACGTTTGTGTAAAAGGCTGTTGAGTCATTTGAGGAACTTGTTTCTCCCTGGTTGGTTTTGAACTGTTCAAGAATCCTCTTCTCAAACATAGCATGTCTCTCATTCTGAAGAAGGAAGGCATATAGTTCCTTATAGTTTGTGTTCTTCAATCCTTTGGTTAGCTTCACAGAGGTGACAAACTTGTGCCATTCGGGATTCATGTTGTTTACAAACTTTGAGTTCAGCTGAATATCTGGCATGGTCATTTTGATATTCCTCATATCATTCACAAGCTTGTTGAATCTCACATAATATTCATAGATACTCTCTTCTGGTTTCATCTTGAAGTGCTCAAATTCATCATACAGCTGTGATTCCTTGTCTTCCTTAGTTAATTCAGAACCTTGGCTTCAGTTTTGTGATTGATAAGCTTGTAGATATCTTTTGGAAGACCCTGAAGTATAATGTTTGAAGCCCTGATATCAGCATCGAATCTCTTTTTCTCCTTATCACTGAGCTCATCATACATCTTTGGTCTGTCCATTCCAAGGATCATTGTTCCATCTGTTGCAGTATCAATTATGTCTCTTGTAGTCTCAATCTGATACGGTCCTTCATCAATGGATTTGAGAATGTTGACCCCATTTTCCTTTCCAAGACAGTACAATCTGATTCGTTGAGCCCAAGAGTCGTAGTCAGTTCTGTCAAGCATGGGTTGACGAGTATCTGAACCAGCTGCTTGAACGTCCTCAGCAACAGTGGAGATGATTGTAGATACATTGGTAGACATGTTTACAGATTTCACGGGATTTTATAACTCTATGATTAAACCGGGAAATAGATTCTTTCACGGGATTTTACTAAATCCAGAGAAAACGATATTAGAAAAAAAGTTCAACCAAGTCGCTAAGAATCCTTGAACCAAGTCGCTAAGCACCAAGGCGTTAAGTAGCAACTCGCTAAACCTCAAGTCGCTGTGAATCAAGTCGCTAAGCACAAGTCGCTAAGACCTAAGTCGCTGAACACAAGTCGCTAAAGCACCAAATGGCTAAGCAGACAAGTCGCTAAAGAGCAACTCGCTAAGTATCCAAGTTGCTAATGTCAAGTCGCTGAGAACAATAAGTACAAGTCGCTAACCCCACCAAGTCGCTAGCCGTAGTGGAGAATCCACTAACTTGTACTGTTTGTCGGCTTGTCTCTATAGAAAAGTCGCTAAGCTCAAGTCGCTACGACTAACACTACAACTCGCTAGAAATTACTGAACCAAGTCGCTACGAAGAAATTCACAACGAGACTAAAGTCGCTACCTTGAAAAACTTCAAAAACACACTTTTCAATCCTAAACAAGCCCAACCATAGTGATTCAAGCTTTCCAAATCAAAACCCAAGCACTTACAATGATTCTAAACACTAAAGTACACTCAAAATTCAAACATTAACACAAGAAATGATCCAAATGATGCAAAAACCACCAAACTACTTCAAACTCAAAAACCATCTAAAACCACTAGAAATCCAAGGATATGTAAGAGAGATGATCAAACCATGGCTCTTGATACCATTTGTAACATATTGGATTTCACAAACACATCAAACCATGATCACAAGAGGCGTACACAATGATATTTTAGAGAGAGAAATAGTTAGAGGTTTGGGAACTTAGTGAGAGAAAGTGAAAATCTTATTATGAGCTCCAACTCTATACCTTGGGAGGTAGAGAGTATTTATAGTATTACACAAATCGCCACCTACGGGCTGTGGATCAGGCATACAGTGGGTAAAGACCCGTCCGTCCTCCACGGTGTTACTTAACAAAATACTACTTAACAGTAAATAACTACGACTACGAGCTTTCTAACGAAATACATATACTTGAGGTGACCGACACTTTAACAACTGGATTTACTAAATCCTAACAATACCGGATCTGGAATCGTCGTACAAAGGTAATTATGGAGACTATTCATGCTAATTTTGATGAGCTCACATAAATGGCTTCTAAGCAAAACAACTTAGAACCCAGACATAACTGTCTTAACTTCCCTCAATTATCAGCTGACCAAACCTTTCAACTCACTCGTCGTCAGATGGAAACGTTGTTTGCTCCTCTGTTCAATGAAGATTTTGATCAACGTGCTCCAGATGTATCAACTGTTTCCGCTGCTCATGTTAGGATTTAGTAAATCCAGTTATTAAAGTGTCGGTCACCTCAAGTATATGTAATTGTTAGAAAGCTCGTAGTCGTAGTTATTTAATGTTAAGTAGTATTTAGGTTAGTAACATTGTGGAGGACGGACGGGTCTTTACCCACTGTATTCCTGATCCATAGCCCGTTGGTGGCGTTTTATGTAAGACTATAAATACCCTCTACCTCCCAAGGTAGAGGGTTGGAGCTCATAATAATACTTTCATTTTCTCTCACTAAGTTCCCAAACCTCTAACTATTTCTCTCTCTAAAACCTTATTGTATACGCCCCATTTGATCATGATTAGATGTGTTTTTGAAATCCAATATGTTACAAATGGTATCAAGAGCCATGGTTTGATTATCCCTCTTACATATCCTTGGATTTCTAGTGGTTTTATATGGTTTTTGGGTTTGAAAAAGTTTAGTGGTTTTTGCATCATTTGGATCATTTCTTGTGTTAAAGTTTGAATTTTAAGTGTACTTTTGTGTTTAGAATCACTGTAAGTGCTTGGGTTTTGATTTGGAAAGCTTGAATCACTGTGGTTGGGCTTGTTTTGGATTGAAAAGTGCGGTTTTGAAGTTTTTCAACTTAGCGACTTGTGTCTCGGAGGGTTTTTCTTCGTAGCGACTTGCTTTAGTAATTTCCATAGAGTTATAGTTTAAGTCGTAGCGACTTGATCTTAGCGACTTGTCTATTGAGACAAGCCGACAAAAAATACAAGTTAGTGGAGGTTCCACTTCGGCTAGCGACTTGGTTGGGTTAGCGACTTGTTTCTATTATTTCTAGCGACTTGGCTTTATAGTTCTTGGCGAGTTGTTCTATTAGCGACTTGTCTACTTAGCGATTTGGTGCAGTAGCGACTTGTGTTCAGCGACTTGATTCTTAGCGACTTGGATACTTAGCGAGTTGTTATTTAGCGACTTGTCTGCTTAGCGATTTGGTGCTTTAGCGACTTGTGTTCAGCGACTTGGGTCTTAGCGACTTGTGCTTA
Source organism: Chrysanthemum makinoi (assembly GCA_910596185.1). Lineage (NCBI taxonomy): Eukaryota > Viridiplantae > Streptophyta > Magnoliopsida > Asterales > Asteraceae > Chrysanthemum > Chrysanthemum makinoi. The sequence goes on along the minus strand of OU343219.1, from coordinate 90,637,530 downwards.
GCGACTTGATTCACAGAGATTTGAGGTTTAGCGAGTTGCTACTTAGCGACTTGGTGCTTAGCGACTTGGTTCAAGGGTTATAGCGACTTGGTTAATATTTGTTTCTAATACGGTTTTCTCTTGATTAAGTAAAATCCCGTGAAAGAATCTATTTCCTGCTTTAATCATAGAGTTATAAAATCCCGTGAAATCTGTAAACATGTCTAGCAACGTGCCTACAATCATCTCTACTGTAGCTGAGGACCTTCAAGCAGCTGGTTCAGACACTCGTCCACCCATGCTTGACAGAACTGACTATGACTCATGGGCTCAACGAATTAGGTTGTATTGTCTGGGAAAGGAAAATGGAGTCAACATTCTCAAGTCAATTGATGAAGGACCTTATCAGATTGAGACTACAAGAGACATAATTGATACTGCTGGAGATGGAACAATGATATTTGGATTGGACAGACCAAAGACGTATGATGAGCTCAGTGATAAGGAGAAAAAGAGATTCGATGCTGATATCAGGGCTTCAAAAGATATCTACAAGCTTATCAATCACAACACTGAAGCCAAGGCAGTTTGGGATAATGTCAAGATGCTTCTCTCGGGTTCTGAATTAACTAAGGAAGACAAAGAATCACAACTGTATGATGAATTTGAGCACTTTAAGTTGAAACCAGAAGAAAGTGTCTATGAATATTACGTGAGATTCCACAAGCTTGTGAATGATATGAGGAATATCAAAATGATCATGCCAAATATTCAGCTGAACTCAAAGTTTGTGAACAACATGAATCCCGAATGGCACAAATTTGTCACCTCTGTGAAGCTAACCAAAGGATTGAAGAACACCAACTATGAGAAACTGTATGCCTTCCTTCTCCAGAATGAGAGACATGCTATGTTTGAACGAAGGATTCTTGAACAGTTCAAATCTAAGCAGGGAGAAACTAGTTCGTCAAATGACTCACAAGCCTTCTACACCAATGTTGGAATTACCACCAAAGGCTCTCAAGTCATACCTACTGGAAACGGTAATCACAAACTCATTCCCGATCCGAGGTTCAAGCAATCTGATGCTGATGCAGTCATGGAACACTTCATCAATCAACTGGCTCTTATGGTTAAACAAAACATGACCCTTACTGCACATAGTAACAGTCTTCACATCAACAACGAAATCAGAACTGCATCCAATCTACACAATCATGCTATTGTCAGAGATGGAAAGGTTATGGTGCAACCAGTTCAAGGAAGGCAGTATGAACAAGGAAGAGGTGGATTTGGTGGAGGGTATGTGGCTAATCAAAATCGTGGAAGGAATGCAATTCAAGGACAAACAAAGCAAATCAAGTGTTACAACTGTGGTGGTAATGGACATATTACGAGGAACTGAACATCTCCAAAACGTCCACAGAATGCAGAATACTTCAGAGACAAGATGTTGCTTGTGCAAGCTCAGGATAATGGAGCAGCTTTGGATGAAGAGGAGTTGTTGTTTCTTGCTGAAGGGAATGCTAAGACATATGATGCTGATGTAGATGAGCAGCCAATTCAGGAAATAGGTCAAAATCATCAAAATGCCTTTCAAGTAGCAGACTGTGATGCATTTGACTCTGATGTCGATGATGAACCTACTGCCCAGACAATCTTCATGGCTAGCATCTCACCTATGGTATTAAAACTATACGATGTAGTTGATGAGCAAAAGATGCATAATGAAGTACAATCTCTTGAAACTTATGAATCAGATATTGATAATGAGGGTAATAGCAATATTGTCCCATATGATCAATATGTGAAGCAAAGTGAAATGAGATTGTACCAAGTGAAGCATCTTCTACAGTCAATAATGACTATGTTTTTTATGAATACACTGCGTATGCCCCTGATGATTCTGTTATCTCTGAACTGAATGCCTATAAAGAACAAGTTGTTATTTATGAACAACGTGCTAAGTTTGAGTTAACTAGCCGTGAGCAGGAAATGGATGACCAAATGCGTATAATTATTAGAAAAAGTAATTTTAGAAAAGAAGTTTTAAAACAAAAGTTAAACTCCTTACAAGAAAAGGTTTCTAAAACTGTTAAGCAAAAGCAAGAGCTTCAAGATAATGTTAAAGTGCTTAAACAAGAATTCAATGCTAAGGAATCAAAACTTTTGAATGATTTTTCTAATCTAAAAACTTTGATAAACAAGCTTGAAAATAAGTTGTACGTACAAGGGAACACCATTCAGACTGCTCACATGATCACTAAGCATAGAGTCTTAAGCGATAAGCACAGTATTCCCCTTGTAGAGGAACCAAATCCCGAATATTGCAAAAGAGCTAAAGCGTTCCATAAGATTGTATATGATGGCAATGAGATTCTTAAGCCTAGGCAAACGCCATCATGTATTGGAAGCACGGAAGAGGATAGAAAATTAGATGATGCATCTAGGGAGAAAATGGATAAGAAGCTTAACCATCCTGCGTGTAAAAAGAATAACATAACGATCAAACCCCATGATTACATTAAGGAAAATTGGATCTCCCTGAACATGTTTAAGCCTCGAATTCAATTAACCCCAGAACAGATTTTTTGGAAGAAAGATATGGATAAACGAAAAGTTAATGTACTTGTGGAAACAAACACTCCCTTTAGGAAAATGCCTGCAGCTACTCTGTATCCTCCAAATACACCAATGCACTTAGTTCCTAGAACTATTGCCACTAATAGCAAGACCTTAATCAGCCTGTATGTTGTTTATCAACTATTCGTTGATTTTGAGAAGACATGTAAGAAGAGAATCACACCTACAGGGATAAATGAAGGGGAAAGGGGTTTTGAGCAAACTAAATAATGTTATTTAACTGAGGTCATGCCCTTCTTTAAACAATTAAAAGGTCAATTTGAGAGTCTTCAAAAGGGGATTAACTCAGATATCAAAGAAATGGAAAAGGAATTTGATGCAATGATTGTTGAGGTAAATGATTAAGTACGGGAACTCAAATATAATGAAATTGAAAGGAAGAACTTGCATATCTTAAATGAGAACTTAGTATTAAGTTGTGTAGCTCAAGATGTGTTTTATACTGTTACTAAGAATTAACTGTTTCCTTGAAAGTTTCCCATGATCGTGTCATTGAGCTTGAAATCAAAAACTCATAACTGAATGAGAAAATTGATCAGGATGATCACGATAATTTGGTAAAACAGTTTTCTAAGCTAGAAATTGAACATTTTAATTTGCAACTAAAATATCAACATCTTAAAGAAAATTTCAAAATCTCAAACTTCAAGACAACGTCAAATGTTCCAGAGTTTGATGCACTTTTTGAAATAAAAAAACATGACGAACAGATTCAAGCTCATTGTAACACGATCAGAAAGTTGAAAGCCCAAATCTCACAATTAAAGGGTGAAAAGAACAATGTAACTGGCTCCCAAATGCCTCCTCCTTTAGATTATCAGTGTTCTCAAACGTTTTATCTACAAAACTTGGTTAATGTTTTACAAAAGGAAAATGAGAGTTTTCTAGAAGAAAATGAAAAGGTTAAACGACACTTTAAAGAGTTATATGATTCAATGAAAGTCACTCGTGAGAAGAATAACGAAAAAATAACATCTTTACAAAAGGAAATTGAGAATCTGAGAAGTCAGGAAAAAGGGAAAATGCCACTTGTCTTTAATGAGAATGTTGCATCAAAGTCATCTGCAGACTGCAAATATACTGTGACTATTAAATACATTCCTCCTCATCTTAGAAATAACGAACTTGTGTTTCATAACTATTTCGCTCACCTTAAGGATAGTCTAGAATGTATCCGTGAGATTGTAGAAGAGGATTTCATAAATAAGCCACTGGATAGAGAAATTAGGTTTGTTTGCATTCAGGCCAAACGATCTCAAGAGCTGTTAGAATGCTTAAGAGCAACCTGCTCCAAATCTTTTTTTGAGAAAGGTAAACCTGTGATGCCTTGTTCTATGCCTAGCATTAGGAAAGTGAATTTTAATGTGCCTTCAACTAGCTAAGATCCCAACACTTCTAAACCTGTAATGCACAAGGTAGCCCAACCTACTAATGTTCCCAAAATTCCCTCTACAAGAGTAATCAGTGACACAAAAACAAGCGGGTCAAAGCCTCCAGGCAATACAAAGCATGATAGGACCTCACAAGCTAAGAATGTGCAATGCAAGAAAGTAGAAGACCACCCTAGGAACATTAAGTTTGAGTTGAATAAAACGAATCATGTTGATTCTAGTATTACCTATAAGCGTACTGTATTTAATTCGAATTCTGCTACTTTTGGCAAAACATGTAATGATGATTGTTTGGTTTCTGTTACTAATCATGAATGTGCTGTGAATGAGTTAATTAATGCTGTTAAATGCCCTGTTAAGATAGTGAATACAAAAAATCAAGCTAAGAAGGCTATAAAGCAATGGTGAAAGAATGTTATAAAACATTGGAAACCCACAGGAAGTAAATTTAGTAACATAGGTTATCAATGGATACCTACTGGTCGTAAGTTTAATCTTAATGAGTTTTGCCCTAAATTTGCTAAGTTAATGCCCATTAGAAAATAGATGCCTACTGGTAGAACTATTCCTTTAAGAAGTGAACATACTTTGAATAGGTCAAATACGGACACTAGCACTGCATCTATTCCTGATGATTCCATTGTTTCTACTTCCGATGTGGGTGTTCCAATCAATGTTACTAACCAAATGGAACCCATTCTTGCATGGGGATCCCAATTATCCAGTTATCCATTCTTGTCTGTGTTCAACTGCAGATCGTTCAAATCGTTCTGTGGTACCTGGACTCAGGCTGTTCCAAGCATATGACTGGAGATCGCTCGCGGCTCATGAACTTCGTGAGTAAATTCATCGGGACTGTTAGATTCGGGAACGACCATTTTGGAGCAATTATGGGTTATGGAGACTATGTTGTTGGCAAAAGTGTAATCTCCAGGGTATATTATGTTGAAGGTCTTGGCCATAACTTGTTTTCTGTTGGTCAATTCTGTGATTCCGATCTAGAAGTGGCATTTAGAAAACATGCTTGTTTCATTAGAGAACTCGATGGTGTGGAACTGTTAAGAGGAACTCGAGGTTCAAATCTATACACCATTTCTATCGAAGACATGATAAAGTCTTCTCCAATCTACTTGTTGTCAAAGGCTTCAAAAACAAAATCATGGTTATGGCATCGTCGTCTCAATCACTTGAACTTCGGCACCATTAATAATCTTTCCAGAAATGATCTTGTAAGGGGCTTACCCAAATTAAAGTATGAAAAAGATCATCTTTGTTCAGCATGCCAATTGGGAAAAAGCAAGAAATATGCCGACAAACCCAAACCCACAAACTCAGTAATGGAAGTTCTGCATACCCTTCATATGGACTTGTGCGGACCAATGAGATTGCAAACGATTAATGGGGAGAAATATATTTTAGTCATTGTTGATGACTACTCTCGATTTACTTGGGTAAAGTTTCTGAGGACAAAGGATGAAACTCCAGATGTCATAATCAAACTTATCAAGCAGCTTCAGGTTCGACTCAACAATACGGTTAGAATTGTTTGAACAGACAATGGCACATAGTTCGTTAACAAAGACTTAAGTCAATTTTATGAAAGTGTTGGAATCAGTCATCAAAGAAGTGTTCCACGAACTCCTCAACAGAACGGTGTAGTTGAAAGACGAAATCGAACTCTTGTGGAAGCCGCAAGAACAATGCTAATTTATTCAAAGGTTCCAATGTTTATCTGGGTTGAAGCCATTGCCACTGCTTGCTACACCAAAAATCGTTCCCTCATACACACATCTCATGGAAAAACTCCATACGAACTTGTCCATAAACAAAAACCTGATCTTTCCTACCTTCGTGTGTTTGGTGCGTTGTGCTATCATGGAAACTATTCACGTCACGTTCGATGAGCTGTCCGGGCAAATGGCTCCAGGACAATCCAGTTCTGGACCCGCATCTCAACCTTCATCAAGTAGTCCTATCAGTTCTACTCTTGTTTCAAATCCCTCACCAGCAACTCCTTATGTACCTCCTTCAGAAGATGATTTGAAGAAATTGTTTGATCCAATGTTTGATGAACACTATGAGCCAAGTGCTAATGATCTATCAATTCCATCAACAGAGGCTGTTCCTATCTATGTCAATGAAGTTAACCCTTCAGTTTCTATGTCATTAAGTCAAGAAGCGCCTCCTACTGATCACTCTGTCTCATCAACAAATCATCAATCATCGAGTGTACATCATGGAAGTGTGTCTGGCACCTATGATGGAGATAATCCCTTTGCTACTCCTGAAGATGCCCCCTTTGAGAACATATTTGCTCCTGAATCATCATCTGAACCATCTTCATCAGGAGAAATCGACTCTGCTACTTCGGTTCCTCAACAACAACCACACGAACACCTTAGAAAATGGACACATGATCATCCATTGGACAACATCATTGGAAATCCCTCTCGTCCAGTATCCACTCGCAAACAACTTGCAACTGATGCCTTATGGTGCTTCTTCAACTCCGTACTATCCAAGGTCGAACCAAAAGATGTTAAAACTGCCATGAATGAAGACAGCTGGTTCAATGCCATGCAAGAAGAAATTCACGAGTTTGATCGACTAGATGTATGGGAATTAGTACATGCTCCTGACTGTGCTATAATCATTGCTCTAAAGTGGATCTTCAAAGTAAAACTTGATGAGCATGGTGATGTATTAAAGAACAAGGCTCGATTGGTTGCAAAAGGATACCGTCAAGTGGAGGGTATTGACTTTGAAGAATCATTTGCTCTAGTTACTCGTATCGAGGCAATCAGAATCTTCTTGGCTAATGCTGTAAGTAAGAACATGGTAGTCTATCAGATGGATGTAGAGACGACTTTTCTTAACGGAGATCTTAAAGAAGTCGTATACGTCAGCCAACCTGAAGGCTTTGTGAATCCAGAGCATCCTACTCACGTCTATCGTTTGAAGAAGGCTCTTTATGGTTTGAAGCAAGCTCCAAGGGCATGGTATGATACGCTATCAAAGTTTCTTCTATCTACTAGATTCAGCAAAGGAGCAGTTGATCCGACATTGTTCACCAGAAAGTCAGGCAAACATTTAATTCACGTTCAAATCTATGTTGATGATATTATTTTTGCCTCGACTGACCCCAATGAATGTGACCGTTTTTCAAATGAAATGGGTTCCAAATTTCAAATGTCAATGATGGGACAAATGTCATTTTTCTTGGGATTACAAATTTCACAAAGTCCTAGAGGCATTTTTATAAATCAATCTAAATATGTAAATGAGGTTTTAAAGAAATTTGGATTTGATTCTTGTGACCCTGTTGACACTCCCATGATTGAGCGTACTAAACAGGATGAGGACCACTCAGGGATCATGGTAGACCAAACGAAATATCGTAGTATGATTGGATCCCTGATGTACCTCACAGCCAGTAGACCAGACATTTTGTTCGCTATTTGCATGTGTGCTAGATATCAGGCTAAGCCTACCAAAAAGCACCTTGAAGCGGTTAAACGGGTCTTTCGGTATCTCCAAGGAACCATCAATATGGGACTTTGGTACCCGAAGGACACCGGTATGTCACTAACAGCCTATGTAGATGCTGATCATGCAGGATGTCTAGATACACGTCGAAGTACGCCTGGAGGTGCTCAGTTTTTGGGCGATAAGCTTGTGAGCTGGTCTTCAAAGAAACAAATGAGTACTTCTATATCCTCTACAGAGGCTGAATACATAGCCATGTCATCTTGTTGTGCTCAAATCCTATGGAAGAGATCCCAATTATCTGACTATGGCTTTGAATTCAATAAAATCCCTCTGTACTGTGATAATAAAAGTGCTATTGCTCTCTCATGCAACAACGTTCAACACTCAAGAGCAAAGCACATCGACATTCGACATCATTTCATCAGGGAGCAAGTGGAGAACGGTGTGGTGGAACTCTATGTTGTGAGGACTGAATACTAATTAGCAGACATCTTCACCAAAGCTCTTCCTAGAGAACGTTTTGAGTTTATCCTTCCATGACTTGGTCTAAAGACTCTACAACCGGAAACACTCAAACGTCTTCAAGAGGAAGACGAGGAGTAAAGGTCTTTCTTCATCCATCTCTTGTAAATAGTTATTCAAAAAGCAAAATACAAAATTTCAAAACCAACACAAAAGAAAATATAAAATTATAAAATCTTTCAAAAATCCATAAAAATTAGAAAATCTTGAAAATTACAAAAAAATATATATATATTGTTATTTTGTCATGTTTTTAATTATTTTTATTATTATTCGATATCATCTACGGACTTTATGTTGACATTCAAAGAATGTTACGGGTTTTTAGATGTTCTTCGAATGTACATAAATTGCTTTAAAAAAAATAATATATATATATATATATATATATATATATATATATATATATATATATATATATATATATATATATATATAGGGGAGGGTTAATGTGAGATCAAACTTAAAGTTGTAAAAATAAGATCAAGTCTAAAAAACCATTAAAACGTTTATAAATAACAATTTTAGCAATAATACACAAAAATATAATATTTTAATACAAATTAACATTTTAGAAACAAATAACCAAATGATACATGAGTTTGAATTAGTGATACACCTGATGCACATTACACTAATAAATATTCCAAAATCTGATACACATACAAAAACCTGATACACATTACACTTCTAATCAAAGTGTATCACCTAGGTTTCGTAAGTTTTAAAAAGAAATCTATCAAAACTTTAACATTTTTAGTTGTAGCTAATAAAAAAAATATTTTTGCTATAAGGAGAGTGTCAGTTGTCAAATTTTAGATTGATCTCATTTTAACAACTTTAAGTTTGATCTTATTTGATCTAGATTCTATATATATATATATATATATATATATATATATATATATATATATATATATATATATATTTGAGAGAAAGTGAAACTATGGTTTATGGTCATTTCAGGCAGTAACCCGTTTTTCAAAGAAAGAACAGAGCCATTCTTTATCTTAAATCTTCAAACCTCATGCTCTGATTATAAAAACAAATGTTTGTTGTTAAAAAGACAAATGTTTCCTTTCAAATATTTTTCCTTCAAATGATTCTTCTGAAAAATATTTGTCATCTAATGAAAACAAAATTCCTTTGAAAATACTTCGGACTCTACTTTTGGAAAACATCTGGGCTTTTCATTTGTCAAAATGTTTATCCTTCAATCAACAACATATGTCATTGATTGAGGGGGAGAATGATTTCAATCAAAAAGAGTATTTTTTAAACAATTGGCACGTAATCGAGAAAGGTCTACTCTTGAATAATAAAAAAGAACAATGTTTTACAATATTGTATACAATTGGTACAAGACCTTTGTTATTATTATGTTTTCAAAAGATACTCAAGCATGTTTAATCTTTGGAGTCTAAAGTCTCAAACTTGATCCTTATCGGTTAAATGTTTCTCATAATCAAGTCACATCTCCCCTTAAAAGCTTTCAAAATCAATTTAAATCTACAAAGATCACAATTCTCAAATGATTTGAAAAGTGTGATCGGGGGAGAATTTGTGATTTAAATTGGATTTAAGATAAATCAATAAATGGTTTCATAAATGTTTAACAAGCTTTCCTCCCCACATGTGCCAAACGATTTCAAATTTTCCATCCACATTTTGAGGGGGAGCATCTTTTTAAACCACAAAGAATTAAAACGTGATTGATTTGTCTCTAAGTGCAGGTTCCTTCTAATATGTGCAAAACTCTTTCAAACCTCGAGGCACATATTGAGGGGGAGCAAACTTATGAATACCTCATCCTTCCCCAATATGCTTTATCTACTTGATTTGATCAGGGAAGTGATGTTGATATCTTTTAGAAAATGGTAATCAAAGAAGTTAATCCTTCCTCTTGCCTCCGTGTGCCAAAACGATTTCAAATACATGATGCACATGTTGAGGGGGAGCTCTTTTTTCTAAAAATATCAAAACAATTCAGGTACAAAATTCTTTGATAATATATCACAAGTATCTGGATTGATTTTCAATTGGTTTTCAATTGGCTCTGATGGCAGATGAACAATACCAAATAGACCGAGCAAATTTACTTTATGTATGGTGATATAAGGATGATAAGGCTAGGTATTAGTTCCCATGATCCGCCAGAAACGGAGGGATCTACCCAGGGATAATCCACTAGATAGTGTAGAAGTCCTTAGGTATGATGAAAAAGGAGAAAAGTGAGATATGGGAAGAGTGCGGACTGAGACAGAGCTAGTACTGGAATAAACCCAACAAGGTTCTAGTTATGAAGTCTCGGTAAGCACTGAAGGGGTTGAAGAATGAAAAAGAAATGAAACGAGAAAAGGGTGAAAAGAAATAGCCCTCCAATAATTCAACCTTAGGGTAGAAACCGGGTTCAATACTGTAACACCCCCAAAATTTCATAGCGGAAGCGTTCGGGTCATGGGGTGCTACTAAATCAATATACACAACACAAGGTAATAAAGAATGGAAATTCTATTCCATTTTCAAAATATAGATTAATTTAAGAAATAGTTTTACATCATTGTTTCAAAGTGCGGAAGTAAAACCCATAAAAATATATGTTGTCCTATTAAAATTGTATTAAATATGTTTGGAAACACTTCGGATGCCAGTCTTCAACGAATGCCTTTGCCATTGCCCACGCCAAGTAATAAACCTGAGAAAAACATGCTAAAATGTCAACACAAAGGTTTGTGAGTTCATAGGTTTAAGTTAAAACATTCAAGTTGGACCACAGTTGCACATATAGCATCTCCGTGAATGACACTATATGCAAAAAGGCTATTACGCTAATACCAAGTTCATGCAACCGAAACTACGACAGTGTGCATGCATCTAGAAGCATGATAAATAAAAGCCCATCAAGTGTATTTCCAGTACAGTCAATCAATACGATATGATATACGCCCGACGTTTGCCTATCCGGTCAAACTCGAAAGGGGGTGTCATCCCTAATAGATCTATTCATAACAATCGCGCCTCCCCAAAGGGAACTAGCGGTAGCATAGTTGAGATTTAAGGTTGTTTCACGTAATAGTGTTTTCAGTTTCAGGTCCGAAAAGAGTTTTGCATGTTTCTCACCCCATAGTTTTATAAAGCAAATAATAAAAGTAAAAGTGGGGCTATAAACTCACCTTAGTGATACGGTAGGAAATGCACAACAATAGCAAGTACGATATGACAACCGCTTCAACACGAAACCTAGATATAATATGGCATGTCTCAGAATAATGATATACGTTTGGTTTACGACCGAAAGGATAGAGTATTGAATATAAAATTCAATAGAGCGTTATTAGCATTAATTTATAAATATGACGATGTTACCAACAGTTTAATTTATTTACTTTAAGACATGTTGATATTTTATAGCATTTTCATATATTTATTTTCTTATAAATATATACAAGTTTAATTAGATATCGATGTGATAATCCTTGTTTTTATAAAGTTGTTATGAGTTTACAAGTTTTCTAAACAATTTTTATCAAATTTACACTTTTTACCCTCGGGTTACAAAAAGTACAAGTTTAACCCCTAAACTTTAGAAAAATGACCCAAAAGTATCTCATACTCAAAGTTTCCAAAATTGTCTACCCCAAATCCCAAACCCACTCACTCATCCTCTCCTTCTCCCAAGATGTCCAAGTCATCAATCTTGGCTACAAGAAACCATCCAAACGGCTCAGATTGCTTCTCATATGTACCTACTTATTGGATGGATGAGATTGTCTCAAGAAAGCACAAGATGGAGACTTTGGCTGATTTACCTCACAGCACAAACACAAGAAGTGAAGAATTGAAGACCCTAGCTTTTAGTATAAATAGCCATTGTATGCCATTGTTATGAGGCAGTCTAGGTTTTAATTTTAAAATTAGTTTTTGTAGTTTTTTTTTATTCTGCTATTGTACCCCTAATTTTAATTAAAAAAATCGGTCTTAGTTTTTTTTATGTGTAATCTGTTTCTCTTTATTTAATGAAAAATTCCTTTTGTTAAATTTTGTTTCTTTAATTTTCAAGCTACCTTAGTATTGGAATCTTGTATTACTCATCAGTTAAGGTGTATCAAAGAAAACCAAATTCAGTTTTTTTTTAAAAAAAAAAAAAAGCAATTTGTGTCAAAGCCCTTGCATAAGGGGTGTTTGGTTATGTGTTTAAACTGGTCAAAGGGGTAGTCTTTACCCGTTTGACTTATTGAGTCAAACCATCTTCAGCAAGTTTAGGCTAGTTTAATTGTTTTAGAATCTGCTTTCTCAGTTTTGCAAAAGTTTGGATAACACAAAAAAGGGGTCATTTTCTGTCTTATTCGAACCTGCTGTTCTTGTGCCCTTTTTCTTACTGAAATCAGTGTTCAAACTGAGTATGGATTGTTTTTATCAAAACTTTGTGTACCCAACCCACTCTAGTTTCAATTGTATGCATTTAATTCACCTCTAGTGTAATTTAATTTGGTCTTCTAAGCCATCATTTCTCTGTTTTTCACTGTTCTATATCAGCAATCCAGTGGCCAATTCGAGCTGATCTCAGCTTAATTTTACGCTGCCAACAGCTTTTTCCTGGGCCCTAATTGTTATTTCTAACATCTCTGGTAGCTTAACTTTATTTGTGCAACTTTTTATTGCTTTAAGGGACTTCCTTCCAGCTTATAAATAAGCTCCAAAGAGCCCCCTCAGGCTGTTTTACCTCTGCTGCACCACAGGTCACTTTGTTTTTACCACTTAGCTTTTTGGTAGCTTAACTTAGCTTATTTCAGTAGTTAGTTACTCAATTAGTGTGTTTAGATTAGTTTAGATATTGTTAGCTTAATAGTGATAATTAGATCCTTTCCTTGCTTATTTATCCATTACCTTTAGATTAGGATTCCCTAGTTAGTTGCATTTAGCTTAATTCTAATCCCCACTGTTTCCTTGTCATTTGTACGTGCTATCAAACTGCTTATCTTGGTCAAGTTGGTGTAAATGAGTGCTAAATGAGTGTTTGGGTGAACTTGGTTAAGTTGTGATGAGTGCTTATTCACTCATCATTTTTGGTCAAATCTGAACTGCAAAACATTTAAAAACACTCAGAAATGCATCAAAATACTGAAAATATCTCAAAATTGTGTTTAATATGTTTCAGATGCAAAATTATTGAAAACAAATGAAAAACGAGCAAAGTTTGCATAATTGGCAGTTTCAGTCCCCCGACTTTCAAAAATTGACAGAAATAGTCCCTGAGCACGTATTTTAAAAGAAAAGTCACCAAAGGTCCTGTTTAAATCACAAGTTGTCATAATTAGTCCTTTGGTGAAAAGTTCCAAAAGTTTTGAGAAATTACAGTTTTGATCCCTGGATTTTTAAAATGATCATGTTTAGTCCTTGGAATTTCACAATTGGCAAAAATGGTCCTTTTATTTGAGATTTCACATGTTTGACCCTTGGAATTTTTAGAATACATTAATGGTCCCTGGATTTTCAGTTTTTGCAGTTTTAGCCCCTAAAGTCTCATTAAATGGGTTTGTATCTTATCCTAAACCCAATAACTAATCCAAGACCCAAAAATAACCCCAAGTCCAACATAACCCGGTCAACCCACCCATCAAAGAACTAATACCCTCCCCTTCTTCTTCCCCACTTTCCCGCCCAAACAAAAACCCTGCCATCTTTCTCCTTTCTCACAAACCCTAAATCCCTTTTCCTCATCATCCCAAACACTCCACCTCCATACCTCTCTTTTACCCAGCTACATCAAAACCCAAACCTCCACCTTAATCTCTTTTACCCAGTTCACCCAAATCCCAAACCCACTAATCTTTCCTCTTTTTCCCATGCCACCATGGCAATCCAAGTCAAAAAGCTCAATGGATGGCTCAAGATTCATGCTCCCAAAGTGTACCTACTTATTGGATGGCTTAGATGAATTCAAGAAGCACAAGATCTTGAAGATGAAGACCCTAGAAGATTTAGTATAAATAGATGTTGTAGCCAAGTTATAAGGCACCCTTAATTTTAGTTTTAAAAATTTAGTTTTCTTAGTTTTTTACTCAGTTGTAATGTTTTTTAATGAAAGTATTTTTTAATTCTGTCTTGAATTATTTAGTGATTATTTAAGACTCATTATTCAACTATTGGTTTTTGTTTTCATAAAATGCCAATCAGTTTTTTCCCATAAAAAGTTCTCAAGTTTTGAATCTAAACTTTCTAGAGGGGTGTTTGTGGTTTAATAGTGAAAGTTTTAATGGGTCAAAGTGGTTCATTACCCACTTTGACACTAAGTCAAACATATAATTTAGAGTATTAGACTAAGTTTTTGCAAGTTTCTTGAAAAAAAAAAAAAGAGTCTTTTACAATGTCTCTAAAACTGAACTCAATAAGTGTTCATGAGTCTTTTTAAAGAAAAAAAAAAAAATTTGTTTTTCTTGTTTGATATAAAATTGTAAAAAATAAAAATCCAGCTTATTTACATGTGTCAAAAAGTTAAATTCAAAAAAATCTTTGTGCAGTGGGTTCAAAAGTCAGTTTTACCAACATTTTGCTCTGTTTCAGCTTAATTCAAGCTGAAAGACCTTTTTTACCCCATGGATTTAGCTTTTTAGGATCACTACTGTGCTAACTTTAATCTTTGCAGCTTTTCTTGGATTTGAAAGGCTCAGTTTCCATCTTATAATTAAGCTCCAAAGGCCTCAAACTGTTTTTGGGTCACAGTGCTCAAGAATAGCTCTAGCAGCCACCTGTTTACAACCTACACTCTTTTATTTGCTTCCTTTTTTTGCTAAGCTCCATCAGTAGCTCACAGTCACTTTCTTTGGCACAGCTTATTAGTAGGATTTAAGCTTATAAATAGGGTATGTTATTTAGAATAGATGATCTTTAGCCTAGGTTTGTGCATTATTAAGTTTATTCTTGATTGTAAATCTTAGGAGTTCCCATTTGCTTAGTTTAGGATTTCCTAGTTCAAACCATATGCCAACTGCTTTTCCCTGGTTTTCATTAGATTGCTTATTATTTAGCTTGTTTAGATTTAAGTGCACCTGATTTAGCTTATTATCCACCTCCATTTTGCTTATCTTAGTGACCTTTCTTGATGTTGCGCTAAAAAGATCTAAAGGGTGTTTGTTTGGTCCTTGTTGTGGACTGCTACAAATAAGCTGTCTCAACTGCTTATTTCAAGTAATTTCAAAGAAGTTTTTACAAAAGTCCCTTATTTTGATCTTATCTTCAAGTCTGCCAAAGAAAAAGAAAAAAAATCAAGTTTTCAAAAAGCTGGCATAGCGGGATTCGAACCCACGTCTCCATTAAAGCCTCACACACAACATACAGCGCCCTTGGGACTTGTCTCAGTTCATATCTTGCAACATTTATTATACTTAAGGTGTCTTGTTAGAGTTAAGCTAAATAGACTTTGCTTATTTTTAGCTTATTTCGTCAAAAAGCAACTGCCCCGTTTTTCATTTTTCCTAGGACCAGTTTGCACCAAAGTAGTTTCTGTGATTTTTCCACATTTTTCTTAAATAGTTTTGTATTTTTAATCATTTAATTAGAGTAAAATAGTTTTTAAATCGTAGAAATTAATTCAAAAGTCAAAAAAAATATTCCGCTTTTTCCTAAAATTATTTTAGTCGCTTAGGACGTAGGAAAATTAATTTCACACCCGTAGCCCTTAATTTGCAAAATTTTTACATTTATGGCTCGGGTCGTTTTCCCTTTTTACGTTTTACGCATTTTAGCACCCTAGGACTTAGTGTAGCTTCGTTTTATCATTCTTAGGCTTAGTGAGTAGTTATATTTAGTTTTATTAGGGTTCCCTTCCTTAATTACCTTTCCGTTAATTAATTTGTAGAAAACGTAATCAAATCCAAATCATTAAAACCAATTCAAGTTCGAATCACAAAACTCACGAATCCTTCCATTCACACCTCGTTGGGACACGACCCGGGAAATCACTTTTCCGGTATCACTTTTATCACACCCGTGAGATTTGATACGTTGACCTTTTTCCTAAAGGGTTGATTTGTCGAATTTTACGGTTATTTTGATATACGTTGATATTGTGTTTTTCACCACTCACTCACAACGAATCAAATTTTGGCGCCGCTGCCGGGGAGGTGTGTTGCGACAATATCGTGATTTTTGCGATTAGTGACTTGAAGAACCTTCCTCGTGAAGTTATTGTTTTTTATAAAATACAAAAATACAAAAATATTTTTCTTTTCTTTGTATATATATGTAAAAGATTAAAAATACAAAAAGATTTTGCTTGTTGTTTTAAATAAATAGAAGACACAATCAATATAACATTCTCAACTGAGGTGTTATCATTATAAGTTCCCGAACAAAAGATTTAAAACTTGCCTTTGTGTCGCTCGTGTTTTGGTTTACTTTTATCGGTTTAACAAACTGTGTGAGGGGTATAAGGACGGCCTGACATTAAATTGCGGCTGAAAAGAGACGGGTTTTTAATAAGCTTCGCGCTGACCTACAAAGTCTCTCCGCTCCTTTGTGCGTTTTACTTATAGAAGTGATCATTTCACGTGGGATTATTGGTTTAAGTTCACTGTGTTTTGCCTCGGTCTTGTTTTAATTGAAAGTGTTGTTTTTGGAAGTGCATGCGCACTCGCTCGCAAGCTCGTAGACGTAACCGTAACCAAGCAAACGTACCCGAGATACGTACCGTCGAACAAATCACAATGACACATAACCAAGGGAACGGACCTCAAGTCCCAGTACCTGGTCCACAAGATCCAGCTCCCGATCTCCGAACGATGGAGGAGCTTTGCCAACCCACGATGGATGGACGGGGCGGTCCAATTGCCCCGGTCAACATCGAGGCCACGGATTTTGGACTTAAGCATCACATGATTCAACAAGTCCAAAGTTTTTGCCAATTTCACGGATCACCGGGTGACGATGCCAACAAGCATCTCGACAAATTTCTCACCGTCACCCAAAGTATGAAGCAAAATGGGGTCACCGATGACGCCCTTCGCTTATATCTCTTTCCATATTCCTTGACGCTTCATGCCACCGCATGGTTTGATCGTCTTCCCAAGAACTCAATCCATAGTTTCGACGAAATGATCTCCAAATTCTTGGCGAAATACTTTCCACCGTCGATGGTGACGAAACTACGGAATGAAATCAGTAATTTTCGGCAGCATCCCGATGAGTCCTTATTTGAGGCATGGGAACGCTATAAGCTTTCGATTGATCGATGTCCGAACCACAACATGTTGCTTGTCACCCAAATAGATACATTCTATAACGGGTTAACATTGAGACATCGTGACACGATCAATGCTGCTGCCGGTGGTACCTTTATGAAAAGGCGACCCGAAGAGTGCTATGATCTCATTGAAAACATGACTGCCCACCACAATTATTGGGATTCCTCAGCCGAGAGGAGTGAGTCAAGGAGATCTACCACCCTTCCATCTTCGGAATACACGACTCTAACCAAAAAGATTGAAGAAATATCCACTGCCGTACTTAAAATGAGTCAAAATAATAACAATCAACAAGTGAATGTCGTAAACAAGAGTTGTGAAACTTGTGGTGGTCCACACCCTTATTTTGAGTGTCCAGCCTCCGGTGGCTTCACTCAAGAGAGCGTTTATGCCGCTTCTGGTTCCTACAATACGGGAGGTAATTCCTACCAACCACAAGGAGACCGAAACCTTCTAAGCTATCGTTCTAACAATTACCTTGGACCACCCGGGTTTAATCAAAATCAGAACAATCAAAATGTGCAAAATAGAAATAATCAGTTCAATCAAAATCAGAGTCAGAATCGGAATTTTCAAAATCAAAATCAAGGTTTTCAAAATCAAGGAAATTTCAATCAAAACCGATTCCAAGCTCCTCAACAAAACATGCATGCCCCGCCTCCTCAAGCTTCCATTGACATTGCAAATTACATCAAAAGCAATGAAGCTAAGATGGCATCCATGCAAAATCAAATTACCACTTTGAAGAATGATTTCACTTCCGAGCTTAGAGCTACTAGTAACAAAATTGATCAATCTCATAGCAAGATTGAAAGCATGATTGCTAGTCTCATGAGTCAAAAGAATCAAGCTTCAACTTCGGGTGCTCTTCCGAGTAATACCATTCCCAACCCAAAAGGTGAATTGAATGCTATTGCCACCCGAAGTGGTAAGTCTTATGAGGGACCCTCGATGCCTAATCCTTCTCCGGTGAGGGATGTGGAACGAGAAACCGAGGTATCAAAGGACAAGGTGCATAACTCAAGCCCACGAAGTACCGCACAAGTCCAACCTCCGGAGGTCTTACCTCAAATTCCGGAACCCGTTGTTCCGATGACCATTCCTAAGCCTTCACTTCCTTATCCTTCAAGGCTTAATGACCAAAAGCTCCGTGATAAAACTAGTCAACAAATGGAGAAGCTTATCCAAATCTTTCAAGATTTGCACTTCGAGATTAGTTTCGCGGACGCTCTTCTTCTAATGCCAAAGTTCGGTCCAACAATCAAAAATTTGTTGAATAACAAAGAAAAGATTTCCGAAATGGCTAAAACTTCTTTGAACGAAAATTGTTCGGCGGTTATCCTTAAAAAACTTCCCGAAAAGTTAGGAGACCCCGGAAAATTTCTCATCCCATGTGATTTTCAAGGCATAGTTCAATGCTCCGCCTTGGCCGATCTTGGCGCTAGCATTAACTTGATGCCACACTCCATGTGGAAAAAGCTTTCATTACCTCCGCTTACACCTACATGTATGATCCTCGAGCTTGCGGACCGTACAAGTTCTCGTCCGCTAGGTATAGCCGAGGATGTATTTGTGAAAGTAGGCAAGTTTCATTTCCCCGCCGACTTTGTTGTTGTCGAATTTGATGCCGATCCCCGAGTACCCCTCATCCTTGGGAGGTGCTTCTTGAAAACGGGTCGTGCATTGATCGATGTTGATGAAGGGGAAATTACTTTGAGGGTAAACAAGGAAGCCGTTACTTTCAATCTCAATCAAGTTACGAAATACTCCCCCAATTATGAAGACAATTCCGTCAACAAAATTGATGTCCTTGACATTGTGTCGGAGGAGTATTCTCAAGAAATTCTTGGATT
This sequence comes from Chrysanthemum makinoi, assembly GCA_910596185.1. Lineage (NCBI taxonomy): Eukaryota > Viridiplantae > Streptophyta > Magnoliopsida > Asterales > Asteraceae > Chrysanthemum > Chrysanthemum makinoi. The sequence continues at coordinate 90,618,411 of OU343219.1, read as the reverse complement.
CTCGAGTGGCAATCCCACTTCGGTTGATCCCATCGTTGCTCTCTCTTCCCCTCCCCTCACTCCGTTTGAGGGAAGTGACTTTATTTTGGAAGAGATTGAAGCATACTTGGCTAGTGATTCTGTTCCATGGGAAATTGATCACGCTCCCATCGACATTGAGGGAGATATTCTTCTCATCGAGAAGTTGCTCAATGAAGATCCTTCATCACTCCCTCCTCAAGAACTTCATAAAGAGGAAATCAAAACGATTGAAAAATCTAATGATCCTCCCGAGGTCGAACTTAAGGACTTACCACCTCATCTCGAGTATGCATATTTGGAGGGTGACAATAAATCACCCGTCATCATTGCTAAAGACTTGAGTGAGGATGAAAAATCCGCTCTCATAAAGGTTTTGAAGTCACACAAGCGAGCCATCGCTTGGAACCTTTCCGACATCAAGGGTATTGACCCGAGATTTTGTACACACAAGATTCTCATGGAAGATGACTTCAAACCGGCGGTTCAACACCAAAGAAGGGTGAATCCTAAAATTCATGAGGTTATCAAAGCGGAAGTCATAAACTTCTCGATGCCGGATTGATTTACCCTATCTCGGATAGTCCTTGGGTGAGCCCCGTTCATTGTGTGCCCAATAAAGGTGGCATTACCGTTGTTGAAAATGATGAAAACGAGTTGATTCCTACTCGATTGGTTACGGGATGGCGAGTTTGCATTGACTATCGAAAGTTAAATGAAGCCACCCGTAAAGACCACTTTCCATTACCCTTCATGGACCAAATGCTTGAGAGATTAGCGGGAAACGAATACTATTGTTTTCTCGATGGTTTCTCGGGTTACTTCCAAATACCCATTGACCCACAAGATCAAGAAAAGACCACATTCACGTGTCCTTATGGAACATTTGCTTACCGACGCATGCCTTTTGGCTTGTGTAATGCTCCCAGTACGTTCCAAAGGTGTATGATGGCCATTTTCCATGATATGATCGAAAAGACTATGGAAGTATTTATGGATGATTTTTCGGTCTTTGGGGATTCTTTCCAAACATGTCTCTTCCATTTGGACAAGATGCTTGAACGTTGTGAAAACACGAATCTTTGGCTAAATTGGGAGAAATGTCACTTTATGGTTAAGGAAGGAATTGCCCTTGGCCATAAGATTTCTAAGAGCGGGATTGAGGTTGACAAAGCTAAAGTCGATGTCATTTCAAAATTACCTCCTCCCACAACCGTCAAAGGAGTTAGAAGTTTCCTTGGTCATGCCGGTTTCTATCGTCGTTTCATTCAAGATTTCTCGAAAATATCCCGGCCTATGACCCGACTTCTTGAAAAAGACACTCCTTTCATCTTCTCTAGTGAGTGCATTGAAGCTTTTCAAACTCTTAAGAAGAAGCTCACTGAAGCACCAATTCTAGTTGCCCCCGATTGGGAATTACCATTTGAGCTTATGTGCGACGCAAGCGATTTCGCCATAGGTGCAGTCTTGGGGCAACGAAAATCAAAACATTTCCAGCCTATACATTATGCTAGCAAAACTTTGACCGAAGCTCAAGCACATTACACTACGACGGAGAAAGAATTACTAGCCGTGGTGTATGCTTTCGAGAAGTTTCGGCCATACTTGATCTTGTCCAAAAGCATAGTGTATACGGATCACTCGGCTCTCAAATATCTCTTTGCTAAGCAAGATGCAAAGCCGAGATTGCTCCGATGGGTTCTCCTCCTACAAGAATTTGATATCATTATCCGTGATAAAAAAGGAGCGGAGAACCTAGCGGCTGATCATCTCTCTCGTCTTGAAAATCCACATCAAGGTGTGCTCGAGAAAAAGGAAATAAATGAAACGTTTCCTCTCGAGACTCTTAATGTGGTATCTCATCATGAAAATTCGAGTACCCCATGGTTTGCCGACTTTGCAAACTATCATGCGGGTAACTTTGTTGTGAAAGGGATGTCGTCCCAACAAAAGAACAAATTTTTCAAAGATGTTAAGCATTATTTCTGGGACGACCCCTACTTGTTTAAGGTTTGTGCGGATCAAGTCATCCGACGGTGTGTTCACGGCCAAGAAGCCGATGAAATTCTCAAGGCTTGTCATCATGGACCCACGGGGGGACATCATGGCCCTAACTACACCGCTAAAAAGGTGTTTGATTCCGGTTTCTATTGGCCCACGATTTACAAAGATGCCCATGACCTCGTCAAATCTTGCGACTCTTGCCAACGTCATAGCAACATCTCTAAAAGAGATGAAATGCCTCAAAATGCCATTCAAGTGTGCGAGATCTTTGACGTATGGGGCATTGACTTTATGGGTCCGTTCCCGTCTTCTCGAGGGAACAAGTATATACTCGTGGCGGTCGATTATTTGTCCAAATGGGTAGAGGCGAAAGCGCTACCCACCAACGACGCCCGAGTAGTTGTGAAATTCTTGAAGTCTCTCTTTACCCGTTTCAGAACTCCCCGTGCCATCATTAGTGATCGCGGTACGCACTTTTGCAACGACCAATTCGCAAAAGTCATGCTTAAGTATGGTGTCACTCACCGTCTTTCTACCGCGTATCACCCACAAACTAGTGGGCAAGTGGAAGTTTCGAATCGTGGTTTGAAAAGAATCTTGGAGAGGACCGTAGGTGAAAACCGTGCCTCTTGGTCGGACAAACTTGAAGATGCACTTTGGGCCTTCCGTACCGCTTACAAAACACCCATCGGGTGTACTCCTTACAAGCTTGTGTATGGAAAGGCGTGTCATCTCCCGATCGAGCTCGAGCACAAAGCCTATTGGGCCTTGAAGCATGCCAATTTTGACCTTAAGTCCGCGGGTGATCACCGGAAAGTTCAACTCAATGAATTAAATGAACTCCGTGATCAAGCCTACGAGAACTCGTTGATTTACAAGGAAAAGACAAAGAAGATCCATGACTCAAAGATTAAGAACCGCGTTTTCAACGTTGGTGACCGAGTCCTTCTTTTCAATTCTAGATTGAAAATCTTCTCCGGGAAACTTAAGACCCGTTGGACCGGTCCATTCACCATTGCCAAAGTTTTTCCATATGGCACCGTCGAGTTATCTCAAACCGACGGACCAAACTTCAAGGTGAATGGACATAGATTGAAACATTATTTTGGAGGGGACATACCATCCATGGTTGTCCCGGATCTACAAACTTTCCCCATGAACCAATGAATGCGGGGATCGAGTCAAGCTAGCGACTCGGGAATCAAAAACAGTAGCACACTATATGGGTTTTCACCCGTATTTCTGACTTCTTTCTACTTTCTACCACCCTAGTGTGGGGGAGTTGCCCCCCGCTGTTGTATATAAAGTTTTCTTAAAAATAAAAAAAAAAAAAAAAAAAAAAATCAAATAATGGCCGTAGTATTTCCCTTTTACGTTCTATGTTTCGGCATAACCGCCGGTACTTTGAATATTGAGGGCAATATTCATTTCTAGTGTGGGGGGGAATTCTCACGAATTTTATCATGTAATTATACCACCCAATTCCCCCATTTTTGGCCAAATTTTTTTTTTATGGTTATCAGTCCGCCATGTCTAATAAACAAAAGGATTGGCTAATCCAGGAGCAAACGGCTCTTGGTAAAGATATCTCAAATCCGTTGACGGCTTGCAATTTGCCCAAAATTGTATGGTGTTCAGCTCACCATATCTTTAATTAGTGAAGAGTTGGCTAGCCCGCAAGTTTATGGCTTGTGGTAAAGGCAGTTGGAAAACCATAATTGGTAATCGACTCACCAAAGATATTTTATCTAAGAGTTGGCTAGTCCAGAAGCAAACGGCTTCTGGTAAAGACAAATCAAAACCGTTGAAAGCTGGTGATTTGCTCAAAATCATATGGTTATCAGTGTACCATAGTTCTTACTTGAACTAAAACATTTGGCTACTCCAGAAGTAATGGCTTTTGGTAAAGAGATTCAAATCCATTAAGTTTTCTCAAAAGATTGCTAGGGACTAGCAATGTTTTAGTGTGGGGGATTTGATGAGTGCTTATTCACTCATCATTTTAGGTCAAATCTGAGCTGCAAAACATCTAAAAACACTCCGAAATGCATCAAAATACTGAAAATATCTCAAAATTGTGTTTTATATGTTTCAGATGCAAAATTATTGAAAACAAATGAAAAACGAACAAAGTTTGCATAATTGGCAGTTTCAGTCCCCAACTTTCAAAAATGGCAACTTTAGTCCCTGAAAGCAATTTAAAAAGAAAAGAATTTCACCAAAGGTCCTGGACATTTTCAAAGTTGTTAACATTTTAGTCCTTTGGTGAATTCTAACTTGTCAAAAGTTTGAGTCATTTTGATAAATTTTGGAAAATTTACAAGTTTAGTCCATCAAGTTTCAGATTTGGCCCTTGGATTTTTGGAGAGTGTCAATATTAGCCCTTGAAGTATTTTTCAGAATGTACGCATGAATGGTCCTTGAATTTTCAAGTGTTGGCGGTTTTAGCCCCTAAAGTCTCATATGGGTTCAAAACTAATCCTAAGTCCATATTACATAACCCAAGCCCAACAAACCCAACCCGACCCACATCCTTTTCCCCATTCCCCTTTTTCCCTCCCATTTTCTTTATCTGCTTCCCAGAAACCAGTTACAATATCTTTCTCCTTTCTCTGAAACCCAAATCCCACCATCCCAGACACTCCACCTCCAACCTCCTCTTTTACCCAACCTCATCAAAACCCAAAACCTCCCTTAATCTCTTTTACCCAGTTAAACCCTAATCCCAAACCCACTATCCCTTTTTCCCACTGCCACCTAAGCAATCCAAGTCAAAAAGCTCCAAAGGGATGGCTCAGATTCATGCTCACATATACCTACTTGATGGATGGTCTGGATCAATTGAAGAAAGCACAAGATGGTTTTGTGGGTGTTTTACCTCACACAGGAAGCACAACAAAGAAGACTTGAAGACCTTAGTAGTAGTAGTATAAATAGGAATCATTGTAGCCATGTATGGGGCACCCCTAGTCTTAGTTTTAATTCAGTTCTTAGTCTTTTAAAAATTCCAATTGTAGTTTTCCTCATTAATGAAAATCTCTTTTCTTTTATCAATTCTGTCTCAATAATTTTTTTAGTAGTATTTCAAGATCCTTATTTAGTTACCATTTCAGTTTTACGAAAATAAAATGCCAAGCTCAGTTGTTTTAAAGTAGTTCTCAAGTTTTATCTACCCAAAGAGGGGTGTTTGGTGCAAGCTTTATCCATAGTCAAAACCCGTTTTTACCCACTTTGACCTTCAAGGTCAAAGTTCATTACATGTTCTAAGTAGTTTAGGTAATTTAGAAATTGATCTAACTAAGTTTTGTGCAAGTTGTAAAAAAAAAGGAGTCTCTGTCACTAAAACTGAACTCAGAATAACAGAACTGTAGCTGTTCATGAGTCTTTTTAACTGCTTAAGTAGGGTCTAAATCCGAAAAAATTTGTTTTTTTGACTGTTTGTAGTCCTAACTTAATTTGGTTCCAATTTAGTGCATCAAAGAAACCTTTAACATGTTCAAATTTGAAGTCTAAAAGTCGTTTTTACCAACATTTTGCTGTCTCAGCCAAAGACAAGCTGATAAGAGCTTAATTTCAAACTGTTACAAGACCTTTTTTGTCCCCCAATGGATTTCTTTTGGATCTCTACTATGCTAACTTTAATCTTTGCAGCTTTTTCTTGGTTTGAAAGCTCAGTTTCCAGCTTATAATTAAGCTCCAAAAGGCCTCATTTAACTGGTTTTGCAGCCTGCAGCTGCAGTCACAGTCACAGTTAGCTCAAGAATAGCTCTAGCAGGCCACTGCTAGGCTGTTTTACAACCTACACTCAGCAACACAGCTTTTATTTGCTTCAATGGACTTCTTCTTTCAGCTTTAAATAAGCTCCATCAGCAGCTCACAGGTCACTTTCTTTGGCACATTGCCTATTAGTAGGATTATAAGCTTAGTTAGGAGTTTAGTGCTTAAGAAGTATGTTTAGACTAGGTTTGAATATTGTTAGTTAATTTATTGCTTGATTGTAAATCTTAGGAGTTTTTGTTTAGTCATTGGCTTAGGATTTCCTTAGATAGCTAACTGTGAATTGCTTATTCCCTGGTTTAGGTGTATTATTGCAGTTAGTGATTTCTTAATTTAGTGTGCTTATTAGATCACCCTTAGGTTGCTTATCTTGGAGTCTTTCATAGTTGATTTGTTGGCTCGAAAAGATCTAAAAGGAGTGTTTGGTTGTTTGTTTTTAAAGGTGTTTGTTTGCTCACTGTTAAAATCAGTTACATATAAGCTGTTTATACAGCTTATTGTGAGTTTTCAAAACATAAGTGTTGCAAAAGTTCCTTATTTTGTTAGAATCTTCAAGTCTCCAAAAGCTGAAAAAGAAAAAAAAAATCAAGTTTTCAAAAAGAGAGCCAAGGGATTCGAACCCTGGTCTCTCAGCTCAAAGCACATGACCACTTCACAACACCACACAACCAGCGCCCTTGGGACTTGTCTTGGTTATATCTTGCAACATTTATTATATAAAGTCGTTTGTTAGTTTAAGCTTATTACATTTGCTTATTTTTAACAGCTTATTGGTATAAGCTGTGGCTCCCATTTTATTTTTCATAAGTCCATTAGGTCATCAAGTATTTTTACAAAAAGTTTCACAATTTTCTAAAATAGTTTAGTATTTTTAATCATTTAATTAGTGTTCAATAGTTTTTAATTCGTAGAAAATAAAATTTAAAAGTCGAAAAAATACCCGGCTTTTTCCTAAAATTATTTTTAGTCATTTAGAATGTAGTAAAATTGTTTTCACACTCGTAGGACTTAAATTGCATCTTTTTCACTTATGGCTCGGTGAGTTCCCTTTTTAGCATTTTTGCATTTTAGCCCCTAGGACTTAGTTTAGCTTTGTTTTATCATTTCTTAGGCTTAGTAGTAGTTTAATTAGTGTTTATTTAGTTTTATTACGCCTTATTTTCATTACCTTTCTTTGTTTTGTAAATTCGCGTAATCAAATCCAAATTTGTTAAAACCAATTCAAGTTCAAATCACAAAACTCACGACACCTTCCATTCACACCTCGTTGGGACACGACCGGAAATCACTTTTCCGTATCACTTTTATCACACTTTCGTGAGATTTGGCACGCTGCCCTTTTCCTAAAAGGTTGATTTGTCGAATTTCACGGTTATTTTGATATTTTGATATTTGTGTTTTTTTTAACTAATCAAATTTTGGCGCCGCTGCCGGGGAGGTGTGTTGCGACAATATCGTGATTTTTGCGATTAGTGACTTGAAGAACCTTCCTCGAGAAGTTATTGTTTTTATAAAATACAAAAATACAAAAATATTTTTCTTTTCTTTGTATATATATGTAAAAGATTAAAAATACAAAAAGATTTTCCTTGTTGTTTTAAATAAATAGAAGACACAATCAACATAACATTCTCAACTGAGGTGTTATCATTATAAGTTCCCGAACAAAAGATTTAAAACTTGCCTTTGTGTCGCTCGTGTTTTGGTTTACTTTTATCGGTTTAACAAACTGTGTGAGGGGTATAAGGACGGCCTGACATTAAATTGCGGCTAAAAAGAGACGGGTTTTTAATAAGCTTCGCGCTGACCTACAAAGTCTCTCCGCTCCTTTGTGCGTTTTACTTATAGAAGTGATCATTTCACGTGGGATTATTGGTTTAAGTTCACTGTGTTTTGCCTCGGTCTTGTTTTAATTGAAAGTGTTGGTTTTGGAAGTGCATGCGCACTCGCTCGCAAGCTCGTAGACGTAACCATAACCAAGCAAACGTACCGAGATACGTACCGTCGAACAAATCACAATGACACATAACCAAGGGAACGGACCTCAAGTCCCAGTACCTGGTCCACAATATCCAGCTCCCGATCTCCGAACGATGGAGGAGCTTTGCCAACCCACGATGGATGGACGGGGCGGTCCAATTGCCCCGGTCAACATCGAGGCCACGGATTTTGGACTTAAGCATCACATGATTCAACAAGTCCAAAGTTTTTGCCAATTTCACGGATCACCGGGTGACGATGCCAACAAGCATCTCGACAAATTTCTCACCGTCACCCAAAGTATGAAGCAAAATGGGGTCACCAATGACGCCCTTCGCTTATATCTCTTTCCATATTCCTTGACGCTTCATGCCACCGCATGGTTTGATCGTCTTCCCAAGAACTCAATCCATAGTTTCGATGAAATGATCTCCAAATTTTTGGCGAAATACTTTCCACCGTCGATGGTGACGAAACTACGGAATGAAATCAGTAATTTTCGGCAGCATCCCGATGAGTCCTTATTTGAGGCATGGGAACGCTATAAGCTTTCGATTGATCGATGTCCGAACCACAACATGTTGCTTGTCACCCAAATAGATACATTCTATAACGGGTTAACATTGAGACATCGTGACACGATAAATGCTGCTGCCGGTGGTACCTTTATGAAAAGGCGACCCGAAGAGTGCTATGATCTCATTGAAAACATGACTGCCCACCACAATTATTGGGATTCCTCAGCCGAGAGGAGTGAGTCAAGGAGATCTACCACCCTTCCATCTTCGGAATACACGACTCTAACCAAAAAGATTGAAGAAATATCCACTGCCGTACTTAAAATGAGTCAAAATAATAACAATCAACAAGTGAATGTCGTAAACAAGAGTTGTGAAACTTGTGGTGGTCCACACCCTTATTTTGAGTGTCCAGCCTCCGGTAGCTTCACTCAAGAGAGCGTTTATGCCGCTTCTGGTTCCTACAATACGGGAGGTAATTCCTACCAACCACAAGGAGACCGAAACCTTCTAAGCTATCGTTCTAACAATTACCTTGGACCACCCGGGTTTAATCAAAATCAGAACAATCAAAATGTGCAAAATAGAAATAATCAGTTCAATCAAAATCAGAGTCAGAATCGGAATTTTCAAAATCAAAATCAAGGTTTTCAAAATCAAGGAAATTTCAATCAAAACCGATTCCAAACTCCTCAACAAAACATGCATGCCCCGCCTCCTCAAGCTTCCATTGACATTGCAAATTACATCAAAAGCAATGAAGCTAAAATGGCATCCATGCAAAGTCAAATTACCACTTTGAAGAATGATTTCACTTCCGAGCTTAGAGCTACTAGTAACAAAATTGATCAATCTCATAGCAAGATTGAAAGCATGATTGCTAGTCTCATGAGTCAAAAGAATCAAGCTTCAACTTCGGGTGCTCTTCCGAGTAATACCATTGCCAACCCAAAAGGTGAATTGAATGCTATTGCCACCCGAAGTGGTAAGTCTTATGAGGGACCCTCGTTGCCTAATCCTTCTCCGGTGAGGGATGTGGAACGAGAAACCGAGGTATCAAAGGACAAGGTGCATAACTCAAGCCCACGAAGTACCGCACAAGTCCAACCTCCGGAGGTTTTACCTCAAATTCCGGAACCCGTTGTTCCGATGACCATTCCTAAGCCTTCACTTCCTTATCCTTCAAGGCTTAATGACCAAAAGCTCCGTGATAAAACTAGTCAACAAATGGAGAAGCTTATCCAAATCTTTCAAGATTTGCACTTCGAGATTAGTTTCGCGGACGCTCTTCTTCTAATGCCAAAGTTCGGTCCAACAATCAAAAATTTGTTGAATAACAAAGAAAAGATTTCCGAAATGGCTAAAACTTCTTTGAACGAAAATTGTTCGGCGGTTATCCTAAAAAAACTTCCTGAAAAGTTAGGAGACCCCGGAAAATTTCTCATCCCATGTGATTTTCAAGGCATAGTTTAATGCTCCGCTTTGGCCGATCTTGGCGCTAGCATTAACTTGATGCCACACTCCATGTGGAAAAAGCTTTCATTACCTCCGCTTACACCTACATGTATGATCCTCGAGCTTGCGGACCGTACAAGTTCTCGTCCGCTAGGAATAGCCGAGGATGTATTTGTGAAAGTAGGCAAGTTTCATTTCCCCGCCGACTTTGTTGTTGTCGAATTTGATGCCGATCCCCGAGTACCCCTCATCCTAGGGAGGTGCTTCTAGAAAACGGGTCGTGCATAGATCGATGTTGATGAAGGGGAAATTACTTTGAGGGTAAACAAGGAAGCCGTTACTTTCAATCTCAATCAAGTTACGAAATACTCCCCCGGTTATGGAGACAATTCCGTCAACAAAATTGATGTCCTTGACATTGTGTCGGAGGAGTATTCTCAAGAAATTCTTGGATTCTCGAGTGGCAATCCCACTTCGGTTGATCCCATCATTGCTCTCTCTTCCCCTTCCCTCACTCCGTTTGAGGGAAGTGACTTTATTTTGGAAGAGATTGAAGCATACTTGGCTAGTGATTCTGTTCCATGGGAAATTGATCACGCTCCCATCGACATTGAGGGAGATATTCTTCTAATCGAGAAGTTGCTCAATGAAGATCCTTCATCACTCCCTCCTCAAGAACTTCATAAAGAGGAAATCAAAACGATTGAAAAATCTAATGATCCTCCCGAGGTCGAACTTAAGGACTTACCACCTCATCTCGAGTATGCATTTTCGGAGGGTGACAATAAATCACCCGTCATCATTGCTAAAGACTTGAGTGAGGATGAAAAATCCGCTCTCATAAAGGTTTTGAAGTCACACAAGCGAGCCATCGCTTGGAACCTTTCCGACATCAAGGGTATTGACCCGAAATTTTGTACACACAAGATTCTCATGGAAGATGACTTCAAACCGGCGGTTCAACACCAAAGAAGGGTGAATCCTAAAATTCATGAGGTTATCAAAGCGGAAGTCATAAACTTCTCGATGCCGGATTGATTTACCCTATCTCGGATAGTCCTTGGGTGAGCCCCGTTCATTGTGTGCCCAAAAAAGGTGGCATTACCGTTGTTGAAAATGATGAAAACGAGTTGATTCCTACTCGATTGGTTACGGGATGGCGAGTTTGCATTGACTATCGAAAGTTAAATGAAGCCACCCGTAAAGACCACTTTCCATTACCCTTCATGGACCAAATGCTTGAGAGATTAGCGGGAAACGAATACTATTGTTTTCTCGATGGTTTCTCGGGTTACTTTCAAATTCCCATTGACCCACAAGATCAAGAAAAGACCACATTCACGTGTCCTTATGGAACATTTGCTTACCGACGCATGCCTTTTGGCTTGTGTAATGCTCCCGGTACGTTCCAAAGGTGTATGATGGCCATTTTCCATGACATGATCGAAAAGACTATGGAAGTCTTTATGGATGATTTTTCGGTCTTTGGGGATTCTTTCCAAACATGTCTCTCTCATTTGGACAAGATGCTTGAACGTTGTGAAAACACGAATCTTAGTCTAAATTGGGAGAAATGTCACTTTATGGTTAAAGAAGGAATTGTCCTTGGCCATAAAATTTCTAAGAGCGGGATTGAGGTTGACAAGGCTAAAGTTGACGTCATTGCAAAACTACCTCATCCCACAACCGTTAAAGGAGTTAGAAGTTTCCTTGGTCATGCCGGTTTCTATCGCCGTTTCATTCAAGACTTCTCGAAAATATCCCGGCCTATGACCCGACTTCTTGAAAAAGACACTCCTTTCATCTTCTCTAGTGAGTGCGTTGAAGCTTTTCAAACTCTTAAGAAGAAGCTCACGGAAGCACCAATTCTAGTTGCCCCCGATTGGGAATTACCATTTGAGCTTATGTGTGACGCAAGCGATTTCGCCATAGGTGCCGTTTTGGGGCAACGAAAATCAAAACATTTCCAGCCTATACATTATGCTAGCAAAACTTTGACCGAAGCTCAAGCACATTACACTACGACGGAGAAAGAATTACTAGCCGTGGTGTATGCTTTCGAGAAATTTCGGCCATACTTGATCTTGTCCAAAAGCATAGTGTATACGGATCACTCGGCTCTCAAATATCTCTTTGCTAAGCAAGATGCAAAGCCGAGATTGCTCCGATGGGTTCTCCTCCTACAAGAATTTGATATCATTATCCGTGATAAAAAAGGAGCGGAGAACCTAGCGGCTGATCATCTCTCTCGTCTTGAAAATCCACATCAAGGTGTGCTCGAGAAAAAGGAAATAAATGAAACGTTTCCTCTCGAGACTCTTAATGTGGTATCTCATCATGAAAATTCGAGTACCCCATGGTTTGCCGACTTTGCAAATTATCATGCGGGTAACTTTGTTGTGAAAGGGATGTCGTCCCAACAAAAGAACAAATTTTTCAAAGATGTTAAGCATTATTTCTGGGACGACCCCTACTTGTTTAAGGTTTGTGCGGATCAAGTCATCCGACGGTGTGTTCACGGCCAAGAAGCCAATGAAATTCTCAAGGCTTGTCATCATGGACCCACGGGGGGACATCATGGCCCTAACTACACCGCTAAAAAGGTGTTTGATTCCGGTTTCTATTGGCCAACGATTTACAAAGATGCCCATGACCTCGTCAAATCTTGCGACTCTTGCCAACGTCATAGCAACATCTCTAAAAGAGATGAAATGCCTCAAAATGCCATTCAAGTGTGCGAGATCTTTGACGTATGGGGCATTGACTTTATGGGTCCGTTCCCGTCTTCTCGAGGGAACAAGTATATACTCGTGGCGGTCGATTATTTGTCCAAATGGGTAGAGGCGAAAGCGCTACCCACCAACGACGCCCGAGTAGTTGTGAAATTCTTGAAGTCTCTCTTTACCCGTTTCGGAACTCCCCGTGCCATCATTAGTGATCGCGGTACGCACTTTTGCAACGACCAATTCGCAAAAGTCATGCTTAAGTATGGTGTCACTCACCGTCTTTCTACCGTGTATCACCCACAAACTAGTGGGCAAGTGGAAGTTTCGAATCGTGGCTTGAAAAGAATCTTGGAGAGGACCGTAGGTGAAAATCGTGCCTCTTGGTCGGACAAACTTGAAGATGCACTTTGGGCCTTCCGCATCGCTTACAAAACACCCATCGGGTGTACTCCTTACAAGCTTGTGTATGGAAAGGCGTGTCATCTCCCGATCGAGCTCGAGCACAAAGCCTATTGGGCCTTGAAGCATGCCAATTTTGACCTCAAGTCCGCGGGTGATCACCGGAAAGTTCAACTCAATGAATTAAATGAACTCCGTGATCAAGCCTACGAGAACTCGTTGATTTACAAGGAAAAGACAAAGAAGATCCATGACTCAAAGATTAAGAACCGCGTTTTCAACGTTGGTGACCGAGTCCTTCTTTTCAATTCTAGATTGAAAATCTTCTCGGGGAAACTTAAGACCCGTTGGACTGGTCCATTCACCATTGCCAAAGTTTTTCCATATGGCACCGTCGAGTTATCTCAAACTGACGGACCAAACTTCAAGGTGAATGGACATAGATTGAAACATTATTTTGGAGGGGACATACCATCCATGGTTGTCCCGGATCTACAAACTTTCCCCATGAACAAATGAATGCGGGGATCGAGTCAAGCTAGCGACTCGGGAATCAAAAACAGTAGCACACTATATGGGTTTTCACCCGTATTTCTGACTTCTTTCTACTTTCTACCACCCTAGTGTGGGGGAGTTGCCCCCCGCTGTTGTATATAAAGTTTTCTAAAAAAAAAAAAAATCAAATAATGGCCGTAGTATTTCCCTTTTACGTTCTATGTTTCGGCATAACCGCCGGTACTTTGAATATTGAGGGCAATATTCATTTCTAGTGTGGGGGGAATTCTCACGAATTTTATCATGTAATTATACCACCTAATTCCCCCATTTTTGGCCAATTTTTTTTTTATGGTTATCAGTCCGCCATGTCTAATAAACAAAAGGATTGGCTAATCCAGGAGCAAACGGCTCTTGGTAAAGATATCTCAAATCCGTTGACGGCTTGCAATTTGCCCAAAATTGTATGGTGTTCAGCTCACCATATCTTTAATTAGTGAAGAGTTGGCTAGCCCGCAAGTTTATGGCTTGTGGTAAAGGCAGTTGGAAAACCATAATTGGTAATCGACTCACCAAAGATATTTTATCTAAGAGTTGGCTAGTCCAGAAGCAAACGGCTTCTGGTAAAGACAAATCAAAACCGTTGAAAGCTGGTGATTTGCTCAAAATCATATGGTTATCAGTGTACCATAGTTCTTACTTGAACTGAAACATTTGGCTACTCCAGAAGTAATGGCTTTTGGTAAAGAGATTCAAATCCATTAAGTTTTCTCAAAAGATTGCTAGGGACTAGCAATGTTTTAGTGTGGGGGATTTGATGAGTGCTTATTCACTCATCATTTTAGGTCAAATCTGAGCTGCAAAACATCTAAAAACACTCCGAAATGCATCAAAATACTGAAAATATCTCAAAATGGTGTTTTATATGTTTCAGATGCAAAAATATTGAAAACAAATGAAAAACGAACAAAGTTTGCATAATTGGCAGTTTCAGCCCCCCAACTTTCAAAAATGGCAACTTTAGTCCCTGTAATTTCAAAGATTGACAGAATTTACCCCTGGACATTTTAAATTGGAAAATTAACATTTTTAGTCCTTTGGTAATTCTAACTTGTCAAATTTGGTCATTTTGATAAATTTTGGAAAATTTACAAGTTTAGTCCATCAAGTTTCAGATTTGGCCCTTGGATTTTTGGAGAGTGTCAATATTAGCCCTTGAAGTATTTTTCAGAATGTACGCGAATGGTCCCTGAATTTTCAGTGTTGGCGGTTTTAGCCCCTAAAGTCTCATATGGGTTCAAAACTAATCCTAAGTCCATATTACATAACCCAAGCCCAACAAACCCAACCCGACCCACATCCTTTTCCCCATTCCCCTTTTTCCCTCCCATTTTCTTTATCTGCTTCCCAGAAACCAGTTACAATATCTTTCTCCTTTCTCTGAAACCCAAATCCCACCATCCCAGACACTCCACCTCCAACCTCCTCTTTTACCCAACCTCATCAAAACCCAAAACCTCCCTTAATCTCTTTTACCCAGTTAAACCCTAATCCCAAACCCACTATCCCTTTTTCCCACTGCCACCTAAGCAATCCAAGTCAAAAAGCTCCAAAGGGATGGCTCAGATTCATGCTCACATATACCTACTTGATGGATGGTCTGGATCAATTCAAGAAAGCACAAGATGGTGCTGTGGGTGTTTTACCTCACACAGGAAGCACAACAAAGAAGACTTGAAGACCCTTAGTAGTAGTATAAATAGGAATCATTGTAGCCAGTGTATGGGGGCACCCCTAGTCTTAGTTTTAATTCAGTTCTTAGTCTTTTAAAAATTCCAATTGTAGTTTTCCTCATTAATGAAAATCTCTTTTCTTTTATCAATTCTGTCTCAATAATTTTTTTAGTAGTATTTCAAGATCCTTATTTAGTTACCATTTCAGTTTTACGAAAATAAAATGCCAAGCTCAGTTGTTTTAAAGTAGTTCTCAAGTTTTATCTACCCAAAGAGGGGTGTTTGGTGCAAGCTTTATCCATAGTCAAAACCCGTTTTTACCCACTTTGACCTTCAAGGTCAAAGTTCATTACATGTTCTAAGTAGTTTAGGTAATTTAGAAATTGATCTAACTAAGTTTTGTGCAAGTTCAGTAAGAAAAAAAAGGAGTCTTTTCTGTCACTAAAACTGAACTCAGAATAACAGCTACTGTAGGCTGTTCATGAGTCTTTTTAACTGCTTAAGTAGGGTCTAAATCCGCAAAAAATTTGTTTTTCCTGACTGTTTGTAGTCCTAACTTAATTTGGTTCCAATTTAGTGCATCAAAGAAACCTTTAACATGTTCAAATTTGAAGTCTAAAAGTCGTTTTTACCAACATTTTTGCTCTGTCTCAGCCAAAGACAAGCTGATAAGAGCTTAATTTCAAACTGTTACAAGACCTTTTTTGTCCCCCAATGGATTTCTTTTGGATCTCTACTATGCTAACTTTAATCTTTGCAGCTTTTTCTTGGTTTGAAAGCTCAGTTTCCAGCTTATAATTAAGCTCCAAAAGGCCTCATTTAACTGGTTTTGCAGCCTGCAGCTGCAGTCACAGTCACAGTCACAGTAGCTCAAGAATAGTTCTAGCAGGCCACTGCTAGGCTGTTTTACAACCTACACTCAGCAACACAACTTTTATTTGCTTCAATGGACTTCTTCTTTCAGCTTTAAATAAGCTCCATCAGCAGCTCACAGGTCACTTTCTTTGGCACATTGCCTATTAGTAGGATTATAAGCTTAGTTAGGAGTTTAGTGCTTAAGAAGTATGTTTAGACTAGGTTTGAATATTGTTAGTTAATTTATTGCTTGATTGTAAATCTTAGGAGTTTTTGTTTAGTCATTGGCTTAGGATTTCCTTAGATAGCTAACTGTGAATTGCTTATTCCCTGGTTTAGGTGTATTATTGCAGTTAGTGATTTCTTAATTTAGTGTGCTTATTAGATCACCCTTAGGTTGCTTATCTTGGAGTCTTTCATAGTTGATTTGTTGGCTCGAAAAGATCTAAAAGGAGTGTTTGGTTGTTTGTTTTTAAAGGTGTTTGTTTGCTCACTGTTAAAATCAGTTACATATAAGCTGTTTATACAGCTTATTGTGAGTTTTCAAAACATAAGTGTTTGCAAAAGTTCCTTATTTTGTTAGAATCTTCAAGTCTCCAAAAGCTGAAAAAGAAAAAAAATCAAGTTTTCAAAAAGAGAGCCAAGGGATTCGAACCCTGGTCTCTCAGCTCAAAGCACTTGACCACTTCACAACACCACACAACCAGCGCCCTTGGGACTTGTCTTGGTTATATCTTGCAACATTTATTATATAAAGTCGTTTGTTAGTTTAAGCTTATTACACTTTGCTTATTTTTAACAGCTTATTGGTATAAGCTGTGGCTCCCATTTTATTTTTCATAAGTCCATTAGGTCATCAAGTATTTTTACAAAAAGTTTCACAATTTTCTAAAATAGTTTAGTATTTTTAATCATTTAATTAGTGTTCAATAGTTTTTAATTCGTAGAAAATAAAATAAAAATCGAAAAAATACCCGGCTTTTTCCTAAAATTATTTTTAGTCATTTAGAATGTAGTAAAATTGTTTTCACACTCTTAGGACTTAAATTGCATCTTTTTCACTTTCGGGGCTCGGTGAGTTCCCGGTTTTTAGCATTTTTGCATTTTAGCCCCCTAGGATGTAATTTAGCTTTGTTTTTATTGTTTCTTAGGCTTAGT
Organism: Chrysanthemum makinoi; assembly: GCA_910596185.1. Lineage (NCBI taxonomy): Eukaryota > Viridiplantae > Streptophyta > Magnoliopsida > Asterales > Asteraceae > Chrysanthemum > Chrysanthemum makinoi. The sequence continues at coordinate 90,601,293 of OU343219.1, read as the reverse complement.
AGTAGTTTAATTAGTGTTTATTTAGTTTTATATACGTTATTTTCATTACCTTTCTTTGTTTTGTAAATTCGCGTAATCAAAATCCAAATTTGTTAAACGAATTCATGTCCTAATCACAAAACTCACGACACCGTCAATTTCGCACCTCGTTGGGACACGACCCGGGAAATCACTTTTCCGGTATCACTTTTATCACTTTCGTGAGATTTGGCACGTCAACCCTTTTCCTAAAAGGTTGATTTATCGAATTTCACGGTTATTTTGATATTTTGATATTTGTGTTTATTTTAACTAATCACCTACGCATTATCCTTGTGGTATTGCCAGAACATCCGAGTGATATGTAAAAATATTCACAATGAAGATGGAAATCCTTCTAGAGCCAACATCAAACAAGCTCTTGGTGGGTGACATGTGAAATCTTGCAAAAGATCAAGCTTGTGACAACTGGATAGAAACGATGGGGCGATTAACTCTTGAATCAACCTTGGTCCAGGAATGGAATTGACGAATACTTTTGGAAAAACCGTTCGATGTGCAAACATTCTTTTCTCTAGCACGTCGAATGTGTACTTATGTTTTCAAACACAAAAAGTATCTCTGATTGAAAAAATACTTTTGGAAAAACCGTTTGATGTGCGAATCTCTTCTTTTCGCTAGCACGTCGAATGTGTACTCATTCTTAAATACAAAAAGTATTTTGATTGAAAATTGATCTTTCTTCTAAACCTTCGTCGTATTGCAAAACTCTTTCTTCTAAGCAATACGCGATTGTTTTTTCAAATCATTTTTCATCAATCAGTGAATCTTAATTCGCTGGTTCACTCACTCCGTGTTGTCTTCTTTGAGACGTTCCGGTTTGAGAACAGCTAGAACAGCTGCGAAACCCTGTCAAGGAGATTCTTCGGAATCCTACCTGATCACAGGCAGTACTTGTACTGATCAACGGGGAACCGTGGGCCGTATACCTCAATTCAGCGAAAGTGATCAAAGACACTTTCGTGTGTTTTATTGCTAACTGTTGTTTGCAGGTACATTTGGACGGTGCATATCTTCAGAATTGAGGAGTCAATCCAAAGCCGCATGCTCACAACATCCACACTTAATTTGAAGAAATCATGACTGGTGCATATCTTCATAACCTGGCTCTGATATTTCATACTATGCTTATGCTTCGCTGCTGCAAATATCATGAACCAGTAAGGCTTCCGCTACTCCGATGGAAAGATGTCATGATTCAAAAGTGTGAGCATGTCGGTCCGAAAGTCACAACTTCACATGATGGCAACACAATAAAGGGTGATCCAGAGATTTACTGTGGCTGATGATCTCAATGAAAGCTCGAAGATCATCAAAGATGTGGATCAGTTAAAGGCCTCCACTAAAAGTACAAATCAGGCGGACTTTGAAGAATCGCTACTAAAGCACAAAGATTGCGAAAGTGAAGAATTCAAGTCTACGAGCTCAAGAACAAAGTCAAGAATAGAATGCTAGGATTCAAAATGTAAAACATGGGGTGACCTCCCTTAGGGGGAGATTGTTAGGAATTAGAAAATTCCATAGTGAAGTGTCGGTCACCCCAAATATTATCTAGCATAAGTTAGCTCGTAGATTTGTCATTAGTTACGTTATTTAGCAGTTTATTAGTTAGTTAGTAGCGTAGAATAGTTTAGTGCAACACCGTGGAGGAAGGACGGGTCTTTACCCACTGTATCCCTGATCCACAGGCCGATAGGAGGTCGTATTTCATGTAACTATAAATACCCCTTCCATCCATGGAAGGGGTGGTGCTTTCAATCTAATATTCCATACTTTTGTGTAAACCTCTAGCAAGAACACCCTCTCTCTCTACTAACTCTCTAACTATGGCAAACATGTATTTTGATCATCCAAGACCACCCGAATCATCAACACAATAAATATTGGATCCTAACAAAGGGCACTACTCCAAAAGGATGGAATCTTAGGTTCACGACCTAGTGTGATGCCTTCTAGTGTGTTGCATAACACTGCATGTAGTAGCAATCCAAAACCTAAGTTTACTCAACAAATAGTTAGAAATAAACCAGTTGATCTAAACGTAAAATTTCAGAAACCTACTAGGTGGATCAATATAGGACACAAACTCTTCCCAAAAGAAGTTTCAACATCCCCTAGATCTTACCTTAGATGGATTCCAACGGGTAGAGTTTTCAACACTATTGGTCTTAGGTGGATTCCTACAGGCAAGATACTAAGTAGTTGCATCAACACAAGTGTGAAACCCACAACATCCATCCCTGAGGTAGGAAAGGAACTTATCAAAATAGCTTGTTCAGGTGTCAAGAAGATAATTGACACTACATCTTTATGCCTCTAACATCTGGAACCCAGTTACACTTGGGGATCCATGTTTCTTCTTTCTTGCCCCCCTTCTATTTTTCTATGCAGGTACAACAGCTATGGCTCCTACTGCAAAACAACGTAGGACACGTTTCTCACCGTCAAAAATATCATGATCCATCAGCTGTTCCACCATTGTACTTAATCGTCATGAATTGGAAACATTGCTTGCTCCTCTGGTTAAAGATTCTGCCAAAAGTCGTGCTTCAGATGTATCGAATGTTTCCGCTGCACAACCGATAATACTCTAATTTCATATACACCTGAATCTACAACAACAACCGAATCTTCTATAACAGAAGATCAAACTGTTTCCTACAACAATGTCACAGCTGATGATCAACATTATGAACAGAGAAGTTTTATCAGCAGTTGACTCTCTCGAAATATTTTTGGTACTTCACACTTGTTCGATCAATTGGACATACATGGTTTCGCTATCTCCTTATACATGGGTTCGCTGTCTTCAATTCATCATCAACATACGTGGTGTATGATTCTGAATCATTGAAAACATCGAGGGGGAGAGAGTGTGTAGGTGGTCATTGCTTCCTTGTTCTTCTACATGCTTCTTTGCGAAAACCCAATGCCTTCTTGAATTCCTTCAATTAGGGGGAAGAAATAAGACGATATGTGGCTCAAACGTCTCACTTTGGTATTATCGTCTCAATTTCACGGGTGATCTTGTGTGAAGTTACCCAAATACGTGAGAAGATTTTGTTGATTTCTAGCATGTTACCCTCGAACGGATCTTCCGCAATTAGTCAGATTTTGTTTGTATGGTTTACTGCTCATCTACAAATTCCGCTGCATACTGAAACCTTCAAAAGTTAGAGGAAATGTAGACTTCATCAAAGTTTCAAATCTGCTAAAGACAGTTGTTAGTTTGGGGGGAAGCTGATTCTAAAACTTCTTCACTATGACTTCTGAGTATAACAGCTTAGAACCCGGTCACAACCGCTTAAACTTCCCCCCAAACCCCATCATCAGCTGAAACAAGCCCTCAGCTTACTCGTCAACAAATGGAAAGGTTATTTGCTCCGCTGTTCAGTGACGATATTGATGAACGTGCTCCAGGTGTATCCGCTGTTTCCGCTGCTCAACCTGATAATAATCTTATACCTGATACACCTGCTACAACAACTACGGTTGAAGAAGCACCACCAGTTGACTCCACCACAACAGTGGAACAAACCGCTTCCAACAATGATGAACCGGCTGATGATGTTCTGAATGAAGTACCCCCACCTGCAGATTTTGATCCAAATGCGTTCTTTAACCCGTTTGCTAATGAAACTGCTGCACCTGATGTCGCAGAATCATCAACAAGCCATTTGAATCCTCAAAATCTGCACAATGTATACCAACATCAACCCTCTACACATAGATGGACAAAAGACCATCATCTGGAAAATATTATTGGCAACCCGAATCAACCAGTCGTTACGAGACAACGCCTTCACACAGATGGTGAACATTGCATTTATGCACTCACTGTCTGCCAATCTGAACCTAAAAACATCAAAGACGTAATGACAAAAGACAACTGGATCGAATCCATGCAAGAAGAACTCAACCAATTCTGTTATTCCCTATTAACTATTGTTAAAAAAGAACAATTAAGTACTTAAAGCAATTTAACAGTGAATAATGACTGAAGTTAACATAAGTAAAACACACAGAGTAATTTTCAACATCATATTCTTATTAGAAATAAATCAAAAGAATACGTTACCCAAGTACTTGCGGAATAGTACTTAGGATTGAAATGACAAAGTTTGGGTGACTCCTCTCTAAGCTCAGGCTAAGTCTGAGCACAACTCTTAGAACCCAATGAGCTAGCTCAAGGATAAAGTTGTATTTGGAGGAGTGAAAAGTTGGCTTGTGTGTGTGTGTTTTTACAATTCACAAGCTTAAACTTTTCACTCATTCTCTTATGCTATTTATACAAGTATGATTATTAACTTTATCCTAGAAGACAAAAACATGGATCACAGCAAACACGAATATTGATATATTCGGTTACTGTTCACCTTTCTATAGTAGGCGGCGAAGCTTCTTTCCTTGATAGAGAATCGCCGCTTACTATAAATGGGAAGATATGATCTTGATAGATTAAGACTGTGTATAGACTGGATAAACACTTGAGGGACTTAGTTTTATCTGGGTAAAACTTTCCCGCCTAATCCAGCTCAATCTTCAGTCTTTAAAGTCTTCAGTCTCTTCTTTTGTTTGTCTTCAGTGTTTAACAGTTGGAGAGGAGTCGAAGGGATTCAGTGAGTTATTGTCATCACTCACTGAATCCACTATCTTCTTCTTGACTTAGTCTTCACCCTTTAAGTTCCGCCTTGCAGAGTGGAGAGGCTCCTTCTTCGCCTCATACTAAGTGTCCTGAAGATAGCTCACTGAGATACTATGCGCTCAGTGACCTGATTGTGTTTAACGGATTAAATACTTAGGATATTTTCTATTCAAATCCTAGTTTAAGGGGTTTGGGTATTTACTGAACCCAACAGTCTCCCCCTATTTGGATATACAAATAGCCTAAGTGTTTGATCAGTGTAAGTGAGCAAATGGCTTCTTCTTACACTGAATGTACTAATGAATACAATAAGGAACTTTTGAGTAATTTAACAAAACATACATCTTTTATTGATCAGATTACATAGTTCCTATCACTAGTACAAAAGGATAAAATGATGTCAGTCCAGATGGATACCCAGTGCTTCGAGCTTCACTTTCTTGGTGATGAGTGTTTTCCTGTCAGGATGGTCTCTTATCTTTGCATTCAGGTCTTGACAGAACCTGATATTTGCTGGGGATTGGATCCGAGAGGCCACTGGAATATAGCTGATCATTGCAGCTACACCAGCCTGATCAATATCACTCCATCTTTGAAATGCTGGGTTTCCATAGACATCAATGTGGAATAGCCCTCTTTCAGGCTCTTCAATCACCAAACAGTTCACAAATTTGACACCCTCAGGCAGCTCTCTGTTGCATTCTAGGCCAGGCACTTTGATTTCAGGTTGGAACTCAACTCTTTTCCTTTTCCAGTGGAAGCTTGTGGTTGAGATCCTTGAGGTGCAGTCAAGGCAGGCTGAATTCCCAGTTAGGCTGGTGCATCCCTCAGCCTTTCATATCTTTTGCTGAGCATTTTCATCAGATCCTTGACCACCTTGTTTTGCTTCTTTTCAATAATTGGACCAAGTTCATCGAGTTCAGTGATCCCAAAGTCAGTGAATTTTAGGGGATCATGAATCTCGAAATGTCTCTTATCATCCCCCCTGTAGACATTCATTGCCAGTGGTTTGGTATTGGGGATGATTTTAACATCAGTGATTCTTTCAGGCTTCCTTCGGCTTGTCATTGTCCAGTTGTAATGATCAATCCTTTCTAGCCTGAGCTCTTCGGCTTTCCTTTTCTTTGCTTCATACTGCTTTCTTATTGCAGTCATTTGAGCAGCCTGATCAACCTTGAACTTTTGTCCTGCCTGACCCTTTTGAAGCTTGCTCGCATCTAGTCCCATGTTCTCAGCTTCTTCGGCGACAACCTTAGCCAGTGCTTCCCTGTTCCTTTTCTCTTCCTCAGCTAGTTTCAATCTTCTTTCTTCTTTAGCAAGATGTTTACTTAGCTGATCTGGTGTGAGCAGGTATTCAGTGTCACCTATTTTATAGGGAATCTTCTCAGGCTCAGCAGTTGTCATTATGCCTTTGCCTTTGTCCTGGCCTGAGGAAGATGATGCGATCAAAGGAGGTGTAGTTGTCATGATAGGTGGTGTGACTACTATCAGTGTTGTTGTTGTTGTTGATGTTGGTGGTGGGACTGATGAGATTGGTATTGCTGATACTGGTGCAGATGATGTAGGAGCAACTGAGACTGGTGGTGTTTGCTCCCCTTCAGTGTGAAGAGGAGTTTCTTCAGCAGTATTCTTCCCCTCAACTGTTGCCGGAGTGTCAGTGAGGGCAAGAGTTGGTGTTGGTGTTGAGGGGGACGGAGCAGCTTGACCCTTGAAGGCCTGATAGATTTCAGTCATCATAGCCTTAATCTCTGAAGTGTCTGTCTGAATGCCAGTGACCTTTGCATCCAAGTTAGCCTGAGAAAGCTCCACGGCAGTCATCCGGGGACCAAGATTCCAGGCCAGGGAAGAGGATGCCTGAGCCATGGTCGCCACCTGTGTATTCAGAGAGTCCATTGTAGCTCGAAGAGACTGGACTGATGATGGAAGACCCTGAACATGTGCAGATTTGAGCAAATCTAACAGTTCAGTAAGGCGTGAAGATTGTTGCAAGTATGCCTCAGTAGCCTTTAACACTTGAGAGTTAAGAGCTGGGTCTTCTCTGACAAACTCCTTGATTTCATCGATCTTTGTGCCAGCATCCTGAAGGTGCCTTAAGAAGTTAGCTATATTTTCATCCGGTCGGTGAATTTGGTCATACATCAAGTCCCTGTGCTCATGAACATTTTCATCGAAGCCCTGTATCTCTGTTTTTAAATCTGCATAACTTGCAGCAGCCTCAGTATGTTGTTCCCACAATGTTTTAGTAACCCCTGAGTATAGCTTCCTTGAAGCCCTGGTGATCCACTGAGCCAACTGCCTTTCAGTGAGGGGAAGAACATTGTCAAACTCTTTGAATTCGTCAGAGCTTGAGGAGGATTCAGAAGCATGATCATCATGTTGGAATGGGGATTCAGTATGCTCCTTTGGATCAGGCTGAGGCTCTTATTCAGATTAAACCTCAGCGTCCATTTCTTCTCTAGCTGATAAAATTTCATCTTCAGTTTCAGCAAGATCATCCTCTGAGAATAGAATACCAGTGACATCAGCAATAGTGAGCAAGGGGTTGGTGATGGGTTCCATATCAGCGGGTGGTATATATCCCTCTGAGTCTTTGTCCCCCGTTGACCCCTCAGACACTGGTGGGAGTTTCCCAGTGCCTTCTCCGGAGTCAGGATTGGCTTTGGGTTCCGTATCGGCGGGTTGTTTCTTTCCCTCCGAGTCTTTGTCCCCCTGTGACCCCTGAGACACTGGTGGGTGTTTCCCAGTGCCTTTGGCGGAGTCAGTGATTGTTTTATCCCTATCAGTGGGTTGTTTGTTTCCCCCTGAGTCTTTGGGATCGATCAGTGTGCCCTCAGACAAAGACTTGGATTTGTTAATGTCATCATCAGGCGTGGTGGAAGGCGCTCCCTACCAGCGGGTTGTTTGTTTCCCTCTGGATCTTGGGGAGTAGTAGGTGTGACCAAGGGCACTGACTGTGATGTATCAGTGTCCTTCGTTGTCACGGGGGTGGTTGTTGCCTGGTCAGTGGGTGTCTGTTTAGTCTTGGGCTTAATGTGCCTCTTAGGCTGTGCTCCTGAAGCCTCGGGGCCCTGAGACTTTGGTTTAGTCTTAGTCCCAGTCTGAGACTTCCCCTTCTCTTTTAAGAGCAGGGGTTTGGAGACACTGATCCACTTTGATTGTTTACAGCAATCATGTGGGCCGTCAATTCAATGGGAGTGACAAGGGATGGGTCCTTTTGAAAATTTGATGGGCTTAGGATGCCAGGTAAATTTCCAAATTTTTCATCCTGAGTATAATTTGAACCCAGTAATGATTGCAAAGCACAAGAAACAAACCTAGGATACGAAACGTACTTCGTCCTAGTTTTGCTCTGTAGCTTCGTTACAAGATCACTGTAAATGATCTCCCCTATGTCGACAGTGACCCCATTCATCAAGCAGTATGCCATCATCAACTGAATAGAGTTAACTTGTTCAGTGGATGAGTGGTTCCCGCCGAGGACCTGAATCACAAAAAAAAAAGAGGATCCTCCAAGCCACGGGGAATGAGCTTTTAGTGACTGGGGTCTTGTCCAAAAAAGTTGGATCTAAAACAATTTGTTTTAACCCATCCTTCACTGTGGAGGGTTCAGGATGGGCGACATAAGTACCTTTGTTATAATCTAACCCTGTTGAAGTGCAAAATGTTTTGTAATTCAGGGTGTATTGTTGCCCCCCATTAAGACTGAATCTGATGAGATATTCCCTGAGTGGTCTAAGGTTATTCTCATCAGTAGAAGGTGTCGGGTCAGAGGCTTTAGCTGTAGCCCAAAATTCCCTAAGGTAGTTTGGGTACAGTATCTGAGGGACATTTTACAAAGGCCGTTTTGAGTGGGCAGTTGAATAAAAATTTTATAATGTCTTTATAGGTTGGGACACTTTCAGGGTATTCAAAATTTCCTATGACATTATTTGTTTTAAATTCAACGTTTGTAAGATCCCCTACCATGAGAAGCAAAGCTGGAGAGATAGTGTTCTAGCCATTTCTATTAAAAAAGATTTTAGGGAAAAAAATGTTTTGACTAGAACAATCAAAGTATTTGGATCTCTCAAGTTTGTGATGAAAAACTTTTGTAAATGTTTACAAGGAGGGTTTTCCAAAAGAGTTTTTGAAGATTTTGAGAACACACAAATTTTTGGATTTGAGAAAGGATTTTGACAGAGTTCAGTTGCAGAAAATAATTTGTGTGTGTTTGGTGGTTTTTGAAGAGGGTATTTATAGAGAAGTGAGAGGGGTGGTTTTTGTATAAATGTGGATATGTAAAGACCATTTTGAAATCGTTTGATATTCCACATTTAATGCCACCCACCACTTCACGCAGTAAAATCCCGTCTTTCAAGGAAAACAGTTGCAATGCACAGTAAAAGTGCACTTTAGCAGTAATAAAATATCCATAGGATATTTTATGTGAGAGAAGGCATTTAATGCCAAGTGGGGTGAGGTAAATGATGATACTCCTGACAGTAAGACATGTATTCCTATATTAAATTGGTGGGATTACCAACCTAGGACATTTAAGTAACTAATACTTGGAGCATTTAGTTACTCATTCAATGCTTTCTGTCAGGGACCCTGAGTGAGTCTTACTCATTCAGTGAGAGGTTTGTTTTGGATGTACAGGGAGAATGAACCATTTCAGTGATCTTACTGAGATTGGTTTTCAGATACCTGACTTTCAATGTCAAGCATTCCCAATTCAGCTTTCAGTCTCCTGAAGGTAGGTTCATCCAAGGGTTTTGTGAAGATATCCGCCAGTTGATATTCAGTAGGGATGAAATGAAGTTCAATGTCTCCCTTCATTATGTGATCCCTGATGAAGTGATATATGATATCAATGTGTTTGGTTCTTTGGTGGAGGACAGGGTTGTTGGAGATTGCAATAGCACTTGTATTATCACAGAAGATGGGCACCATATTGTAATTGATGTCATAGTCACCGAGTTGACTTTTCATCCATAACACATTGGCACAGCATCCTGCTGCTGCTACATATTCAGCTTCAGCTGAAGACATAGCCACTGATTGTTGCTTTTTAGCACTCCAACAAACCAGTTTTCCTCCAAGAAATTGACAGGACCTGAGGTACTTTTTCTGTCCATGTTGCAGCCAGCATAATCAGAATCAGAGTAACATTTGAGATCAAACCCTGAGCATCTTGGATAATAGAGTCCAAGGCTAGGGGTTCCCTTCAGGTACCTGAGTATTCTTTTGGCCGCAGTGAGATGGGATTCTTTAGGATTGGACTGATATCTTGCTATTAGACAGACTGAGAATTGGATATCTGGTCTAGAAGCAGTTAGATACATCAGTGAGCCTACAATTCCTCTGAAATGAGTTTGATTGACTGATTTGCCAGTGAGATCAGGTCCAAGGTTGTTAGGTGGGACCATTGGAGTTTTCACAGAGGCACGGTCGAGATATCTCATATTTTTCAAGAGATTCCGTATATTTCTCTTGACTGATGGATATTCCTTTGTCAGTTTGACTGATTTGTAGTCCAAGAAAGTATGTGAGTTCCCCCATCATGCTCATTTCAAACTTTTTAGTCATCAGTTTTTCAAACTGTTTGCAAAGTTTGTAGTTTGTTGAGCCAAAGATGATGTCATCAACATACACTTGGACTAGAATCACATTCTGTTGAGTTCTATAGACAAACAGTGTGTTGTCTATCTTTCCTCTGACAAACTTGTTTTGTATCAGGAAAGCTGAGAGAGTTTCATACCATGCCCTGGGAGCTTGTTTAAGTCCATAGAGAGCTTTGTCAAGCTTGCAGACATAGTCAGGGAATTCACTACTCTCAAAGCCTGGAGGTTGTTGAACATATACATCTTCCTTGAGATCACCATTTAAGAATGCACTTTTAACATCCATTTGGTAGACCCTGAAGTTCATGTATGTTGCATATGCAAGAAAGATCCTGATGGCTTCCATTCTTGCAACAAGAGCAAATGTTTCATCATAGTCAATGCCTTCTTGTTGACTGTAACCTTTGGCTACAAGTCTGGCTTTGTTTTTAATGAGAGTGCCGTTTTCATCAGTTTTGTTTCTGAAAACCCACTTCATTCCTATGACGACTACATCCCGAGGACATTTGATCAAGGTCATGACCTTATTTTTATCAAACTGTTGCAGTTCTTCTTGCATAGCCTGAACCCAACTTGGGTGTTTTAGAGCCTCAACGACACTTTTGGGTTCTATTTCTGATAGGTAATCAGCGTATAGACATTCATTGGCTGAAGCTGCAGTTAAGTTAGCAGCCATGCTTCTAGTGAGCATTCCCTCGGTGGGTTCACCAATGATGTTTACAAGCTCAATGTCCTGAGATCTTGTCCACTTACTTTGTGGTCTAGGATCTGAGCTTAAAGATGTCACTGGGAGTTCAGGTGTGAGTTCAGGTGTGAGTTCAGGTGCAAGAACCACAGGATCATTTAGATCATCTGTCGAGGTGACTTGTTCAGGTAGAGGTTCTTGAGTTATAGGATCCTGATCATATGGATCGTGTTACCTAACCCAAGAGGGATGGCCTGATTATCAATGAATTCACTGATAGTTGGTTGAGACAGGTTGTGAGGTAAGATATAATATGAGATGTCAAAGACATCGGCTTGGTGTGAGGAATTGGTTTCAGTGTTGTACTCATCAGGAGGATATCTTGATGAGTTATCAATTCCTATTTCTTCCACTGAAGTGTTGGTGAATCCGATGCTTTCTATACTTTCATCAAAGGTGACATGATAGGTTTCCTCAACTTGTTTTCTCCTTGTGTTAAATATCACGAAGGATTTGGAGATCGATGAGTAACCTAGAAAGTATCCATCATCAGCTTTAGCATCGAACTTGCCTAGATGATCCTTGTGGTTATGAATAAACACAGGACATCGAAACACATGGAAGTAGTGATGTCGGGAAGTCTACCTTTGAATATCTCATATGGGGTTTTATTATGTCTATTGACAATGATTGACCTATTTTGAGTGTAACAGCTGTTTTAATGCTTCATCGAGAAATGCTTTGAAAGAGCTGAACCATTTAACATGGTTCTTGCAGCCTCAATGAGAGTTCTGTTCTTCCTTTCCGCTACCCCATTTTGTTCAGGGGTATAAGGAGATGAAAATTTTGGGAGATTCCCTTCTCATCACGAAACTCTCAAGCTCAACAGATTTCTAAATTGAGTACCATTGTCGATTCGATTTGTTTCACTGTAATGTCATTCGGTTTTCAATGTTCTGATAAATGACATTATAGTATCAGTTGCCTGACTCTTTTTGGAAAGAAAGTATACCCAAGTGTATCTTGAATACTCATCAACAATGATAAGTGTATACTTCTCATGCCTTTGGATTGATCTAGGGACCTGACTGGTCCAAAGAGATCCATATGCAAGAGGTGAAGGCAACTTTTGATAGAGAAGTTTTGCTTGGTTTTGAAAGATGCTCTTTTATGTTTGCCTTTTTCACAGGTTGAGCATGGTTTATTTTTTGCAAAAACCAGTGATGGTAAGCCAAGGACCTTGTTTTGTTTTGCCAAGTTGTTGATGTTTTGAAGTTTAAGTGTGAGAGTCTCTTGTGCCTGACCGGTTGATAGTTTGATGGCTTTGGCAAAGAGACAAGTTCCATCTTTAGAGAGAGTTGACATGTCTAAGACATAAACATCGTCTCTCCTAGGAGCAATCAACACAACTTCCTTGTTGGCATTGAAAATGATACCTTGTTTGTCATTGAATTGTACAATGTACTTAGCATCACATAGCGGCCGACACCGATGAGATTGTATTTGAGACCATTGACATAAGCAATCCTAGAGAAAACTATTCCATTACAGTTTACTGAAACATAACCTTCAGTGGGACATGATGAGTTATCACCAAACACTACCTTTGGCCCTGGTTCCTTTACATACTTGTGCAGATATTCCTTCACACCAGTCATACTTCTTGAACATCCACTGTCTAGATGCCAGATAGGTTCCTTGGCATGCCTCTGCACAAGTAGTAAACTGAATTAGTTTCTCTTCGTAACCCACTTACTAGTGGGTTTGGGTCTCATGGTCTCTTTGAATTGAGCAATCGATTCATGGTCAGTGGTGGAGTGCAATGAGCTACCACAGGTTTTACATCTAGAGACAGAGGATGACTCTATGGATTTTGGTTGTTTTGAACTTCTTCTTGCATGGATGACATTGTCATGCTGAGATGTCTTATGAGCTGTGTTACCGCAAATATCACAGGATGTGTTCATAAGACAATCATCAGGACGATGATCATTAAAGCCACAGTGTGGGCAAGGAGGAAAAGGCTTTGCTCTCAACTTTTGAGCTTTGGATGAAGAAGCATACTGATGACAAAATTTGGTGTAGTTTTCTTGACTGAGAGAGCTCACATATTGCAAGTGGTCAGCAGTATTGTGATCATCCTTTTACGCATCATGCAAAAAGGATTCTATAACAATTGTCGAGTGGTATGATGGTATAGTGGCACAGATCACACTTCGCTATTTTTGGTGGTGGCTTTTGACTTTGAGGAACTGGAGGAAGCTGACTTTGTCTCCTTGATTGGTTCAGAGACCTTTTCAATAGATTCCATTTTGTCAGTTAGCTTTCTCACAAGTTGGCAGTTCTGAATCGATCAACTTCAGTGGGGGACCGAGGATGTGGAATTATCAGTGGGGTTGGATTCTTGTTGAGTTGGTTTTGATGGTCTTTTCAAAATGGTTCTACCAAGTCCAGACCTTTCTTTGGGAGAGTGTGGATTGTAATGTAATGGAGTAAGCTCAGAGTTAGGATCAAGCACCACTGAAGAGGTTCCAAAGGTGGAAGTGGTGCTTGAGATTCATCTTCAGACTCAGATATGTGTTCAGTGCTACTTGGGCACATCACTGGGAGTCCAAGCATGCTCTTTAGAGCTTGACTTTCAGGCTCTAGAATTTTTCCAGAGTCAAAGTTAGGAAGCTTACTATCAGGATTAAGTCTTTCAATCCAATCACTGGTCTTGGGAACATACAACATATTGGTAATCATGCCACCAGACACAAATGGTTTAGGACTCTGGTCTTTGTTGAGAGAGTCAGTAAGAGGATGTTCACCTATGACTCTCTTTTTGCTACTGGGGGCACCCACAACATCAAAGACTCTTGGATTCTTGGAGGTCCAGCTATCAATGATTTCCTTTTCTTTCTTAAGTTCATCTTGAAGAGCCTGATTTCTTTTAACTAATTCAGTGTTTTGAATCTGTAAGGTGATAGCCTCAAGCTTGTTTTGTTTTAACACAAGTAACTCATCCCTACACTTATTCAATTCAAAACTTAACTTGTTGTACTTAGAAAAAAGATTTAATCTTTGCTCCTCTACAAACTTAAGGTCAACATTGATATAGTTCATATAGGATCGCCAATCGAATCATCATCCATAGAAAGTAGAATATTTACCTTCTTCATTGTGATGTTGACCCATTCTCCATTTATGGCATGATTCTTTCCAACGACTAGCTTGTCTTCTTCTTGAGAGGGCCATCGTGCGCTGACATGCACCATTTCATCATCGATGAGACTGGCTCTTCATCCGGTCGAAGGTTTCGCAACAAGACCTTTGTTTTTCCCCTGCACAGATTGAACACTTTTTGGTTCTGAGGGACTGGCCTCAAGTAATGCAAGCTTAGCTTTGATCTTCCTATACTTGGCTTCAAAATCTATTGTTTTGTTTTGGTGATTTATTCGAAAGTTTTGATGAGACTGATAGATTTTAGGTTGAAATTTGCTAAAGCCTGAGGACTGATTTGACCCTAAAGGTCTGTAAGAAGGTTCAGAAATCGTTTTTGAAAAGCAGTCCTTTGCAAAATGACCCTTTTTGTGACACTTAAAGCATTCAGTGTCCTCGTTGGCTTTAGCAGTTGAAAAACCTTTGTTTCTTTTAATAAACCTTCGAGAGTTTGCAAGGAGTGCCTTTCCGAAATTCAACGTTCAGGTCATTTAGGTACTCCTCACTTGATCTCTCATCAGGCTCATCATCAAAATTTTCTTGAAAATCTTGAACCACATTGTTAGAAAAGAAGGCAGTTGATATAGGTGAGGTGGTGGTCAGGGACTTCTTGACTTCCTGAGACTTCTTTAAGTCCGGGTATCGTCTGTTGATGAGGTTTTCCTCATAGACAAATTTCCCATAAATTTCAGGAAGCTCAAGAGTTTGGATGTGATTTGCATTTCTAAGTCCCTGAGAGAAGTTTAACCATTTCTCGGGGAGACAATTAACAAAACCAACATTTATCTCATGTTTGGATAACTTAACACCATCATTAGCCAGTTCATTTAAAAGAGTTTCGTAACGGGTGTAAGTTTGAGAGAGAGTTTCAGAGTCCTTAGCCTTGAAGGTGTTATACTCAAGTTTCAGGTCCATTATCCTATTTTCCTTGGTATCGATGGACCTTCATGGCTATGGACCGGTCATCCCAGTTTGTTTAGCCGTGTTACAGCTTATAGCTGACTCCATTATATCATCGTGAAGACATGCTATGATGATACTTTTGAGTCTTTGGTCCTGGTTGACCACTCTACTCTCATCCTGAGTCCAGCGAGCTCGTGGTTTGGGCAAACCTTCAACAGTCTTTGGGACAAACGGGCCCTCATTAATACACTTGATATAATAAGGTTCCATCCCAATCAAATAGCAAAGCATACGCTTTTTCCATTTGTTGAATTTGCCAACTTCAAGTCTAGGGGCAACAAATGAATAAGCTCCACCCTTTTTATCGACTAGTTGGGGTACATCAATTTCAGCCATAGGAATCCTGATTTAAAAGCGTTTTAGAGCGGCTTAAAAGGTTTTATAATCAGCCTGCTCTGATACCACTTGTTATTCCCTATTCACTATTGTTAAAAAGGACAATTAAGTACTTAAAGCAATTTAACGATGAATAATGGTAGAAGTTAACATAAGTAAAACACACAGAGTAATTTTCAACATCATATTCTTATTAGAAATAAATCAAAAGAATACGTTACCCAAGTACTTGCGGAATAGTACTTAGGATTGAAATGACAAAGTTTGGGTGACTCCTCTCTAAGCTCAGGCTAAGTCCGAGCACAACTCTTAGAACCCACTGAGCTAGCTCAAGGATAAAGTTGTATTTTGAGGAGTGAAAAGTTGGCTTGTGTGTGTGTGTTTTTACAATTCACAAGCTTAAACTTTTCACTCATTCTCTTATGCTATTTATACAAGTATGATTATTAACTTTATCCTAGAAGACAAAAACATGGATCACAACAAACACGAATATTGATATATTAGGTTATCGTTCACCTTTCTATAGTAGGCGGCGAAACTTCTTTCCTTGATAGAGAATCGCCGCCTACTATAAATGGGAAGATATGATCTTGATAGATTGAGACTGTGTATAGACTGGATAAACACTTGAGGGACTTAGTTTTATCTGGGTAAAACTTTCCCGCCTAATCCAGCTCAATCTTCAGTCTTTAAAGTCTTCAGCTCTCTTCTTCGTTTGTCTTCTGTTTAACAGTTGGAGAGGAGTCGAAGGGATTCAGTGAGTTATTGTCATCACTCATTGAATCCACTATCTTCTTCTTGACTTAGTCTTCACCCTTTAAGTTCCGCCTTGCAGAGTGAAGAGGCTCCTTCTTCGCCTCATACTAAGTGTCACGAAGATAGCTCATTGAGAGACTATGCGCTCAGTGACCTGATTGTGTTTAACGGATTAAATACTTAGGATATTTTCTATTCAAATCCTAGTTTAAGGGGTTTGGGTATTTACTGAACCCAACAAATTCAAACGTCTTGAAGTATGGGAACTGGTTGAAAGACCAACAGGGGTCTACGTCATTGGTCTCAAATGCTTTTGGAAAAACAAATTGGTGTCAAGGAAACATAATGTCGAAAATAAGTCACGTCACGGTGGCTAAGGGTTATCGTCAGGAAGAGGGTATTGACTTTGAAGAATCTTTTGCTCTGGTTGCTCATCTTGAGGCTGTTCGATATTTTCGCGTTGCTCATATGAACATGACGGTCTTTCAGATGGATGTCAAAAGCGCATTTCTAAATGGACAACTAAAAGAAACGGTTTATGTCAGCCAAACAGAAGGATTCGTTGATCCCGCGTTCCTGAACCATGTCTACAAACCTGAACAAAGCTCGTATGGTCTCAAACAAGCTCCTCGGCATGGTACGATAAGCTATCATCTTTCCTCATTGCCAATAATTTCACCAAAGGTTCGGTTGACCCTACTCTTTTCATACAATATCACGGTTCACATATCTTAATTGTTCAAATTTACGTGGATGACATCATTTTTGGGTCTACACATAAAAAGTACTCAATCGCTTTTGCAAAACTAATGAATAAAAATTTTGAAATATCCATGATGGGTGAACTTACATTCTTTCTAGGATTACAAGTTCATCAATCACCCCGTGGTATTTTCTTGAGTCAGTCCAAATATGCCCTTGAATTGTTAAACAAATTTGGAATGAATACATGCGACACTTATGCCACTCCAATGGCACATACCAAGAAGCCGGACGCCGATTTGCATGGGAAATTGGTTGACCCTACCAAATACCGTAGTATTATTGGGTCTTTCATGTATCTAACAACCGAGTAGACTGATATTGTCTTTGCCGTCTATCTTTGCTCCCGTTATCGTCGCGACCAACCTGAAACCCACCTCTCTAAGGCTAAAGAATCCTCCGATACATAAAGGGAACCATTAACTTGGGGATCTGGTATCCGAAGGATTTTGGTTTTGAGCTAATCGCTTTTTCAGACGCCGACCACGCGAGGATGCTTAGACTCACGGAAAAGTACTTCAGGAGCTTTACAATTTCTTGGTGATAAACTGGTGTCGTGGCAATCCAAGAAGCAGGATTGTACATCATGTCCTCAACCGAAGCAGAATATGTAGCCATGTCGGCGTGTTGTGCTCAAGTCATCTGGATGCGAACACAACTCAAAGACTATGGTTACGTGTTTCACAGAATCCCGATGTACTGCGACAATCGGAGTGCCATTGCGATCTCGTGCAACTTCGGTTCAGCAGCTTTCGAAATCAAAGCACATCGATCTTCGCTATCATTTCATCAAGGACCACGTGGAACAGGGTACAGTTGAATTATACTTCGTGGGTACAGAATACCAATTGGCAGATCTTCTCACCAAAGCCTTGCCTCCCGCTAGGTTTAATGTGTTGGTCCACCGGATTGGTATGAGATGTTTGACTCAAGAAGAATTGGATGACCTCCTAAAACAGTCTTAAAAACCTGTCAAACACTAAAACCTCTTTTGTAAATATTTTTCAAAAACAAAATACAAAAATATAAAATCAGAAAATCTCAAAAACATTCTTTTATCTATATTCTTTCAAACATCGCAAGTACAAATCTTGATCAACACTTTGTTCTATCAAATCTTTCACTATTTTTCCCGAACAAGTGTTGAGGGGGGAAAAGTAAATATTTTTCGGTTTCATAAAACCTTGTACTTCCATGTTTTCAAAATTATGTTGTTTCTTCTAAAATGGTGGATACGTTTCTTGTCATATACTCTCCTCGGACTCAAATCTTTTAACCATTTCATTATTTCAAAAGTCGAGGGGGAGTATCGTGAAGTTTCTTGCGTTACAAATGTTTTGTCTTACCTAAACGGAAGTTAAAGGATCTTGGTTGGAACCTCTTTAAGGTTGAGGGAATGAATGTGTCAACTTGGCAAATTAATTCATTTACTCCTAAACCACCAAGATCAAACGGCCCAAATCAAATCTTCTAAATCCGTTCAAGTTTTTCATAATCTATAAGTTCTAAACTGTTTTTAATCAAGATGATAAACAAGGATTTCTAAAATTCTTTCAAATCCAACGGTTAAAACTCTTTAAACTGATTTTGGAAAATTGTTCACTCGAACGAATTGGGTGTTTATGCATAAAAGTGTTTGGATTGAAATGAGTTGTGTTAAAACCTTTCTTAGTGTCTATTAAACTTGTTTCAATCATCCAAAACCATCATGAATCTTAAATTTCATTAATTTGAATTCTAGGGTTCTTGCGCTCATCTAGGGTTTTTCTTTTTTGTGATATGTTATTAGGTAGTCAAGAAAGTGTTAGAATAAGTTTATATGCATGTTTTTGAACCTTTAAATTAGCCAGAAACATCTAAACTGTATGAACTTAAGTTTTAGGTTTTTTAGGGTTCATCTCCCATAAATCTTTTGATTTCGTGGTGGAAATGTGTTAAATCTTGTTCCATTGCACTCATATGACATCTAGGACACTCCCGAAACATTCTTGTTTGATTTGTGTAGCTATATCCCTTACACGTAGATTAAGGGTTTAGGGGTTAAGTAATTTTACTCCTAAGTCTTTCTTTGTGTATCTGATATGTTCTTATGCTTGTTTTGTGATCTAAAAGATGTTTGGAGTTAACTGTAATCAAGTTTTCATGTTTATATTTATGGTTAATTATTCGTAATGTCCGAATCTTTAGGTGTTCAAACCGTTACGCTTAAGGAATACTTTATGCGTAAAGGTCACGCCTAAGAGTAATCTTACGCGTAGCTCTTACGCATAAGGGGTCTATAGTGGATTACGTGTATCTTGGAAAGATATTCGTAAACAAGGCTTGTTACGCATAAGCTTGACTCTTACGAGTAAACGTGCACGCGTAACATCTAGCTTTTCCCTACGCGTAAGCTTAAAGCCTTTGAACTTGTATTACGCGTAAGAAACTCTTACGCCTAAGCTTGGTCTTACGCTTTAGCTTACTCCTACGCATAAGCTCCTTTCTTACGCATAAGGATCCTTGTTACTCATAACCCATTGTTCACTACTTTTTGGCCCGTTACGCATATGTTACTTGTTAAATGTTACGCATAGGTTACAAATATCTGATGTTTCATATAAGCTTACAAAAGTTAATATGTTGTGTGTTAAGTGAATTATTGCTCTTTGAAATTTCAAAATTAACATGTTCACGTAACTTATCACATCAACTTCATACATTTGGACTAATGTGACTTAGGACTTGTAACTAACATAAACATGTTACCATCATACAAGTAATTAGATAATAAATCAGACTAATACAAACACATTGTGTTTCCATATGTCTGTCTCTTTGTCTAATGACTTTCAGATCATGAAATGGCTGCAAATCAATCAAACATCAATGCCCACCTGAGCTCTCGATGGCAAACACATTCCAAGCTAGATACGACAAAACAATTGGCAAGAACTATCTCCGTGTCATCTTCAACTACTTCATATGCTCATAATAATCTTGCAGATTTGCTTTGTGGACATCCTTACGCTACATCCATTCAAATTCATGTTCACAAAGTCATCCTGATGATGAGTATGATTCAATAGATGAGGTAATACAATTTCGTAAGACATTAAAGCATAAATGGATGGAATTCCATGCTTCAACCTTTCCGGTTAATCAACCCGGTGGGGCAGGAGGGTCAAGCAGTAGTCCTCCACTTATGGAAGATCCATTGTAAACATTTCTTACCCCATCCGATCTGGTTAATCAACCCGGTAAGGATCAGGTGTCACCTTGTCTCTACAACTGTTGAAATGAAGCAACCACAACAACAACTTATACAACCGCAAGAAGAAAAGCATGGTGAAGATGTGGAAATATATGACGAAGGAGATTACGATCATGATAAGGATGAAATATTCACTGATGATAATTTGGTGGCTGAAGAGGAAATGATTCGAAAAGAGGCAAAAGAAGCTGCTAGAGCTGAGGAGGAAAAGTTAAAGAAGGAATCAGACAACTACATAGTTGACAATCCTATACACAAACCTCAACAGTCTTCTGTAACACCTCTTGACACTTCCACCAAACCCAAATCATCATCTCAATCATCACCTCCATCAACATAAGAAACACCTATGTCAACAACAAAATCTGTTAAGAAGGTAAGAAGGCAACTCCATCCAATGATTCGATAAATGGTTAAGCAGGTTATCACCATTACACAACAAGCTACACAGCTACCACCATCTGATCAACCAAGGGATTCAGAAACCACACCTCCAATGGAGAAAACCGTTGATCACTTTACATACATTGGTGGTGAGGATCACGACATACCTGAGCCCTAACCAGAACCTCAACCGAAATTTAAATCAAGTACATTACTGCACTCCTTGTTTTCATACGCTTCAAATCAAAGAGCGTATTGAAGTTCTTCACCTCGGGGTCGAATCTTACCTAAATTCTACACTTCATCGGAATCAATCAAGAACCTCAGTACAAAATCGTTCATAAACACAAGTTTGGGTTTGTCTACCAAAGTGAAAATCATCATACTTGCTTCATGGCTTTCGATGAAATTCACTAAGTTCTAAGACGCCACCCTGGAGATGGTTCGATATGGATTGTCATATCGATTGAAGGACATTGAGTTGGGTATAATTCAGACAAAGAGATGGAATTCAAAGGATCGCAAGGATGTTCGTTGATTAATCACTAGGATTGATGAATGTTTGATTCATCGGGATCAGATGCAACAGTTGGAGAGCTATGTGGGAGGATGACAAAACTTTCCGATTCTGACTTTCCAACGTCCTCAGAAAGTAGCCGATCGTCTGTAATCATTGGGTATTCTCTTGATTGTGATTTTGCTTGTTTGATTATCTGTCAATGGCTTGTGCACACATTACAGGGTACAACCCGTACTTGTAAATAAAGGACCCTGTGGTACGCTTCAGTGCCACAATCCTTATAAAAGGAGCGAAAGCTTCTTACTTTGAGTAAAACCTATCAAACCTTTCACTTTTCAAGGTTTTGCTCAAAAGAACAAGTACTTTCCCTTATGATTTTCAAAACCTCAACCGTTTATATCACTTGTTGAGGGGGAGTACTTGACTTAAAACTTTGTTCACAAATTGTCCACAGTGGTCATTCTTCCCGCAACACTCGAAATGGTCATATTTATTCTCAACTTTTCAAAAATAACATTTTATATGCCATTTTGAGGGGGAGAAAATACGTGATAAGAAATATGTTGTGTTTTGCTATATGAACTCTTGTGTGAAAAGACTTTAACCCAAGAATTGATGAGATCTTAACTGTCAGTAACTTGAAAAGACTTGTCTGGGACGGGTAATAATTTCAAGCTAGTTCGCTAGTGATGTAAACGTGTCTCGCAAAGGACTTGTCCGAGTAGAATGTACCATTCGAGAAACTCTTGGTAGACATGAACCTTGACGGGTTCGACAACCTTTCGGGGTTGTTCACACCTTCAAGATAGTTATTAGAGTTAGTTGTCACCTAAAAGCTGATAATGCAACTCTTTAACTATGCCACGTAACCGTGTCTCGCGGGGGAATGTCTATCTTGAGTCGATCAATTCAAAAGTGCGCGCTCTTTCCTCCTTGTGCAGATTTCCGTCAAAACTCTAAATCACATGTGGAGGGGGAGTATTTCTGCTAAAAGATAAAACTCTTATAGTGGTTCAAACATGTTTTCATCTACAAACCCCTTGAGAGATTTTCTTGAAAATGGTTTTATGGCAATAGAGTTATAAGGTGATTAAGGTTAGGAATAATCGTCCTATGATCCGCCAGAGCCGGAGGGATCTACCCAAGGACACTACCAATAGTTAGAATTTAGAAGTCCTTAGGTATGATTGTAAAAAGGAGAGAATGAGAATCGGAGAAAGAAGGAGTTGAAGAATTAAAAAGAAATGCAAAGAATAGGGTGAAAAGAAATAGCCCTCCAGATTATTCAACTTAGGACAGACACCGGGTTCAATTCATATGCTACTGGTTGTCACTAGATGACACCGGTATTGAAGATTAAAAGTCGTCATGGACCCAGTGACGCATGCACTAAACCTTCTTAACCACTCAAGTTTCTCTCAACAGAAGCTTGTTTCATTCTCACATGGAACCCTACGTAAAC
This sequence comes from Chrysanthemum makinoi, assembly GCA_910596185.1. Taxonomy (NCBI): domain Eukaryota; kingdom Viridiplantae; phylum Streptophyta; class Magnoliopsida; order Asterales; family Asteraceae; genus Chrysanthemum; species Chrysanthemum makinoi. The sequence continues at coordinate 90,578,681 of OU343219.1, read as the reverse complement.
TATCGGCTTTCTCTTAGAGATTGCTGGTATTGAAGAAGGAGACGCTCTCCCTAGTCTCCGCTCAGGAAAACCAAAATGCACTATTGAGTCTAGAGCCACGAGATTCATCAAAAGATCTCTTAGGTACACTTGACATTTCATCACTTGACGTTCAACAATAAGAATTTCAGTGGTACATTATCGAGTCCTTCACAGATCTTAGCAATCTGTCGAGAACATTTATGAGAGGTTCACATTTGTGATCCTCTATGATTGAATGGAAAACTCCGCCGGGGTCAACATCAAACGCCACAGCAGTCGCTTCGGCAACTCCCCGTGGATTGCGCTTAGTGGTCTCAAACGGTCTACAGTCGTGAGGTGATGCTTCGGTGTACCTCAACGACTCATCTCAATCGTAGGTGTACTTCGGTACATCGTGTTATCTCACTTGTAGGACTCCGATTCAGGAACGGCCTTTGTAAGAATCAGAGTTGTGTTTTCACACTATGTTGTCAACACTCTCGAAGTTCAAACTTGTAAGTGCCGGAATCCGCTTATTACTAACAGTTTTAATGTTTACTTTATGGAAGCTGGAGCGGAATGATCGTGCAGATTCTCCACTTGTTCACACCAACAACATCATCAAAGAAGTTCTATCTTAAAGCAACACAAAAGTCAGAATGATTCTTCGTCATATCAAAGAATCTACAAAGTTAAAGACTTAAAGAACTTCATCAGTACCGTAATCCAACGTTAAAGAGTGTGTGAGCATGTTGGAGAAATACGTGGAGACACTGAAGCGCGAAGCGGAGCACTGAGGCAAACTAGATGCGATAACAACATACTATCACTTTCATCACAAAGAACAATGATCAAAGAACAAAGTTAAAGATGACGCCAAAGCATAACTGTTCAAAGAAAACTATCTCGCTACTTGGGGATATGGTTCGAATCAAGGAAATTCTTCTCACAAGAAAGAAGAATGTCAAAAGACGTCAAAGCTACTATTACATCAACGCCTTCACCGTTTTTCATCACCAACACTTGAGGGGGAGATTGTTGGAATCACTCCTAAACCTTTATTCAAGTGTTAGTTACTCATATGTAATAGGTAGCTTATTATGGCCTTTATGTTTGTTTAAGGTCTAGCTTATGTAGAAGGCCCATAAGCTTAGGCCCATGTCCAATAAGGAAAAGGAAGGGAACTAGGAGTGTTGCCCTAGCTTCCCTCCTATAAATACTCTTGTAAAACCCTCACTTGAGGGTTGGTTGTTCAATTTACTCTTTCACATACACTCTACGCCTAACCTTTCTTTACTTGTACGTGTGTGTGTGTTTGTGTGTTGTTCAAACGCCTCTATCTCTTTCATTGAAGCTTGTGTTGTAAATCTAGTGACCTAACAGATCTGTATATGGGTTTTAATTAATAGAAATATCCTTATTCCGTAAGGGTTGCAAAAAACGCAGATGCATAGAAAGAATTTAAACTATGCCATCTCGTTGTTTGCCCTCCAACTTACGGTAGGATCTTCCGAGACCCATTTCGTTTTCTGAGATTACGATGATCATCATAGCCCTTATGGGACATATTAAGCAAATGTTCACTTCAAAAGTAATTTTCTTTTAAACATAACCTGTAAAGAGCATCCATACCTCTTAACATGTTTTGGAAGAAATTTACAACAACCACAACTTCAAAACAGGGAAACCGTAAATGGTATTGCAGCCGGGGATGGTAGAAAAAAGGCGTAGTACTTGTAATCTTTCAAAGAAAAAGTTAGCCTGCCAATACCATAGGCTGTCATTTTTTAACAACAATGACAGCATAGATATAAAACTGCAAGTGATCACATATGTGGAACAACAGCCAAGGCTGCGTTTGTATCAACGCCCTGCCAAGATACGACCATTCTCACAGTCACTCTCAAGGATAGGTTCTTCATCCCGTTGACCCACTATTGCATCTCAAACGCTGCTATTTATTCCGCAAAACACAACCCCACACCATCATAGTACAAATATCCCTTCGTTCCTACTTACTCTGCTACACAACCACGACCGGAGCTGTTACCATCATAAAATCGCTGTCAGTAACCCGTCCTGGAGCAGTAAGGAAAATTCGTTACTTCCAACGGTAGACATAGTTGTAAGTGTAAAGGTCGTGTAAGGGGGAAAAAACATTTTCTTACTTCGAATCAAATGGGACATACCTGCATTAAATTAACAGAGCAATAACTTCTACAACACATTGCCATTTGTTCTCTATGTACCTGTAACAACAACAATTATCATTTAGTATAAGCTGGCCTGCTTTAGCCTCAACTTCAGTACGTGAACACATTGTCATGGGTATGCTAATCATTATAGACTAATGTCGGTTCACCTATTGCCAATACCCTCCTGTATAGTGACAGTGTCGAAAAAGATCTAGACACAAAAGTTATTGCTTTGACATCATGCATGAAAAGCTTGCATTGATGTACCAGGCCATTCTTTTTGTTGCAGAAAATGTATGTACATATAAGAATAACCTTGAGAGATAAGAATTGTTTACATGTATTCAACTTCAAGATAATCACCGTTTGTCATTTACATGGGTCTAGAGAGTATGCAGACCTGTTGCTATTCCCGTGGGAGCTGCTGCTACATGTTTCTTGGTTCTCGGTATCACCTGTTACAACAACAAATTGTTAACAGTTAGTGCAACTAAAACTACCAGTAAAGGCAGTTGATTATAAAGGTACGAAACATGTACCTTGCAAGTAAACTACACCTATTCCAGCCCCCATTTTTTCACCTCAAACCCACCCACTTCAACCCCAAATGCACCCATAGCAGCCCCTATTTCAGTCCTTAATTCCACACCCATTTCAGCCCGCAAGCTGGCCCGCTTTAGCCTCAACTTCAAGAGACGTAAACACATCCATTTATGCCCTATTTTGGTACCTAAGCAGACCCATGGCTACCCCAAGCATCACCCTCTTCAGCTCCTATCTCAGAACTCAAACTGACCCATGATGGGCTCTATTCCAGGCCTAAGTGGCACACCCATTTCAGTCCGGCATTGCCTCTGGTTTTTGTAATGTGCCTGTCATAGAACCCATTTGACCGTTGATTAAAAACTTTATAGCTCAGTTTGCAGGGTACGAATGTAATTTAGAATTTCACCACAAATCAAACGAAAAGTAGTTTAATCAAAGAATATATCATGTTATTAAGAACAACTATAACAATTACCTGATTAGAAGGAGTTACTAAATAGCGTATCATGTGGGCTTCTGATTAAGCGATTTACAAAAACACAGCCGGATCTTCCACAGAAGGCAGTCTGCATTCATTTTATAAAACTTTTGAGACATGTGGACATAAAAATTATCTAAATTCGAATAGGTAAAAACCATCATGTACCTGCAGATGTTAAGATTCCAAAGTTTTGAGATTTCAAAGAACCAATTGTTCCTGTCAACCAATTTACGATAGTCCTATGTCTCCCACGTTGGTTTCAACTGATGCATCAAAATATTGGCAAATAAAACTGAGGATTCAAACTTTACAATACAAAAGAACCTTCATTAAAAAATGTAAACAAAACTGCAAATGAGGATCAGATATGTGTTAGCTCTTCCGTCTCACCTTCGTGTAACAAAACTGTAAATGCGGATAAGGCCTATGACACATGAGCCTCAGAACTACAAATATTGGAGTAGTACCAAGTGCCCACTATGGCTGCAACCACTACCCATGTGTGTCTACCTCTCCAAATCTATGGCACAACATCTATTCCAAAATTTTCACTTGGAACAAACTCCCTATGTATGCGGTTCTATAGAAAAACAAAAACAAAAAACATTAGAAAATCACTTTTTAATTAATTATCCTAATCAGTAATCATATTTTTTACGTTTGCGGTCGCATAGCTTCACTCACACTTTATTTCGGCTTATGAGGTTGTGTAGTTGAGCCTATGGCTTATACATAGACATAAGTTGAAGATGATAACTTGTCATCACATATATATAAAAAAGCTAAAAATTTGTTACCTCAAGAAAATTAGTTTAGATCATAAAAAACCTCCTTAGAAGCTAAACTCAGATTGTTGATATCGGACCCTGATAACACAACCTGTATAAATCCAACGAAACACACACAAACACACTTTAGTATATCTTTAATCCAAGAAAACAAACCCAATTAGCAAAACATAAGCGATTATAACCTTCGTAAAAAAATTGACTATAATAAAAATCAATTAATTTCCACAAATCAAAAAGAAACTCTAAATCTTCTGAAATAAAATACCTGCAATTCGAAGCAGCGAATTCATTTTTTTTATGTATGAAACTTTCCTGTAACGGTACAAACCCAAAAGTTAATGAATAACCACATGATAAAATCATTAAAACTACACAAAACCCATAAAATCATACCAAAAAAAGCCTAAAACTCAAACCTTATATCCAATTCCAAGTTTTTCTTTCAAGAACATTCTTACACCCAACACCATCGTTGCAGGTTGCGGATGGTAGCAACAAAGGTACCAAACGCATCGAACTACGTGTTGTTCCCCGTTCACTATTGTTTGAAAACAGTTCAAGAATATAAAACAAGTTAATAGTGAACAATGACTGAAATTAACATAAATAAACACACAAAGTAATTTTCAACATCATATTCTTTATTAGAAGTTAATAAAAAAAAATACGTTACCCAAGTACTTGCGGAATAGTACTTGGGATTGAAATTACAAAGTTTGGTGACTCCTCTCTAAGCTCAGGCTAAGTCTGAGCACAACTCTTAGAACCCACTGAGCTATCTAAGGGATTAAGTTGTATTTGGAGGAGTGAAAAGATGGCTTGCGTGTATGTGTGTTTTTTACAATTCACAAGCTTAACCTTTTCACTCCATCTCTTATGCTATTTATACATGTATGAGTTTTAACTCTTTCCTAAATGACAACCGACATCTTAAGACAAAATCTTGATGCATTTTGTCTCTGTTTATAAAGGCTATTCTAGGTAAGAGACAAGACTACTTTCCTAAGATCAGTGATGACACTGAGCCGATCTTTTCTATTCAGGAAAGTTGACTTTGGTTGATAAGGACTTCGTCTTATCTTTCAAACTTATCCCGCCTTTTCCCGCTCATTCTTCAGCTCTTTACATCCTTCATCTTCTACTCAGTTTGTCTTCATGTAAGTAGTTTGAGAGGAGTCTTAGGGATTCAGTGAGTTATTGTCATCACTCACTGAATCCACCATCTTCTTCTTGACTCAGTCTTTACTCTTTAAGTTCCGCTTGCGAGTGGAGAGACTATCTTGTTGCCTCGTCTTGAGTATCTTGAAGATGGCTCACCGAGAGACTATGCACTCAGTGACCTGTTAGTGTTTAATGGACTAGACACTTGGGCTATTTTATATTCAAATCCTAGATTAAGGGGTTTGGGTATTTACTGAACCCAACATCTCCCCCTATTTGGATATACAAATAGCCTAAGTGTTTGATCAGTGTAAGTAAGCAAATTGCTTCTTCTTACATGAATGTACTAATGAATACAATCAGGAACACTGAGTAATTTAACAAAAACATACATCTTTTATTGATCAGATTACATGGCTCCTATCACTAGTATAAAAACATAAATCAAAATGATCAGTCTAGATGGATTCCCAGTGCTTCAAGCTTGACTTTCTTTGTGATCAGTGTTTCCCTGTTAGGATGCTCTCTTATCTTGGCATTTAAGTAAGCACAAAACTTGATATTTGCAGAGATCAATTTGAGAAGCCACGGTATGTAGCTCAAGCATTGTTGCCACTCCAGCCTTATCAATATCGCTCCACCTTTGGAACGCTGGGTCTCCATATTCATCAATGAAAAATAGCCCTCTTTCAGGCTTTTCAATCACCAAACACTTTACAAACTTAACACCTTCAGGCGGCTCCCTATTGCATTCAAAGCCAGGCACTTTTATCTCAGTTGCCGAACTCAACTCTCTTCCTTTTGCCGTGGATGATTGTGGTTGATATCCTTGAGGTGCGATTAAAGCGAATCCTGAGTTGTGCTGGTGCATCTCTCAGTGTTTCATATCTTTCTTGAGCATCTTCATCAGCTCCTTAACCACCGCATTATTCTTCTTTTCAATAATTGGACCAAGCTCATCGAGTTTAGTGATCCCAAATTCAGTGAACTTTAGGGGATCATGAACCTCGAAGTATCTTTTATCATCCCCTCTGTAAACGTTCATGGCCAGTGGTTTGGTATTGGGGATGATTTTGACATCTGTGATCTTTTCAGGTAGCCTTCGACTTGTCATTGTCCAGTTGTAATGCTCAATTATGCTTTGCCTGAGGGCTTCAGTTTTCTTCTTCTTTTCTTCCAACTGTTTTCTCATTTCAGCCATCTGAGCAGCCTGATCTTCCTTGAACTTTTGTCTGCTGACCCTTTTAAGCTTCTTAGCATCTATTCCAACATTTTCAACTTCTTCAGCGACCACCTTTACCAGTGCCTCTCTGCTTTTTCTTTCTTCCTCAGCAAGTTTCTATTTCCTTTCTTCTTTTGCAAGATAGACACTTAGCTGCTGTGGTGTGAGCAGGTATTCAGTGTCGCCGATCTTAAAGGGAATCTTCTGCAAGTGGTGTTGTCATGATGCCTTTTCCTTTGTCCTGGCCTGAAGAAGAAGATGCTACCAGGGGCGGTGTTGTTGTTATTGGTGTGATCACGTCGTGTTGTTGTTGTTGTTGATGTTGGTGGTGGGATTAATGAGATAGGTATTGAGCTTGAGACGGTGGTAATGATGAGATTGGAGCGCAGATATCGGTGGTGTTGTTTCCCCCTCAGTGTGAATAGGAGTTTCTTCACTTTCTCCCCTCAACTATTGCCTTGGAAGCGTCGGTGAGGGCAAGAGTTGGTGTTGGTGCTGAGGGGATGAGCTGCTTGTCCCTTGAAGGCTTGATAAATTTCAGAGATCATAGCCTTGATATCCGAGTGTTCGTTTGAATACCGTGACTTTTGCTTCCAAATTTGCGAGAAACTTCTAGAGTAGTCATTCGGGCCCGAGATTCGAGGCGAGGAAGAAGATGCCCGAGACAAAGTAGCCACCGAGTATTCACAGAGCCCAATGTAGCTTGAAGAGACTGAATGAAGATTGAAGATCCGAACATTTGCAGATTGGAGCATTTCGACCGTTCAATGAGGCTGGAAGATTGTTTCAGGTAAGCCTCAGTAGCCTTCAGAGACTTGAGAGTTGAAGCGATGGATCTTCTTTGACAAATTCTCGATTTCATCTATCTTTGTACCTACACCCCGAAGGTGCCACGAAATTTAGCCAAGTTTTCGTCCATCGTGAAGATTGTCATACATCAGATCTCTGTGCTCATGAACATTTTCATCAAAGGCTTGTACCTCAGCCTTTAGATCAGATAACTGGCGGCAGACCTCAAGTGTGTTGTTCCCACAATATTTCAGTGACCCCAGAGTATAACCTCCTTGAAGCTTTGGTGATCCACTGAACAAGCTGCCTCTCGGTGAGTGGAATAACATTATCAAATAGTATCCCAGTAACATCAGCAACGGTTAACAAGGAGTTGGTGATGGGTTCCATATCAGCGGGTGGTATATTTCCTCTCGAGAGTCTTTGTCCCCCGTTGACCCCTCAGACCGGGTGGGCGTTTCCTAGTGCCTTCTCTGGAGTCATGATTGGTTTTGGGTTCCATATCGGTGGGGTATTTCTGTCCCTCCGAGTCTTTGTCCCCCTGAGACCCCTGAGACACTGATGGGTTTTTCCCATTGCCTTTAGCAGAGTCAGTGAAGGTGGTATCCCAATTAGTGGGTTGTTTGTTTCCCCCTGAGTCTTTGGGATCATTCAGTGTGCCCTCAGACAAAGGCTGTGATTTGCTAATGTCATCCTTGCGCGTTGTGGAAGGCTCCCTACCGCGGGTTGTATGTTTCCCTCTGGATCTTGGGGAGTAGTAGTTGGGACCAAGGGCACTGATTGTGATTTATCGGTGTCCTTCGTTGTCACCAGGGTAGATGTTGCTTGGTCACCACTGGGTGTCTGTTAGTCGGGGCTTCTTTTGCCTTTTAGGTTGTGCTCCTGAAACCTCAGGGCCCTGAGACTTGGGTTTGGTTTTAGTCCCAGTATGAGACTTCCCCTTTCTCTTTATAGGAGCAAGGTTAGGAGACATTGATTCCCTCTAGTTGTTTACAGCAACCATATGGGCCGTCAATTCAATATTTGTGACAAGGGATGGGTCCTTTTGAAAGTTTGATTGGCTCAGGATGCAGGTAGGCACCAAATTGTTCTTCCTGAGGATAGTTTGTACCCAGTAACACTTGCAAAGCACAAGAGACAAACCTAGGATACGAAACGTATTTCGTCCTAGTTTTGCTCTGTAGCTTGGTTACAAGATCACTGTAAATGATCTCCCTATGTCGACAAGGACCCCATTCATCAGCAGTATGCCATCATCAACTGAATAGAGTTAACTTGTTCAGTGGATGAGTGGTTCCCGCCGAGGACCTGAATCACAAAAGTGAATAGGATCCTCCAAGCCACGGGAAATGAGCTTTTGGTGACTGGGTCTTGTCCAAAAAATTTGGATCTAAAACGATTTGTTTTAACCCATCCTTCAATGTGGAGGGTTCAGGATGGGCTACATAAACACCTTTGTTGTAATCTAACCCTGTGGAGGTGCAAAAAGTTTTATAATCCAGGGTGAATTGTTGCCCCCATTAAGACTGAACCTGATGAGATATTCCCTGAGAGGTCTAAGGTTGTTCTCATCAGTAGAGGGTGTCGGGTCAAAGGCCTTGGCTGTAGCCCAAAACTCCCTGAGGAGGTTTTGGTACAGTATTTAGGGACACTGAACAAAGGCCGTTTTCGGCGATTATATAAAAATTTCATAATGTCCTTATAGGCTGGGACAGTTTGAGGATATTCAAAATTTCCTATGACATTATTTGTTTTAAATTCAACATTTGAAAGATCCCCTACCCATTGAGAAGCAAACTGGAGAGATTGTGTACTTGCTATTTCAAAATTTAGGGTTTGATAAGAACAGTTGGACAAGAACAATCAAAGAGTTTTAAGATCTCTCAAGTTTGTGATGAAAAACTTTTGTAAATGTTTCCAAAGAAGATTTTTCAGAAAAGGTTTTGAAGAACACAAAGATTTCTGGGTTTTAAAGAGATTTTGACAGAGTTTTGTTAGCAGAAATCTTTTGTGTGTGTTTATGAGGTTTTGAAGAGGGTATTTATAGAGTGGTGAGAGGAGTGGTTTTTGCACAAATGGGAGTATTTAGAGTCGGTTTAGAAAACGTTTGAATTTCACATTTAATGCCACCACTCCACTACCAAGTAAAATCCCGTTTTCAAGGGAACGATTGCAGGCAATGATAAAAGTGCACTTTTGCAGTAATAAAATATCAATAAGATATTTCATGAGAGAGGGGGCATTTAATGCCAAGTGGGGATTAGGTAAGTTTGTGAGGGACCCTTGATATGGTTGAGCGTAAGACAAAGAGACATATATTCCTATATTAAATTGGCATAGTTACCAACCTAGGACATTTAAGTAACTGATACTTGGATCATTTAGTTACTCATTCAATGCTCAATATTAATGTCGGGGTCCTGAATGAGTCTTACTCATTCAGTGAGAGGTTGTATTGTGGGTTTCGTTCAGGGAGGAACCATTTCAGAGAACTTACTGAGATTGGTTTTCGATGCTGACTTTCAATGTCAAGCATTCCCAATTCAGCTTCAGTCTCTGAAGGTAGGTTCATCCAAGGGTTTGGTGAAGATATCGGCCAGTTGATATTCAGTAGGGATGAAATGAAGTTCTATGTCTCCTTTCATAATGTGGTCCCCGAAGTGATATCCGATATCAATATGTTTGGTTCTTTGATGAAGGATGGGGTTGTTGGAGATTGCAATTGCACTTGGTGTTGTCACGAAGATGGGTACCATTTTGTAATGGATGTCATAGTCACTGAGTTGACTTTTCATCCATAAAACATTGGCACAACATCCTGCAGCAGCCACATACTCAGCTTCAGCTGAAGACATAGCCACCGATTGTTACTTTTTAGCACTCCAACAAACCAGTTTTCCTCCAAGAAATTGACAGACCCGAGGTACTTTTTTCGTCATGTTGCACCCAGATAATCAGAATCGAGTAACCCTTGAGATCAAACCCTGAGCACTTTGGATAATAGATTCCAAGGTTTGGGGTTCCTTTCAGTACTGAGTATTCTTTTGCTGCAGTGAGGTGGGATTCTTGGGATTGGATGATATCTTGCTATTAGACAGATGAGAATTGTATGCGGTCTAGTAGCATTAGATACATCAGTGAGCCTACAATCCCTCTGAAATGAGTTTGATTGACTGATTTGCCGGTGAGATCAGGTCCAAGGTTGTTAGGAGGGACCATTGGTGTCTTCACGAGGCAAGTCGATATCTCATATTTCTTCAAGAGATTTCTGGTGTATTTCTCTTGGTGATGGATATACCTTTGTCACACTGATTTGTAGTCCAAGGAAGTATGTGAGTTCACCCATCATGCTCATTTCAAACTTCTTTGTCATCAGCTTTTCAAACTGCTTTTTCAAAGTTTGTAGTTTGTTGAGCCAAAGATGATGTCATCAACATACACTTGGACCAGTATCACATCTTGTTGTGTTCTATAGACAAACAATGTGTTGTCTATCTTTCCTCTGACAAACTTGTTTTGTATCAGGAAGGCTAAGATAGTTTCATACCATGCAATCGGGAGCTTGTTTAAGTCCATAAAGGGCTTTGTCAAGCTTGCATACATAGTCAGGGAATTCACTACTCTCAAAGCCAGGAGGCTGCTGAACAAATACATCTTCCTTGAGATCACCATTTAAGAATGCACTTTTAACATCCATTTGGTAGACCCGGAAGTTCATGTATGTTGCATATGCAAGGAATATCCGATTGCTTCCATTCTTACAGGAGCAAATGTCTCATCATAGTCAATGCCTTCTTTTGATGTAACCTTTGGCTACAAGTCCGCTTTGTTTTAATGACAGTGCCGTTTCCATCAGTTTTGTTTCTGAAAACCCACTTCATTCCTATGACAACGACATCCTTAGGACATTTGATCAAGGTTATGACCTTGTTTTTATCAAACTGTTGCAGTTCTTCTTTGTAACATATTGGATTTCACATACACATCAAACCATAACACAAAGTAGGCGTGCAAGAGGTTTTTTAGAGAGAGAAAGTTAGAGGTTTGGGAACTTTAGTGAGAGAAAGAAAAATCTTATTATAAGCTCCAACTCTCTACCTTGAGAGGTAGAGAGTATTTATAGTCTTACAATAAAACGCCACACAACGGGCTGTGGATCAGGCATACAGTGGGTAAAGACCCGTCCGTCCTCCACGGTGTTACTTAACTAAATACTACTTAACATAAAATAATTACGACTATGAGCTTTCTAACGAATATATATATTTGAGGTGACCGACTCTTTAATACCTGGAATTTCCAATTCCTAACAATCTCCCCCTAAGGGAGGTCACCTCAAACATACATTAAAATTACATAGAAAACAAACGGATATAACATTGAGATGGTTGTTGAGTTCTTGTTCATGTTCATTGTTCTGTAGCTCGTAGTCATTGATTCTTCACATTGCATGTTTGGTTAATCCAAGTGGAGGTCTTTTACTGATCCACGTGATAATGAGTTTTGAGCTAGCTTTGAGATCATCACCACATTAAATCTGACTCTTCCTTTGTGGTGTTGATATTATGTGATGTTGTGACATTTGGACCGACATGCTCACATTCTGGATCTTGATTTCTTCTTATCGAGTAAGCGGAAGATTTAGTTGATTCATGATATTGGCGTGAGCGTAGCGAAGCATGGAGTGATAATATCAGAGTCATTGATGCACTAATCATGATTTCTTTTGAGATGAATGTGTAGTGTGAGCATGCGGCAATGGATTGACCGCTCCATTCGATCACCGCAACGTCGGGGCGTACACTGCATACAACAGTTAGCAATAAAGTGCACGAGAGTGTCTTTGACCACTTTCGTCGAATTGAGGTACATGGCCCACGGTTCCCCATTGATCAGTACAAGTACTGCCTGTGATCAGGTATAATTCTGAAGAATTTCCTTGACATGGTTTCGCAGCTGCTCTAGCTGTTCTCAAACCGGAACATCTCAAAGAAGACAACACGGTGTGAGTGAACCAGCGAATAGAGATTCACTGATTGATGAAAAGATATTTGAAAAACAATCGAGTATCGCTCAATAGAAATTGTTTTTTTTTGCAATACAACGAAGGTTTTAATGAAAATCATCAATCATAAACACCTTTTAATTTGAAACATTCGTACATGGTCGATGTGCTAGAGGAAAGAGTTTTTGAGCATAACGACTGGTTTTTCAAAGGTATCCGTCAATCCATAACCTGAACCAGGATTGATTCAACATATTGAATCGCCCCATTGTTTCTGTTCAGTTGTCACATGGTTGATCTATAGAATAGATCTCACATGCCACCCACCAGGAGCTTGTTTGATGTTGGCTCTAGAAGGCTTTCCATCTTCATTGTGAATATGATTGCATATCACTCGGATGTTCTGGCAATACCACAAGGATAATGCGAAGGACTCAAGATATAATCTCTCTTTCCACATTGTGTGAAACAGAGAGTCTTCATTGAACGTGTCCTAATGAGATTTATTGATGATCTCGTGGCTCTAGACTCAATTTGTGCATATTTGGATTCCTATATCGGAGACTAGGGAGAGGGTCTCCTTCTTCAATATCAACAATCTCTAAGAGAAAGTAGATAGATAATGTCGGTTCCCCGTGAGAATGAAACAAGTCCTTTTAAGAGGAACTTGAGTAGTTTGGGAAGTTAAGTGCAGTGCGTCACTGGGTCCATGACGTCTTTTCTTCAATACCGATGTTGCCATCAGTAGTATATGAATTGAACCCGGTTTCTGCCCTAAGGTTGAATAAATGGAGGGCTATTTGTTTTCACCCTTTTTCACATTCAATTCTTTTTCATTCTTCAACCCCTTCAGTGCTTACCGAGACTTCATAACTAGAACCTTGTTGGGTTTATTCCAGTACTAGCTCAGTCTCAGTCCGCACTCTTCCCATATCTCATTTTTCTCCTTTTATCATCATACCTAATAACTCTACACTAACTAGTGGATAGTCCCTGGTAGATCCCTCCGGTTCTGGCGGATCATGGGAACAAATACCTAACCTTATCATCCTTATATCACCATACATAAAGTAAAGTTGGTCGGTCTATTTGGTATTGATTGCGCCATTGGAACCAATTGAAAACCATTTGAAAAAAATCAATCCAGATGCTTGTGATATTTTATCAAAGAATTTTGCACCTGAATTGTTTTGATATTTTTAGAAAGAGAGCTCTCCCTCAACATGTGCATCATGTATTTGAAATCGTTTAGCACACGGAGGCAAGAGGAAGAATTAACTTATATGATTTCTATTTTCTAAAAGATATCAACATCACTTCCCTTATCAAATCAAGTAAATAAAGCATTTTGGAAGGATGAGGTTTTCACAAGTTTGCTCCCCCTCAATATGTGCCTCGAGGTTTGAAAGAGTTATTGCACATACAAGAGAGAACCTGCACATTGATCACGTTTCAAATCTTTGTGTTTTAAGATAGATGGTCCTCCTCAACATGTGCATGGAAAATTTGAAATTGTTTGTCACATGCGGGGAGGATAACTTGTACATCCTTATAAAACCATTTGCAAACCATTTGAATCATCGTTTAAGTCCAATTTAAATCACAAATTCTTCCCCGATCACAATTATCAAATCATTGAGATTTGTGATCTCTGTAGATTTAAATTGATTTTGAAAGCTTTTAAGGAGAATTGTGACTTGAATATGAAAATGTTTTAACCGATAAGGATCGAATTATGAGACTTTAAACTCCATTGATTAAACATGCATGATTATCTTTTGAAAAACATAATAGTAACACGGCCCGTACCATTGTTTGAAAATACACTTTTTGTTTTAATTTGAAAATCATTCTCCCTCAATCAATGACATAAGTTGTTGATCAGTGATAGATATTTTTGACAACCGTTAAGTATGTATGATTTTCAAAAATTGAGTCCGAGTAAATTTTCAAAGCAATTAGTTTTCATTAGATAGTAGGTGATTGTTTTATAGAATCTGAGCATGAGATTTGAAAACCAATTTAAAGCATGGCTCTGTTCTTTCATTAAAGAGCGGTTATTGCCTAAATGACAATAAACCATTGTTTTACTTTCTCCCAAAAATATATATTTTTTTTTTATTTTTTTTAAACATTCTAATAACATCTAAAGTCCCGTGTCATTCTTTGAATGACAACACAAAGACCGTAGATATTATCGAATCGAGAAAAACATGACAAAATGACAATATTTTTTGAAAATTTTCAAGATTTTTCAAATTTTTGTGGATTTTTGAAAGTTTTATATTTTTCTATTTGCTTTTTGAAGGTTTTGTAATTTTGTATTTTGTTTTTCGAAAAGATATGTACAAAGAAGATAATTTAGTTTAAGAGGATGATGATTGAGTACCGAGTTACGGATGTCGTTCAGCACGTTGTAGAAGAAAGTAATCAACATCTCCTAAACTTTCACCACCAAAGCATTCGAAGCTTTTTAAGAAAATCGTCTGAACATGAGCCTTCTAGATTTGAATCTTTGGTAGCTTCCCCCCCAAAATGACAATCTTCGAAGTGAGACCACTTTCCCCGAGTAATAGAGTGAAGCAAGCAGTCTCATTGAATGAAGCTCAACAACCCAAAGAAAAATGAAGACACCGAAGTAACAAGTTGAACCATGATCCTTTATGCGGTTATCAAACTCGATACATGATTAAGCCCGATCACATGAACTCCTGCGTGCATCCCCATGTAAACATCATTCATGATTTGTGCATGCCCTGATTCGAGAACAATATATCAACATCTTCAATTCACCAAATGCGCCTAGTTATCTTACATATAACCAAATACCCATAATGTACACATGTACCCAACCAGAGTGGAGACTATGACATCCAAGTAACATGTTGAATCACTGATTATCTCTATGGATATCAACTCCGAATAACCGAATAAGCTCGATCAAGTGATCATGTTGTGAGTCCCTCGATGCACAAATCTCTCCCCGATGGTTGCGATCTCATCGAAATCATCATTACATATGTACATGAAGCACAACCGAAGTTAACTTTATCATAACCATATCGGCGATGTCGATAAGCATATCATCTCACGCCCAAATATTCTTCTCATACTTCTTCCAATCAACATCAAGTAACACATACCAAAGTCTCCTGTGAGACCACTTCCCCCAAATGGTTGAATAATGCATCCTTCCCCAAATAGTTGGAATGATAACATCCTTTCCCAAATAGCCGGAATAATACATCCTTCCCCAAATAGGCTGGTATAACACACTAAAGGCTCGAGTTAAACACTGATTTCTCTGGATATAACATTTGTCTTTCGAATTACTTCAATAGAGAAGTATTAAGTTTATCACGTGTTGTTTGTGTGTTTAGATGTATATCTCCTTCCCCTTCTGGTTTTGATACCTCAGAATCAGCAAAACATAATACACTCATATACTTGAAATAGAGAAGAACACAATTAGCTCAAATTTATCTTGTGAGAATCAACACTACTGAAAACTCTCTCGACTATCTTAACCAACCCATATGTAGACAATTTGAAGTGACCACTGTTGAAGAAAACTCGATATACCAAACTTGAAACTGAAGTCAAATTCCCCGCATTTGTATCTTAAGCTTGCACTTAATGATGGAAGAACGGTGTCGAGAATCTATGCTTCAAGCAAATCTCTAAATACTCACTACTCAAACAGAGTATGAGACATTAACACCTCTTGAGATTATCCACACCGTCATATGCGTGACAGGTAAAACAAACAAAGTAACTCCTAATAGTGATAGTTAACCAGGTCTTCAACAATCCACCTCGACTACTGGTAACTAGATAACCCAAGTCTTCAACTCAAATTCAAAAACCCGAGCAAGTTATCAAATAAGAACACGCATTTGTGAATGTCAACTTCAACCTCAAATAAGTGATAAATGAGTAACTTTGAAGTAATCAACTTGTGTCAAATGTCCAACACGTGAATAAACATACAATCGGATGTACATTGACCCATTGAATGAACCGGAACAAATGATTCCTCAACATCAATGCATTCTTCCTAAAAGTATACATGTAGGGACTGATCCGGAAGATTCACAATAACTTTAGAGGATGAGGTAGTCATTATATTCAATGTTCATTTGGTTGATTTACAGAGTGCACATTGGAAGGAGCAATAATCCGTGAAGATTTGGCAAAGGAATACCAAAGAGCGGATCATTATTCATGAACAATAATCTGTGAAGATTTGGTAAAGGAATACCAAAGAGCGGATCATTATTCATGAGTGCAACTGCAATATTATGATAGTCATTATCAACGCCTTGAGGAATAACTGGATATTGGGCTTCTTGAGTAGTGCGGTGTACTTCTTAGATGATCAACATTCGCTAGCGGTTGGAAATACTCATCAAACATATCTTGAAACAATGAATCCCAAACAATGAATCCCAGTTATCCTTAGAAGTGAAGCATTAGGCGTTGAAGGAGAGTCGTATGACCATAATTCAAGCATCCATCAACATGTAGTATATGCACTCTTCTCCCCTCAAAAATTGCATCCGAGGTTGCCATTTTTGATTTATCAAGTGAAAAAGAATATACACCAATGAACGTAGTTCCACTTGAAGGTTGAAAAATGGGAAAAACATGAAGCTTGTTAATGAAGAATGCCGATGAGAATGGTCATAAACATGGAGATTTCTCTTCTTTTGAAGATAAAGCGCACTGAAGCGTACACCTTTCTTTTCTATGAGGAACGGGGCCTGAAGTGTTATCTGCAGATGCCATAATGATGAAGTACGAGGCCCGAAGGTGAACAGATGTCATAGCGAAAGAATATCAAGATTGAGTTACTTGAACCCGTGAGTTATGAGATATCAATCCTTGTGTTATCCATACTTTAAACCAGTCTATGTATTGAAGGATCATATGCTCAACTGAGTAAGGTCTACACGCACTAACATTACAAGCTTGATTGCATATATATTGGTTAGTGACATTAGTATCCAAACCCTTTGGAGTTTCACGGTCAACCTTGATTTTGTCATCAGAACAGCTTTCGGTAGGAATCCACCTAAGTCCAGCATCTTTAAACATTCTACAGACGGTATCCACTTATGGCAAGGTCTAGGATTGTTAGGCTTCTTATGCATAGTGGAAGACTTATCCTTATTCCTAGTTTCCAAAGATTTAGGAGTTGGTATCCATCTAGGCAAAGTTTTTGGTTTGTTTTGCTTCACAACATGTTCAACCTTACTCACATTAGTAGTCTTAGTGGATTGTACCTTAGCATGTGAATTAGGAAAATGTTTCTTTTGTGGAAAAGACTCAGAATTTCTAGTTTTGTTTTCTACATGCTTAGCATTCATATGCACATAATTATTCTTAGATGCACGCCAATCCCTAGTCTTTTGAGTGTTCCTAGGTAGTGGTTTACAACTACTAGCAGTGCCTTGAAATCTCGTAGAATTCCTCACCTCAGGTCTTGCACCTAAAATTCGTCTTTTCGTCTGTGCCTTTTCCTAGCTTTTTCTAGATAATAGTTCTTCCACAAGTCATTCATATCATATGAATTTTGGGTTTTTATGCTTGGTTTTGACCTTTGTTTTGAACTAATCCTAGAGTCTGGGAGTAGAAGTGACTACGTGTTGAGGGTTAATGGAGCTAGAAGCCTTATTATTAGGTAACTCAGGTGAAGTGACTGGTTTTGACAAAACATGTTTCTCATCAACTTGGGAGGCAAACCGTGTTTTTGAAAATTTTGGTCCTTCGGATATAAAGCGCAGAGGTCGCCTAACAATGGACTGGTTTCTAATGGGATGAGAAACTGGTTTCCCAAGGTTGATGGTTTTGTAAACTTAGTGTTCACACTTTTCCCTACAGTTTTCCTAAGCTCATTTTTAGGGCAACAATAGCGAAACTCTTTTCCTGAAGTTGAGCTTTGAGAACATCAATTTTGCTATCAAAGAGTTTGTTTGTTCTATTGACTTAGTTCTAGCTTCTTTGACAGAGTCACTTAGTTCTACGTGATGCTTTCTCAAAGACTCATTTTCCTTTAGTAATTTGGCCACCCAAACCGCTAATTCATCATTTCTCATTTGAATATCATCAATAGCATTAACATCAGAATTACTTGTAACCAAATTACTTTTCACATGCATATTGGAAATATGTTTCTTCAAATTGTTGATAGTTGAGTTTTGTCTTGAAGGAAGCTTTCAAAGTGTTCATTTCAAAAGTTCCGGAATTCAGGAAGTTCCGGATTTTTACATGGTTTGTTAATTTGGAAACTTTCTTCCTTACTTTGTATCGCAATTTCAAGTAAAATGCAATGTTTTTCAAGATTTGAGAATTTGTTTGAAAGTTCATCAAAAGCCTTTTAATCAACCATATTGTTTGTTTTGAAACACTTAATCTCGGACTTCACCTCATTCTGGGACATTTATCGAGTCATGTTCACATCATGATCAGTTTGTTTAAGTACTTTAGCGGTGCACTATATTGAACAATAAAGGGTACCTCATTACATGACACTGTTGTTCAATTCGGTCTAATATCTGCATCCATCATGTGTAACAAGAGTCACCTGAACGGTTGTGTCAAGCTTATATATTTCGAGCCTCTGTATTCATGTCAAGCTGATCCATCATCGATGCTTTACCCATCTCAACACTACAATCACTTGATTGCACTTGACATTCATTCACCAAAAATTCATTCACCTCTCGATTCTGTATCACATCTTGTGCGACATGAGTTACTTGAACAATTTGTTGCATCATTCTTTGTTGTCTCTGTTATTCTGCATTCAGCAACATCCAATCTTTCAAGCGATACATTACCCAACTCATCACAACAATCTCTTAACGCACGGAACACATCCACTTTTTCATCTTTCTGAGTAACTTCCTCAATATACTTCTCCACATTATGCATGAGATGAATAAGTGTCTCAATAAACATGCTAATTTCCATTCGGTGTATCTCTTGAAAGATATTTCAGTCAAGTCTTGATCATAATCCGATGAATATTCCCCATTGATGAATGGCTGAAATTGTTTGTGGATCACATGAAGTGCAGTCTTGGAACAATCCTTTTGAACCTTTTCTTTATCAAGTTGTTGTTCTACTTGTTCTAAGTTCAATAGTAATGTTCCCGTTAATGTGGATAAATCTTGACGTAAAAGGGCAATGCATGTTCGTTCCATAGTTGTAGATGTGAGTAACATGAGGTGTGAATGAAGTTGTCGATAAGGTTCAATGCAACTTTCCTTACCTTTTGCAAGAGCATTATGTAACCTTGACTGGTGCATTTCTCTTTCTTTAGATTCTAAACACAGAGATTTCACATCCTCATTGATTGATTCCGTCATTTTAACCGCTCATTGTAGCATACATTATCATTGTTGTCCACAGACATCATTAGTTTAAGCACTTCGAAATCACTGGTCAGTAGAGTAAGACATGATGTGGTAGAATGCACGGATTTTACAAGTCTATGATTTAAACCGAGAAATAGAATCTTTCGCGGGATTTTAATAAAATCAAGACCAAACCGTTAAGCAATGACCAATGAAATGTGTTAAGATGACTGATGGATTGTCAAATGTGAGACAATTGTGTGTTAGGACATATAATTGTTTGTAGGATTAGCAGAGATGTTGTTTGGTTGAGATTTGGATTGGTTTATGCACGATTTTCCCGAGAAATTAAGGTCTAAAACATAAAACCTCAATAACTTCTTCGAGAGTGGATTTAGCCCTCGAAGATTGACCAATGAACTTTTGTTAGTTCATTCGGTATTGACATTCTCCTCGTTCTCACATGCGTTTGATGGGTAGAACGGCTGATTACGGATAAAGGTCAATAGCCGTTTGAAAGTTTTTTTGGAAAAGTCAATAAGTCGCTAAGAATTCTTGAACCAAGTCGCTAGGAACCAAGTCGCTGGACATAAGTCGCTAAAGCACCAAGTCGCTAAGTAATTAGAAGACAAGTCGCTAAGTTCCAAATCGCTATGAATTTTGACAGCAAGTCGCTATGCACCAAGTCGCTAAGATGTCAAGTCGCTAAATAGCAACTCGCTAAGGTCCAAATCGCTAGCACCAAGTCGCTAAGAAACTTAAAGAACAAGTCGCTATCAAAATTGAAAGCAAGTCGCTACCTTACCAAATCGCTACCCGTAGTGGAGAATCCACCAACAGTACTTTTTGTCGGCTTGTCTCTAAAGCAAGTCGCTAGCTCAACTCGCTAAGAATTTCAACTACAACTTGCTAACAACTTACAAAGCAAGTCGCTAGCAAGAAAAACAATCCGTGGCTTAAGTCGCTAGCTAGAAAAAACACATAAACACCACTTTTCAATCCAAAAACAACCCTACCACGATGATTCAAGCTTACCAAATCAAAACCCAAGCACATACAATGATTCTAAACACAAAACAACACCCAAGATTCAAACTTTAACACTATAAATGATCCAAATGATGCAAAAACAACTAAACTTATTCAAACTCTAAAACCACCTAAAAGTCACTAGAAATCCAAAGATATGTAAGAGATGATCAAACCATGGCTCTTGATACCATTTGTAACATATTGGATTTCACATACACATCAAACCATAACACAAAGTAGGCGTACAAGAGGTTTTAGAGAGAGAAAGTTAGAGGTTTGGGAACTTTAGTGAGAGAAAGAAAAATCTTATTATGAGCTCCAACTCTACCTTGGGAGGTAGAGAGTATTTATAGTCTTACATAAAACGCCACACAGGTCGTGGATCAGGCATACAGTGGGTAAAGACCCGTCCGTCCTCCACGGTGTTACTTAACTAAATACTACTTAACATTAAATAATTACGACTACGAGATTTCTAACGAATATATATACTTGAGGTGACCGACTCTTTAATACTTGGAATTTCTAATTCCTAACATTCTTGCATAGCCTCGAACCCGCTTGGGTGCCTTAGAGCCTCAGTGACACTTTTGGGTTCTATTTCTGATAGGTAATCAGCATATAGACATTCATTGGCTGAAGCTGCAGTTAACTTAGCAACCATGCGTCTAGTGAGCATGCCCTTGTGGGTTCACCATAATGTTTTACAAGCTCAATGTCACGAGATTTTGTCCACTTACTTTGTGGTCTAGGATCTGAGCTTGAGGAGGTCACTGGAGACTCAAGAGTGAGTTCTGTTGCCGAGCCACAGAATCATTAAGAACATCTTTGAGATGTCTTGTTCAGTTAGGGGTTCTTGATTCACGTGTTCTGAACATTTGGTTCAAGATACCTATCCCAGTAGGGGCCGATTGATTATCAATGAATTCACCGATAGTTGGTTGGGGAAGGTTGTGGGGTAAGACATAAAATGAGATGTCAAAGATCAGCTGATGAGGTTGAATTCATGTTGTACTCATCAGAGGATATCTTGATGAGTTATCAATTCCTATTTCCTCCACTGAGGAGTTGGTGAACCTGATGCTTTCAGCACTTTCATCAAAGGTGACATGAAAGGTTTCCTCAACTGGTTGTCTCCTTGTGTTGAAAACCCTGAAGGATTTGGAGATCAGTAAGTAGCCTAAGAAATATCCATCATCAGCTTTTGCATCAAACTTGCCTAGATGAACCTTGTGGTTATGGATGCACACAGGACATCCAAACACATGAAAATAGCCGATGTCGGGAAGTCTACCTTTGAAGATCTCATATGGGGTTTTATTATGTCTTTTGACAATGATTGACCTTTTTTGAGTGTAACAGGCAGTTTTGTACTGCTCCCGAGAAATGCTTTGAGAGGGTCGGCCATTTAGCATGGTTCTACTGCCTCAATGAGAGTTCTCATTTTCCTTTTAGCGACCCCATTTTGTTCAGGGGTATAAGGAGATGAGAAATTTTGAGAAATTCCTTTTACATCACAGAAACTTTCAAGCTCTTGATTTCGAACTCATTACCATTGTGGGCTTCGATTTGTTTAACAATAATGTCATTCGGTTTTCAATCTTCCCGATGAATGACATTATTGTATCACGCTTACTGACTCTTTGGAAAGGAAGTATACCTAAGTGTATCTTGAGTATTCATCGACTATGACAAGTGTATATTTCTCATGATGAATGGACATTGGACTGATAGGTCCAAAGAGATCCATGTGCAGGAGGTGAAGGCGGCTTTTGATGGAGAAATTTTGTTTGGTTTTGAATGATGCTCTGTGGTGTTTACCTTTTTCACAGGCAGAGCATGGTTTGTCTTTTGCAAAACCAGTGATGGTAAGCCAAGGACCTTGTTTTGTTTTGCCAAGTTGTTAAGGTTTTTGAAGTTTAAGTGTGAGAGTCTCTTATGCCACAACCAATTGATAGATTCAGTGGCTTTGGCAAAGAGGCAAGTTCCATCTTGGGAGAGTGTTGACATGTCTAACACATAAACATCATCTCTCCTAGGAGCTATCAACACAACTTTCTTGTTGGCATTGAAGATTGTTCCTTGTTTGTCATTGAATTGCACAATGTACTTAGCATCACATAGTTGATGACAATGAGATTGTATTTTAGACCATTGACATAAGCTATTCTAGAGAAAACTATTCCATTGCAGTATACTGAACCATAACTTTCATGGGACATGATGAGTTATCACCAAACACTACCTTGGGTACTGGTTCCTCTATATACTTGTGCAGATATACTCCTTCACACAGTCATGCTTCTTGAGCATCCACTGTCTAGATGCCAAATAGGCTCCCTGGCGTGTCTCTGTACAAGTAGTAAACTGATTAGTTTCTCTCTAGTGACCCACTTACTAGTGGGCTTGGTTCTCAAGGTCTCTTTGAATTTGGTAATTGACTCATGGTCAGTGGTTGAGTGCATTGTGCTACCACAGGTTTTGCATTTGGAGACCGAGAGGACTCAGTGACTGCGGTTGTTTTGAACCTCTCCTTGCATGAATGACACTGTCATGCTGGGAAGTCTCATGAGCTAGATTACGCATATATCCAGGCATTTGTTCATGAGACAATCATCACGATGATGATCATTAAACCCAGCAGTGAGGAAAAGAGAGGAAAAGGTTTTGATCTATTCTTGGGAGCAATTTTGGAGGAAGCATACGCATGACCAACTTTGGTATAGTTTGTTTGACCGACATCTTGTAGGTGGTTTGTTGATTCTGTGGTCATCCTTTTGCAGATCATGCAAAAAGGATTCTATAAGCGATTTTGATTGGTATGGGCGGTGTAATGACACAA
>OU343219.1:90345577-90555156 GCA_910596185.1 Chrysanthemum makinoi | reverse complement strand
ATGCCTACTAATGCTAAAACTTATGATGGAGCGTGATCCCGAATGATCACCAAAATTTTTGAATCACAAAGCTATCCATTGAAAATCGCCACAACCTCGCATGGTGCCACATGTTCACCCCACACCGTGGAAATGCGCCGGAATCGGTTCACAAGCTTCCAATGGTTATCAATGGCTTTGAAGAGTTGAGGAAGGCATTCCGCTCTTAAATTTTACTCAACGAAAAAGTGCGTCTAAAATCCCATTGAACTTGCTAGAGTCAAACGGTAAAGGAATCCACAAGCGCTTTCATGGAGCGCCAAGGGATGAGTGCATGCAAGTCAAAGCATGTCGAAGTACTCAAAATCTCGTGGTTCATGAATGGAATCAACAACCCTAACTTATTAAGAGGTTGAATGACGTGATTCCCCAATCCTTTGATGAGGTTATGAAGCGCACACCCGCTCTTTCAGACAGGAGAAGCCACGCGCGATAGCAAAGAAGCTACTCAACTACGGTCCGCGGGAACAACACGGGAGACAATCCACAGACCGAATAATAACCGTATCAGAACTATCGCAACCAAGGAATGGGCCGACAATGACCAAATATACCCCGCTTACCAAATCACCAAAAGAAATACATCGCAAGCGAGGGCGCTAACTTCCCAAGACCACCACAAATGCGCACTCCAGAGAGGCGTGAAGGGGATATCGGTACTACAGCATTGAAGGGCCACACTACTAATGAATGTGTCCAATCGTCCAACTCATTGACAAGATGGTCAAAGAGGGTAGATTGGACCATCTGGTCAAGAATATCAAGGAAGGGAAGGACAAGCAAAAGAGTAACAATAAGAAAGAAACGCCTAAAGACAAGCCCGACACCATTTACATGATACAATCATGGCAGTCAAAGCGAAAGTAAGTCGTGATTTTTCGCGGAAAAAGAAATTTCATTCCCCACCTTGACCGAACAACGCGGTGATAGAACCACTTACTATAGAGATAAGCGTGGGGGGTCACGATATCCACCGCATGTATGTTGATGGTGGAGCTTCCGCTGACATCATGTATGAGCACTTTGTTTTAAGCGTGCGTCCGAAATCTGAAGCCGGTTGATCCCGTCGAACAGCGTTGACGGTTTCCAGGAGAAGATATGGCCTACGGGACAAATAAGATTTAACCGACGCCGGAACGAAGAACACTCTGCTCACGGCATGGATGGAATTTATGGTGATTAAATCTCCTCGCCATATAATGGCATTATTGGGAGTCGGGAATTTCGGCTATGCGCGCAGTCTTGGGTCAACAAGCATGGAATGCTTAAGTTCTCAGTGGAAGGTGGTATTGTTACTCTTTACAATACCACTATACCACATGATCGAATGCAACACGTTGCATGCGAAACGCACCAACCCCAGCCGCAGTGGACCACCAAAGATTCCACATGAAGGTAGCAATCCACCCGAATACGGAGCGGAAATTGCCATCTGAGGATCACTATCGGACAACCGCAAATCAGAGTATGTCGCCTCTGCAAAGAACTTAGACATTTTGCATGGGAGCCAAGTACGCGGCCGAGTACCGCATCAATCACGAGAACATAACGCGAATCCGACAAAGGATACTCGCCATGCGGAGAAGAAACGGGCCAAGCCCGTGCGTCGCCAGCGATCTGGCCGAAGTGCACAAGTTAGTAGATGCGGAATTATGCGTGAAGTCTATTACCACCTGGCTTTGAATCCATAATGGTCAAAAGAGCGGCGGTAGTCGCGGATGTGTGTTGACTTTACGGATCTTAACAAAGCGTGTCACGTGATGCTACCCATTGCAAATAGACTGAAAATAAGTCTCAGAGTGGGTATCCATTAAAGTGTTTCCTAGAATCGTACAAGGATACCATCAAATCCGGGATGGCTAAAGAGGATGAGGAAAAGACGGCCTTCCACACAGTGAGCCAAGGTTTTCTTTACAAAAAATGCCCTTGACTTAAAAATGCGGGACCTATCGCCGGTTGGTAGACAACGCTTTCAAAACAGTGGGCGCCACATTGAAGTCTATCTCATGATCTAGTGATCAAGAGCCATATCAAGATGAGCTAATACACGACATTGAGGAGACGTTCAAAGCTCTACGAGAGATAAACATGAAGCTTAATCCAAAAAGTGCACATTCGCTGCGAAGGCATGTTCCTTGGATACCGATTGAACCTAATCGGCATAAAACCATGTCCGAAAAGACAAAATCGTCATCTAACTTCCTTCACCCGTTGAAGGAAGTTCAATCTCTTAACGGAAAGTTGGCGGCCTGAACGTGGTTCTATCCAGAGTCATTAAAAAATCGTACCACTTTTAAAAACACTCAAGAAGTGCATAAAGAAGGGTGATTTTGCGTGGACTACGGGCGAGGAAGCCTTCAACTACCTAAAACAAAGTCTGGCAACACTCCCAACGCCAAGTTGCACCCACCGAGGGAAGAACGATCATGTATTTGTCCGCGAACGATGGGCAAATAGTGCGGTACTACTAACCGATAGGGATTCAGTGCAAACTCCTATCTACTTTATAAGCAAAGCTAAAAAGACAGAGAACTATACGGCCATGGAAAAGTTGGTTCTTGCGTTGGTGTTTGTGCTAAACGGCTACTTGCAGTATTTCCAAGCACACCCGATCGCAATCATTACCGATCAACCAATTAAGCAGTCATCTCTAAACCAGATGCATCAGTTCGACTCGAAGTGGAAGCATTATTACTGGGGAACACAATATCTCATACAACCACG
Source organism: Chrysanthemum makinoi (assembly GCA_910596185.1). NCBI lineage: Eukaryota > Viridiplantae > Streptophyta > Magnoliopsida > Asterales > Asteraceae > Chrysanthemum > Chrysanthemum makinoi. The sequence goes on along the minus strand of OU343219.1, from coordinate 90,552,393 downwards.
GCAATTAAAAGCGACGTAGGCTCGATTTCATAATTGAGAAGCCGCACACCAATGAGGCACCTATACCAAATAAGACGGAACAACATGATCCATGGATCTTGTTCAGCGATGGATCCTCTTGCATTGATGGTTGAGCCGGCCTATCCTTACTAATCTGTAAGGTATTGATTCACCCTATGCACTGCGTTTTGAATTTCGCTGACAAACAACGAGGCGGTATGTAAGCTCTACTCATTTGGACTCACATGCGGCTCGAATGGGTGTACCAGAACCTAGAAGCAAACGTGATTCTAGGCTCGTAGCTAACCACGTGTTGGCGAATCACACGAGCTAAGGAGGATAACATGATCAATATGCGGCCAAAACCAAGATGCTAATCAAAGGTTTTGCAGTTCACTATCAAACAGTCCCTGGGGGAAAACCGAAGGCGATGCCCCTGAGCAAGATTGCCTCGGCGAGTTTTAGCACCTATCAAAGCGAGGTTCGGTAGAAACTTTGAAAAGCAAGTCTATCTCGAGGATAAGTCTCCACAATCATAGAGGAAAGACGGCCCTTACATGGATGACACTAATAATGGATTTCTGGAATAAAGGAATACTACCCCGTGAGGCGAGAAGGAAGCTTCAAGGATACGCAGCATGGCGCAGTGATTTGAAGTCGAAACAACATCTTGTACCGACACTCCTTCGCAATGAACCATTTGTGTGGGCCCATTAATAGTTATGTGCTTGCTACAATCCATGAAGGTTCATGCGTATGCATTCGGACCACGACCTGTTGTGCAGCGCCATGAGATCGAGGATATTCTTGGCCTACCATGCCAAGGAGCGGGATTTAATACGGAGTGTTCGTTGCCAAGTGCATAGGCCGGCGTCACGCCAACCACGGCACAACTAACGCCAATAACATCACCATGGCCTTTCTACAAATGGGGTATTATCGATCGCAGTTCCTTTTCCCGTCGCTTGGGGGGGATTAAAATTCCTCATAGTCGCCAGACTACTTCGGGATTGAAGCAAAGGCGGTGGTAACAATCACCGCAACCAAAGTGAAGCGCTTCGTGGGACAACATTGTATGCCGTTTTGGCCTTCCGAGAAATCATCTCGCACAATGGTAAACAATTTTGTGTCAACCCTTTCAGGGACTGGTGTGAAAAGCTACGCATCACGCAGCACTATGCATTAAACACCCACAAACCAATGGCCTCAGTGGACAGCAAAATAAAGCCTAGGCGAAGGAATTAAGAGCCTCGAAAAGCACAAAGGAGATGGGTGGAAGAACTATCACATGTTTGTGGGCACATCGCACCTCGATAAAAACAAGACAGAGAGACACCCCCTTCTCTCTAGTCTACTGGACGGCCGCCATACCAGTGAAATGGTATACCAACTATCCGCGATCACTAGAGATTAATGTGGCAACTAATGATCAAACCCGGCTTGACCGACCTACTAGAAGAACGGCGTGAACGGCAGCTATCGTGAAGAAAATCGAAGTCAAGAATGAAGGGATACTATGACGCTAAGGTAAGAGGTGTCTCGCCGTGGCGGGTGACTTGTCTATCGCTAATGATCACGATCACGCGCAGAAGACACGTAAGCTTGGACCAAAGCGAAGGACCCTCATGAGGTTCTTAAGCACTAGGAACAGTGGCGCATACTGCTTGCGTGGATGGTCGATGGAGCGCAGCGCGACATGGAACATCTGCAATCTCAAAAGATGCTACACAAAATCGGCTATGGCCAAGCTGCTTGAACACTCGTGCATTTTACTAAAGTACTGATAGATGATTATTTTTTTACTTTTCCTAGTATCATGTTTTTATTTTTCCATACACACACTTGCAAGTATTAATAAACGTTGCTTTCTAGCTAACTCCGTAACACCATTTAATTTGTTACTTCCATATACTATATGTCTTAACAACTTTTTCATATTTTTGCCTACATGGCGTGCATGCAATATATACACCCACGACGGTCGAAAGGATAAGTTAACCTAATAACCAACTTGTTGAGTAAAGAGTTGCAAACCCATCGACGACAGATTACGTATCCTTGTTAAACACCTTGTTCACAAGACGTTGGAATAAGCTTGCGCACCCCACGCGGATGCGCAACTATGCACATGTGCACGCTTAACAACCGGAACCAAGACACTTGATTCCCTTCGTTGGTATTCTGATCTTGCATACCAATAATATACATGATTATACTTAACATTTTTGAATCTTCATACATGATTGTGGGTCCTTATATTATCACACTTGGTTATACAAATAACAACGATACTACCTTGCGCGAAAGATACACGGTATAAGGGTGTACATCATAGGAATAACAACATATATTTCTTTTGCGCAAAGGTAAATACGACAAAGGTGTACATCACAAAAGGAACAAAATCCTTACAAACGCCCTTTACAAAAGAAAATCCATTAAGGACCTACGAAGTTATTTCTTACGACATCATTAGAAAAATAAACTAAAAGCTATGACTCCGCTTTCAAGGAGGAACTACCCACGCCGTTCGTATCTTCCCCAATCCTATTTAGCTCTGTAACAAATCAAGCATCTCGGCCACTGGTGCTCCAGGCCACCCACGTGACCCCGCCTTGGGAGGCAGCCCTTGGCACCCCACATTACGGCCTTGCCCTTAATACCTTTCCTTTAAGAAGTCTCGCGCATGCGCCTCCAATACTTGTTTGTGGGGACTTCCTGGCCAATAGCAAACGGATTGGGATGTCTCTGGGCGCCAAAGGCAGGAACTGCAGTTGGGATGCATCGGGCCTAAGATAATGCCGCAAAATTGCGCTTCCTCCAAGATGCGGGCTAAGGTTAGACCCTGCAAATATTACGCTTATCGATAGTCCCGATCACGTTCAGCTCAGCGATCTTGGGAGTTCAAGTCTTTCATTTTCTCCATAGCAAATACTAAATTGTCATAAGCTTTGCATCATAAATGACGCACCGATCAACGGGTACCTTTTAGAAGCCACCTCTTGCAGTTTTCAATAGCCTCTCGACTTCGCTCGGTGCACATTTCACCACATCCCAAAGGAGTCACGAACTTCTTGACTCCAGACACCCACTAGCTGCCGCTGAGCCATGGCTTATGAGCCATCTCACGTTCGCTATGGTGGAAAGAAGTCGCGGATATAACTCCTGTTATTCTATGAAGTTTCCGCAATTTCTCCTCCCGTGTCTCTAAAGCATCTTTTACCGTAGCACCGAGGTTTTTCAAAATTTGGGTGGTTAGTGCGTCTTGCCATTTTCCAAGTATTTAATAGCCTGGAACAAGAAGACTTATAGCTCGCACCTCCATCGCGCTCTTGATTGATTTGACACATCGTGCCATCTTTCCTCTCAGTTTTGTAGCATACGACTAAGCGTCTCGGCTCGGCTCCTCGCGACTAGCCAATCAACCTCGAGGTGAGGCAATGCACTTTGTCTTTTTCCTTTTATTGGCTGGTATCGCGAGTGCTTTACCTTTATCCGCGTTGCTATAGAGACCCGATCATCAATAAGTTGTTCCATGGGTACTTCCTCGCTTTTAAGTTCGCCAGGCCCTTCAGCCCAGATGATTCAGCGTGCAATGGACTTTGTTTGGGGGCGACTCGCGATTGTTCAACCCTACACATGATGAGATAATCACGCTTTTAGTGGCTGCTTAGCAATATTTTAGATATATAAACTTTTCATGGATACTTACGCAGAATGGAGGTGTCGGTGATGGGGCGCCGGCTACATCACTGGACGATGACTCCACACTAAGAATAACCTGGCGCTTCTTCCGGGATGTGGCGGAGCCATCGGCGCGCTTCCTTTTCCGGCTCCAATTCAAGACTTTCTTCACCTCCTCGTATCTTCCACGTGCTCCACGCTATGGCGGTTTACGCGGGTGGTGTTTGTGCCGTTACACCGGCATACTTTGTAAGGGAGTTTGCTTGGCGCTAAGGATGAACTTTCACCCTCCTCGCCTAGATCCATAGCAACAAGATGCGCCCGCCTACGCAGCTAGCAGCGGATTTCTTCTCTCGCCCGAGCTCGGTCCCCACTTTACCTCTGTCGGTTTTGCGGGTGCACCACGCTTTGAACAGATCCATTTACAGCACCACCGAAAACACACATAGTTTATAAACAATACGAAACACACCAAGTACACAACTTACAGAAATGTAATTCAACGGAGTGCAAAGCATGAGCACCCACCTCGATCATCACGTCCAAGAAAATAGGAACTTCTTCGGAGCTGCCATAATAATTGTGACTCAGGCCTATATGTACTAAGAATTCCTCGGGGTAGGAGCTTATAGGGATGCGGTTAGCGTTTATTGTTTCCGCATCCTCTACGTTATATGATCCGTGGAGGGGGGCTCATCCTTTGGCAATGTCCCCTTAGCGTAAAATTCGAATTGGATGGAAACAGGTGTTGTCAATCCGTAAAAAACGTTTCCCTCCGTTTAGGAGTGCATCTAACTTATTCGTTAGCACTGGAGGGATCGGGCGTTACGAATGAAACCCAACCATTCGACCATGTGGTGTGGTAAAACGCCCGGAATAAATGGATGGTTGGATTTATGGCCAATAAATGACAGTTTACCTCGAAATTGATTAATTTAGCCGCACCTATCATTGCAGCTGGGACAAATGAATGCGGTAGTAATTTAATACATCGCTTAAGAATAGTGATATGGGTATCTTGATGATGGAATGAAGAATCGCGTGTATACACCAATTTTCCCATTGGGGAAATCCAGATTGATACACCGTCGGAACTTCGGATGTACCGCGGGATAGTAGTATGCGTAATTTCTTTCAAATTTTGCGATAAAATCATTCTTTCGCCATGGTGTTGTTCTAACCAAACACAAAAGCCGCCGTGGTTTACCTTCGGATATTTCGGTGAGAGCTTTGGTTAAGTTGAAAGCTTTGCTCGACGGCTTGTTTTACTATGTGTGTAGCCGGTGAAAATGAAGTGCAAGAGTTATATAACCTTCTTCCTCCTCCCGATGGCCGACCGCGGGACTCCACTACTTCTATCTCGTGGCGTTCACGATTGTTTGATGGGACATACTGCATAACTTTCCCCGACTTACTGGCGTCATTTTCTATTTTTTCGGTTAGATACAATGTATCCAAAGCAAATTTACTTTGGCTTAGTTGATACGTTTGGTATATTTTTCCGTCCTATGGATATTAGTCTAGCATCCGATTACGCCTGCGCGCATACTAGACTGGGGGACATGATGACGTATACTCTACATCCGGTTACGAACCCGCTGCCAATATTGATAAAGCCCAACACGATGTGGGCTACGATAAGCGTTTAGGCCCACGAAGGCGAATTGAATATATTTTGGAATGGATATAGGATATCTTCTAATGAAAGAGATAATCATTCTCAACGTTTAGAGGCGGGATACGCCGAAGGTTGAGGAACACGGAACCAACAGGGATTCCGTGCGTATATAAAAGGGATCACACCCCTCGTTTAAGGTACGATCTAAAAACCCTAACTCTCCTTAAACCTAAACCGATTACTTACTCTCACGCCGGAGGAGAATCGTGGGAAACAATCCCACGGTAAGCCTAACGGTGTCTTTTGTCTTTTAGTGCGCAGGTTCCAAGCAACAATCCTCAATTGGTGTAAGATCCGGAGCTCCAAACAAGGAACGTCCAACTTTTGCATCAACATACGAGTAACGTGACACATTATTTTCCCTTTCGATTCCACCTAAGCCTCAAATAAAATTCGACACCACCTTGTTTACATCCCACTTTGCATTTTTGTTGGGCACATTCGAAAACTGTGAATAATTATGGTACACGATTTGCAGTTTTGAAATTAAATACCGAAAGTAATTTTTGTTTGCATGGGATCTTGTACACGTTTGAAGATTTGGAGATATCACAATTGAAGATTTGAAATCATGGGCCAAATCAATCCCGTAACTTACTCCCCCATTTCGGCATTTTCCAAATTTAAAACCCATCTCCCTTGTTATCTATCTAAACCGTATATCACTTTGAATCTCAGACACACTAAAACTAAAAACACAAAACAGCGGCTCCATTTTTTGTTCTCTCGAGCCTTACGAAGGCAAAGAAGGGTAGCAGTGGGGTTGGTGATCGGTGCGTGAGTGCAAGCACTCGTGGGTTGATCCGACGAGAGTTTTGGTCTTGGTCCTTTTGTACTTTGTTTCATTCACTTGGATCGACTTAGAGGTATCCTTACCATCTTCACTTTCTGCTTGATTCATGAACACGCAATGAAACAGTTTTGGTTTGTTCCTTTATATGTCTTTAAATCAGTTTCATATGCTAATATAATAAGACCATAAAGTACATGCTACATAGGTGATTTAATGGTAAAAACATGTACGTCGACTTCTGTTCATTCTTTCTATTCGAAACAGTTTGGTTCGAGTCCTATGTCCGTGTTACCAAGTTCTAATGTGATCACTATTAACACATTAACAAGAGAAAATCCTTGTCGTAATATATATGGAACGAAGGCTGATAAACATGCATGCGTATAATCTGTGGAAAATAAGGGAAACGAGAATAGAGTAAGTATGTATAAGCGTTCATGCATGGGTCCTTAATTTGCATTATGGGTACCAAAATGTTTTAAAACAGTATGGGCAATGGTCGTGGGGTGACTCTGAGGGCTGATGCGGCGGATGATTTTGTATGCAAAGGCGTTTGTGTATGTTTTTAAAGATCAAGTGGGTTGAGGTAATGAAATCCATTCATGTGGATTAGTTAATGTTAATATGTTAACATATCGATATAAAAAATAAAAGAAGATAAAAATGAAACGGAAGGCTACTGTACGAGTTATTCATTTTGATTTCATGTTGTTATATAATTTTTCATTTGTAACCCTCATTTTTAGATATTGGCGCATGCAAACCCTAAACTTTGCCAAGTTGTTACTTTTGACCCTAATCTTTGGAATCTATTATATTTAACCTCTAACTTTGCTATATTGTCATATTAAACCTTTAAATTCACCATTTATTATTTATAACTCCTAAGTTTGGCTTATTTATAATTATTACCCTAAAGTATTTATTTCGGCCTATTACTAAAGTGAGAATATTCTTAATAACTCCAAAAATATTAATATGATTTATATATAAGCAATAAATCCGTTATGACTTAAATGAGCTAATAAGTATTATACGAACCTTAATCCATGTAGATTCATTGAAGAAAGGGTGACGTATTTTTGGTTTACAGTGAACTGTAATTCCGAGCATTCAGGTGAGTTTTCATGTGCTTTTTGAATTGGGTTGCACTTTATTCGAAATAGTATCATGCAAACTTGTTTAAATGATCGTTATTTGCTACGTGTTTAGATTCTTCGATAATAAGAGAATGTTGAGAAATATGCTATATGTACATGATGAGATATATAAATGTTGGATTATAAATCGTGAACCGTATAAATGTTTAATTGTGAATCATGAAAATAAAGAAAGTTGGAACCGTTGAACCGAACGGAAATAAAGGAAGTTGGAACCGTTGAACCGAACGGAAATGAAGAAAGTTGGAACCGTTGAACCGAACGGAAAATAATGAATAGTTGGTTTATATGGTTTTGGTGATATGTGTTGAATCGTTGATTTTGTTGACTATTGATAAGTATTGAGAATATGTGATCTTTGAATAGTAATTAAATGATATTTGAGCAAATTGCATGATTGTTTTACAAGTTTGATATTATTGGAAAAGTGTGTGATATTATAAGAATTATTTTATACGTGAAAACCATGAATTCTCACTAGGCCTTTCGCTGACCCAAAACTCTTTTAAAATTTGTGCAACCCAGATGAGCTGCTTAGGAATCAGGAGATTATTTGAGATTGACTATGAGTAGAAGCTTCCGCTGATATAAGGTAAAATTGAGGTTTTTAATGCTCCGAAAAGGCGGGGTGTTACATGTTTTGTAGGTTTTCAATCTACACATGAAGACTTTGACACTCTAAAGCTAGGGGGAGCTTTGTGTCAAAGCATTACATTGCAAGGTCATTTGCAATATTAGGATTACATTTCATGACGTCCCCTTGCAAAGTTGCAATTATCTACGGGGAGCATTATCATCGCTAAGACGAAACCATTTGCAAACATTGTTGCAATGCATTAGTTTAGTAGTTTTTATTTACTTGACGCCCTCTCAAAGGAATGGACTTGTCAAGGGGGAGTTAAGACGAGAACCCTTTCCGTCACTTACTCTCTATTTTTTCTTTTCACATGTTTTTCTTAAAACAGTGTTTAGTTTCTTTCGAAGCTCTTTTTTGTTTCGACAAAAGGGGAGAAAGTAAAAACTACAAATTCAAACCTTTACAATTTTAGTTTTTCCTTAAAAATATTTTATGTTTTGTCATCAACAAAAAGGGGGAGATTGTTAATACAAATAAGCCGTAAAAACGTTTATTTATATTTTACGATCTTCTAATGTTTTGTCAATAACAAACGTAAAATCATTTTAACGAAACAAATAAAATATGTAAATGGTTTGAGCCAATAGTTTTCTAACATACTTACGTCTTCACATAAAACAACTATAAGTGATTTTATGATACATATGTACAACAACTAGTGTTTACATATTGGGCAAATATATAGATAACTAGTATGTATTATAATGGGTATTATAAATGGGTAGAAACGTAAGTATTTGACCCATTGACTTAAATACATTGAATATAGTTGGGTACAACCCAAAGTCCATGACCCATACCCATGGAACTCGACCCATAACCCATTGCATGACATCATGCTTAAGTCTTACATGGTTTTAACCCATGGCGCATAGTTTTAATCGATGAACCATGGACTAGATGCATTGCATCTTGGAGATACATTGTATCTACTTTGATACCATGATCCATAACCCATGACCCATGACCCAAAACCCATGGGCAAAAGGGAGCGTCCCACGGATCCCCAGTATTACACTGGACGGATCTCTCAAGTGAGGGATCCGTGGAACAGTAGACAATTTCTCTCTATAAATAGTGAGCCATTTCTTCATTGCTTCTCACCTCTTTTCTCACATATTTTCTCTTTGAGTTATAAACTCTCTAACCTCAGATCCAAGTGATCTATGTATGTAGTTTTGCTTTTGTGTGATACTCTAGGTTCCTCTTAAAGGCGAGATCACCACCTTTTTGAAGTCAAGCAAGCTCAAGTCCATGACTAGCCATGCTTCGTTATCATCAAGACTACTGAGGTTCTCTTGTTGATAGTTTTCTTATTTCTCATAAAAAGTGTAGTGTTGAAGACATTAGTGAAAGATATCTCAAGTGTCAAGACGAAGATATTAGTGAAGGGTGTCTATCGTCCGTATTGAAAGCATTTGTGAAGGGTGCTTAGAAGTCAAGACTAGAGGCATTAGTAAAGGATGCCTAGAAGTATAGTCACAAGACATTAGTGAAGGGTGTCTTGTAGATCGAGTTAAAGGCATTAGTGAAAGGTGCCTAAAAGTGTACATTCGATATGGTGTGATTCGATGTACAAAATAGATTAGTATTGGGTCAAAGGATATTGTTACCCTTGTTAATGTTATTATATGGAGTTGATCTCCTTTGGGGTTAGGTATTGGTGTAGTGTTGGGTAGTAGTTCCTCCATTGTAATGGAACTCGGTATCTAGCCTAGTACCGGATAAAGGGTAGGCGATGTCGTGATAGGTTTGGTTCTCCTTGGTGAAAGGACCCGGTATCTAGCCCTGTACCAGATAAAGAGTAGGCAACGTTGTGAAGGTTTCTCCACCATAAGGAGTCTGTGTTGTGTAGTGGTTACAAACTCTCGAGTAGGTGACTCGGGGAGTGGAGTAGGGAAAGAAAGGTGTCCTTATAGCCGAACCACTATAAATACTCGCGTTGTGGTTTTGTGCTTCTAACTCTTTATCTTTTCATTACATATTTATATTTCTATATGTTTATCAACATCCGACACACATCCAAATAGATTGACATAAGTCGATCTAAATAGTTTAAAATAAAGTTTTAATTGGTAAAACTATTCAACCGCCCCCCCCCCCCTTCTAGTTTTCCACAATAAATACCCCAGTGCAAACAAGAAGCAAGACTCAAAATCTAAAATCCTTCACTGAACAAGGATTCTTTGCAAAGCCTCTTCACAAAATAAACAGTCATCTAGACTTGCAAAATTGTCCTTTTGCTTGCTTTTTGTCACAAAGAGAGCCCAAGAGAGTTGAAGAAGCATTAGGTGAAGAAGGATGGATTGAATCTATGCAAGAAGAACTACGCATTCGACTTCAAGAAGTTTGGACACTGGTTGATCTACCTAATGACAAGAGGGCTATTGGAACAAAATGGGTATTCAGAAACAGGAGGGATGAAAGGGGGATTGTTGTTAGGAATAAGTCAAGGTTGGTTGCTCAAGGATACACACAAACAGATGGGTTGGATTATGATCAAGTGTTTGCACCTGTTGCCAGAATTGAGGCTATTAGATTATTTTTGGCATATGCTTCATACAAGAATTTGGTGGTGTATCAAATGGATGTGAAAAGTGCCTTTTTGTATGGGACAATTGATGAAGAGTTTTATGTTTGTCAACCTCCTGGCTTTGAGGATCCTGATTACATTAAGGTGTATAGGGTTAAAAAGGCAATGTATGGGTTGCATCAAGCTCCTAGGGCATCGTATGATTGCCTATCTACTTATTTGTTGGACAATGGGTTCAAAAGAGGATTGATTGACAAGACATTGTTCATAAAGAAGATCAAGGATGATATTTTGTTGGTTCAAGTATATGTTGATGACATCATCTTTGGCTCAACAAACAGGGAGTTGTGCAAGGATTTTGAGAAACTTATGCATGATAAGTTTCATATGAGTGTTATGGGTGAAATTACTTTCTTTTTGGGGCTACATGTTCAAAAAAGGACTGATGGTATCTTTATCAGTCAAGATAAATATGTAGCAGACATCTTGAAGAATTTTGGGTTTAAGGATGTCAAAAGTGCAAGTACACCTATGGAAACACAAAAGCCACTACTACCAGATGATGGAAGTCCAAGAGTTGATGTGAAGCTATATAGATGCATGATGTATCTCACCTCTTCTAGGCTAGACATAATATTTGCAGTATATGTGTGTGCAAGATTTCAAGTTACACCTAATACAATACACATGAATGATGTGAAGAGAATCTTTAGATATCTTAAGGGTCATCCTAAATTGGGCCTTTTGGTATTCTAAGGATTCACCTTTTGATTTGGTGGCCTATACTGATAGTGACTATCTTTGGAGCAAGCTTGGATAGAAAGTTTGTTAATACAAATAAGCCGTAAAAACGTTTATTTATATTTTAAGATCTTTTAATGTTTTGTCGATAACAAACGTAAAATCTTTTTAACGAAACAAATGAAATACGTAAATGGTTTGAGCCAATAGTTTACTAACACACTTACGTTTTCATATAAATCACTAAACAAGTAATAGTGCTTTCATGTTTTAGTAATACATATGTACAACAACTAGTGTTTACATAATGGGTAGATATATACATACTTAGTATGTATTATAATAGTTAATAGAATGGGTAGAAGTATAAGTATTTGACCCATTGACTAAATACATTGAATGTAGTTGGTTAAAACCCAAAGTCCATGACCCATACCCATGGAGCATAACCCATGACCCATTGCATGACATCATGCATAAGTCATAATGGGTATTATCCATGACCCATGGAGCTTAACCCATGACCCATTGACTAGATGCATTACATGTTCTAGTTACATTGTATCTACTTGGATACCCATGGTCCAAATTCTAGGACCCATGACCCATAACCCATGGATAAAGAGGAGCGTCTCACGGATCCCTTAGAATACACTAGACGGATCCCTCCAACAAGGGATCCGTGGGATTCGTGGAACAGTAGCATGTTTTTTTCTATAAATAGTGATCCATTTCTTCATTGTAAGTTGCCACTCCTACACATACTTTCTCCTAGTATTGTAAACTCTCTAACCTCAGATCCAAAGGATCTTTCTATGTACTTTGTGTTTGTTTTTGTGTGATTCTCTAGGTTTCTCTTAAAGGCGAGATCACCACCTCTTGAAGTCGAGCAAGCTCAAGTCCATGAGTTGCCATGCTTCGTCATCATCAAGACTACTGAAGTTCTCTTGTTGATAGTTCTTTCTTTCTCTCTAGAAGTGGTGTGTCAAAGGCATTAGTGAAGGATGCCAAAGGGTGAGAAGAAGGCATTAGTGAAAGGTGTCAAACATCCATGTCAAAGGCATTAGTGAAGGATGCCAAAAGGGTCAAGTCAAAGGCATTAGTGATTGGTGCCAAAAGATCATGTCAAAGGCATTAGTGAAAGATGCCAAGGGTATACAATTGATATGGTGTATCGATGTACAAATAGAGATGATTGTGTCAAGGATATTGATATCCTTGATGATGTTGTAATAAGGAATGGGTCTCCTTTGGGATAGGTGTTGTGTAGTGTTGGGTAGTAGTTCCTCCTTTGTAATGAAACTCAGTATCTAGCCTTGTACCGGATAAAGTGTAGGCGACGTTGTGATAGGTTTGGTTCTACCTCGTGGAAGAACCCGGTGTCTAGCCTTGTACCGGAAAAAGAGTAGGCGACGTTGTGAAGGCTTCTCCGCCATAAGGATTTTTTTGTCGTGTAGTGATTACAAACTCTCGAGTAGGCGACTCGAAGAGTGGAGTAGGGCAAGAAAGGTGTCCTTGTAGCCGAACCACTATAAACACTCGTGTCGTGGTTTTGTGTTTCTTACTCTTTACCTTTGCATTACATATTTTTCATATCTATCTATCAACATCCAACATACACATTTAAATAGATTGACATAAGTCGATCTAAATATTTTAAAACGAAGTTTTAAGCGGTAAAACTATTCAACCTCCCCTTCTAGTTTTCCACAATTGGTATCAGAGCTTCGTTACCAAGTTTCTTAAGAGTATATTGTACTTTTAAAAAATTTAATACGATCCATGTATGATTGAAAACTACAAGGAAGGAAATTCTTTAAAAACAAAAGATCATATTTTATAATGTTGGATAATGATAGATCTTTCTAATATTTTCCTTGTTGAGAACTCTGCATACCAGGATTTGGGCATCCTAAGAAGATCATGAAGAACTTCTCTCTAATACTTCTTTTTTTTTAAAGAATATATAGCAAAGGTATGATCTTTAATAAATTACTTACAAATAAATTATTTTCGTATAATTTCTAGATGAATTAATAATGTCATTTTTGTTTAAACATAATTAAGTTTAGTAGTATCATTACGCTCTTTTAAAAAATCACTAAAGTGGTTATCTATATTTAACTCATCATCAAGAATGGTATTCTTCGTTGATCTCTATAGACAAAACTACAAGCTAGTGATAATGATATCTCGGCTATTCGAGAGCCTTGATCATTACTCCTCACATAAGGATTATTGACATTTCATCTATGTCAATAAGTATCCATGTGAAACCTCTCATATTATGATAAAATGGGATTTTATCATAATCTTTAAACACTTCCCAAAGAATTATGATTTATTCATAAAAAGGGAACCTCGTCAAACAGGACCAGTAACACACGTCAAAACCCCAAACCATAAGTTATAGAGCATAAACATCAACCCTAGCCAAGAATTAGAACTTCCAAACCAAAATTATCAAAGATCACTTAAGCTGTCATATTGCTGATATGCCGGATCCCTGTGCTTGAACTAGCCGGATCCCTCATACAAGGGATCCGTGGGATCTGTGCAACAGAAAGACAGAGTAATAAAGAAATGATCACTGTGGAAGTTCCACTCTTCACTTTACTCTTTCAAAACTCACGAACATAAAACCCATCTACTGTTCACAGGAGTTAATTGATCATCTTCTCCAAGGAAACAATCTCTTGTGTAAGTATAATCTTCACTACATTGTTATTTCCATTCCTTGATTCCTAGGATTACAATTTTCATCTTTAGAAATTGACCTCAAATGGGTTTGTCACATTTTGTTACCACATTATTTTCTAAGATAAACTAAATCAAAGAATCGACATTGTTAATACAAATTAAACTCATTTTGTGAATTCAATGAAGATGTATTGAGCAAAATTATGATGAATCCCATTAGGTTACTATTCACAAAATTAACACCACATTGTCGTTTTGATGTTTAGGACCAATCATGCCTAGCAACCGTCAACAAGATTACCATGACACCGCTTACTATATTCCCATGTATCATCGTAAGGATGGTTTGAGCCCGGAGGATAGAAAAGCCTTCAAGATGTTGGAAAAGAGACTATTTCATGAAGGACGAGTGGTTGAACCCTCATTCATCAACAACACCAACATTCTCCAAGTCTTTGGGGCAATCAAATTCAATTTTCTCTTGGACATTAATGAGCAAATTTGTCCGGTGTTTGTACTAGATTTTTACAAGACCATGAGAATCATTAGGAATGAAGATGGAACCATTTCGATAGCCTTCATCATCAATGAGCATGAGTTCACCTTCACTCTTGTAGAGTTTCCAAGGATACTTTGTATCCCATGTCAAGGAGTGTGTATGTAATCTAACGAATGGTCGTTGGTGGAGCTAACTAATGGTATACTTCACAGTCATCCCGGAAGCAACTACAGTAAGGGATACCGTCTTCATGGAAAGAGCATCTCCATCAAGAGTCACGAGAAACTCCAAGGTGATCTATAGGGCTCCGTTTCAAATGGAGCTTTCAGAAATGTTCCCATTATACAAGAACTGGGAACTCGTGCTAAGGGAGAACGTACTTTGCTTGGGAGGAAATAAGGATCATCCCAATTCTTGCCTAAGCTTCATGATCTATTGCCTTGTAACCGGCACTCACTTCAACCTCGCCTATTACATGGTAAAAAGAATGGCAAGTGTGAAAATCATGGACAAGATGGTACTCCCTTATGCGATGCTCTTGACTCGTCTAGCAACCTTCGTCTTTGCTCTAGATCCTTCTCCTTATTCCTATGACCACACTTTTTGCAACAAGGTCATAATGCCTCTATCCGATAGAAAGACTACAAATATCATGGTGGATGGCAAGAGACCTCACCCACCAACGGACTCATCGGATGAAAGAGAAAGAGAAGGAGAAGGAAGCAGCAACCCCTTTGGCAACGTCCATCTCAACCCCTTAGATACATCAACCGACTACCGGATGTCCCAAGCCCTTCACAAGAGTTCCAACAAACTAGGGGCATATTCAAATGCTTTGCTAATAAGAAGAAGTAGAGATGGAGGGGTGAAGAGTGAAGGAAATAGATATGGAGATGAAGATGGTGGTGAAGTAGGAGAATGAGTGGAAGAAAGGTAAGGTCTTAGACCTTAATTTGTGAACAATTTATGAAACAATGGTCTGTAAACAATCTAAACAATATTTATGTAGTTTAGGACGTAGCTCGTAGAAAATGGGAATTTTACGACAACTTGATCTCGTTCAAGTAGTCGATGTCACTCATTTTGCTTACATTTTAGTCATCCCTACTTACTATGCGTTATATTTGTTGTTTGCATATAATTATTGAGTGTAGAAATGATTAGGATGAATATTTGCTAAAGAGTGCAAGAACTACACATTTCTTTGAGAAGCTCTGGTGTGTAGCGGATCCCTCGGATGAGGGAACCGGGATCCAACAATACGACATACAGTTGCACCTTTATACATCAAACCATTCCCCTAGACCACATCATACTAGCTAAACATGATTCTTTAAGACCACTTAAGTCTTCCTCAAGCTCAGTTGGTCTCACACTCACCTATAACTAACTTAGGATCAAATTCAAAGTGCTTTTGATTTATCAATTCACCTAAACTCACCATATTTTCGCTCCAATGCTCACACATTGTTCCTCACATCTCAAAACACTTAGCTTGATATTTCTCTCAATTTTATCAAATTGATTTTAGTCATCCTTACCTCAAAATAGGCATAAACTAGATTTTCATTTCTCTTTATTTGTTTGGAATTTTTCAAATTTCTCTCAAGCCACCATCTAATCTCTAGGATAAAATGTCCTCATTTGTCATCCTCAAATCAATAGTATCATCCTTGAATACTTAGTTTCACTCTCAAAAAGTCCATTTTCCTACCAAAAACCATCATTAGGTAGAAGATGATATTCCAATTTTCCTCGGAAGACCCTTCTTGCCACCGCACATGCCATGATTGATGTATTCAACAAGGAGATCTCTTTAGAAATTAGAAATGATAAGATAACCATCGACCTAGATAAATAAATGAAGTATGCTTCCTTCACAGATGACAACCTTGACGACCTTCATCTTGTCGAGGTTAATGTTCAGAAACATATGCAAGAATGTTTTCAGCCAGAACCTTTAAGTTCTAAATCACTAATATTTGAAGACGATGTCGACGTATCTAATGATGAAGAAGACAAGTGGAAGGAAATACTGAGGATAGCCACACGTTGTGTTCTGCTAGCATCCCAGAAAAAGCTGAAAATAGTCCCAAGCTTAAGGAGCTCCCTTCTCATTTAGAATACGCATTTATTAATGATGATCCTAATTTTCCTGTTGTTATCTCTTCTTTATTATCTGACGATGAAAAGAGACTATGATTGCTGGTCTTGAGAAAACACAAAGGAGCAATTGCATGGAAGGTTTCTGACATAAAGGGGATTAACCCTTCATATTGTTCTCACAAGATACTAATGGAAGATGATTTTAAACTTGTGGTGCAACCGCAGAGGCGATTAAACCCAAAAGTTCAAGATGTGGTCAAGGATGAAATCATTAAACTCTTGGATGCAGGTTTAATTTACTCTATTTCCGATAGCCCTTGGGTTAGTCCTATTCATCTTGTGCCCAAGAAAGGAGGAATGACTATGGTTATTAATGAGGATAACGAACTGATCCCTACTAGGACAGTAATTGGATGGAGAGTTTGCATCGATTATAGGAAATTAAACGATGCAACACAGAAAGATCACTTTCCACTCCCTTTTATTGATCAAATGTTAGAAAGGCTTTCGGGACACGAATATTATTGTTTCCTTGATGGATTTTCAAGGTATTTCCAGATTCCAATTACTCTAGAGGATCAGGAAAAGACAACTTTCACTTGCCCCTACGGAACATTCGCTTATCGAAGAATTCCTTTTAGTCTATGCAATGCCACCACCATATTTTAACGTTGCATGACGGCAATCTTCTTAGATATATGCCAAGATTTCATGGAAGTGTTTATGGATGATTTCTCGGTTTTTGGTAAATCTTTCTCCTCTTGCCTTAACAATTTATCTAAAATGCGTGCTAGATGTGAAGAGGCCAACCTTGTCCTAAATTGGGAAAAATGTCATTTCATAGTAAAGGAAGGAATTATTTCAGGACATAAAATTTCCCAAACAGGAATTGAAGTCGATAAGGCTAAAGTTGACGGTATTTCTCGACTCCCTTAGCCTACTAACCTTAAGGGGATTAGGAGTTTCCTTGGGCACACTGGGTTCTATAGAATATTTATAAAAGATTTTTCAAAAACTGCTAAACCCATGACCCAACTTCTCATGAAGGATGCAAAATTTGATTTTAACGATGAATGCAAAAACGCTTTTGATATTTTGAAAAAGAAATTGACTACTACTCCTGTTATCATTGCTCCTGATTGGAATAACGATTTTGAATTAATGTGCGGTGCCAGCGACTATGTTGTAGGGGTTGTCTTCGGACAAAGGATAGCCAAAAAAATTCAAACCAATTTATTATGCTAGTAAAACCTTAAATGAAGCGCAAGAACATTATACGACCACCAAAAAGGAACTCCTTACAGTGATCTATGCCTTTGATAAATTTAGATCTTACTTGGTAATGTCTAAAACTGTTGTCTACACTGACCATTCTACTTTGAAGTACTTGTCAGTAAACAGGATGCCAAACCCAAGTTGATAAGTTGGCTGCTTTTGCTACAAGAGTTTAAAATCGAAATCAAGGATAAGAAGTGGGCAAAAAAATTGGCAGCTGATCACCTGTCTAGGCTAGAAAACCCTGAGCTTGAGGAACTTGACATAGAAACTATTCGTGATTCCTTTCCAGATGAGCATCTTATGTCAGTGAGAATTAAAGATCTTGAGCCTGAACCATGGTATGCCAACTTCGCTAATTACCTTGGCGCCAGAGTTCTACTAAGCAACAAAACTTATGATCAAAAGAAAAAGTTCTTCTCGGACTTAAAGTATTAGTTTTGGGATGACCCCTTCAAGCTTTCGATCTTGCCTCGACGGTATCATTAGGAGATGCTTTTGAGAAGAACAAAGAATGAATCTTGGAACATTTCCACAACAGACTGCTGGAGGACATTACGGGCACACTACTTAATTACGCTAGAAAGATTTATGAAGCGGGATTATTTTGGCCTAGCATTTTCAAGGATGCCACAAAGTATGTAAGAAATTATGACGCATGTCAAAGGGCAGGTAATATCTCTTCTCAAAATCAGATGCCACTTAATAACATTTTGGTATGTGAAGTATTCGATGTCTGTGGAATCGATTTCATGGGACCCTTCACTCCCTCAAAAAATAAGAGTTATACTTTGGTAGCTGTCGATTATATATCAAACTGGGTTGAAACCGAGGCTCTGCAAACTTGTGATGCTAGGAGCGTCATTAGATTTTTTTTAAAAATTATTCTCCAGATTTGGGATTCCTAAAACTATTATAAGTGATCGGGGAACTTTTGTAACGCAATTATGGAAAAGGTGCTTAATAGATACGGAATGTTCCATCGGATGTCCACGCCTTACCACCCCCAAACTAATGGGCAAACAGAAAACACCAATCGGGCACTAAAACGAATTTTGGAGAAATCCGTCAGCAGTAACAGAAAAGATTGGTCGGACAAATTAGACGAAGCTTTGTGGGCATTCAGAACCGCCTACAAAACCCCTATAGGTATCATACCTTTTTGGATCGTGTACGAAAAGGCTTGTCATCTCCCGGTGGAATTAGAACATAAGGCATATTGGGCCCTTTAGAATGCTAATTTTGATACTGACTTGATCAAGGAACACCGATTTTCTCAAATCAAACATCTTGCTGAATTAAGAGACGAAGCCTATGATCATGTCAGAGCATATAAGGATAGGACCAAAAGATGGCACGATGCTCGGATATAGGATAAAACGTTTGAAGTTAGGCAAGAGGTGCTCGTTTTTAACTCAAGACTCAAACTTTTTCCTGGAAAAATGAGATATCGCTGGGTTGGACCTTATACAATGAGTAAGGTGTTCCCTTATGGGACTATTGAAGTTTATAATAATGTAGGGGAATTTTTCAAAGTAAATGGGCACAGGGCAAAGATATATTATGGAAAGGACATTAGCAAGCTTTCGGGGGATGAATTCTTCGCTACCACGTAAATCCCCATGGCTTTGAGTCTAACTTAAAGACTCAGTAATAAAGAAAAATTCTCTTTCAGGAGACAACCCGAATTATCCTTTTTATTTCTTTTATTTCACTTTTTGTTTGGTTTTGTGTTTTTAACATTTTGCAGGAATTGGAGAAGAATTCACAAGTAACTAAAACGGAGACCTGTTCTGTCCAAATGGTTACGGCGTAACTCATCCTTATGGTTACGCCGTAACATATCCTCATTCGCGATTCTCTCCAAGACATAAAGCATTACGGCGTAATCCGATTCTATGGTTACGCCATAGCTATTCTCCAGTAGCAAATTGCCAGGTTTTACCACAATTACGGCGTAACACCTCTTTTGGGTTACGTCGTAACTATCCTGCAGTTCTAATTTTTCCTATATTAACACAATTACCTTGTATTTTTTTTAAATAAACTTTGCGGGTATGTTCCCTGTAAGCCCTCATGAGACTACACTCGTCCACTTGGGGCACCAAGTGGTTTTAAATGCTTGTTGCATATGCTAAATGCAACCGTGATTCCTACGAAAGTGAGTTAGATTTCTTTTTGTTTTTGTTTTTGTTTTTCTTTTTAGAATTATGCTTGTTGGTTAGTGTGATTTCAGGGAATGAAGTTTGCTCGTGGATGCTTAAGCAAAGGCACGATTCTCTTCGTAGGCCTTCTTTCATTTTGTGCTAAAAAGCATTTAGTGTGGAAGTTCTTGCTCTAATTCTACTTTCTCTTCACCTTTATTTAATGTTTAGTACAAAAGGGACTTTGTACATCTTAAGTGGGGGGACGGGAGTAGAATTATTACTTGAACTTAATTGCCCTCTGTTGGAATCACTCCTAAACCTTATTCAAGTGTTAGTTACTCATATGTAATAGTTAGCTTATTATGGCCTTTATGTTTGTTATTAGCCTTAGGCTTATGTAGAAGGCCCATAAGCCTAGGCCTAGTCCAATAAGGATAGGAAGGGAACTAGGAGTGTTGCCCTAGCTTCCCTCCTATAAATACCCCTTGTAAACCTTCATTTGAAGGTTGGTTGTTCAAGTTATTTCTTTCACAAACACTCTACGCATAACCGGTCATATTATCTCGTGTGTGTGTGTGTGATATCTTGTTCAATCGCCTCTCTATCTTTCTATTAAGCTTGTGTGGTAAACCTTGTGACCTAACAAAGTGGTATCAATCGCCAAATAGTTGGGTGCACACTTTTGTTTTTGAAGTTTTTGATTTTGGTTATACGCGTAAAGATAACGTGATCTTTGGTACGCTTCAAAACTTGGTTTTTACATTTTTTAATCCAAGATTCTTGTACTTTCAACGTTTTAAGGTGTTAAAATACTTGTTTTGGACAAAAAGTTTCAAACTTTATGCATGGATCATTGTTTTTGAACTAGTTTTTATTCGTGGGTGTCATTCTACGCATAAATGTTTTGAGTGCTTTGGATCATCAAGTCTCACACTTTTGTGTTATTTTGGTGTTATTGAAGCTATCTCATCACACAAAACTGGTTTAGAAACATTTGGGCAAAATCAAATTACGAGTAATCCTACGCCATTGAAACCCTAAAATTACGCGTAAGATTATCCTTGGTTTGATCTTCATTTTCGTGGTTTATTCCGTGTTTTCTTACTTGGATAAGTCTGAAAATACGCCGACTTTGGATATCTTTTAATCGCGTGATAGTGTAAAGATCATTTGGGATAAAACCCTAAAATTACGCGCAAGCATCCTTTACGCCAGAAATCCTACGCCTAAGATTTTCTTACTTAAGCCTTGTCTTTACGAGATAAGCTAAATCCTACGCCTAAATTTCTACGCCTAACTTTGTTGTCTACGCATAACTTTAGCCTTTTTCTCCTTACGCTAATGCGAAGCTAAAACCTACGCTAGAACTCCTTATTGTTACGGTGGTAATTTTGGTGTTTTACGCATAAGTGCTACTTGGCTATTGTTATTTCTACGCCTAAGGATACTTCATCAACAAAGGTTCATTCGACTACAAAGATCCATTTTACCAACACAAGTTTATCAACATGTCACAACCACCATACTCTAACTATTTCCCTTACACTTATCCTCATCCTCAACGTCAACAACAACTAACTCCACAACATCAACAATGGAATCAACAACAAGCAATTTATCAACAACAATTTAATCAACAACATACTCCACAACTTGCTACAAATCCACAACCTCAAATGGTTCAACCACCACAAAGTCTTCAAGCTCAACCGCACACAAATGACTTTAATCAACATCCATCAAGGATCACTATGAGGGAACCCACTTGGTTTGCAAAGATGTTTGAAACTTTAAGCGGCCAACAATCAATTCATGAGGCTGGTTCACTTGATAGACCTCCAATGCTCACTCCAGAAAACTACGATCAATGGGTGATAAGGTTCTTTAGATTTTGTGATCTAAAGAAGCCACATGGAAAGTTCTTAAAGAAGGTTATCTTGAAAGGTCCTTTTGAGATGCCTACTGTCATTGTACCCGGAGATCCAAATGCCATTCCACCAAGAGATGAACAAACGAACATTGCTACAAGTGCATTTAGACTTGAATCCTCATGAACTTCTACACTATGAAGCAGATGAGCTTGCAATGGAATATATCCTCCTAGGATTACCAAACCTAATTCTTCAGAGTGTTGATGCTCAAAAGACTCAAAGAAAATGTGGGATCATATTCGTCTTCTTATGGAAGGATCAATACTCAATCGGGAAGATTTGGAATCCAAAATTTACTTGGCTTATGAACACTTCATGATTGAACTCGGAGAGACACTCGAGTCCTATCATCACCGATTTTCGGACATCATCAATGATTTGGATAAACACAACATCCACATGCCAAGAATTGCGGTGAATACTAAGTTCCTAAGTAGTCTTGGTCCTGAATGGGAGAAGTATGTCATTTTTCTCCGCCAAGCTAAAAACATGCATCAGTCTACCTACGGATTGTTGTACGATTACTTGAAGCCTCATGAAAAGGAAGTTGATAGGGAAAGGATTCTCCGTGCTCAAATTGCTTCACCCACACATCCGAAAAATCAACAACTTGCCTTATATGCTCAACAAAATTATTCTCCTCAACCAAAGAACTCAACCAATCGCTTCAAACCCACCAAACGATCAATCACAGCAACCTCAACAAAATCAATTGGTTCCATACAACAACAACAATGATCAAGCACTTCATAATGAGGAATCCGATCCGTTCCAAGCATTGCAACAAGGATTTGCTATGATTGCTAATGCCTTTAGCCGTTATACCAACAAATCCAACAACCGTATTCGCTCCTCATCTAATACAAGGAATCAAGCTGTTGTAAACAATGGACGAGTTGAAGTTCGGAATCGTGGTTATGGTCGTCAGATGGGCGGTGGTCAAGGGTTTAATGCTTTGGGTAGGAATAACAACAGAGCTCAAGTGGTGGAACAGGGAAATGCTCAAAATGGGTTGAATGGTCTTCGATGCTACAACCGCAATGAGAAGGGACACCTGGCTAATGCATGCCCAAAGCCAAGGACTAGGGCAGTGCTTATTTCAAAGAGGCTCTTCTTTTGGCTCTTAAGGATGAAGTCGGTGGAACTCTCACGACAAAGAACGAGCTTTATGGCAAATGCCGACTCAGATGATGATATGGAGGACTTGCGCCAATGCATACCGTTATGTTGATGGCTAATATGCAGGAGTTACACATGTGACACGCCCAGGTGTATGACATACGATGGCTTGTCTCAAGTGTACCTAACAAACCATATTTATCTCGATCTCATATCTCCGCCAACATCCGATCCGCAAGCTCATGTTCAAAATGAGTCGTCCACATCTCATTCCGACGATTTTCAACTAGACCCGTAGTTATATTTGACGATCAAGATGACCAACCGGTTTCCCTTGATAATCAAATTGACTCGTGGTCATACTTGAGATCTCCGTAATGATCATGTTGAGACTCACGCTTGAACACGCCCAACTTTGCCTCATCCGCATTTTGCTCGTTTAATACAAGACCAACAAACCATAGTGGAAGAATGTCGCCATTAATCAGACTTGAAATGCAAAATGCAATCGTTAACCAAGGATTTTTAATATTTACAAAAGCAACTCAACTTTTTCAAAACTCAAGAAAAACGTGAAACGGTTTTGAAGCAGCCTTTGCCAAATCTTATCAAAACGAAAAATATTTAGAAAGACAGATGCGTTTCTAGCTTGAAGAATGCTTTGCTTTCTGAAATAGAACAACTGAAACATGAACATAAAAAGCAAATTAACGCCTCACCTTGGAAAATCAAAAAGCTAAGGCTGAAGTTGTTAACTTGTCAAAAACGCTTCTGCATACAAAAAGTTTTCAACGAAACGAATAGATGATCATCTTGAAGAAATCATCGGCTTGCAAAACAAACTTAAAGAGTTTAAAACTGTTGTTTACAAACATGGCGAGTCGGTCACAACCATTGAAAAGTTTACTTTAAAACCCAACCCAAATGGATATGGACCGAATCTTGCTGATTACAAACCTAAGCTTTCAACAAAAGCATTCAAACCAAATCCTCGAAGTTTCCAAAGGCGGAGAATATAAAGTTGATAATTTTGTTATGAGTGTTATTGAATATCATCGTCAAGAGGAATTAGATGCAGAAGACGAGAGTCGATCAAAATTAGAAAAAGTTGTTTACAACAAACCTTTTAACTATTCAAAAGCGGTCACTTTCGCCACACCAACGGATTCTTCTAACACACCAAGGGTTATCATTAAAACACCTGAGTCTTCTAATGTTAATCCCCAACCGGATTATGCACAAATTTATGGTCCTTTACCTTCCATCAGTGAAGTAAATTCAAAACCCGAAAATCGAAAAATTCTTAGATATTTTGACATCTTCATGGCCGACCTCAAAATTTTACAACATGAGATAGAATATCGATCTGAAATCAAAGTTGATCATTTTCAATCGCCTAGCGAGAACAAAGAGACATTTTTCATAAAAATCTTTTACCTAATGTTAAAAACTTGAAAAATTGTGCATTAGCCAGGGAAAAGGATTTTCATAAGGAACTTGGAGTGATGAAGGTCGTTGAGAAAACGAAACATCTATTTCTCATACTAAACGTAAAAAGAAAATGTTGAGAAAAGATGTTGATCGACTCTTGGAAGATGTCATCTGTCCTGATGTCCATAATGTTGTGTTATTGAATTCTTTGTCATATGCATTTGATCATACCTCTGGCGATCTTGATTCTGGTAAATGTTGAGAACACTGATAATGTGCTTCAGATCGAGTCCTTAAAAGTTGAAAACAAACGATTGTCAAACGAACTTTCAAATGCAATTGCCGTCTTAATTGGTGTCAAAAGATATTCACGATCAACAAATTGCTTTTCAACATAAAATCGCCGCCATGCAGCATAAAATCTTCTCGATCCTAAATTTGAGCAACTGGATGATCAAAACGCGTCTTTTAAGTGTCAAATCTCAAAATATGAACAAGAACTTTTAAAAGTCAAAAAGGAATATGGTGTCATATTTGATTTACTCAAAAGACTCGTGATGAAGCATCAAATGAACTTGATCATTATCTTGCACACACTAAAGAAGTTATGCATTTTGTCTTTGGAAATGTTCTCGGTTCACGAAAATCAAGATCCGATTCACACTATCATCAAGTTAAGAGAAATGTTAGGAAAGTATGAACAACTTCCGCCAACCATCATTAAGAGATTAGCCCTAACACTTAGTAATCATGAACCTAGACTTTCTACTCCCAAATCACAAGTAGCTAACGCGCTTCCTTCTACAAACAGAATAGTTGAGCCTTATCCAAACGTCCGCACTTCACAGCCTAAGAGCACTCAATCGAAGAATAGGAAGTTGCGACCTAAGAAAAGATCAATCAAGAATGCTAAAGTAGAAGAACACCCTAGGACTATGAATAAGACTCACGCTGCCTCCACTATAGATATTAAGCGCCCGCAAATGTAATAGAAATAGTGATGTAACCTAATGCTAAACCGCTAAGTACTTTTGATATTCACCGATGCACCTTGTGTTTTTTGTGGTAAAAGTATGAATTCTGATTGCCATGATAAATGTGTTGCTAAAGCTATCATCTCTCGCTTAAGGAATCCTAAGAACCGGAATACCTCTAGGCCCACTAATCTTTCTAAGTCCGTGCTTGGTAGACCGCCATCTTTAGATTCTAAGAAACGCATTGCTGTCCCTGCAGCTCGTGTGTCACCTCCTAGGAATGTAGTACCACCTAGTGCATTCACTAAGACTAAAGCAAAGAGTAGTTATAGATGGCGGAAATGGATATATAACACACTAGGATTTAAGTGGATACCTAAAGCTATTGATGTGTGTATATCTACTTATATCGCTACGGAACCCTCTAACATTTCGGTTCCACATCTACTTCTATTCCATCTCGGTCGTCAGTGTAATGCAGGTGATACGATCATTCTTCTGATTGTTGATAGCGGATGTTTCCGACACATGACAAGCAATCTTAAACTGTTATCAAACTTTATTGCAAAGTTCATTGGCACCGAGGTTCGGAATGATCACTTCGTATCTATCATGGGCTACGGAGACTATGTCAATGGGAACATCGAAATTAGCAGGTTTACTATGTGGAAGGCCTCGGTCATAATCTGCTTTTCAAGAGGTCGTTTTGTGATGGAGATTTGAGGTTGCTTTCCGGGAGAAAACTTGTTTCATTCGTGATCTACAAGGAAATGACCTTATGTCCGATCGCTAATTCTAGTCTCTATTCTATCTCTATGAAAGACATGGTTGCTTCATCTCCCATATGTTTACTTTCAAAGGCAACATCAACAAAATCCGCTATGGCACCGCCGTTTCTCACATCTAAACTTTCAAACCATCACCAACCTTGCTCGACACAAACTAGTTGAAGGACTCCCACGGTTTCGGTATTCTAAAGATCATCTTTGCTCAGCTTGTGAACAAGGCAAAAGCACTCGTGCTCATTTTCCTTCAAAGGTGGAACACACTCTCGATGTGCTTCATCTTCTTCACATGGATTTGTGTGGCCCGAGCGCTGCAAACGATCAATGAAAAACGCTACATCTTAGTAATTGTTGATGACTATTCACGCTGGACTTGGGTCTACTTTCTTCAAGCAAAGATCAAGCTCCACAAATGATCATCACCTTTCACGAAAATACAAGTTCACGCATTAAAACACCGCTCGACTAATCGAACGATAAAGGCACCAATTTGTTAATCAAACTCTTCGTGAATTCTATGAGAAAGTGGGAATTCAAAGATCAGACATCTATTGCACGCATACCAGAACAAAACGGAGTTGTTGAAAGACGAAACCGAACGTTAGTGGAAGCCGCAAGAACAATGTTAATCAATGCTAAACTTCAGATACTTATGGGCGTAAGCTGTATCTCTTCAGCATGCTATACTCAAAACCTTTCTATGATTACAAAACGCCACAACAAAACACCTTTCGAGCTCGTCCATAACGGAAAACCGAATCTAAAACACTTTCATGTATTTGGATCTCTTTGCTATCCGAATAATGATCGTGATGACTTTGGAAAGCTCAAAGCCAAAGCCGACATTGGAGTCTTTATCGGATATCGTGATAATTCCAAAGGTTTCCGAATCTGGAATCGTCATACAAAACAGGTTATAGAAACGATTCATGCTCATTTCGATGAACTTACGGAAATGGCTTCTGAGTATAACAGCTTAGAACCCGGTCACAACCGCTAAACTTCCTCAAACCCCATCATCACCGAACAAAGCCCCAGCCTTACTCGTCAACAAATGGAAAGGTTATTTGCTCACTGCTCGCTGACGATATTGATGAACGTGCTCAGGTGTATCCGCTTTCTCCGCCGCTCAACCCGATAATACTTAATACCGATACACTCGCTACAACAACTACCGCAGATGCACCTACACCGCTTGACTCCACCACAACAGCTTGAACAAACCGCTTCCAACAATGATGATGAAACCCGATGATGTTCTCAATGAAGTACCCCCACCGCAGATTTTGATCCAAATGCTTCTTCAACCCGCTTGCTAATGAGATCGCCGCACTGATGTCGCTGAATCTTCAACAAACCATTTGAATCCTCGATCCGCACAATGTATACCAACATCAACCCTCCACACATAGATGGACGAAAGACCATCCTCCGGAAAACATTATTGGCAACCCGAATCAACCGGGCCGTTACGAGACAACGCCTTCACACGACGGTGAACATTGCATTTATGCACTCACCGCTCGCCAATCAACCTAAAACATCAAAGACGCAATGACAAAAGACAACCGGATTGAATCCATGCAAGAAGAACTCAACCAATTCAAACGTCTTGAAGTATGGGAATCGGTTGAAAGACCAACAGAGTCTACGCCATTGGTCTAAAATGGATTTGGAAAACAAATTGATGTCAAGGAAATGTTATCGAATAAGTCACCGGTGGCTAAGGGTTATCGCCGAAGAGGGTATTGACTTTGAAGAATCTTTTGCTCCGCTGCTCGCCTTGAGGTCGCTCGATATTTCTAGCGCTCATGCGGCTCATATGAATATGACGGTCTATCGATGGATGTCAAAACCGCTTTCTCAATGGACAACTTAAAGAAACGGTTTATGTCACCAACCGGATGGATTCGTTGATCCCGAAGTTCCCGAATCACGCCTACAAACCTAACAAAGCTCAGATGGTCTCAAACAAGATCCTCGAGCATGGTACGATAAGCTATCATCCTTCCTCATTGCTAATAATTTCACCAAAGGTTCGTTTGACCCAACTCTTTTTATACAATATCACGGGAACATATCTTAATTGTTCAAATTTACGTGGATGACATCATTTTTGGGTCTACACATAAAAGTTTTCAATCGCTTTTGCAAAACTAATGAAGAAAAATTTTGAAATGTCCATGATGGGTGAACTTACATTCTTTCTCGGACTGCAAGTTCATCAATCACCCCGTGGTATTTTCTTGAGTCACTCCAAATATGCCCTTGAATTGTTAAACAAATTTGGAATGAAAACTCAGGACACCTATGCCACACCAATGGCTCATACCAAGAAGCTAGACGCCGATTTACATGGGAAATTGGTGGACCCTACAAAATACCGTAGTATTATTGGGTCTCTCATGTATCTAATGCCAGCAGACTGATATTGTCTTTGCCGTATATCTTTGCTCTCGTTATCGGTCGCGACCAATCAAACCCACCTCTCTGAGGCTAAAAGAATCCTCCGATACATCAAGGGAACCATTAACTTGGGATCCGGTATCCGGGATTCGGTTTTGAACTAATCGCCAGACGCCGACCACGCAGATGCTTAGACTCACGGAAAAGCACTTCGTGAGCTTTACAATTTCTTGGTGATAAACCGGTGTCATGGCAATCGAAAAAGCAAGATTGTACATCGCTGTCCTCAACCGGCGTAATATGTAGCCATGTCCGTGTGTTGTGCTCAAGTCATCTGGATGAGAACACAACTCAAAGACTATGGTTACGTATTTGACAGAATCCCGATGTATCGCGACAATCGGAGTGCCATTGCGATCTCGTGCAACTCGTTCCAAGACTCGAAATCAAAGCACATCGATCTTCGATATCATTTCATCAAGGATCACGTGGAACAGTGGTACCGTTGAATTATATATTGTGGGTACAGAATACCAATTGGCAGATCTTCTCACCAAAGCCTTGCCTCCCGCTAGGTTTAATGAGTTGGTCCACCGGATTGGTATGAGGTGTTTGACTCAAGAGGAATTGATGACCTCCTAAACAATCTTTAAAAACCTGTCAAACACCAAAACTCTCTTTTGTAAATAAATTTTTCAAAACAAAATACAAAAATATAAAACCTGATAAAACAACAAAAATATTCTTCTATCTATTTTCTATCAACATTGCAAGTACATTTCTTCCGTCAACACTATAATCTTTCAAAATTCAATATTTTTTCGATCAAGTGTTGAGGGGGGAGAAATCATAACTTTAACCGCTTCAAAACATCTGTGTACTTGCATGTTATCATATTCTGGTTGTTTCTTTTATCAATGGTGGTAAATTTTCTGGTACAATGACACTCCTCGGACTAAATTTATAACCTTTCATTATTTTCTCGAAGTCAAGGGGAGTGTCGTCAAAGTGTCTTTCCTAAAAATCTTTGTTTGGTAACCAAAATGGAAGTTAAATGGCTTGTTTGAAAAAGGAAAAAGTGGAGGGACTAAAACTGTCATAATGTTAAAGTTATTTTTAACAAAACACCTCCCACCTACTTTTCTTCTTCACATTTATTACTCATAACCTATATCATCCACGATCCATAATCGCTTAACAAATCCGTGCTTTCGATCATCAATTTGTAAGTGTTAATACCTTCATTGCAACAATCTAAGCATGGGTTTTAATTTTATTTCAAACTAACGGATAGATTTTCGCCTAGAAGGGATTATGTGTTCTACGCGTAAAGCATGAACACATGATCATACTTGTGTGTTTATGAGTGAAATGATAGTGCCAAAATGTTTTTATTACATCAATGAATACATTTTCATCGCTAAACATACCCGTAAACACTAATTGATTGATTAGGGTTTATGCGTTAAATTGGGTGTTTTCAAATAAGAACGTTTTTGGTAATAAAGATTGTTATATGAGGTTGTTTTCAAGTTGAATTGAGCATACTTAAACCCAGAAACACTAAGGAATCATTAATTGAAAATTAGGGTTCTAGTTCATACGAATTGGGTAATTTTTGATTCATGGCTTATTTGATGTTAAAACTTGGATAAACATACTCTGTATGCTTCTTAGACCTCCCATAAACGCTTTGGTGCAAATCCTATGGCTAAAATTCTTATGCGTAAACTATGAACTATTAGGGTTTTAGCTTACGCGTAAGGTTTTCACGATAATTGTTTGATATAACGTCATGCCATGATCTGATATAGAATGAGTGTTAGTGTTAATATTGATCTTATGATGATGTTATTTTAGGTTTGCTACTCGTAATTCTCAGAATCAAGGTTATTGCAACTCTACGCATAAGGATTACCCTACGCGTAGTCATGTTACACGTAAGATTATTCCTACGCATAACAGCTTACGCAGTAAGGTTCTACAATGGACTACGCATCCCGTGAAGGATATGCGTAGACAGTGACCTCTACGCATAAGGTCTACTCTTACGAGTAAGCCTTACGCGTAAGGTATATATACGCCTACGCGTAAGCTCTACGCATAAGGTGCCCTTTTCCTACGCTAAATTTCTTACGTAGTTAGGATCCTACGCGTAAGCTTTCGCTCACGCATATATAAATAATGTTTACGCTTAACTTTGCCAATACTACGCTAACCCCGATTGACCTTCATGATGAATTGTTACGTGTACAAACTTGTAAATAAACTAATCATAACGTCACTAATCCAATAATGTCACTAATAAACTTAATCGTTTGATATGTTGTGAACAATAAGTGATAACATAAACTTTAAAACTTAAAGTTAACTAACTCACTAAACAATTCACGACGTATTAGACTATTAGACAAACAAGTGACTTAGGACTCGTAACAATCATTATCACCGCATTCAATATCTAGACAACAAAACCTTCTATTGACTAACATTATGTCTTTCGATATGTTGGTTCTTTTGGCTAATGTTATTTCGATCACGACATGGTGAACAAATGAATGTGGATGCACCAAATGTTCTCCATTGCCGATATCTACCCATATTGCTATCCAATGAAGATAGGGAAGAATAACCTTCGTGTTGACTTTGATACTCTTACCGCTCAATCTTCGCTTGATTGCTATTGATATTCTCAAGACTCATCCGTATCGTAACATGCTCACCAACTCGCCGCGTCTGAGATCTACATACAACAATTCTCGAACACTATGGAAAGGGTCAAAGGACGGATGCTGCGTGATCGGTGACTCAATCACAAACAAGTCACCATTACACCGCAGACTTAAGGGTCGTTTCCTATTCCTCAAGTCGAACCAACCAAACTTTATGCCACACCCGCCAAGAGCTCACTCTCCAGTTCTTAATCAATATCGGTTATGACGAGGCTACGGGAGTAATCACCAAGCATTCTCACGTAGAGCTTAAGAGTATTCCTCAACCATGGAGAACTCTATACATGATCATCACCAAGTCTGTTTCTCGTCGTGACAGTGGCTATGAGCATCCTAAGCTCATGGAACTGCAAATATTTTGGGCATTGGTCAACATGAAACACATCGCTATCGAAGCTCTGATTTGGGATGACATGATGTCATTTCTCAACAAACTTGGCTCAAAGATTCCCTACATCGGATATACTAAATTGTTGATCCAGAGAGCACTTGGACTTCATCCTGATATTCCCAAGAGGCTCAATGACCCCAACAATCACTGATATGTTGACGAACCTATTCTATCGGTCAGAATCAAGGAATCGCCTACAAAGAAACAAGGTGTCAGTGTGTTGCGATTTCCTTCTAACCAAGATGTCGAAAAGCTCGAAACGTACAAAAGGTATCTGGAAGCAGATAGACAAGGCAAAGTTGGTCATCTCGACGAAAAATCTTCTCGAACACCGTAGGAGAACCGTAAGAGGAAGTGCAGGAAGTGTTACAAGTACAGATCTATAGAAAGCTTCCCAAAGGAATCCTCCTCAAAAGGATTGTTCCCTGTAAGGAAGCCCAACCTATTCCCAAACCGAACCGCAAAGAAAGCTTGTGGACTAAAGCTCAAGGTACCAAACAGATGAAGATTACCTACTACCAAGCAACCGTAACACCTCCTCCAGAAGCTAAACCTCCAAGTCCAATAGCCTAACATGGCAAAGGAAAGACTCCTGCATTTGAGTCATATGATGAAAGCTCTGAAGAAGAAGAAGAGCTACTGGATCAATCCTACAAGAAGAAGTTTAAATTAGTTAGACAAATTCAAAAGTCAAGAATTTGCAAAGATCAAATGGGTGGCCCCGGAGGATCGAGTGGTGTCGCCCACTCTTCACCTGTGTCCCGATGCGGTTAATCAACCCGATAAGGGATCCGGTGCCACCACTCTTGTGCAACAACAAACGCTTGTGAAGGAGTCTACTGATCTTAACATTGAGGAACCGTAAAAGAATAAGATCAGAAAGAGAAAATGATGAAGAAGCTAAGGAACAGACGGAAGAAAAGGCTAAACTGACATGATGACGAAGAAGATTATGATGACTTTCTTCTCAACAAATCCAACTCGCTCCAAGGAGGATACTTCTGCACCTCCAAAGGACCCCGAATCTCCTCATGTCCCTCCTCATCAGATTCTTCATCTCACTCCTCACCACCACCATCAAAGAAGTCAACCAAATCATCATCCAAATCCGTGAAGAAACCATCTAAATCTTGGATTTCACAAGCTCATGAACGGATTACCAAAGCCGTCAAACAAGTCGAAAGAAAACGTGCTCAACAAAAGCTAAATTTTTTGCTGATCACATACAAAGATATGTATGAAAAGCATGAAAAGATAAAAGGAGAAAGGAAGTTTGTTCAGGAATTCATGAAAATCACCGTCAAGAGGAACTGAACGAAATGATCGAAGGCTACACTAAAAAGTACCTCTCGAATACGCCTAAAGTCACAAAGGAGTTGTTCACCAAACAACTTTATCCAAATCTTATGCAGACCGCCAAGCAAACTATTCGATCGACGCCTTAACCGTAACAATCAATCCAACCGATCCTAGTTTTCTCGATAATGAATTGGTGGCCAAGCTTGTTACACAAATGTCGCACAACTGGGACATTTACCTCGATGAAGGAAAGCTGTTTCAAGCATTGCTGGACTACCAACTTCAAGAGGCTTGTAGATTCGAAGCTGAAAAGTCTAAACGTCCTAGAGACGATGAAGACAAGGATAAGGATAAAGATTCTCGCACCTAAACGCCGTAAGCCCCGTGAATCTTCTTTGATGCAACCTCCTCCACAACGGCTCTGCTCAACAAACATCTCCTCCTCGCTCTTCTACTGATAAACCTCGGACGATTCCGAAGTTACCACCCCCGACTCAGATAACCGATGATCACTTTGAGTATACGGGTGGTGACGATGAAGAGGTCCTTGAGCCCCTACAACAACCCACCTCTCCCAAACAAGTGAAGAAACCAGAATCATCATCAAGGCCTTCTAAAAAGAAGAAGAAGACGACTCACCGAGTCGTATCATGGCTAGATGACGATAAAACCAAGACTTTGCATGGTTCTCTACACTTGTCAATCAAACTCCCTACCCTGATGAAGGTCAAGATCTGGTCGAAGGTTCTACATTGGAGCATGCAAAAATCTTGCAAGAAAAGTTCCATGTGAAGAAAATGACAAAATCTGAATTGAGACGAATCAAGAATGAAGCGTTTCAACTTCTAAAAGACAGCTCTAAAAGTGCCATCGAGGTTGAATATCACCTTGAGAACATTGCTAGAGCCATGTCTAACAACATGGATTGGCTCAACCCGAAAGCAAACATTGACTTCACAAAAGGGACAACCCTCCATATTACACCGATTGGACCAAACCCTTACCGACCATTGGCCAACCAGATGAACCACGGATTCC
Organism: Chrysanthemum makinoi; assembly: GCA_910596185.1. Lineage (NCBI taxonomy): Eukaryota > Viridiplantae > Streptophyta > Magnoliopsida > Asterales > Asteraceae > Chrysanthemum > Chrysanthemum makinoi. The sequence continues at coordinate 90,518,334 of OU343219.1, read as the reverse complement.
CTTCAGATATTTCTTCAACAAAGACCAGGAATTTCTTCTCCATGGTGGCGATGGTTCAAGGAAATATGCTACATCCTTGACACTTCCATTCCCCGCAGCTATCTACTCCAACTACATTGCCATTGAGGAACGTGCCAATCACTTGTTCTCCAACACAGTGGAAGCATATGACCGAGATGCATTGTATGGGATTCATCATGGCCGTAACGCCGACGAATCTACTACAGAAGCTGTCAGGTTCAAAAGTCTCAACATGCAGTGTTTAGTACTAAAGACATCGTTGCCATCCAACATGTTGGTCTTTCATCCAAATGGGACTACACATTCTTAAGAAGATTGTGGTCAAAAGACAAGATGAAAGGGAGTATGCATTCTGTGAAGCCGACTTTGAGAATTTGTCTCTCAACGATATTGAAGACATGTACCTTGCCAAAGTACAGGGTCGCATGAGACAATTTTCAACCGAATTCAACGAGAATTCATCAAGTCACTGCCATCTTCATAGACGATAGTCATAAAAGAACGGTTGAAGACCTCCAGATTGCCATTGAATCTTATCGACGCTGTCAACTTCACTCCTCCAAAGCTTGATCTTCCCGATATCAACCAGCTATCTCAATATACACTCATCAGGAAACCTTTCGGCGTTGTTTACCGTAGTGAACTTCAAAGAAACTGCTTAATGGCAGTGTAGTAACTCCACAAGTTCGAGGATCATACTTTGAAGCTGGTTAGGGATGGATTGGCATACAGGTTGAAGGATATACCCAGAAAATGGGTCTCCTAAGCGGAATTCTCGGAAAGGAGGGATGTGAGACGGATCATCACAATGATTGATGAACGGTTGTTTCAAGGGATCGGCTCAGACTCGCATTGGAGAGTTATGTCGGTGGTCGACCGGGAGAAACATAACCGATTTCAACGCCCGTGCACACCCCGGGAACATCACCGCACTTCCTGGTACCCCTTGAATTGTTTTCTTCATATCATTTTGGATGTTTGATTGATTATGTCAATGGCTTGTGCACACATTACAGTGCACAACCCGTACTTGTAAATAAAGGACCCTGTGGTACGCTTCGTGCCACAATCCTTATAAAAGGAGCGAAAGCTTCTTACTTTTGAGTAAAACCTATCAAACCTTTCACTTTTCAAGGTTTTGCTCAAAAGAACAAGTACTTTCCTTATGATTTTCAAAACCTCAACCGTTTATATCACTCGTTGAGGGGAGTACTTGAATCAAAACTTTGTTCAAAATTGTTCTCAGTGGTCATTCTTCCGGCAACACTCGAAATGGTCATATTTATTCTCAAACGTTTCAAAAATAACACTTTAATATGCCATTTTTGAGGGGAGAAAATGTGTGATAAGAAATATGTTGTGTAAAATGCAAATGAATTTGTGTGCTTCAGACTTAACCAACGAATTGACGATGCTTAACTGTTAGTAACTCGAAAAGACTTGTCCCGGACGGGTAATAATTTCAAGCTAGTTCGCTAGTGATGTAAACGTGTCTCAAAGGACTTGTCTGAGTAGAATGTACCATTCGAGAAACTCTTGATAAACATGAACTCGGACGGGTTTGACGACCTTTCGAAGATTTTCTACACCTTCAAGGTAGTTATTAGAGCTAGTTGTCACCTAAAAGTTGACAATGCAACTCTTTAACTATGCCACGTAACCGTGTCTCATGGGGGAATGTCTATCTTGAGTTAATCAATTCAAAATGTGCGCGCTCTTTCCTCACTGTGCATTTTAACCGTTAAAACACTTAAGCACATGAGGAGGGGGAGTATTTATGCAAAATCTTATCTCAACAGTGGTACTAAAATGTTTTTCATTCATAAACACCGTGAGAGATTTTTCACATCAGTGGTTTTATGGCAACATAGGTTAGTCATGGAGTTATAAGGTGACTAAGGTTAGAATAACCGTCCTATGATCCGCCAGAGCCGATGGATCTACCCAAGGACACCACAAATAGTTAGTATTTAGAAGTCCTTAGGTATGATTGTAAAAAGGAGAAAATGAGAATCGGAGAAAGAAGGAGTTGAAGAATTAAAAGAAATGCAAAGAAAAGGGTGAAAAGAAATAGCCCTCCAGATTATTCAACTTAGGCGCATAACCGGTTCAATTCATATGCAACTGGTTGTCACTTAGTGACGCCGGTATTGAAGATTAAAAGTCGTCATGGACCCAAAGGACGCATGCACTAAACCTTCTTATCCACTCAAGTTTCTCTCAAGAGAAGCTTGTTTCATTCTCACAGGGAACCCTACGTAAACTATCGGCTTTCTCTTAGAGATTGCCGGTATTGAAGAAGGAGACCCTCTCCCTAGTCTCCGCTCCAGAAAACCAAAACGCACTATTGAGTCTAGAGCCACGAGATTCATCAAAAGATCTCTTAGGTACACTTGACATTTAATCACTTGATGATCACAATAAGGTTATCGTGGTTCATATCGAGTCCTTCACTGATCTTAGCAATCTGTCGAGAACATTTATGAGAGGTTCACATTTGTGATCCTCGGTGATTGAATGGAAACTCCTGCCAGGGTCAACATCAAACAGCCCTGACAGGTCGCCGGCAACTCCCCGTGAATTACGCTTAGTGTGTCTCAAACGGTCTACAGTCGTGAGGTGATGCTTCGTGTACCTCAGCGACTCATCTGTATCGTAGCTGTACTTCGGTACATCGTGTTATCTCACTTGTGGGACTCGATTCAGAACGCCTTTGTAAGAATTAGAGTAGTGTTTTCACACTATGCCGTTAACACTCTCGAAGTTCAAACTTGTAAGTGCCGGAATCCGCTTATTACTAACCGCTTTAAATGTTTTTCTTATTATGGAAGCTCTGGAGCGGAATGATCGTGCAGATTCTTCTCATGCTCACGCCAACATCCTCACTAATGGAAGTTCTATCCAAAAGCAACACAACAGTCAAAATGATTCTTCATCAATACAGAGAATCTACAAAGTTTAAGACTTAAAGAACTCCATCAAGATGAATTCCAACGTCAAAGAGCGTGTGAGCATGTTGAAGAACGACGTGGAGACACCGTGGTAGCGAAGCACTGAGGCGACTTGATGCGACAACAACAACATACTTCACTTTCACCACAAAGAACAATGATCAAAGAACAAAGTTATTGATGACGTCAAAGCATAACCGCTCAAAGTAAACTATCTCTACACTGGGGAAATTGTTTAAATCAAGACAATTCTTCTCACAAGAAAGAAGAATGTCAGAAGACGCCAAAGCTACTATTACATCAACGCCTTCACCGTTTTCATCACCAACACTTGAGTGTTTGTTACTCATATGTAATAACACTTGAGGGGGAGATTGTTGGAATCACTCCTAAACCTTATTCAAGTGTTAGTTACTCATATGTAATAGTTAGCTTATTATGACCTTTATGTTTGTTATTAGCCTTAGGCTTATGTAGAAGGTCCATAAGCCTAGGCCTAGTCCAATAAGGATAGGAAGGGAACTAGGAGTGTTGCCCTAGCTTCCCTCCTATAAATACCCCTTGTAAACCTTCATTTGAAGGTTGGTTGTTCAAGTTATTTCTTTCACAAACACTCTACGCATAACCGGTCATATTATCTCGTGTGTGTGTGTGTGATATCTTGTTCAATCGCCTCTCTATCTTTCTATTAAGCTTGTGTGGTAAACCTTGTGACCTAACACCCTCATTTTTCTAGTTTATTTTGAAAAATTATGCCATTTTTAAAATTTTGACATGTTTTTCTTAACCTAACTAGATTAGACCTTAGTTGAGAACTTTATAAACCTTGATATTTTATGGTGAGATTAGCCTTATCCGTTTCCAATTATTTATCCAAATCCACCAAATTATTAGTGTGCCGGTAGCTTGTAAACTTTAGAACTTGGCCTTTGCATCATTTCGAGACCATAGATGAGGTATGTTGAGTTCGCTTAATGTATATGAAATAATCAGTTCGAGAAGGTAATATTTTAGGATTATCACCCAAATATCCTACGCTTGTGTGTCTATCGATTAGTCACCTCGACTTTTCGACCCCCCATGTTAAACCCTTTTTTTGCACTCACCCTTAGTGCAAGATACCCCTAAATACACCCGTCTGTGCCATTCCTTTCATTTCGTTCACCCAATGTATATTGTTTCGTTACACCCATTCGCCTTAGCCTACCGTGTAGTCTTAATTTGTGATCGGGAAGTCATTGTTTGCCTAAGTTCAAGGTTCAAGTATAGAGGTTCAGAAATCATGCTTTCGTCAAAGACTTATATTTGAAGTTCATTGAAGACCCCTCAGATTCTCAATATATGTTCATCTCAAGTGGGGGGATGTTATGTTATGATGTAAATAAATAAATAAATAAATAAATAAAATAGTAGTAGTTTATTGTTTATTGTAAATTGCAATGTTATAAGCACTATGATTGGAGCTCATCAAAGATTAAGCATCGAGGAGGCCACCTCGGTCACATTTGAAGAATTGAGTTAGTGATTATTGCGCCAACAGTTGAAGAACAGGTAATGTGCCCATCATGACGTCCGCTAATGGCACATCTACTTTATTTGATCATGATCCGGTTTCTTCACATTAAAGCTTGAACTTTGGATGAACGGTAGGCAGTGACAACTTGGTTATAGGTTAAGACTATTTGCTTTATTATTTTTATTTTACAGCAATTATTTCCCATGTCTTATCATACCCTTTAGTCATGAAGCGTGTCTCGGTGATGAAGCGAGCAATCTTTGGTGTCTTGGCCATGGATTTGGTCATGTATCATTGATTTTGTCCACTTTGCCGTGACATGTTAGTAATGACATTACACCCTTAACCCATGTTGTGTCTACCCATATTGCCGTCAAGAATTGTTTAGTCCTTAACTCTTGTGGTGGAGATTTGTGTAACTGCCAAGCTTATGATAGAATACATGTTATGACTGTGCTTTGGTGATCACACCGAAATTGACACTTAGACTAGTTGAGAGGTTTTGAGTGTTTTGTTCCCATTTCGTGAGGTGTTCGGCTTTGATTTATTCTAGCATAAGGGATTTTTAAACTCATATCTTCCAGGTAATGGGGGATATCTTTTTAGAAATTTTTCTAATAAGGTCTACTTGATGGCAAGTAGAGTTCAAGTGGGGGATATTTGATAACATCAAATAGTCCTGAATTTAAGTGCCAATTTCCCCCGATCATGCTCGTATTTTATATAATTTATATGGATTTACGCTTGTATTCCTTAATATTTCATTTTCAGGTAAATTACGAGCATTAGAGCTTATGAGACGCGGATTTGGAGAGTTTCTTAAAGATTTATGATAGTATGCCAACTCTGAAGAAGCTACGGCGTAACTCACTCTCTCACATTACGTCGTAGCTAGTGTGTTGACTCAGAAAACCAACTTAAAGGCAATTACGGCGTAACTCCCAACTAAGGTTACGCCGTAATCAACTAGGTCAAGAAATGTTTTGCGCCTCCATCAACTACGCCGTAACTCCTAACAAGGATTACGGCGTAATCTTAGCAAAAGTAACCTATATTGAAGATACGGCGTAACCTTTCCCAAGTGTTATGCCGTAACCTGCTTACCGAGAGCATTATTTGAGGAATTATTGAAGTTACGGCATAACTCTCAACTCAAATTACGCCGTAACTAGATCGTGCCTATAAATACCAGCCCTAATTTATGCATTTCACATTATTCACCCACAACTCAAAGGCAGAGAACGTGAAGAGGGGTCCAGAGGCAGATCATTCGGAGCATACGGAGCCATCTCCAAGGGAGAAATCACTCCCTAACGATAAGCATTAGCGATCATTTTATCTTTTACTTTTGATTCATGTATTTCATTATGTTAAACATTGAATTCTTCGTTTCTTTTAATATGATCGGCTAAGCACCTTTGGTGCTAGCCTAATTATGATTCCTTGAATGTTTTATTTATGTTTTCATGCTTCCGTATAATTTTTTATAGTGTATGCATGCATAGTTCGTTGGTAGTTACCCTAGCTTCGGTAGTTTTGAATGGCAGTCGTATCTAGTTGCTTAGGAGAATTGACCAACTGACCCTAAGTAGTTAGGTAGAGTTGGGGAGGGAAAGACTTGACCAACTGACGACCCTTCCTCGCTTGTGCGAACTGACCAAATGATTACCGGTTGTTTGGATGAACTTATGAAGTTAGGGATGAGTGTCTAAGATGCTAGCGCCCGGGAACTCAATATTTCGAATCTTGCATGTAGGGTACTTAATGACTTGGCTTAAGCGACTAAAAACAACTCGACTATCAAGGGTAGAATCTTGACCTTCGGTGGAAGCCTTTGTTGATAGGTTAGGACGAACTGACCAAATGTTGTCCTAGCGACTTAAACCCCCACTTGAATCAATTGGAAGTAGTAAAACGTGAACATTACATGATAGGATGAGTAATTAGGTTAGCACACTTTCCCTCTATTGATCACAACCTCTATTTACTTTACACATTTATTTCTTGTTATTTAGTTAATCATTTCAAACCTTAAACCAGTTAAAACCAGTGACACATAGACTTAATAAGAATCCGCTCACATAGCTCTTGGGACGACCTCGGTTTTACCGATTACTACACTACACACGACCGTACACGCCTGCGAGTGCATAAGGTGGACCATAGGTAAACGAGACTTTATAAATATTAAAACTCGGGTCTAAAACCCCATCAAGTTTTTGGGCCACAAGTAGGAGTTATATTAGGATTTTTATTAAGTCTTTATTTATATTTTTATTAAATTTTTGTTTTCTCACTATTTATTTTCAATTTTAGATATTATGACTCTCACCATTAATGATTATCTTACCACCTCTAAAGTGGAACAGGGGATTACTGTTCCAGCTCTCGAAGAAAATGTTAGATTCGAATTCTGGGAACTATGTCTGGAAGAACTAAAGAAATGTAGTTTTTACAGAAACAAGGACGAAGAAGCACATGAGCACATCTCTAAGGTCTGTGAAAATGCTTATTTGTTCCATGGACCAGGTGTTTCCAGAGACCATATTATGATGAGAGCATTCCCATTTACTCTCAAGGGAAGAGCTAGAGATTGGCTCATGGATATCAGCTGATATGTAGAAAGAACTCTTTGAATGTTTAAAGTGAATCAAAGGATGACAATACCCTGATGAACTTGATTACTCTTTTATACTACCAACTATGCTTAGCTCTAAACCTTTCAAAGTGATTTAGGCAGTACTTATTTGATAAAGCAAAAGAGCGGGTCAAAAGAGTCTTTCAAATTAAAGTCTACCTAGTACGAGTTGGTGAAAAGATTGTGAACAGTTGTCAAAACTTTTCACAAAAGAAGTGTTGGGATATTTCCAAGAATAGAAGAGCATTTAAGGAAGATATACTCCTCCACTAAAATCTTGGCGCGTCCCAACTACCCAATTATCAAGTCAACCTCGTACCACTATATAAAAAATGTTGGTCCGAAGTAAACGTTATCACTTTTATTATCATAGTATCATTTATTGAAAGCACATTTACTCCTTTGTTCGAACTTCCAGGTAGATCGCTGATCCCATCAGCGAGTCTATAGTTCGCTTGTAAACTTGATATTTATTAAGTTTACTTGTTCAAAGAGTAATCCTTTACAAGTGTGATCCATAACACTTTGTTTTTAGTTCTTTGATTATTAAAGTATTACACGTTTGAAAAGTTAATTATTATGTTTGTACTTAAAATTGTTCTAAACTTTGTTTCACAAAACTGATATTACTTGAGACAAACATGTCGCTATCATTTTTAATTAAAAGTGTTATAGGGTTACATATTACTCAAATTTATAAACTTTTAAATTTTTTTTAAAAAAAAGAAAAAAAAAAATTACATGCATTATAAGTTTTATTTTTAGTCAAGGGTATATTATATGGTTTATATATTACTTAAATTTAAACTTTTAAATTTAACGAAAAATCAGATATAGCACCCGTAGTAGATAATTCAAAACATATCATATAACCCCCATTCAACGGATGCATGGTACATTGGTACGTATACATATACGATTCACGTGTGGTAGTTGATAACTCGCGCGATACGCCCCCCACCCCCATATTTCTTCAATTTTGTCTACAAATATGACCCATGCCAACCTTACGAAACACTCATTCCCCTCTACTCATAGACGCACCAAGTGTGTGAAGAAAAAATAAAATATGGCACCTATATCCTTGAAATGGGACGATAATTCGCTGCATGAAAACCGGTTCGTCCGTGATGAGGACGAGCGGCCTAAGGTGCCATACAACAAGTTTAGCAACGAGATTCCCGTTATCTCACTTAAGGGAATTGACGATGTGGAAGAGAGTAGCAGTGGTATCAAATCACGTAGGGCCGAGATTTGTGAGAAGATAATAAAAGCTTGTGAGGATTGGGGGATTTTTCAAGTTGTTGATCATGGCGTGGACACGGAGATGTTATCAGAGATGACGAGGCTAGCGAGAGAGTTCTTTGAGATGCCGGCTGAGGAGAAACTCCGGTTCGATATGACCGGTGGGAAGAAAGGCGGATTCATCGTTTCTAGCCATCTTCAAGTAATTATTATTACTACTACTTTTATTTGTGCGAGTATAATTTAACTAGCACTGTTATATATCCCAATGCATTCATGTAGTTTACTGTCGAACACATGAGCTTAATCACTTAGTGTCATTAACATGAACTTATCCATGTAACTGACACTTTACAACTCTCAGATTGACTAAACATAATTAAATAAAATATCAACAAACAAAAGTAGTTTGAAAATACAATTTCGAAAAATAAACAGAAACTCAGAATACTAAAATTAATAATACGTAAATTTAAAATAACGTAAGTACATAACATATACTCCCCGGGTAGCCTGGTACACTGGTAGTGGCGCTTATAGGATTTTTCAGTGAAGACATAAGGTCAACTTTCGGGTGAGGCGCGCGGACTGGTCAGTTTTTCCACTTATCAACATTTTGCATAACAATTATCAAAAGTTCTAATAATTTTTTGTTACATTTATTACTTAATTTAAATCGAATCTAAGAGTAATATACAGTTGGTCTATATGAACAATTGACATTTATTAGAGACTTAAGAGTATAAGTTGTGGGAACCGGTGTCACTAAGCTGCGGGTGGCATCCGACATAGAATTGGCATCCCGGCCACAACCACCTTGTGGGTGTTTTTCCACGTATGTCAATGGCTCGGTACATAACAAGTAGAATTTTGTAATAAAGTGGCGAAGAAATGAAGTGTAGCGTTAGCCAGAGGCGGAGATAAAGGGAGTCCGAGGGTCATGTGATTCTCTGGCGAATTATAGTGTAAATTTTCAAAAAAAATCGACTATTTTCGTAATTTGCCCCTCAACGAACCAATTTTTAATGTAGTTTCTAAAAATCCTCATATTTTGCCCTCTCGACAAAAAACTTTCTGGATCCACTCCCGATGCTAGGTAGCATATAACACATCTAACATTTGGAATCACATTAGCATACTATATGCCCTCCCAATGAGAGTGAGCCAAGACTTTGCTTGCTGTTTGTGTTTGTCCGCCACGACTGCTCAACCAACTGGGCGGAGCCACATAGAGACATAGAGGGGTTGTGGCCTCCTCATGATTTTGTCATACACTGTAACTTTAAGTGAGTCTCATATAGTAAAACTTATTTTTTACATTGGCCTTTCTATTTTATGTAACTTTCATTTCTGGTCCTTCCCAATATTGGATCATAGGTTATGGGGCATGAAATGGTAGCTTCTTGGCCATTTAACTAAAAGAAAAAATTACAAGTTCGTTCTCCTGGTTTATCCAAAATCACACTCGTCGTGTGTATTCGAATTTAATTACATAAACAATCCTTATTTTTCAACTATTTGCGTTGATTGTGTCTATTTTGAAAAATAAGGACTAATATCCGTGTAATAACAATAGGGACTACTCATGTAATAAAAACTATATACTACTACACATATGAACTTTAATTTTCAAAATAAGAACAATCAATGCAACTAGTTTGAAAATTAGGTATCAGTAGTCTAAGTAAAAATTAGGTATCGGTAGTTTATAAAGACTTTTATAAGGATAAGAGAAGGGATAAAAAAAAGTTTCTGCTAGTATGTTTTAATATAATTCTGTCGTTAAAATAAATAAGTAAAAAGAAAGAAAAAAAAAAAAAAAAAAGGAAAAATTGACGAGGAGAGAGCTGATCAATTATTAAATTGGAGTAAAAGTTTGAATCACTTTATGTTAAGAATCATCTAATGTTTAAGAAAATGATATTTCTGTTTTCTTATAAATTTTAAGTTATAGGCACGTGGTACTAATTGATTAAACTCGTAACGCAATTAGTTTGATTCTGTTATTATCATTCAAGATACATGGATGATCGAATCATACATATCACACGTCTGTCGGTTTAAGAATAACCCGAAATAACAATGAGAGATTAGGAAAGAAAAGGATCAAATAAGTTAGGTACCCCAAGTCAAAACATGTGCGCTAGGTTTGATTTGCTTGTGGCACTTTTTTAAATTTCATAATTGAAGTATATTGATGCATGAATTTTTTTATATAATATATACAAAAAACACTAACTTTTATTTGTACATACAGATTTATTTTAGGTAACCTTTCACGACTATTCAATTTGTTTCTTTTCATCTACTTGTTTCAAACTCTTAACTATTTAACGTCGATATGACGAAGAAAGATTCATTTTGTAACTATTATGAAATGACCAAAGAAAAATTAACTATGTTATCTTAGGGTTAGTTGCACACACGTACTTGCACATTTTTAATAATTTATTCAATGTAACTAAGCAGAATAACAACACAACTTTAAGTTTTTACTTCTCAATTACATTATTTTGATTGTAGCAAATGTTTGAATATATTTTTTTGAGTTCTTTAGATTATCTCAATAGCTGCCTACTAGTTATTTAGAATACATTTTTTCTATGTATTCTACGCATTTTTTACATTAACTTTTCGGATATGTAGGGAGAAGCGGTGCAAGATTGGAGGGAGATTGTTACTTACTTTTCGTACCCAATAAAAGCTAGAGACTACTCCAGGTGGCCTGATAAGCCCAAAGAGTGGAGGGCAGTTACCGAAAAATATAGTGAGAATCTAATGGGCTTGGGTTGCAAGTTGCTAGAGGTGTTGTCTGAGGCAATGGGCCTTGAGAAAGAGGCCCTAAAAGATGCTTGTGTTGATATGGACCAAAAAGTAGTGGTGAATTACTACCCAAAGTGTCCTCAGCCTGACCTCACTTTGGGCCTGAAACGACACACGGATCCTGGAACAATCACGTTATTGCTTCAGGACCAAGTTGGCGGGCTTCAAGCGACTCGTGATGGTGGCAAAACTTGGATCACGGTTGAGCCAATTGAAGGTGCTTTTGTGGTTAATCTCGGTGATCATGGACATGTAAGTGTTTATAACTGTTATAGATTTTTGTAATTAATGTGACATTTTTTCTTGCAAAATACATAAATCAACTAATAAACGGATTTGAAACAATAACAGGACATTTGACTACAAATTACTAATACAATATGTGTTTGTGATAGTATTTGAGCAACGGAAGATTTAAGAATGCGGACCACCAGGCAGTGGTGAACTCAAACACTAGTCGGCTATCAATAGCAACCTTTCAAAACCCTGCACCAAACGCAATTGTGTACCCATTGAAGGTCAATGTAGGAGAAAAGTCGATAATGGAAGAGGCAATCACTTTCATGGACATGTATAAGAAGAAGATGAGTACAGACCTCGAGTTGGCTCGCCTCAAGAAGTTAGCCAAGGCTAAGCAACAAGACTTGGAGAAAGTGAAGCCCATTGAAAGTATCTTGGCTTAGAGATTGGCATAATTTTCCCTTTGTCACCCAGTTAGTGTGTGTTCTTGCCAAATATTGCTTTCATGAATAAACTTGGCTATTGTGTGTAGAAACGTAGTTGCTTATAATCCAGACTTTGAGAAACGTTAATGATGTAGCTATTGTCTTATATCAAGCTATGTATCATAGTCATAAAAAAGCTACTCCATCCGTCTTTAAAAAAGTGTCCACCTTACAATTTATGTTTGTCCCAAAATAAGTATTTAGTTTTTAAATATGGACAATAATTATAACTAATAATTACTTGTTTTCTTATTTTATCCTTATAACCAAAACTTACATTAATGACTCATTTCTAATTTATGTATTAACTATAGTGGTAAAAATGATTTTTTATCAATCTAAAATAACATTAATTACACATATTATAATTTATTCATTTTTTGTTTGTAAACACTATTTTTGAAACGCGGGGAGTAATATGTTGATAGTTTGACTCAACGTCTCAAGTTCTCAACCCATTCACATTAATGAATATTAAAAAGTTTGGAAGGAACGGCATGAATTGGCCATTTCCTATGAGGCTATGACTTAGGGATGGCACCCGTGGGTAATGGGCACGGGTACCTCTAACCCGTCACCCACTCACGTATTTTTTTTCTCACCCACACCACCCATCACCAATGGGTACAATTTTCTACCCATGCCTATGCCCGCGGGTATTTATTGCCCACGGGTAAACCCATGGGTTAATGTAATGCAACAAAACTACAAAACCATGATATGAAAACTAACTATGAAATTGCATAACAACACATCAATCAATTTTCCAAATACCAATTAAACATCATTACACGAAATCACATGTATACAACTTTGATTATGTGATCTTACATATTCTTTTTTTAGTCTTGAAACTCAAACAAACTTTTAGGTTAATTTTTTTTCTTGAGACTTGGTAACAATTAAATGTATACCAACAATATCATAAATATTTTTATTAGTATAATTAAATTTAACATAGGTTTATGGGTACACCCAAGGGTATTTTGAAGGGTATACCAGTGGGTATTTTAAATGAGTGTCATGGGTTTACCCGCGATGGGTATGCCTCACCCGTCACCCACCCGCCACCCACTGATGGGTACAAATTTTCACCCACGACCCACCCGTGGGTGAAAATTGACAATTTTACCCACCCATTATGTGCGGGTACCCGCGGGTCGCGGGTTTTTTCTCGCCCATTGCCATCCCTACTATGACTTCCTTGTTGGATATATTTATGAGTTTGGTAAGTTTTACTATTTGAGAAGTAAAATGTACAACAGGGTGATGCAACACCTGCTAGTACATGTATCTAAACGTGTGGTACAAGTTGACGATGCAGCAATTATCTAAAGTAGTTAGTGTACATGTGATTGACCTGGTAAAAACAACCCGCTATTTTTTAGGTCAATATTTGATATTAAACTCAAACTCATTATTTTGAAATTTAGTTGAGAACAATATACGTATAACTTTCTAGTTATGTAAACGTAACACAAGGAATAACACTCTCGTACACTATGACTCTAGACTAAATTTAGTCTACAACACTTCATTTCATAACCATTACTACAATTCATAATTTAATTGCAAGGACTTTTCCAATTTTTACTTACGTACGATCTATAATTTAATAAACGTTTTCCACTACTTGCATGAGCATGTGGGGTACCCGATACTCTCAATGATTATTTTAATACTATCTTACACTCTTTAAAGCTATTAAATAAAAATTTATCTCTTATACTTTTAATAATTCTTTGATTAAAAAAAATACCCAATACTTATTTTTAATACCCAATATAGTTACTATATACATTTTATATAAAAGTCACACACATTTTTCTTTCTTTTTCTACTTATAGCCGCCCCCACTACTACAAAAAATCTCACAGAAACCGGTGAAAAAGAAACCCATGAAGAGTGGTGTTGGAATCACTCCTAAACTAGAATTCAAGTGTTAGTAATTAATATGTAATAGTTAGCTTAATTAGGCCTTTATGTTTGTTATTAAGCTTAGGCTTATGTAGAAGGCCCATAAGCCTAGGCCCAAGCCCAATAAGGAAAGGATGGGAACTTGGTGTGTTGCCCTAGTTCCCTCCTATAAATACCTCATGTAAACCTTCTCTTGAAGGTTGGTTGTTCATTTTATCACTTCACATTTACGCATAAACTTTCTTATACATTCGTGTGTGTGTGTGTTAAGTGTTCAACCGATCACTCTTTTATCTCATTTCTTATATTGATGCTTGTGTTACAAACATGGTGACCTGACAGTGGTATCAATCGCCAAATAGTTGGGTAAACGATTTTGTTTTTGAAGTTTTTAAGTATACGCGTAAGGTTCTCGGTTTCAAATCTTTCATACGCTTAAAAACTCATTTTTTACACTTTCAAATCCAAGATTCTTGTACTTTCAAGGTTATTAGGTGTTAAAGTTTAAGTTTTTGGCAAAAAGTTTGAAACTTTACGTGTATTTCTTTATTTTTAAGCTTGATTCTATACGTGTTATCATTTTACGCGTAAGGTGTTTACGAGTTTTGGATCATCAAGTTTCACACTTTTGTGTTATTTTGGTGATATTGAAGCTGTCTCATCACAAAAATCGGGTTTAGAAACACTTTTGGACGGAAATCTCAGTTTTGGCAAAACCTACGCGTAACAAAACCCTAGTTGTTACGCGTAAGCATTCCTTGGTTTGATCTTCAGTTTTCTTGGTTTACTCAGTGTTTTCTTGCTTGGATAAACCTGCAAACACTTTGACTTTGGATATCTTCTACACTGGAAAAGTGTAAAGGATTTTTGGGATAAAACCCTAGTTTTACGCCTAAGCATAAAAGCTTACGAGTAAAAAATCTTACGCCTAAGCATTTCCTACGCATAAGCACATCTTACGCCTAAGGAAATATTACGCATAAGTTTCTTACTTCTAAGTCTTTAGTTTACGCATAACCTAAGGTTTCATTAACCCTACGCGTAAGCTAATCCTACGCGTAAGTTGGTGTTTTTACGCCTAAGGTTTTCTTTGCCTAAGCTTGACTTCTACGCTTAAGGGTTCTTCATCAACAACGTTTCACTCGACTACAAAGATCCATTTTACAACACAAGTTTCAAGATGTCTCAACCAGCATACTCTAGCTACTTTTCTCATGTGTATCCTCAACAACAACAACAACAACTCAGTCAACAACAACAACAATTCAATCTACAACAACAAGTTTATCAACAGCAATTTCAACAACAACATTTTCCACAACAAGGAGCAATTCAACCACAAATGATTCAACCACCACCTAGTCTTCAAGTACAACCTTACACAAACATTCACAATCAGCATCCGTCCAGGAATACTATGAAGGAACCGTCTTGGTTTGCAAAGATGTGTGAAGCTTTAAGCAGCCAACAATACATTCATGAGGCTGGATCACTTGATAGACCTCCAATGCTCACTCCCGGAAACTATGATCAATGGGTGATAAGGTTCTTTAGGTTTTGTGATCAAAAGAAGCCACATGGAAAGTTCTTAAAGAAGGTCATCCTGGAAGGTCCATTTCAGATGCCTACTGTCGTTACACCAGGAGATCCAAATGCCAATCCACCAAGAGGTGACGTCACCAACATTGCAAGTCTTACTAACTCACTGGCCGATGAACTTCTACATATTGAAGCCGATGAACTAGCAATGCAATACATCCTTTTGGGATTACCCAATCCGATCCTTCAAAGTGTTGATGCTCAAAAGATTGCTAAAGCAATGTGGGAACATATTCATCTTCTCATGGAAGGCACTGAACTAAATCAAGAGGACATGGAATCCAAAATCTACTTGGCTTATGAACACTTCATGATTGAACCAGGGGAGACATTAGAGTCATATCATCATCGATTTTTAGACGTCATCAATGACTTGGACAAACACAACATCATTATGACAAGAATTGCAGTCAACACTAAGTTCCTAAGTAGCCTTGGTCCTGATTGGGAAAAGTATGTCATATTCATCCGTCAAGCAAAGAATCTTCATCATGCTACATACGGATTGTTGTACGACTATTTGAAGCCTCATCAAAAAGAAGTTGACAAAGAAAGGGTTATCCGTGGACAAACTGTTTCACCATCACTTCCGGATAATCAATAATTAGCTTTGTGGGCTCAAGCTTGTTATCCTCAATTCCCGACCTTACAAACGGTATTCACAAATCCTCCACAACCCACTGCTCAACCAACTGCAACAATCACACCATATGATCCATCAAAGCAACAATCTCAAGAAACTCAATTGGTTCCATACAACAACAACAATGATCAAGCACTTTACAGTGAATCCAATGAAGATGCAGAAGCTTTCGATGCATTGCAACAAGGGTTTGTCATGATTGCTAGAGCCTTCGGCCGATATTCTAACAAATCCAACAATCGCATTCGTACCTCATCTAACACAAAGAATTAGGCTGTTGTTAACAATGGACGTGTTGAAGTTCAGAATCGTGGTAATGTTCGTCAGATGGGCGGTGGTCAAGGGTTTAATCCAATGGGAAGGAATAACATGGGTGCTCCACAACAACAAACGGCTCAAGTGGTTGAATAGGGTAATGCTCAGAATGGGGTTAATGGTCTTCGTTGTTATAACTTTAATGAAAAGGGTCATCTGGCTAATGCATGCCCAAAGCCGAGGACAAGAGGCAGCGCTTATCACAAAGAGGCTTTACTCTTGGCTCTCAAGGATGAAGCTGGTGGAACTCTTACCAACAAGGAACACAGCTTTATGGCCAATGCAGATTCTGATGATGATATGGAGGACTTGCAGGCTAATACAGCTGTGATGTTAATGGCAAACATGCAAGAACTCTACATGAGTGACACAGGCCCAGTGTATGACACTGACGGCTTGTCTCAGTAATCGGATCAAACCATATTCATCACTGATCTAATATCTCAGCCAACATCTGAATCCGACGAGGCTCAGAATGTTCAACATGAGCCGTCCACATCTCATTCGGATGATACTCAACTAGATCCAGTAGTTACATTTGACGATCAAGATGACCTCCTGGTTACCATTGATAATCAAGTTGACTCCGTGGTTATACTTGAGGATCTGAATAATGACCATGTTGAGACTCACGTTGAACACGCTGAACCTTTGCCTAATCCAGATATTGACCTCTTACTTAATGACCAACGATCCCGAATGGAACAATGTTGTGAACTCAATCAGCAATTAAAAAATAAAAATGCACTGTTAACCAGGGATATTGAATGCTTAAAAAGACAACTCAACGTTTTTAAAACTCAAGAAAAACGTGAACAAGGTTTTGAAGTCGCTTTTGCTAAATCTTTCCAAAATGAAAAATCATTAGAACGACATATACGTGATCTAGTCGCATCCAAGAATGCTTTGTTGTCTCAAATAGAACAACTGAAATATGATCATAAACAACAACTTAACGCTCTTACTTTGGAAACTCAAAAAGCCAAGGCTGAGTTGTTAACTTGTCAAAAAGCAGTTCTCTCGAAAGTACAAAAGCATTCCACGATACGAATAGATAACTATCTTGAAGAAATTGTCGACTTACAGAACAAAATCAAAGAGTTTCGAAATGTTGTTTACAAACATAGTGAATCAATCAAAACGATTCAAAAGTTTACTTTCAAACCAAATCCAAATGGATATGGACCGAATCTTGCTGATTACAAACCTAAGTTTTCAAATAGAGCATTCAAACCAAATCCTGAAGTTTACATTGCAGAACATAGAATTGATGATTCCATAATGAGTGTTGTTGAATATAATCGTCAAGAGGAATTAGATGCAGAAGACGAGAGTCGATCAAAATTGGAAAATGTTGTTTATAACAAACCATTTAACTATTCAAAAGCCGCCACTTTCGTCGCACAAAAGGATACTTCTAACACACCTTGGGTTATCACACCTATGTCTGAGTCTTCTAATGTTGGTCCCCAACCCAATTCGGCACAAATTAATGGTCCTTTACCTTCACTCAGTGAAGTAAAATCAATACCCGAAAGTCGTCAAATTCTTAGATATTTTGACACTTTCCTATCTGACATCAAACTTTTAGAACGTGAGATTGAATTTCATTCTGAAATAAAAGTTGAACATTTTCAATCGCCTCAGGCGCGACAACAAAGAGATATTTTTCAGAAAAGAATTTTACCCCATGTTCAATATTTGAAAAATTGTGCATTGTATTGGGAAAGGGAATTTCATAAGGAACTTGGACTGATGGAAATAGTTTTTGAGAAAACAGAAACATCTATTTCAAATACTAAACGCAAAAAGAAAATATTGAGAAAAGATGTTGATCGACTCTTGGAAGATGTTATCTGTGCTGATATCCATAATGTTGCGTTACTTCATTCTGTTGCATATGCATTTGATTATATCTCTGCTGATTCTGTTGATTCTGTTGCAAATGTTGAGAATACTGATTTTGTGTCACAAATCAAGTCTTTAAAAGTTGAAAATGAACGAGTGACAAACGAGCTTTCAAATGCAAAACGTCGTCTTCAATGGTGTCAAAAAGATTATCACACTCGTGAACTCGCTTGGCAAAACAAACTCCACCAGTTGCATACCAAAAATCTTACTCCAAAAATTGAGCAACTGGATGATGAAAATGTGTCTTTGAAGTGTCAAATCTTAAAATATGAACAAGAACTTTCAAAAGTTAAAAAGGCACATAGTGTCATATCTGATTCACTCAAAAAGACTCGTGCTAAAGCGTCAAAAGACCTTGATGATCATCTTGCATACATGAAAGATGTCTTACGACGAGATGGTCTAACTCGTACTGAAAATCTAGATTTGTTACACAAAATTCATGATCTTAAAGCAGAGTTGGTGAAACTTAAGCAAGATAGGAAAAATAACACTGTAGTAACTGCACCTACATAGATTCAAAATGACTCTAGAACATCTAATGACAAACCACAAGAAACTAATGTGCTTCCCTCTACTGAAACAGGAATAGTTGCCTCTTTTCCCAACGTCCGCACTTCACAGCCTAGGAGCAATACAAGGAAGAATAGGAAGTTGTGTCATAAGAAAAGAACAATAAAGAATGCTGAAGTAGAAGAACACCCTAGGACTTTGAATAAAACTCAAGTTGCACCCACTTTAGATATCGCGTATGACAAATGTAATGGAACAAGTGATGTAACGAATGCTGAATCTTTAAGTACTCTTAATGTTTTATTTGAAGCCTCTTGTGTTGGTTGTCGTAAAAGCATGTTTTCTGGTTGTCATGATAGATGTGTTGCTAAGTCTATCTTGAATCGTAAGCGGAATAATAGAAAACGGAATACCTCTAGGCCCACTAATGCTTCTAAGTCTGTGCTAGGTAAACCACCCTCTAGTGTTCCAACTACGATCATTGATGTACCCATAGAACCACCTTCACCTCCTAGGAAGATCTTATCACCTAGTGCATTCACTAAGACCAAAGCTAAGACTAGTTGGAGATGGCAGAAATGGTTACATAATACACTTGAATTTAAATGGATACCTAAAATCATTGATATGTGTGTTTCTACTATAACTGTTTCGGAACCCACTAACTCTTCGGGTTCCACATCTACTTTATTCCATCTGTGTCGTCTGTGTGTAATGCAGGTGATACAGATCATCCTTTGGATTGTTGATAGCGGATGTTCCCGACACATGGCAGGCAATCTCAAACTGTTATCAAACTTTGTTGCAAAGTTCATTGGCACTGTCAGATTCGGGAATGATCACTTTGCAGCTATCATGGGCTACGGAGATTACATCAATGGCAACATCGAAATTAGTAGGGTTTATTATGTGGAAGGCCTCGGTCACAATCTCTTCTCTGTTGGTCAGTTCTGTGATGGAGATTTGGAAGTTGCTTTTCGAGAGAAAACTTGTTTCATTCATGACCTACAAGGAAACGATCTTATGTCTGGCACCCGCAATTCAAGTCTTTACACAATCTCAATGCAAGACATGATTGCTTCATCTCCCATATGTCTACTTTCAAAGGCAACATCTACAAAATCTTGGCTATGGCACCGTCGTCTCTCACATTTAAACTTTCAAACCATAACCAACCTTGCTCGATACAAACTTGTTGAAGGTCTCCCAAGATTCCGATATTCTAAAGATCACCTATGCTCAACCTGTGAACAAGGGAAAAGCACTCGTGCTCACTTTCCTTCAAAGGTGGAACATAGCTCTCAGCATGTCCTTCATCTTCTTCACATGGATTTGTGTGGCCCGATGCGCTTGCAGACGATTAATGGCAAACGCTACATCTTGGTAATTGTAGATGACTACTCAAGATGGACTTGGGTTTATTTCCTTCGAATTAAAGATCAAACTCCACAGATGATCATCACCTTTCTCACGAAAATTCAAGTTCAGCTACGGAACACAGTCAGACAAATCAGAACTGACAAAGGAATTGAATTTGTGAATCAAACTCTTCGTGCATTTTATGAGAAAGTGGGAATTGAGCATCAAACATCTATTGCACGTACACCAGAACAAAACGGAGTTGTTGAAAGACGAAATCGTACGTTAGTGGAAGCTGCAAGAACAATGTTAATTAATGCTAAACTTCCTGATTACTTGTGGGCTGAAGCCGTGTCAACTGCATGCTACACTCAGAATCGCTCAATGATTACTAAGCTTACCACAAAAAACACCTTATGAGCTTATCCACAACCGTAAACCGAATCTCAAACACTTTCATGTATTTGGATCCCTTTGTTATCCGAATAATGATCGTGATGACTTTGGTAAGCTCAAAGCTAAAGCTGACATTGGAGTGTTTGTTGGATATTGTGAAAACTCTAAGGGTTTCCGGATCTGGAATCGTCGTACAAAGGAGATTATGGAAACAATTCATGCACATTTTGATGAGCTTACTGAAATGGCTTCTGAGCATAACAGCTTGGAACCCGGTCATAACCGTTTAAACTTCCCTCAAACCCCATCATCAGCTGAACCTAGTTTACAACTAACTCGACGTCAATTGGAACAGCTATTTGCTCCTCTGTTTAGTGATGATATTGATGAACGTGCTCCAGGTGTATCCAATGTTTCCGCTGCTCAACCTGATCATATTCCAATACCTGATACACTTGCTACAACAACTACTGTTGAGGAAGCACCACCAGTTGATTCTACAACAACAGTTGAACAAACCGCATCCAACGACGGAACCAACTGATGATCTTCTGAACAATGAAGTACCCCCACCTACAGATTATGATCCAAATGCGTTCTTCAATCCGTTTGCTAATGAAACTGCCACACCTGATGTTGCGGAATCATCTACAAGCCATTTGAATCCTCCCAATCTGCAGAATGTATATCAACATCCACCTTCCACACATCGTTGGACGAAAGACCATCCTCTTGAGAACATTATTGGTAACCCGAATCAACCAGTCGTAACTAGACAACGTCTTCACACAAATGGTGAACATTGCATTTATGCACTTACTCTCTGCCAATCTGAACCTAAAAACATTAAAGATGCAATGACCAAAGACAACTGGATTGAATCCATGCAAGCAGAACTCAATCAGTTTAAACATCTTGAAGTATGGGAATTGGTTGAAAGACCAACAGGGGTCTTCGTCATTGGTCTCAAATGGATTTGGAAAAACAAATTGGATGCTGAAGGAACCGTAATAAAAAATAAGTCACGTCTGGTGGCTAAGGGTTATAGACAGGAAGAGGGTATTGACTTTGAAGAATCATTCGCTCCGGTTGCTCGTCTTGTGGCTGTACGGATTTTTTTGGCTTTTGCGCCTCACATGAACATCACGGTCTTTCAGATGGATGTCAAAACTGCTTTTCTCAATGGACAACTGAAAGAAACGGTCTATATTAGCCAACCAGAAGGATTCGTTGATCCAGATTTCCCTAATCATGTCTACAAACTGAAGAACGCTCTCTACGGTCTCAAACAAGCCCCTCGGGCATGGTATGATAAGTTATCATCCTTTCTTATCGCCAATAATTTCGTCAAAGGTTCAGTCGACCCTACACTTTTCATACAATATCACAGGGCACACATTTTAATCGTTCAAATTTATGTGGATGACATCATTTTTGGGTCAACACATCTAAAATACTCAAACGCTTTTTCAAAACTGATGAAACAACATTTTGAAATGTCCATGATGGGTGAACTTACGTTCTTTCTAGGACTTCAAGTTCATCAATCACCCCGTGGTATTTTCCTTAGTCAGTCCAAATATGCCCTTCAAATTTTAAACAAACATGGAATGACAAGTTGTGATACCTATGCCACACCAATGGCACATACCATGAAACTGGACATTGATTTGCATGGGAAATTGGTTGACCCTACCAAATACCAAAGTATTATTGGGTCTCTCATGTATCTAACAGCCAGTAGACCTGATATTGTCTTTGTTGTATATCTTTGCTCCCGTTATCAGTCGAGACCAACTGAAACTCACCTCTCTGAGGCTAAAAGAATCCTCCGATACATCAAGGGAACCATTAACTTGGGGATCTGGTATCCGAAGGATTTTGGTTTTAAGCTAATAGCTTTTTCAGACGCTGATCACGCAGGATGCTTAGATTCACGGAAAAGTACTTCAGGAGCATTACAATTTCTTGGTGATAAACTGGTGTCATGGCAATCGAAGAAGCAGGATTGTACATCACTGTCCTCAACAGAAGCATAATATGTAGCCATTTCGGCGTGTTGTGCTCAAGTCATTTGGATGAGAACACAACTCAAAGACTATGGTTACGTATTTGACAGAATCCCGATGTACTGCGACAATCGAAGTGCCATTGCGATCTCGTGCAACTCTGTTCAACATTCGAAATCAAAGCACATCGATCTTCGATATTATTTCATCAAGGAGCACGTGGAAAAGGGTACCGTTGAATTATACTTTGTGGGTACTGATTACCAACTGGCAGATCTTCTCACCAAAGCCTTAGCTCCTGCTAGGTTTAATGAGTTGGTCCACCGGATTGGTATGCGGCGTTTGACTCCAGAGGAACTGGATGAACTTTTAAAACATTCTTAAAACCAGTCAAACATCAAAACCTATTTTGTAAATATTTTCAAAAACAAAATACAAAAATATAAAATCTGATAAAACAACAAAAATATTCTTCTATCTATATTTCTTTTAACATGGCAAGTACAAATCTTCCGTCAACACTTTACTCTTTCAAAATTCAGTATTTTCTCGGTCAAGTGTTGAGGGGGAGAAAGTAAATATTTTTCGGTTTCATAAAACCTTGTACTTGCATGTTACCTCATCCCGGTTGTTTCTTTGATAATGGTGGTCACATTTCTGATATACTGACACTCCCCGGGCTCAAATTTATAAAATTTCATTATTTCTTAAGTCGAGGGGGAGTGTCGTCAAGTTTCTTTCCACAAATCATATTTTTGGTAACCAAAATGGAAGTTATGGGCGATAGATGAAAATGGTTAAGGTGGAGGGACTGAAATCGTCAAAAGCTCAAAGTGTTTTTTAATAAAATATTTCACATAACTTTTTCAAAAACATTTACTTCATCTCATTTATTATCCAACCACCATATCCTACGCCTAAGAATCCACCTTCAAAACCGTGTTTTTGATCTCGAATTTGTAAGTGTTTTCATAATCTTTGTGGTATTTCAAACAATGGTTTTGATTTGTTTCAAGATCCAACAGCTAGATTTGTGTCTAGGCATGATTTTGTGCTCTACGCATAAGCGTATGAACAAATAATCATGTTTGGGTGTTATTTGTTAAAATGGTTGTGTCAAAACGTTTATATAATCACTCTTATTCCATTTCTATCAAACAAATCCACCCAGAAACACGAATTGAGCATTTTCAAAATTAGGGTTCATATGCGTGAATTGGGTGTTTTCAATTTTGAGTGTATCTGGACTATTAGATGGTCTCATGATGTTGTATGCATGTTAAATTAACCTAAACCTTCCTTGAATCTTACCCAGAATCACCAATTTTGTGTAAATTGAAAAATAGGGTTTATGATCGTAGCATTTGGGTATTTTTGATTCGCTTAGGTTTTGAGGTTAAAACTTGGATAAAACAACTCATTAGGCTTCTTAGACATCCCAGAAAAAGTATGGTGCAAATCCTATGGCTAAAACTCTTACTCGTAAAACTTGAATCTTAGGGTTTATTCCTTTACGCGTAAGCATGTTCTACGCATAAACTGTTATAATTGTGACTGCATGTTAGACTGAAAGGGATTGAATGTGATGTTAATTATGGTGTTATTATGAATTTATTTCAGGATTATTACGCGTGAAAATTCAGAATCAAGGTTAATTGAACTCCTACGCATAAGGATCACCTTACGCGTAGAATGTTATGCGTAAGAGAAATCTTACGCGTAACCTTTACGCGTAAGGTTCTACAAAGGGGACTACACGTATCCTGTGAAGGATATGTGTAAGATATTAACTTTCACATACACATCATAACATTAACACAATGAGCACATAGATGGTTTTAGAGAGAGAAAGAGTGGGACATTCTAGTGAGAGAAACTTGTGGAATATTAGTTTACTAAAGAACATCCAACCCTCTACCTATGCAAGGTAGAGGGTATTTATAGGTTACAAACTAAACGACCTCCTGAAGGCATGTGGATCAAGGATACAGTGGGTAAAGACCCGACCTTCCTCCACGGAGTTGCACTAAACTATTTTACGCTACTAACTAACTACATAAAAACGGGACAAAAGACCAATCTACGAGCTAACTTGTGTTAGATAATAGTTGGGGTGACCGACTCTTCAATACAGAATTATCAATTCCAACAATCTCCCCCTAAGGGAGGTCACCCCATGATTTACATGACAGACCATAACATTTCTTGACTTGGTTCTTGAGCTCGTAGACTTTCATACATCAACATCGTAAACTTGGTGCATAGGTGGTGCAACTTCAAAGTCAACAAAGATTTGTACTTTAAATTGGAGGTCCATTTCTGATTCACGTGATAGTAAATATGAACCAGCTTTTGAGATCATCAGCTTATCAAGAATCTCTGACACATCCTTAGTGGTGTTGGTATACTGTGAATTTGTGACATTAGGACCGACATGCTCACATTCTGGATCATGATATCTTCTCATCAGAGTAGCGGAAGCTTTAGTTGATTCATGATATTGGCGCAGCGTAGAGAAGCATGGAGTAAAATATCGAGTCATTGATGCACTTATCATGATTTCTTTTGAGATGAATGTGTTAGGTGAGCATGCGGCTATGGATTGACCGCTTCATTCGACACCGCAAACGTCGGGTGTACTGCATAAGACAGTTAGCAATAAAGCGAACGAAAGTGTCTTTGAACACTTTCGATGAATTGAGGTACACGGCCCACGGTTCCCGTTGATCAACAAAGCACGTGATCGGTATAATTCCAAGAATTTCCTTGACAGGGTTTCGCAGCTGCTCTAGCTGTTCTCAAACCGAACGTCTCAAAGAAGACAACACGGAGTGAGTGAACCAGCGAATTTTAAGTCCATTGATTGATGAAAAGAGATTTTAAAAACAATCGTGTATTGCTCAATAGAAATTGTTTTGCAATATAACGAAGGTTTTAATGAAAATCAATTATCAATCATAAAACACCTTTTGATTTGAAAAATTAGTACACGGTCGACGCGCTTAATGAAAAGAGTTTTTAAAGCACAAAGACCGGTTTTTCAAAGGTATCCGTCAATCCATAACCGAACCAGAGATTGATTCAAAGAATGAATCGCCCCATTGTTTCGTTCAGTTTTCACATGGTTGATCCAGATAATAGATCTCACATGCCACCTACCAGGAGCTTGTTAGATGTTGGCTCCTGAAGGCTTTCCATCTTCATTGTGAATATGTTTGCATATCACTCAGATGTTCGGCAATACCACAAGGATAGTGCGTAGGACTCAAGATATAATCTCTCTTTCCACATTGTGTGAAACAGAGAGTCTTCATTGAAAAGTGTCCTAATGAGATTTATTGATGATCTCGTGGCTCTAGACTCAATTTGTGCATATTTGGATCCTTTGCCGGAGACTAGGGAGAGGGTCTCCTTCTTCAATATCAACAATCTCTAAGAGAAAGTCGATAGATAATGTCGGTTCCCCGTGAGAATGAAACAAGTCCTTTTAAGAGGAACTTGAGTGGTTTGGGAAGTTGAAGTGCAGTGCGTCACTGGGTCCATGACGTCTTGTCTTCAATACCGATGTTACCATCAGTAGCATATGAATTGAACCCGGTTTCTGCCCTAAGGTTGAATAACTGGAGGGCTATTTGTTTTCACCCTTTTCTCATTCAATTCCTTTTAATTCTTCAACCCCTTCAGTGCTTACCGAGACTTCATAGCTAGAACCTTGTTGGGTTTATTCGACTAGCTCAGCCTCAGTCTGCACTCTTCCCATTCCTCATTTTTCTCCTTTTATTATCATACCTAAGAACTCTACACTAACTAGTGGATAGTTCCCCGGGTAGATCCCTCCGGTTCTGGCGGATATTGGGAACAAAAACCTAACCTTATCATCCTTATATCACCGTACATAAAGTAAAGTTGGTCGGTCTATTTGGTATTGTTCATCTCCCGTTGGAACCAATTGAAAACCATTTGAAAATCAATCCAGATACTTGTGATATATTATCAAAGCATTTTGTACCGGAATTGTTTTTGATATTTTTAGAACGAGAACTCCCCTCAACATGTGCATCAAGTATTTGAAAATGTTTTGCACACGGAGGCAAGAGAAAGAATTAACTTCTTTGATTACCATTTTCTAAAAAATATCACCATCACTTCCTTGATCAAATCACGTAGATAAAGCATTTTCAGGAAGGATGAGGTTTCCATAAATTTGCTCCCCTCAATATGCTCAGGTAGAAAAGAGTTTTGCACATACTAGAGGGAACCCTTTATCATCAAAGGATTAAAAGCCATGTGATCAAGGTACTTTAAAAATATTTAAAGTGTAGTGTACCACGATGACATGAATTTGCAAAGAGAGTTCTCCCCTTAATATATGCTTCGAGATTCGAAAATTGTTTAGCACATATAAGAGAGAAGTTTGCACAAAAATTGGTCATCTTATCTTTTACCATCTTTCATATTTATATCACATTTTCTCCCCGATCAAAAATCTTAAATCCTTTGAGATTTTGGATCTCAAGTGATTTAAATACGTATGAGGTAAAATATTTGTAGGAGAAAAATGTGTCCGATTTTATATGATAAAGAAAATGGACAACACGTATGTTTCCCTTTTCACAAGGGGAAACCATAGTACAAATCCTAGCACTATTACATGTATTACAGTTGTTCATATTTATTACACCACATATTACACAAAGTGAAAAAACATAAGCGGTATCCGAAGAAGTCTTCATTCAGTTCTCTGAAGAAGTTTGTAGTGACCATCACGAAGCCTTCCACCAACAAAACTTTCAAGGCTGCGGAAGATCCTTCGTGTCTTGAGTCTTCGTCTGATTGCAGCAATGAAATGTTCACATCTCTTCACATCATCCTCGGTCCAAAAAATGGTTTTAATCCAAGATTTCATATCAAGTTTGGCTTCTTTCACTCTGGTGTCAAGTTCTTCTTCGACCATTTTGAGCGTACCATCACTAAACTTGTAGAGTTCACATAGACGCATAAGCATACGCGATCCATATCTGTCGGTGAAGATGACGGCTCTAGGGGTGTCAAGAACTTTGTATTCTCGATGAAATTCATGCCCAGCTGCATTCCATTGAGGACTTGTGAGGTTGACCCTGGTTTGGTAGCTTTCAATGCCAAGCTGAAAGTCCTCAACTCGTTTCGAATGACTAGGCCCCCGATCCAAAGAGTGACACAGAGAGGGCCTTTTTCTCACGTACAGTAAGTGCTCGGTGTCCTTGAAGATTTAAGAGATAGAGATCTTGAAATCATTTGGCGAAGATGTTTGAAGTCATTCTCTTCAATGGTATACACTTTGAGGTCAGCTCTTTTAAGGACAATCTTCTTTAAGTACTCATATCCATAGATCGGGAAGATCTCTACACTAACAACGCTTAAGATTTGCACTTTGATCGACATTATCGTCTTTTATCAGCACCATGTCTTTCTATGTAGAACTTCTTCTTTTGAACCACCGTGGGAAATACCATAAGAAGCTGCAATATCATACTTTTGTTCTTCATTCGCCGAATTGACAGGAACCATCTGCTCAAGCCCACGATCAGAGTAGGTTGTAGCCTTCATCTTTGATATTGATAGAGCAGGTCTTCTTTCCTCAGAGCGAGCACATAGAAAGTCCAAGTCGTGATTGAAGAAGAATTACCTGAATAGTCTTCGACCGGGTTCACCACCAAGAGGAAGAGATTTGTTGACATTGAAGCGATGATTTGATCATGACTTGGTCATTTAGCATCTTATGGCATTCTTCCATCTGATATTGAAGATGATTTGCATCTGAGTGGAAGACTTTGACAATTTCGTAAGCTTGACCTTCAAGATCTCTTGGTGTTATGGATGAGATGCTCTTCCGTTCACAAAACCATCTAATGAAACTTCCCATATCACCAGTGTAGTGTAGAAGAGATTCTTCACCGGAGTTACGTAATTATTGGTGATAACGATGCCCAATTGTTGTCGAATCATAGAGTCGACTTTGGGATGGTCCATGTGGGTTCCGGAAGGAGGTCTATCTTCCACAATGCAGCTTTGAATTGTGTCTCTTGAAGGAGCAACTCTGGATGTGGTAGTGCGATTCCCAGCCATGTAAGAATCAAACCGTCTTCGAGGGCTTAGGAATATGCTTTGTTGATGCATCATCTTCATCTGGTTCAGAGTCAGCCATGACTTGAGACTCTTCGTGAACCACTTGATCATCGTGGAATAGAAGTGGATGTGGAGGTGAACCTTGAATCAATCGTCGTCCCAGCAGCAGATTTCTTCGAGTACTCTGTTTGTTTGTAGAGTCGATTGATTGGGCGGTTTTGGAGGAGATGATGGTGGTTGTGATGGAGGTGAATTGGTTGTTGAAGAAGGATTACCAGCCTCGAAGTTCCAGCCTCCGTTGGTGGAGGATCTTCGCGATCTTTGCGATCCTTCCTCAATGCTTCCATCACAACTGTCCTCCTTTTCTTTTTAGCTTCTTTTTCCCCGACGTCAACCTTAAACTGCTCATAATTATCGAACTTAATAGATTCTTCAAGAGCTTCAAAGAGTTTATTGTGAACCCCATGTTTGTCCTCTTGACCTCATACATCCTTTCACACAGAGCTGCTCTCATATCGGAGATGGGGAGGTCCTTGAAACGTCTAAGAAGTGGAGCCTCCATAGCCCATTCCACAACATCCTTGACTTCTCCTTCAATAGCGGCAGCTTCATTGAAGTTGAGGTGCTCCAATCTATAGACTCGATCCACCGTGAGATTCAACAGATTTAGGAAGTTGCCTTTCGAGCTTCTATCCTTTTAATGGCTTTATCCAAGAGTTGATCGAGTTGAGAATCTGTGGATGGGAAGCGGTGGAGCATCCACATCGGCAACCATAATGACAGGATCGGAATTGGCGACGATGTTGGTGGTGTCTGTCTGATTGATGATTGAGTTGGTAAGGGAGGTGGAAGTGCGGTTGCTAGTGAAGATGCCGACATTGGAGGAATGGTCGAAGTGTCTTCTTTGGATCTTGACAGTGTACATGGATTGTGCAGAATCTAAAGTTTTGTCATTAATGAATTGATCGCCAAAAGAGAAATCTTCATCAATATTCTTAAGTGAGGATAGAGAGTTAGTGGACAGATTTGGTTCATCCATCTTCAAGGTCTCATCAGATCTTGTCTCAAGGTTCTCCTGCGAGTCCTTTTGTAACAGAGTGTCAACCTTTAGTCCAGATTGAGTTTCTCCAAGTGTAAGAGATTCCTTAAACGTTTCAGGAACCTTGACCACTCCAGATAGTTCCTTAGCATGTGATGATTCTGTTCTTCTCTTCAGCTCATATTGATTTGTCGTGCTTGATGGAGATGTTGAGATAGTTAAAAGCATGTGAGCAGCTTGTTCAGTTTCAACACTTGCCACCCCTTTACCCTTGTCATGTGTCATTGGGGTTGGTTGTCGAGGTAGTTGAGCGGGTTCTCTTAACACAACTCCACCTACTGGAGCTTTAGCATTCTGACTTTCTAGACTTTGCTGAATTCCAAGTTGCAGATCAGCATCGTCTTCATCAGTTAGCCTGGTAACACTCCTTGGAATCTCTGTTTTCTCACCAATCTCCTTTTCCACATTCTTTCTCTTTACTTTCTGCTTCTTGGATACGGGGTCGGACTGTGGAGACCTTTCAAGTCTCTCTTTAGGAAGAGAGGCATAGGATGCTTGTGAGGTCGACTTGGTCACGGGAGCATTTGGTTGTAAAGGAGAAGGTGTGACATCAGCAGAGAGTTTGGTTGCTCTTTTCATGTATTGCTTGAAGTAGTCCTTCTTCTTGATATCTTCTGTGAGAAGACGATCATGAATTGGCAATCCAAATACTTCTTTATCCGTACCTCTAGGAACATATTTCAGGTTTCCTAAAACAAATTCATCTTCAGCTTTGTGTAAAGTTGATTCAGACCTAGGAGTGAATTTATGAGTTTGTTGTAAGTCTTGGATAACAAGCTTAGAGAATCGATGCTTTGGGAATTACAAGCTTGTTCTGTTTCTTTCGGCCTTGAGCATTGTTCAGAAAAAGGTTCTATCAAATATGAATGTGTTCATTGATAATGAGAATTCTTCCCAAATACGATCAGAGACATTCACATCAACCCTATTAACGATTCCCAATAGGATTTGCAAGATAGGTATTCTCACTTTATCGAACCACGAAGTTTTCCCGGATAAGCATAAGTTCAGAATGGTTGTAATAGCTCTCCAAGGTTGATACATGTGTCCGGTGGCGATGTCGGATGCTCTTGAAATACTCTTCCGATAGCCCAACCCAATTAGAAATACAATCGATCGTCGACACGGTGGAGATTCGAGCGAACGTCGGGTTACATGGTGTGATTACAAGAGCCTTGCTCAGAATATCAGAATCAATTGTGAACTCCCTATTATCCATCTGCAAGAGTACTTGTCAGTGATTTTGTTCCATTGAGCGGTGTTCCGAATTGTTGAATGTAAATGATCGGGATTGAGCATTGCTTGGTAATTGCTCCGAAGAAGTTTGTGTTTTTGAGGATGTCAATAGAAACTTTGAGAATCGGATTTTGTTGAAGCCTTTGAAGGTCCACATAACGCTTGCTTTTTCCGATAATGCCCATTGACTCCTGGGAAGGATTTCTTCGTCGAAAGAACTTTTGATGATGCCGAAGGGTAGCTCATTTTTGGGATTGAACTTGCCATTGATGTTACGAGTAATCATACCATCACCAGTAATGAGTGGGAACAGGTTAGATGATACATAGTAAGTGAGACAGCATTGAGAGCACCCTTATGACATAGAAGTAGTAACACAGAAGAAGTTCCCAACACATACGGAGAAAGATAGAGTGGCAAAGATTGCAACTATATAACAAATTTCAACTATATGATAACATACATAATTTGGATATATCAATGAAGTACAATCATAAAGATAAATGATTCATGACAAGCTTATAAGGGATATAAAGGGCAAAAGAGTGCATTTCAAAGTGATCATGACATGAGCCAAGATACACATGTAAAAGTGATATAACACATATGTATGAGGCAAAAATAACATTTGGCAGTCGTGAGAGAAGCCAAGTACCTTTTGCCTAAACAGAGATGTCATAACAGTTTACATAGAGTATGTTGATTCAACAAGTCGAATTAGGAGATCCTAAGTGTTGTGGAGTGAGATCATCTTAAGCAAAAAAACTTTGAACATTTTAATAATCCTTGACCCTAAACATGAAAGTACACCATGTTGCAAACTTGTAAAGACAAGTCGTCATCTAGAGTCACAAACACGTTGCTAATAGTTTAGCACACTAAGTCGCTATGCTAATTTGCTAGCTAGTAAAGTCAAGTCGCCATGAACAGTAACTCAACCAGGTCGATATAAAGCAGACAACTAAGTCGCTAGGTAACAAATTCGCTAACTTGTAAATACAAGTCGCTATCTGCTAACTCGCTAGCCAAGTCGCTAGAATAATTCGCTAGCTAGTAAAGTCAAGTCGCCATGTACAGTAACTAAGCCAAGTCGCTACAAAGCAGTTAACTAAGTCGCTAGGTTATTAATTCGCTAACTTGTAAATACAAGTCGCTAACTACTAACTCGCTAACCAAGTCGCTGGAATTTAGTGAACTTATTCGCTACGGAGACGTAGTCGCTAAGTAGAACACTAACTCGCCATGAAGAACATTCATACTAAGTCGCTACCAAGAACAATTTAACTTGCCACCAAGAACACTTCTAACATCATCCCATCAGTCCAATCCACTTAATCATACATCAATGTATTCCAAACACTATATACGAAACAATATATTCCAAGCATTTTGAACCCTTTCAATCATTATATAAGCAACAAACATATTTTTTCATAGAAAATCGAACCTAAGCGAGAGAGTCAAGAAATCACACCACACGAGAACGAGAGAATCTGGATATGAAGATAAGTTAGACACTAGACACAAAAACTTAAGAGAACAAGGATAGGGGAATCGAGTCAAACCTTTTGCTAGGTCGCTAAGATGAGAAAATAAAGCGAGAGAAAGAGAAAAACAAACTTTATGAAAAGAATGGTAACTCGCTATAGGGTAATACGCTAGGGGTATACCAAGTAACTATGATGTTATGACACAATTGGTCCTTGTGGTTTTAACGTGAGGTAAGGTAAGTCGCTAGTGCAGCATAACTTTCACTTATATGGCAACTTTGTTCCCTATGGTATTGATGAACGAGTGGTAAGATGCAAACATAGATTATAGACTAAACCTCTAGCAAAGAGACAATCACACTGATCATCATGACTCGCTATAGGGTAATACGCTAGGGGTATACCAATTCAATAATTCAACACATAGGCAGATACTAATCTCTTGAGCAACATACCATCACAGCTTATAACAGGGAGAAACCCCTACCCCACATATTTCAAAAGTTTCAAAAGTATAACCAGTTAGTCACACAAGCAGGAAACCACCACATCATACAAATAAACAAGCATCATAACCAGCACAGAAGCCAATGGTATATAAAACTAATCTCCCCCTCAATTAATGTCATCAAAGAACATTGATTGATATTAACCAATCCCATTAAACCACTAAGAATATATCTTTTGTTCGAACTTCATCTATGATCCCGTGCCATTATTGAATGACATTTCTAGGACCGTAGATGTTATCGATGACAAGGAGTATATTCATTATTAGATTGAGAAAAATGATAAAATGATAAAATTTTGAAAGGAGTATTTAAAATTAATGAGTATATTTAAAATTTTGAAAGGAGTATTTAAAATTTTGAAATGAGTATATTCATCATCTCTCAATTTTTATTTTATTTTTTTATTTTTTTTTTATTTATTTTTTTTTAAATTAATGATAAAATATTTAAATTTTTTTTTATGGAAACTTGATTTAAACAAAGACATGGAAGGACGAGTCCAGATTCAAAATGAATAGGAGTCAAAGTAAGAAGTACATCAACTCTGGCAAGCTATAGCTCCTGAATGAGCTATGTTCATATCTGAGGGGAACCAAGTCATGAAGTTCCTGATTGAGTTGAGCATTGTACCTGAAAAGACTGAGAGCACATTGTACGTGAAGCACATGTAGACTTGTACATAGAAGGGTTAGTGACATGTTTAGTCTCACATTTAGATGCAACACAGTATAATCCTAAGTATCATTAATGGGGATCCTATTAGGTTCTACATTCTTGAAAAGTTTACCTGTGGGAATCCACATGAGGCGTGATTTAGGAATGTAAGTTCGTTTAAGTCCTGTATACTTAAATAATCTGCCAGTGGGAATCCATTTGAAGCCACATTGAGATGAACTAAGTGAGTGTACACCCTTGTTTTGACTATTTGTCTTTTGTGATCGAGAATTTCTTAGGGGGTTGATTTGTCAGACTATGTTTTGCATGATACCTAGTTAAGCTTATAGCATTTTTGATTTGTGGGTGATGTTCATTAGTCCTATGCTTGGGATTCATCATATCTGAACTAGGCAATGAAGTGACTGGTTTTGACAAAACAGACTTGTTATCAACTTGGGATGTAAGCTTAGATTTCAATGGTTTAGCTCTTTCAGACCTAAAGGCATTAGGTTGATTAATAACTGTTCGTTTCAAGTGGTTCTGAACCGTTGACTTTCCCAAAGTTGAAGGTTTTGCAAACTTAGTGTTCATCCTATTTCCAGCATACTTCCTGAGCTCATTTTTTAGGGCAACAATATTGAAGCTCTGTTAGGAATTAGAAATTCCAGGTATTAAAGAGTCGGTCACCTCAAGTATATGTAATCGTTAGAAAGCTCGTAGTCATAGTAATATTAAGTTAAGTAGTATTTAGTTAAGTAACACAAAGATTGATTCCACATTGTTATGAGGACGGACGGTCTTTACCCATCTCAACTAAGTTCTGCATGCCTGATGGAATGAAGCCACGGCCATGGACACTGTGTGCGCTTTTATGTAAGACTATTAATACTCTCTACCTCCCAAGGTAGAGAGTTGGAGCTCATAATAATATCTTTCACTTTCTCTCACTAAGTTCCCTAAACCTCTAACTTTCTCTCTAGAATTCCATCTATATGCTACCTTGTGTTAATGTTATGATGTGTATGTGAAAAGTTATATCTTACAATTGGTATCAAGAGCCATGGTTAGATCATATCGTGCACATCTTTGGATTTATAGTGATTTTTAGGTGGTTTTTGAGTTTGAAAAAGTTTAGTGGTTTTGCATCATTTGATTGATTTCTAGTGTTAAAGTTTCGATTTTGGTTGTACTTTTATGTTTAGAATCATCAAAAGTGTTTAGGTTTTCATTTGGTAAGCTTGAATCATCTTGGTTGGGTTGTTTTTGGATTGAAAAGTGAGGTTCTATGGTTTTTTCAAGCTAGCGACTTAGTTCACGAAATATTTTCTTGGTAGCGACTTGCTTCACATTTTTGTAGCGACTTACAGTGTTGGAGCTAGCGAGTTAGATCTAGCGAGTTAAAGTACAAGTAGTGGATTCTCCACTACGGGTAGCGACTTGTGGTAGCGACTTGGTCAAGAGCAGTTGCTCTTTAGCGCCTTGTGTCTCTAGCGACTTGTGTAGCGAATTGCTGCCAAAAATTTGGTTAGCGACATGCAGTTACTACTTAGCGACTTGCTTTTCTCTGCTAGCGACTTGGGACTCTAGCGACTAAGTGGTGTAGCGAATTAAGTGTCCAAATTCATAGACTTGGGTCCTAGCGACTTGGTCTTAGCAACTTGGTTCAAGAATTCTTAGCGACTTGTTGACTTTTCCCGACAAAACTTCAAACGGCTATAACTTTTGATCCGTAACTCCGTTTTCGACGTTCTACCCATCAAAACGACCGTGAGAACGAGGAGAATGTCACCAATGAACTAGGTCAACCTTCGAGGGCTAAATCCGCTCTGAACAGAAGTTATTGAGGTTTTTATGTTTTTAGACCTAAAATTCTCAGGAAAATCGTGCAACAACCCACCCAAATCACGGGTTGAACCAAACAACATCTCTGCTTATTTTGGATTGGACCCACAAACAATCATAAGTCCTAACACACAATTGTCTATCATTGTGTCGATCCATCAGTCATCTTAACACATTCCATTGGTCATTGCTTAACGGTTTGGTCTTGATTTTAGTAAAATCCCGAAGATTCTATTTCGGTTTAAATCATAGACTTGTAAAATCCGTGCATTCCACCACATCATGTCTTACTCTACTCTCAAGATGACCAGATGATTTCGAAGTGCTTAAATTGTATGATGATGTGGACAATAATGTTAATGATTGCTACACTGAACGATTAAAGATGTTTGACATAAACAATGAGGATGTGAAATCTTCATGTTCTCGAAGTACAATGAGAATGAATTGCACACTCGCTTGAATGCCATGCAAATGGAATGCAGACATTGAGCCCATCACCCTTACTTCATCTGGAATTACACCTCATACAATTTGTTATCCATAGGGTAATGGGATCGAACATGTAGTGCTCTTTTCGCGACTTACCTACATTAACAAGAAGCTTGGTTGAACTTAGAACATTAAAGCTGCAACTTACCAATAAAGAGGTTCAAAAGGATGGTTCCACACACCAACACTCTTCAAGTAATCTACAAACAATTTCACCATTCATCGATGGGAATATTGCAGATACGATCAACACTTGACTGGAATTTCCTTCAAAACATCTTTGGAATGGAAATTCAAGAATTCATTGAGACATTTATCCAACTCATGGATAATGTGAAAAAGTACATTGAAGAATCTCATAAGAATGAAGACGTGAATGAGTGTCGTGCGCTTGAAAGATTGTTGTGATAAGTTGGGTAATGTATATGTTGAAGAATCGGTGTTCTTTGAATGCAATGTCATGACAACAAAAATGATGAGTCGGATAATGGAAAAATGGAATCTTCGTGCTCAAATTCACAAGAGAGAGAGGTGCACCGACACAACCGTGCAAGTTAATGCAAAGGAACGCTCCATGGAAGGTTGATGATGTACCCAAGATAGAGATGCACCCGTACCACTGTATGTCAATGCTCAGGAAAGTTGCATGGATGTTTCTGCTGTACCTAGTTGTGCATCTTCTACTCAATATGATGATTATGTTTTTGCATGAGTATTTGCATTTGTGCCGATGATTCCCTTACCATTGAGCTTAACATATATAAGGATCAAGTTGCTATTTATGAACAGTGTGCTAAGTTTGAGTTGACCACCCGTGAGCAGGAAATGGATGTCCAAATACGTACAACTATTAGAAAAAGTAGGTTTAGAGAAGAAGTATTAAAACAAGAGTTAAACTCCTTACAAGAAAAGCTTTCTAAAACGGCTAAGCAAAAACACGAACTTCAAGAAAATGTTAAAATGCTTAAGCAAGAATTCAAGGCTAAGGAATCAAAACTTTTGAATGATTTTTCCAATCTAAAAACTTTGAAAAACAAGCTTGAAAATAAGTTGTGCGTACAAGGGAACACCATTCAGATTTGCTCACATGATCACTAAGCATAGAGTCTTAGCGATAAGCATAGCATTCCCCTTGTTGAGGAACCTAATCCAGAGGTAATTAAAAGGCTAGAAATGCTCATAAGGTACTGTATGATGGTAATGAGATCCTTAAGCCTAGACAGAAACCTAGTTAAGCTTGATTGCACCGAGGAAGATAAGAAATCAGATGAAGTCACTAGGGAGAAAATGGATAAGAAGCTAGAAGATCCTGAGTGTAAAAAGAACAATATACGATCAAAACCCCATGATTACACTAAGGAAAATTGGATATCCTTAAACATGTTTAAGCCTCGACTCTATTGACCCCCTGAACAAGTGTTCGGAAAAAGGATATGGACTTGCAAAAGTTGAAAATCTTGTTGAAATGAATCCCCTTGTAGGAAATTCCCTAAAGCGACTGTGTATCCTCCAAATACACCAATGCATTTAGTTCCTAGAACTATTGCCACTAAGAGCAAGACCTTAATCAGTCAATATGTTATTCTTCAACTATTTACGGATTTTGAGAAAACTTGTAAGAAAAGGATCACACCCACTGGGATAACTGAAGGGAAAGGGGTTTTGAGCAAATGAAAGAATGTTATTTAACTGAGGTCATGCCTTTCTTTAAACAACTAAAAGATCATTTTGAGAGTCTTAAAAAGGGGATAAAATCGGATATTAAAGAAATGGAAAAGGAATTTGATGCAATGGTAGTTGAAGTTAGTGATTATGAGCGAGCACTAAAATATAATGAGATTGAGAGGAAGAACTTGCATACCTTAAATGAGACTCTTATTCCTGAATGTGTTGCTCAAGATATCTTTTTCACTGCTTCAAATTGCTCTATTAATGCTTCCAAATTTCATGAACTATCGTGGAAAGTCTCCCATGATCGTATCATTGAGCTTGAAAAAACTAATTCTGAACTAAGCGAGAAAATTGAACTGGATGATCACGACAATTTGGTTAAACATTTTTCTAAACTAGAAGTTGAGCATTTTAATTTACAACTCAAATATCAACATCTCAAAGAAAATGTCAAAACTTCAAATATCAAGACATCTTCGGATGCTCGAGTTTGATGCAGATTTTTGAAATTAACAAACGTGATGAACAGATTCAAGCTCATGCAACACGATCAGAAAGTTGAAAGCCCAAATCTCTCAATTAAAGGGTCAAACGAACAATATGACAGCTCCCAAATGCCTCCTCCTTTAGATTCTCGGAATTCTCAAACGTTTCATCTTCAAAACCTAGTAAATGCTTTACAAAAGGAAAACGAAAGTTTTCTAGAAGAAAATGAAAAGGTTAAACGACATTTTAAAGAGTTATATGATTCAATAAAGTCACCCGTGACCAAAACAACGAAAAAATAACGTCTTTACAAAAGGAAATTGAGAATCTGAGAAGTCGGAAATGGGAAAGCCGCCACTTGTTTTCAATAAGAATGTTGTCTCAAAATCACCCTTAGATTGCAAATACACTGCTTTGGATTAAATATATTCCTCTTCATCTTAGGAATAATGAACATGCTTTTCATGACTACTGTGCTCACCTTAAGGATAGTCTAGAATGTCTCGTGAGATTGTCGAAGAGGATTTCATTAACAAACCTCTTGATAGTGAAATTAGGTTTGCTTGCCTCCGCCAAGCGATCTCAGAGCTGCTTGAATGTGTAATTGCAACATGTCCAAAACCTTTAGGTGAAAAAGGCAAAGCTGTGAAGCCTTGTTCTATGCCTAGTGCCAAACGGGAAATCCGTTCTATGCCTAAAGCCAAGCATGTGACCCTTGATATGCCTTGTTCCATATCTAAATTCAAGCAAGCAACTTGATGTGCCTCTAGAATTTCGGATCCCACACTTCTAGACGAAATGCGAAAGTAGTGAAGCCAAGGAATGTTCCCATCGTTACTTCTACAGATGTTAAGATTGACACTAAAGTTAGCGGGTCAAAACCTAGAAGCTATGCAAGGAAGGATAGGATTACGCAAACTAAAAGTGTTCATGATAAGGAAGTGAAAGATCACCATAGGGACAAGAAGTTTGATTTGAACAAAAAGAATCGTGTTAGTTCTAGTATTAGCTCTAAGCTTACTAAAATTAATTCGAGGCCTTATTCTGTCTGCAAAACATGCAAAAAATGTTTAATTTCTGGTAATCATGATAAATGTGATGTGTTATTTCGAGGTCTAAGATTCATAACCCAGTTAGGAAAGTTTGGAGAGCGAAAGCATTAAGCAATCACTGGAAACCTACAGGAAGGTTTTACCAATGTAGGATTTCATTGGAAGCCATGTCGAATATTCACGAATGGCAAACCTTGACCCTTAACTAGATCCACTATGCCTAGAGTAGTGCCTGTTAAGGTTTGGAAGCCATACTGAATAGTAGAATAATCCCATCAAGCACAAAATGTCCCTCGACTAAGTCTGATGCTTCTACTAGTTTAGCTCCTAGTGACAATGACATTGAACCTAGGGTTTCTGCTGATTCAAAGATTGTTTGTACTAACCAAAGGACCCCATGAGCATGGGGATCCAATGTTTCCAATTCTATGTCTTCGTCATTATCCAAAGCAGTCGTTCAAAGTCGCCTTGGTATTTGGATTGGGCGGCTCTAAACATATAGCTGGGCTCTAAACAATGACGTCTGAGTAAATCACATCGGTTTAGATTCAGCCTCGTTTTCATTATGGGTTATGGTGATTATGTAGTTGGCAAATGGCTGTAATCTATATTATGGATCTTGGTCAACACTTCAGGCCCGCTCTCAAAGAAAAGAAAAGTGTACGCTTCGGCGCTTTATCTTGAAAAGAAGAGAAATCTGCATGTTTATGACCATTCTCATCGACATTCTTCATCAACAAGCTTCATGTTTCTCCCATGCTCATTCAGTCTTCAAATGGATCTACATTCATTAATGTATATTCTTATTCACTTGCTAAATCAAAAATGGCAACTTCGGATGCAATTTTTGAGGGGGGAGAAGAGTGATACTACATGATGATGGATGTTTGAATAATGGTTATACGACTTTATTTTTGATGATGATGAGTGTATATTCTTTTTGATTATGAGTGAATATACTAAGGATAACTGGGATTCATTGTTTTGAATTTTGATGACTCTCGATTCAACGCCTAATGCTTCACTTACTAAGGATAATTAGGAATCAATGTTTGGGATTCATTGTTTTTTAAAGATATGTTTGATGAGTACCTTCAACCTTCGACGAAATGTTGATCATCCAACGACCTCGGTTTTATTGACTCAACTTCATCATCAAAGAAGTACAACTCTACTCAAAAACCCTATCTCCGTTATTCCTCAAAGGCGATAATGATTATCATGATATTGGGTTACTCATGAATAATGATCCGCTTTTGGTATTCCTTTGCCAAATCTTCACGGATTGTTGTTCATGGATAATGATCCGCTTTTTGGTATTCCTTTGCCAAATCTTTACGGATTATTGTTCCTCTCATTGTGCATAAATCAACCACATGAACATTAAGGAAAATGACTCACCTTATTCGTGACATTTGTGGTGAATCTTCCAGTCTCTACATGTATACTTAGGAAGAATGCATTAATGTCAGAAATCATTTGTTCGGTTCAAATTGTCTACTTATGGGTTGATAAAGATATCATGAGAGAGTTTCTATCGCATGGTCCTATGGCTCCTGGACAATCCATTCGGACCGCACTTCAAAACAGTCCCATTGGTTCATCCCTTGTACCTTATCCCTCTCAGCAACTCCATATGTACCTCAATCAGAAGATGATTT
This sequence comes from Chrysanthemum makinoi, assembly GCA_910596185.1. Lineage (NCBI taxonomy): Eukaryota > Viridiplantae > Streptophyta > Magnoliopsida > Asterales > Asteraceae > Chrysanthemum > Chrysanthemum makinoi. Next base: position 90,477,450 of record OU343219.1, on the reverse strand, counting down.
AAGGAAATTGTTCGATCCAATGTTTGATGAACACTATGAAACAAATGCTGATGAAATGTCAAATCCATCAACAGAGGCTGCTCCTATCCCTATGAATGAAGCCAACCTGAAGGATTTGTGATCCTCTGTCTCATCAACAAATCATCCTAAATGTACTCATGGATTGTTTATCAATGCCAAAGAAGGCTCTTCATACCATCTTCATCGGTTTAAAGCAAGCTCCGGGGCATGGTATGATACACTTGCAAAGTTTCTTCTATCAACTGGATTCAAAAAGGAAGCATGAGTTGATCCTATGTATGGGAATTAGTACATTGTCACATTGCTCTAAAATGGATCTTCAAAGTGAAGTCAAGAGGAGGTATAGACTTTGAAGAATCTTTGCTCCTGTTGCTCGAATCGAGGCAATCGAATCTTCGGCTAACGCTGCTAGTAAGAACATGGTAGTGTATCGGATGGATGTGAAAACGGCATTTCTACCGGAGATCTTAAAGAAGTCGCCTCGTCGGCCAACTTTGAAGGATTTGTGAATCCAGAGCATCCTACTCATGTCTATCGTTTGAAGAAGGCTCTTTACGGTTTAAAGCAAGCTCCAAGGGCATGGTATGATACCTTTGTCAAAGTTTCTTCTATCAACGGATTCAAAGGAGCAGTTGATCCTACATTGTTCACCAGGAAGTCGGGCAAACATTTAACTCATGTTCAAATTTATGTTGATGATATTATTTTTGCCTCGTGACCCAATGGAATGTAATCGTTTTTCTAATGAAATGAGTTCAAAGTTTCAAATGTCAATGATGGGACAAATGTCATTTTCTTCTTGGGATTACAAATTTCACAAAGTCTAGGAGGCATTTTCATAAATCAATCTAAATATGCAAATGAGATTTTAAAGAAATTTGGATTTGATTCAAGTGACCCCTGTTGACACCCCCATGATTGATCGAACCAAACTAGATGAGGACCACTCGGGGATCATGATTGACCAAACGAAATATCGTAGTATGATTGGATCCCTGATGTACCTCACAGCTAGTAGACCGGACATCTTGTTATTTGTTTGCATGTGTGCTAGATACCGAGCTAAGCCTACTAAAAAGCACCTTGAAGCAGTTAAGCGGGTCTTTCGGTATCTCCAAGGAACCATCAATATGGGACTATGGTACCCGAAGGACACGGTATGTCACTAACGACCTATGCAATCCGATCATGCAGGATGTCAAGATACTCGTCGAAGTACATCAGGAGGTGCTCAGTTTTTGGGTGATAAGCTTGTGAGCTAGTCTTCAAAGAAGCAAATGAGTACTTCTATTTCCTCTACAGAGGCTGAATACATAGCCATGTCATCTTGTTGTGCTCAAATCCTTTGGATGAGATCCCAATTATCGGACTATGGCTTTGAATTCAACAAATCCTCTGCATCTTGTGATAATAAAAGTGCCATTGCTCTCTCATGCAACAACGTACAACACTCAAGAGCAAAGCACATTGACATCCGACATCATTTCATCGGGGAGCAAGTGGAAAACGGTGTGGTGGAACTCTATTTTGTTAAGTCGAATACCGTTAGCGGACATCTTCACCAAAGCTCTTCCAAGAGAGCGTTTTGAGTTTATTCTTCCACGACTTGGCTTGAAAAGCCTTCAACCGAATACTCTCAAACGCCTTCAGGAGGAAGACGAGGAGTAAAGGTCTATCTTCATCTATCTCTTGTAAATACTTATTCAAAAAACAAAATACAAAATTATAAAACTCTATAAAACCAAATAGAAAAATATAAAACTTTCAAAAATCCATAAAAATCGAAAAATTCAAAAATCTTCAAAAATATTGTCTTTTGTCATGTTTTTTGGTTCGAAAATATCTACGGTCTTTGTCTTGTCATTCAAAGAATGACACGGGACTTTAGATGTTGTTCGAATGTTAAAAAAAAAATCAAAAAATATTTTTGGGAGAAAGAGAAACAATGGTTTATTGTCTTTTCGGCAATAACCCGCTTTAAAAGAAAGAACGAGCCATGTTTTACCATGTTTTCAAATTCCATGCTCGATTCTATAACATTTTGTCATCTGTTGAAAAAATAAATGCTTTGAAAACTCATTGTTTTGAACTTCGGTCTCTATTTTTTGATAATCATCAAGACTTATCTGTCAAAATCTCTATCGCTCAATCAACAACCTATGTCATTGATTGAGGGGAGAATGATTTCAATTAAATTAAAAAGTTTCTTTTCATTTGGCATTAAATTGTATTCAAAAGATGTACATGCATGTTTAACCAATGGAGTTTAAAATCTCAACATCGATCCTTATCGCTTAAAACGCTTTCATATCAAGTCACAATTCTCCTTAAAAGCTTTCAAAATCAATTTAAATCTACAGAGATCACAAATCTCAAATGTTTTAATAATTGTGATCGGGGAAGAAGTTGTGATTTAAATAGGATTTAAACTGATAATTCGATAAATGGTTTCTTAAGTGATTAGCATGTTTGCCTCCCGTAAGTGACAAACGATTTCAAATTTTCCATGCACACATTGAGGGGAGCATCTATATTAAACCACAATGATTTGAAACGTGATCACTTATCTCAATGTGCAGGTTCCCTCTAGTATGTGTAAAACTCTTTTCAAACCTCGAGGCACATATTGAGGGGAGCAAATTCATGGAAACCTCATCCTTCCTCAAAATGCTTTATCTACTTGATTTGATCAGGGAAGTGATGTTGATATCTTTTAGAAAATGGTAAACAAAGAAGTTAATTTCTTCCTCTTGCCTCCATGTGCAAAACAATTTCAAACATTTGATGCACATGTTGAGGGGGAGCACTTATTCTAAAAATATCAAAACAATTCAGGTACAAAATGCTTTGATAATATATCACAAGTACCTTGATTGATTTTCAAATGGTTTTCAATTGGTTCCTATGGCAGATGAACAATACCAAAAAGACCGACCAACTTTACATTATGTATGGTGATATAAGGACGATAAGGTTAGGTATGTGTTCCCATGATCCGCCAGAACCGGAGGGATCTACCGAGGGACTATCCACTAGTTAGTGTAGAGTTCTTAGGTATGATGATAAAAGGAGAAAAATGAGATATGGGAAGAGTGCGGACTAAGACTGAGCTAGTCCTGGAATAAACCCAACAAGGTTCTAGCTATGAAGTCTCGGTAAGCACAGAAGGGGTTGAAGAATTAAAAAGAATTGAATGAGAAAAGGGTGAAAACAAATAGCCCTCCATTTATTCAACCTTAGGGCGTAAAACCGGGTTCAATTCAAATGCTATTGATGGTAACATCGGTATTGAAGACAAGACGTCATGGACCCAGTGACGCCCTGCACTTCAACTTTCCAAACCACTCAAGTTCCTCTTAAAAGGACTTGTTTCATTCTCACGGGAACCGACATTATCTATCGACTTTCTCTTAGAGATTGTTGATATTGAAGAAGGAGACCCTCTCCTAGTCTCCCACGGATCCAAATATGCAAAATTGAGTCTAGAGCCACGAGATCATCAATAAATCTCATTAGGACACTTTCAATGAAGACTCTCTGTTTCACACAATGTGGAAAGAGAGATTATATCTTGAGTCCTACGCATTATCCTTGTGGTATTGCGTAACATCAGTGATGTGTTTACATATTCCAATGAAGATGGAAAGCCTTCGAGCCAACATCTAACAAGCTCTGGTAGGTGGCATGTGAGATCTATTATCTGATCAACCATGTGACAACTGAAGCGAAACAATGGGGCGATTCAATCTTTTGAATCAATCACGGTTCGTTATGGATTGGCGGATACCTTTGAAAAACCGGTCTTTGTGCTTTAAAACTCTTTTCATTAGCACGTCGACCGTGTACTAATTTTTCAAATCAAAAGGTGTTTTATGATTGATAATTGATTTTCATTAAAACCTTAGTTATATTGCAAAAACAATTTCTATTGAGCAATACACGATTGTTTTTCAAATATCTTTTCATCAATCGTGGACTCAAATTCGTTGGTTCACTCACTCCGTGTTGTCTTCTTTGAGATGTTCCGGTTTGAGAACGCTAGAGCAAATTGCGAAACCCTGTCAAGGAAATTCTTGAATTATACCGATCACAGGCGTACTTGTATCTTGATCAACGGGGAACAGTAGGCCGTGTACCTCAATTCAACGAAAGTGATCAAAGACACTTTCATGCGATTTATTGCTAATCTTGTTGTATGCAGTACGCCCGACGCTTGCATGATCGAATGAAGCGGTCAATACATAGCCGCATGCTCACTTAACACATTCATCTCAAAAGAAATCATGATTAGTGCATCAATGACTCGGATATTTTCACTCCATGCTTCGCTACCGCCGCCAATATCATGATTCAACAAATGCTTCCGCTACTCGATGAGAAGATATCATGATCCAGAATGTGAGCATGTCGGTCCTAAAGTCACAACATCACATAATACCAACACCACAATGGATGTCACGAGATTTTTTGATGGTGATAATCTCAAATGATGGCTCAAAATTATTATCACGTGGATCGGTAATAGACCTCCACTTGAAGTAACCAAACATGCAAAGTGAAGAATCAATGACTACGAGCTTAGGAACAAAGGACTACATCAAGAATGCAAGAACAATTGTTAATGTCATATCTGTTTGTATTCAATGTAATTTTAGTGCATGATTGAGGTGACCTCCCTTAGGGGAGATTGTTAGGAATTAGAAATTCCGGTATTAAAGAGTCGGTCACCTCAAGTATATGTAATCGTTAGAAAGCTCGTAGTCATAGTAATATTAAGTTAAGTAGTATTTAGTTAAGTAACACCGTGGAGGACGGACGGGTCTTTACCCACTCAGTATGCATGATCCACGACCCGATGTGTGGCGATATATGTAAGACTATAAATACTCTCTACCTCCCAAGGTAGAGAGTTGGAGCTCATAATAATATCTTTCACTTTCTCTCACTAAGTTCCCTAAACCTCTAACTTTCTCTCTCTAGAATTCCATCTATATGCTACCTTGTGTTAATGTTATGATGTGTATGTGAAAAGTTATATCTTACAAGCTCTTATCCTGAATTTGTGCTTTGAGGTCATCAATATCTTTCATCAAGAAGTTGGATTGATTGACTAGCTTAGAGTTTGTTTCCTCAAGGTTCTTTCTTAAATGCTCATTTTCTCTTAGAAGGTTGGACACACATAGAGCTAGTTCAGAATTCCTAGATTCTAGTGTATCACTCATCTCATGTACTCATATTTCGGGCTTACGAAAGAAGCTTTCGCATTTCTTATGGTCCGAATCTTTGTCTGAATTGGGATTTTAGCCGATTAATTTCAAAAATTCTCTAAATTGAAGTTCCGTGATACTACCTGCTTTTTTTTGCATAAAACATTTCATTCTTATGTTGTATTTCAATTTGCAAAGAGATACAGTGGTTTTCAAGAATTGAAAATTTGTTTGAAAGCTCATCATATACCCTTTTTCAATCATGTTACTTGCATTAGATTCGGACAAAAGCAAATATTGATTCCACATTTTTATGTTCAGGGTAAGAGTCATGTACCTTTTTGTGAGAATTAGTGTGATCGGATAAGTGTACCTTGTTGATTGATACCTTTTCTGACTCTGAGAATTTGAGATGGGTGTTGTTTTCTTCATCCTTTTCATCTCAAGCTGAGATTCTGCAATCGTTGTCTTCTGGTTCAACTGGAATGAAGCATGACACGTCATCATTGTTCCATGGACACTCTTGACACTCATTCAATTCCTTGACTTGTTATTCTCTTTTGCAGCTTCCTCAATGTATGTTTCCATATTACTCATGAGTTGAATAAATGAGTTTCCGAACTCATGAATTTCCATTCCCGTGTGCTTCTTGAAAGACATTCCAGTCATGGTATTATCAAAATCTGAGGAGTATTCTTCCGGTAAGTGGTGAAATTGGTTGAAGATGGTTTGGAAGCAAGCATGAGAATCATCGGTTGAGAGCTTTTCTTTGGTAATTTGAATCCTCATGGATTTCTAGGTTAAGTAAAACATCTCTTGTTAAAGTGGGAAAATCCTGACGAAGGATGGCACAACTTGTTCGATCCATGGTTGTTGATAAGAGTAATTTGAGAAGCTGGTGCGAGAGTTGTTGAAACGGCTCGGTGCATTCCACATTCTTAGTATCATCGATGATATTAAGAATGACTTATTGAGTTGTTACGATTGATCGATACTTTGAGTTATTAAGTGTGAGGCCTTCAGATGGGCATTCACGTTTCACTATTCTGCAATGTGTCATAGAGAGCAAGTACTTTGGTGATTAAAGAATCGTGATGTGTGACATTGTGTTATTATGAATTACTCCCCAAGTCTCTAGAGAATTTAGAATCAATTCGCTACCAACTAAATAGTACTAATCCCAAGTCGCTAGAAAATACTACACCAAGTCGCCAACACTAATTTGCCACCACGCTAAGTCGCTAGCTTTCCAATTAAGCTAGCCGATGTAAGTCGCTAAGTGGTAACTCGCTAACACTCAAGTCGCTAACAAAAATTCGTGCAAGCACTGCTACTCGAGTCGCCAACAATGCAAGTCGCTAAAGAGCAACTTCGCTTCTGAGACCAAGTCGCTACCATATAAGTCTACCGTAGTGGAGAGTCCACTACTTGTACTTTAACTCGCTAGATCTAACTCGCTAGTTCCAACACCGTAAGTCGCTACAAAAATGTGAAGCAAGTCGCTACCAAGAAAATATTCCGTGAGCTAAGTCGCTAGCTTGAAAAACCATATAAACATCACTTTTCAATCCAAAAACAACCCAACCAAGATGATTCAAGCTTACCAAATGAAAACCTAAACACTTTTGATGATTCTAAACATAAAAGTACCAACAAAATTCAAACTTTAACACAAGAAATCATCCAAATGATGCAAAAACCACTAAACTTTTTCAAACTCAAAACCATCTAAAACCACTAGAAATCCAAATATGTGCAAGATATGATCTAACCTTGGCTCTTGATACCAATTGTAAGATATTAACTTTCACATACACATCATAACATTAACACAATGAGCACATAGATGGTTTAGAGAGAGAGAGTGGGACATTCTAGTAAGAGAAACTTGTGGAATATTAGATTACCAAAGAACATCCAACCCTCTACCTATGCAAGGTAGAGGGTATTTATAGGTTACAAACTAAGCGACCTCCTCGACGGCTCATTGTGGATCGGGGATGATACATGGGTAAAGACCGACCTTCCTCCACGGAGTTGCACTAAACTATTTTACGCTACTAACTAACTACATAAAAACAGGACAAAAGACCAATCTACGAGCTAACTTGTGTTAGATAATAGTTGGGGTGACCGACTCTTCAATACAGGAATTATCGAATTCCTAACAATATGCGTAAACAGTAACCTTTACGCATAAGGTTCACTCTTACGAGTAAGCCTTACGCGTAAGGTTCCACATCGCTTACGCGTAAGCTCTATGCCTAAGGCTCTCTTTTCCTACGCGTAACATTTCTTACGCATAAGTCGAGATCCTAAGAAGAAGAAGACAAAGACCAATGTTGTCCCATGGCTAGATGAAGATGACACCGCAGAATATGACTGGTTTTCTACACTTGTTGATGTTACTCCCTCACTACCAAAAGGTCAAGAAATGGTAGATGGCCGTACTATGGAGCACGTGAAGCTGATTCAACAACAGTTTAGAGTGAAGAAGATGACTAAGGCTGAGCTAAGACGAATTAAGAATGAAGCCTTCCAACTACTTAAAGACAGCTCAGAAAGTGCAATTGAAGTTGAATACCATCTCGAAAACATTGCACAACAATATCGATTGGCTCAATCCCGAAGCTAACATCGACTTCACAAGACAAGACAAAGCTCCATACTACACAGACTGGACCAGACCGCTACCAACAATTGGCCGACTGGATCAACCTCAAATTCCATATCGTTACTTCTTCAACAATGACATCGAGTTTCTTCTACATGGTAGCGATGTTACAACGAAGTACGCTACGTTACTCACATTTCCTTTCCCAGCAGCAATTTATTCTAACAATCCAGCCATCGAGGAAGAAGCCACACACATGTTTGCTAACCAAGTGGAAAAGTATGACCTTGATGCGATGTATGGGATTCATCATTGGCCGAAGAATCTTCTACAAAAGGCGCGGTTCATAAATCAAAGAAGGAAGTGTTTAGTGATAAACGGATCATTGCTATTAAGCATGTTACTCTTTCGTCAAAGTGGGACTACACATTCCTCAAGAACATTGTGGTCAAACGACAAGACGAAGAGGACTATGACTTCTGTGAAGCGGACTTTTCGAGACTGTCGCTAAATGACATTGAAGATATGTATCTCCAGCCAAAAAGTGCAAGGACGAATGCGACATTTCTCTACAACTATCCAATGCGAATACATCAAGTCATTACTCATCTACATCAGAAGCATAGTGATCCAAGAACGTGTAGAAGACATACAACTTGCCGTGGAATCGACGTGTTAACCTCACTAAACCACGGCTAGACCTTCACGACATTAACCAACTGACTCATTACACCTCATCAAAAAACCATTTGGAGTAGTCTACCATAGTGAACTACATGAATTGCTTAATGGCGTGCAAAGAGCTTCATAAGTTTGGGGATCACACATTGAAGAAAGTCAGGGACGGGTTAGCTTATCGGTTAAAAGCGATACAAGAAGGCATTGGGTCAACTAAGAGATGGAATTCGAAGGAGAGAAGGGATGTGAAGAAGATCATCACTCGCATCGATGAAAGGTTGTTGAAGGGATCGATTCCGAGAACTTTGGAGAGTTTAAGTAGGTGGTCGTCCCAGCATATCTCACACAAAGCTATGAACATCTAGAACGCATTCCGGAGTTATTGCTTTGGACTACGATTCTCTGGTAACCCTTGATTTGTTTCTTTAACTTATCATTTGGATGTGTGATTTTTTATGACTATGGATTGTACACACATAACAGTGTACAACCCGTACTTGTAATGAAAGGACCCTGTGGTACGCTTCAGTGCCACAATCCTATAAAAAGAGCGAAAGCTTCTTACTTTTGAGTAAAACTTATCAAAACTTTCACTTTTCAAAGTTTTGCTCAAAAGGACAAGTACTTCCCCTTATGATTTTTCAAAACCTCAAAAGTTAATATCACTTGTTGAGGGGGAGTATTTGCTTAACAACTTTGCTCACAAAATTGTTCTTCGTGGTAATCTTCCCACAAAACTCGAAATGGTCATATTCGATATCAAAATTTCATCCAAAATAACATTTAATATGCCATTTTTGAGGGGGAGAAAAATTATGTGATAAGAAATATGTTGTGAATTGTAAATGAATCATTGGGCTAAAATACTTAACCAATGAATTAACGAGATCTTAAATGTTAGTAACTCGAAAAGACTTGTCCGGGACGGGTAACAATTTCAAACTAGTTCGCTAGTGATGTAAACGTGTCTCGCAAAGGACTTGTCCGAGTAGAATGTACCATTCGAGAAACTCTTGGTAGACATGAACTTTGACGGGTTTGACGACCTTTCGAGGTTTGTCCACACCTTCAAGGTAGTTATTAGAGCTAGTTGTCTCCTAAAAGCTGACAATGTATCTCTTTAACTATGCAACGTAACCATGTCTCGCGGGGGATTGTCTATCTAGAGTTGATCAATTCAAAAGTGCGCGCTCTTCTCTCATCGTGCAGATTTCTGTCAAAACACTTAAGCACGTATGGAGGGGGAGTATTTCTGCAAAATCTTACACTCTCAAACAGTGGTACAAAATGTTTTTACTCATAATCACTTTGAGTGATTTTCATGAAAATGGTTTTATGGCAACATAGATTAGTCATGGAGTTATAAGGTGACTAAGGTTAGGAATAACCGTCCTATGATCCGCCAGAGCCGGAGGGATCTACCTAAGGACACCACCAATAGTTAGAATTAGAAGTCCTTAGGTATGATTATAAAAAGGAGAAAATGAGAATCGGAGAAAGAAGGAGTTGAAGAATTAAAAAGAAATGCAAAAGAAAAGGGTGAAAAGAAATAGCCCTCCAGATTATTCAACTTAGGGCAGAAACCGGGTTCAATTCATATGCTACTGGATGTCACTTGATGACACCGGTATTGAAGATCAAAGTCGTCATGGACCCAGTGACGCATGCACTAAACCTTCTTAGCCACTCAAGTTTCTCTCAACAGAAGCTTGTTTCATTCTCACAGGGAACCCTACGTAAACTATCGGCTTTCTTTTAGAGATTGTTGGTATTGAAGAAGGAGACCGTCTCCCTAGTCTCCACTCAGGAAAACCAAAGCGCACTATTGAGTCTAGAGCCACGAGATTCATCAAAAGATCTCTTAGGGACACTTGACATTTCATCACTTGTCGTTCAACAATAAGAACGCAAGTGATACAATTATAGAGTCCTACACAGATCTTAGCAATCTGTCGAGAACATTTATGAGAGGTTCACAAATGTGATCCTCAGTGATTGAATGGAAACTCCTGCCAGGGTCAACATCAAACAGCCCTGACAGTAGGTCACTTCGGTAACTCCCCGTAGATTACGCTTAGTGTGTCTCAAACGGTCTACAGTCGTGGGGTGATGCTTGATGTACCTCACGGCTCATCTGAACTGTAGGTGTACTTCGGTACATCGCGTTATCTCACTTGTGGGACTCAGTTCAGAACGCCTTTGTAAGAATTAGAGTTGTGTTTTCACACTATGCTATTGACACTCTCAAAGTTCAAACTTGTAAGTGCTGGATTATTTCTAACCCATGTTTTATGTTTTCTTCTTATGGATGCTTGCGGTTGGAAAAGATCGTGCAGATTCTTCACATGCTCATACCAACAACAACAATAATGGAAGTTCTCTCAAAAGGCAACACAAAGTCAAAATGATTCTTCGTCAAAGTCAAAGAATCTACAAAGTTTAAAGACTAAGAGAACTACATCAGTACTGATATCCAACGTTAAAGAGCGTGTGAGCATGTTGGAGAAAGACGTGGAGACACTGGAGCATCGAAGCGGACCTGATGCAGACAACCACAACATACTATCACTACCATCACAAAGAACAAAGATTAAAGAACAAAGATAATGATGACGTCAAACGAATACTTCAAAGGAAACAATTTCCCTACCTTTGGGGAGATTGTTCGAATCAAGGCACTTCTTCTCACAAGAAAGAAGAACGTCAGAAGACGTCAAAGCTACTATTACATCAGCATCTACAACTTTTTTACTCATCAATCACTAACACTTAGGGGGAGATTGTTGGAATCACTCCTAAACTAGAATTCAAGTGTTAGTAATTAATATGTAATAGTTAGCTTAATTAGGCCTTTATGTTTGTTATTAAGCTTAGGCTTATGTAGAAGGCCCATAAGCCTAGGCCCAAGCCCAATAAGGAAAGGATGGGAACTTGGTGTGTTGCCCTAGTTCCCTCCTATAAATACCTCATGTAAACCTTCTCTTGAAGGTTGGTTGTTCATTTTATCATTTCACATTTACGCATAACCTTTCTTATACATTCGTGTGTGTGTGTTAAGTGTTCAACCGATCACTCTTTTATCTCATTTCTTATATTGATGCTTGTGTTACAAACATGGTGACTTAACAAGTGGGTTTGGAACCACTCTCTGAAAGGGGTATCTCTATGATCAAAATATATAGAAACCGGTTTGGCAACCTATCTCTATTTGAAGAATTGACACCGGTTTTCTTTTTAAAATCAGTCTCCATTATAGAGTAAAGAGACACCGGTTCTCCCACAACCTGTCTTTATAGAAGTATTCATCCTATCTTTATATAGAGTAAAAAGATATGTTTTTAACTAAAAAATCAATTTTAAAATTTTTGAATTGGAAAAAATTTAATGATATTTATAATAAATAAATGAATATATATAAAAACCTTCTAAATCGATCCAGATTATATATATATATATATATATATATATATATATATATATATATATATATATATATATATATATATATATATATATATAGTGCATCAAATATATATAAAGTGATAAAAATACACCACAAATTTTGAAATCAACAAAGTAAATTAAGATAATAAGTCAATTCAACTAAACATAAATCCTAAAAAAAATCCAAATTAAACACACTAGAATTCAACAAACTATAAATAAAAACACTGAATTCAACATAATTAAACATGTTATCTAGGATTAATCGCTCCACAGTGTAAAACATGCACCAATGATAGTGTTCTACTCTTTGTTCTCTAACGGACGCTCGTCACTCCAAGGTACCTATACGTTAATTAATGAAATAAAAAACATCAGCAATCGAAAAAACAAAAAGTTCTAGAAATGACGAAACTATTGCACGTCTCAACAGCTCAATTATTCCTTTTCAATTTCAGCATCTCGCTTCTCTACATACCAGTTTCCTCTGGCAATATTTTATCTTCGTTTCCAATCTCAACAGCTCAACTATTCCGCAAAACCAGTTCTCGCTTTTTTGCTGTAGTTTTCGTTTTTATCATCTAAACACGCGCACTTGTCAAGCACTACGTACACCTCAATCTGAATAAGCAATTTATGAAAGTTCATCAAGCAGAAACAAGTTGTACTTCAATTTTTAACTAAATAGACAGAATTTTCAAACTTCAAAATACAAAACACTAGACACGCGTACATATGATGATTGTATGAGCTCTATACATTATTGTCAAGCGCATCCATAATCAAGGCTGTTACTACATAAAAGTTAGTTGAGTTGCCGTAATAAGAAAAAGGGTGCCATTTTTAGTTTCAAGAAAGATAAATAAGAATTAGAATATCGAAGTCAAAGTGATGACAAACCTGGGGTTTGGACGTTTGGATAATGATACTCGGGCATATTTAAACATCATTAGTGTCGTGTGTTCATGACTGCAACTAATCACCAAAGTTCCTGCATAAATTAAGACATAGATAATGATCAAAGTAAAAATGACCAATGATAATTGATCAACCTGGTCCACCATAGACGTCACTACAAGTCTTGTTATCGTTACTACCTTTGAATAATTTGACAAAAACATATGAGGTTTGATGAAGTTGATCTCCAATCTGCCTTTAGAATTGAGAATCAGGCCAGACGAATACATAATAAATCTTGACTTTACCCATCCAAGTACAAGCTCCAAATAACAATAATATATAGCAATACACCACATTGACTACCTGCACAAACTAAAAGAAACACACTCCACCATTCTTTCGAGCTTCAAACATATGAATGGTAGTAATTGTTAATAACTATCAAAGTAAGCCGCAATAATCTTCAAACATATGAATTGTAGATGTGTATTGATCATGTAACCCATAAGCATTATGGCCTTAGTGACTTATTGTTTCGCCCGCTTATCCAACTCATCAAACAAATTTTATCCGGGAAAACTACAAACCAAACAAAATTCTAAAGTCTAAAACTAATATGTCTTATCACAGCTTCAATTCTAGTAAAAATAGCTTTTGAGATATAACGTTATGATAATCATTACCTTAAATCTCAACTTATCTTCAATATACTTGCATGATTCTCGCATTGCAAGCTGCAACATAAAAGATAAATAAGCGAGAAAGAAATTGTTTGTAAGTACCTTTAAACAGTATCACCAGGTAACAGAATATTAGACAACACTAACTCGATCTGTATCCACTAATTACATATGTCGGGTGAATCTTATTTTTGACAAGATCGTTTGCTCTATGCGGAGTTATCAAAACAATAAATTAATAAGCATTCTCCGATACAAGTCAGATTGAAAGATTTGTCACCAAAATCAAACACGGAACAAAACATATATGTGTGCACTTGAAAGTAATACCTTGAGTAACTCTGCTGCTATAATGACTACAGAGTTGTGCCATCTACTACTTCTTTATCTTCAAGCTCGGCCAGCTCTACAAGAACCTTATGACCACAAGTTACAATAAAACCAACATACTAATAGACAACAATTTTTTTACGAAATACTCCGTAACATATCATTTCTGTTGGTTACTTTTGTGTGCATCAGTTAAAGTAATAAAATAAATAGTAAGGGAAAAATCACCAAATAGTAATGAAGTTTCATTAGTGTTTCAATTTAGTCACTCATTTTTATTTTTTTTTATTATTTTTTTATTTTTTATTTTTTTTGATAAAGTTTAACTACTTAAGTTTCAAAAGTGTTCAATTCCTATGCAATTTCTAATTTTTTGTAGCCATCTTTGATGACATGGATATTTTTGATGTCATGGAGATCATTTGTTGCTGACATTGATATACATTGCTAAAAGAAACGGAACAATAGAGAAGTGAATAAAAATCTGATTTCTAAATGGCATGTTAATGAATATCTCATGTTCTTGTATTAGATACCCATGGCGGCACATATATACTACAATGAAAAGAAGGACATAAGCCTTAAAACTCCAATCATACATAGATACAATGTTGGCTGATTGAAAGAGTTCGCAATGCCTAAGTTCTGATATATATCAGAGATTAAGGCTGCCAAAAATACTCGTACCCGTGTAACCCGTTCAGACATGTACCCGTGTAATTTGATTTGGGTCGAGTTAAATGGGTTAAAAATCTTAATCATGTTATTCGTGTTATACCGATTATCATGATCTCTTATTAGGGTCGGGTTACGGATATAATTTTAAGACTTGTTTGGGTTTCGGGTTAACACGTATAACTCGATTAAGATTTTTTTATTTTATTTTTATTTTTTTTATTATTATTTTTTTTTTTACTTTTCTTTAGCCTAGAATATTGACAATGTCTGTTAATAATTGTCTAACCCATAATACTAAGAATTTTTAATTGTAATTGTCAAGCTACTATCAAAGTTGGATACTTTCATCAAGTTCTCATTTTCCTACTAATTGAGAGCTACATGCCAGCTTGTCTAATATTCTATACCATTATTGAGCATTTTTTATCAAGTTAATATTTTTATTTTTTTATGACCACTATAACACTGTATGGGTGTTGGCTTGTTGCCTGCTGCTTACAACTCTTAGAATAGTCACTGTCAACATTTTATGCCTACTTAAGCTAACTAGCAAGCACCAATGTATAGCGAACCACTAAGGATGAAAGTTATCGCAATACCGTGTTGGATGTGTGACGATTTCTAACACATGTTGGATAATTTGAGTTATAAACTGTGATATACTGTTTGGCATATGTTTAAGGGAATCCAATTAAATTCTAGTCATAATATAAATATAAGAGTTAATTGCATTTTTGGTCCTTGTGGTTTGGCCAAATTGCAGGTTTGGTCCTCAAAACTTTCAAAGTGCAGCGATAGTCCTTATTTTGAAGTTTGGATTGCATTTTTGGTCCTTGGATAAAGTTAAATGACTAAAATACCCTTTGTCTTCTTCGGAAAAAGACAAGGGTAATTTGGTCATTTCACATCGATTAGGACCAAAAATGCAACCCAAACTTCAAAATGAGGACTATCGTTGCACTTTCAAAGTTTAGAGGACCAAACCTGCAATTTGGCCAAACCACAAGGACCAAAAATGCAATTAACTCTAAATATAAACTGTCTGATCTTGTTCAAATAAATAATATGCATATTCAGTACTATGATCTTTTAGTTAGGATAACAATGGGTGTAGCATTTCAATAAACAATGATATCTCATATTAGTTAAATGAGGCATGGGACTTCAGTTATATTAATTCAGGTTTATTGTACCTGATCGACCATATTAACTAAGCAAGTAGGCTTGTTGTGAAGTCTGATCGAGTATTGACTCAACCAAAATATGCCATATGGTGGGTTGGCTGGTGTGTGCTACATTTGAGTTTTTTTTCCTTCACCTATCTTCCATGTTTGAGGTATTTCCTTTGTTCTTAGCAGAATAAGGCATTGAAATGGTATATAGTTAGAGAATAATATTAATGACACTTGTCATTCGAATTCAAAAGTTGTTGAATTTATGTACGTACCTCACAATGAGTTGCTTCTAACATGCAAGAAGTGAATGTGTAATTTCACTTCACGAAGTAAGTAGAACTTATTGCCTATTTATGGCAATTGAAGAGGTTAACGGATTCGATACCTACAAATTGAATTCCATATATATGGTGATAGAAGGTCTATAGACAAATTTAGAGAATGGCCATTAGTGATTATTTCTGATGTGACCGACATATGATGTAGACTTGTTGGTTATCTCTTTTAAGCCTTTCACGAGAGACATATTTAGAGATGCTTGAGGCATGGGTCTGAAACCACTGAGAATTGGTTATTGTTGGAAACCGAACTTGATTGTAGTGCTCCTACCTTACGAGTTTAATGAGTAATAACGAAGTCACTAATTGGTAGAATGTGCTATCAGCCAATTGACCCATGTATTGCTTAGATAACATGGCGTTTTCGAGAAAGGATGAGATTCTTCTCATAAGAAAGCTTTTGAGGCATCTTAGCAACGAGGACGTTAGAGTAGCTTTGCCTATATTACCTAGAGGTGGGGTCGCCTTGAATGGAGAGTTATGGTTTCTCTTTTAGAGGGTTATGAATCAGGATTTAAGCGCATGGCCATAATAGCGCTCAGTGAGAATGAAATGGTTAGAGTGAGAAGTGTGTAGAAGTGTGCCAGTGAGGTCACTAAGGTTCGTGGTTTAATCTTCGGACACCATCGAACCGACCTCACTTTGCATACTTTGAGTAAACTGGGTTTAATCATAATGACACCTTCGTGACATGACTCATTAGAGTAGTAGAAAACTTTCCAACCTGGTGGGAGATTGTTGGATATATTTATGAGCTTGGTAAGTTTTACTATTTAAGAAGCAAAATGTACAACAGGGTGATGCAATACTTGCTAGTACATGTACCTAAGCGTGTGGTACAAGTTGATGATGCAACAACTATCTAAGGGAGTTAGTGTATGTGTGATTCACCTGGTAAAAGGAACATGGAGGTTTGATTAGGAAGGCAACCATAATTTTGCAACCATGATCTCCTCATGATCCCTTATTTTGTAGCAAATACTACATCGTGTTTGATCACCATGTTGATAGTTTAGTGGCTATAAATAGAGTGAGACTTCCTTCTTTTATAGGGGAATATACACACAAATTACACATATACAAGTGCTCCAAAATCATATCAATTATGCTTCTCCTATAATTACCTAAACAGTTTTTTGATTCCGCCATTTACATTGTGTTGTGATCATTTCACTGACAACAAACAACAGGGGTCTGCATCGAATCCTAGGGTGTTTACATACGAAGGCTCTCAGCAAATAGAGCACGTAAGAACCTTTAAGGACAGGGAACAATACTCCAATGCGAAGCTCCTTTAATAGTTTTTTTTTTCTCTAGGTTCTTTTGTCGCTGCATTATTGGTATTAATAGCATTCTGTCCGTGGATGTTTACTTTGAATCATAATCTTATTAAATACCATCAAAGTACTTGATCTTGTTTCTGTTTGGGCTTGTTCGTTGCATCCATTCACAGTTAATATTGGTACTACTTTGAGTTCATCTTGGGTTCATTGATCAGGTATCATACCCAACTACTTGAGTCTTTGCTCTCTGATCTTGTTGTACAAGTTGGTGCACTAATATGAACTTAACTTATCAACATTCTTAACATTTTACACTCTTTTCTTTTTAACCTTGTTTTTTTGACTTGTTGATCGTTCATTCACGATGTTTGACCCACCGTTACACAAAAAGTTGTTTGCACCTAGCAAAAAATTAAATTAAGACCTCTTACATTCTAAAATATAACAATCACAAACCTTCTGATCACTGAGCATCTACAATGGTAAAAGTGGTGAAAGGCTTTTTACTATTCCAAAAAGTCTTTAAAAGGGTTTTTTTTGCATTGCAATAAAGGCTTTTTGAAGAGCTTTTCTCCAAAGACTTGGTAGAGCTCAAGTCTTTCATCCAACCTTTAGTCATTAAATACATTTTGCATTAACTGCATTAAATGCCTCAAGTCTTAAAGACTTGAGCCATTGTGTATGCTCTAAGCCATCTGATTAACATTTTCTACTTCTGCGATTTAATATGTGGTATCTTCTAAAAGGTTGTTGAAGAAGGGTACTCGAATGAACTTCCTTGTTGTTTCTTCTTTTAACCAAAGTTTGGGAATTGATACACGTAACTTTGTTTGAACATTGACACACACTGACATTGATTTCTTTGTTAGCACTACGTATATGTAAGTGTGTTATATGGGTTCGGGTCAGCCCAAATAAAGATTGAAAAAAATACAAATAAGAAACTTTTCCTATAAAAAACAAAGAACTATATGAAAAATCCGTTAGTTAGGTTTGTAGAATAAGATGTAAGACCTACACTCAAAAATCGACCCTAATAAGGAATCTGGCTATTCAGATTCATGACCTAAATAAGGATTGGAAACTTGAATAACCCGACCCAAATAAGCTTATGTATGTCTTTTACATTCCTGCTTACATCGATCGGACATCCAAATATACACATATCACACAAAACCATGATTAAGAAAGGAACCTGAACACTCACCTAAATGAAAAAGAGTGTATTCCTTTTTTTAAGGCAAGGATAGTAGTTTTAAAAACTCTTAACCCATATATCAAATTTTCCTTTATGAGTTCATGAACTGTCGATCAAAATATCAAATTTTTTCACCCCCGATCTCTTTTGGGGGTATCAAACAATTTGTTTTTCTTCATGCCTCTTGTAAACAAAACACAACAAAATAAGAAAAAGTCTATTTGACGACCATCTCAACAACCATTCTAGCTACTAAAACTTTCCCTCCAAAATATTTCCCAATACCTGCATTTTCTTTACATCTCATCATATAAATATTCAACAATCAACGCAAACAACCGGTCCATAATCTCATGCACACATGATCATTGATCAGGATTCAATTCCACAAAATCCCTGATAAATGATATAGGTTTTATTTCATTCGTGAGCAATAAAAAAATATGGGTATATGTTTTTCAACCACAAAGATAACCGGGTTCACCAGCACCACCCCCTCCGAGACCCAGGGTGACACCACGGCAGGAGAGACCCAACAACAACAACCTCAGGCCAATGATAATGAAGGGTTAAAGCTGGTTTTGTATAAGAATAAAAATACAAACAGGAATTATAATCATAAGCAAGGTAACCATAATAATAATAATAATAATAATAATAATAATAATAATAATAAGGTAAAGGGTAAGGCTAGTACGGTAAATCGACAAAAGAAGGTGATTATTCCTTGTGGAAAAAGAACAAATTTTGGGTATCTTAAGAACTTTGATAAGAGATTTTCAACTGGGAAATTGTTGGGGCATGGGCAGTTTGGGTATACATATGTTGCTATCGATAAGGCGAATGGTGATCGTGTTGCTGTTAAGAAAATTGATAAAAATAAGGTACTTTCTTGGTAATTTACAGTTTGATTACATTGTTTTGATAGTGGAATTCCGACAAGCTATATAATCATGGGTTTTTGATCCTATATATTTACGGTTCTTTATTGCTTGATCAGAAATGCATGAGCTATGTTTGTTGCTACGAAGTGGTTTAGCTCAAAGATTAACATTTTAATAGAAATTAGGAGGGTAGTTGATGTCGCTTTATGAAAGTAATTATTTGATGGTTCAAATATTGAGTTTTGGATAATCATTTTACGAGTAGCTGCTACAAAAAGTTCGCATGATGAGATTATTTAGGGTCAATTTACAAGTACTTATATTATCCAAGTTTGCTTGACATTAATCAGACAACTGACGATTATCACAACCTCCTATGATAGAAGCATGTCCAAACAGTACTATATATATGTCTTGTAGTCGGTTTTGTTACATCTGATTATCCCCTATAACTTAGTCACATATGGAA
Organism: Chrysanthemum makinoi; assembly: GCA_910596185.1. Taxonomy (NCBI): domain Eukaryota; kingdom Viridiplantae; phylum Streptophyta; class Magnoliopsida; order Asterales; family Asteraceae; genus Chrysanthemum; species Chrysanthemum makinoi. The sequence goes on along the minus strand of OU343219.1, from coordinate 90,457,551 downwards.
GGCAATGCCATAGACCTAACTTTGTTCATGGGCTTGATGGAGTAGATTGCACATTTACTGTTTTCATGAGATCAACATGACCTTGTCAATTTGAAAAATTCATTTACTTTTGTTGTCTTTTTTGACTTGTTAACTCTAGCATAAACTTTTTATACTACTCATAAACCCATATACTTTACTTTAAAACTTTGGTAGTACGTCCTAAGACTGGCTATACGTTTTGTGACAGATGGTCCTTCCAATTGCCGTTGAGGATGTTAAACGAGAAGTCAAAATTTTGCGAGCATTAACTGGTCACGAAAATGTGGTTAAGTTCCATAATGCATTTGAAGATGATTCCTTCATTTACATTGTCATGGAGTAAGTTCAGTTATTGATTCATTTGAACTGCCTTGAATACATATCATTAGAAAACCATGTAAACTATGTAGTTGACTTTGAGATTGTGTTTCAGGTTATGTGAGGGTGGTGAGTTACTTGACCGGATTTTGTCTAAGTAAGAATCTTAATCTTGTAAAACATGAATTACCATCCATCTCTTATGTATGTTTGGCTTTGAAGATCAAAGTCACACCTTTGATTTTCTAAAGACTTTAACCATAATTTAAATTCACGCTTCTTTGCTTTGTACGTATTTAGTACTCCTTTAATTAAGTGTAGATACCATTTTCTCAAAAAGTTCAGGGTATGTATACAAATTTCAGTTTAATATCATTCCTTTTGACCTCAAGCGTTAAGGCATGCCTACATAGTTAATAAGCGGATGAGGTTTCCCTAGGTTACCCGAGGAGGGCGAGCCTTTTGTGACTCAGATGTACGCGGCCTTACCGGGTAAATCCCGGGACCGTTCCCAACCTTTCCTGGCCAACCCCTAAATGTACACACCTAGTGATGTTTGAACAATTTAGCTCTTGTGAGGAAACCAAGGACCTTACCACTAGGACATTTGGTGGTGCTTATGCCTATATAGTTAATACAACATGAAATTCTAACTTTGGGGCTTTATGTATCCAGTATACTTTTTTCTCCATTCTATATATTTGTTTCTTCTCACGTGGAACCCATAATCTCGTTTGTTTTCTTTCTTACCATATAATATCCGAACCAAAAATTGAAATGCTAATATTAGAAAAACACTTGAACTTTAGTTACGGGACTCAGTTATATCGTCTTGTACAGGAAAGAAGGTCGTTACACAGAGAAAGATACATCAATCATTGTAAGACAGATGCTAAAAGTTGCAGCAGAATGCCATTTACATGGTTTAGTACATCGCGACATGAAACCAGAGGTTAGAGAAACAAACGCTCTTGTCTCTCAATAGTAGATCTCTTCTTTTGCCTGAAAATTTTCAAGTTTAGCTATATGTCCATTGTCATCACCAACGATCCACTAGTGTGTTGGTGTTAGAAAGTCATTTTTCGTATAAAGTACATACTACTTTGTAGGTGTTCGTAAGTGCATTTTGAAACCAGTCCTGTAATATTGAAGCTTTCATGGACCAGACTATCATATGCTGTAATTTTTTGCAGAATTTTCTTTTCAAATCCCAGAATGAAGATTCACCCTTGAAGGCTACAGATTTTGGTTTGTCAGACTTTATAAAACCAGGTGAGTATAATGCCATATCATGTATTCAATTCTATTTGTGCAAGTTATAGTTGAAATAAACATACTTACATCCGAATGTTTATTTTGAGAAGTATACTTTGCAATTTTGCATAATTCATGTGTAAGGTTAAGTTTATAATCAAATGAAGGACCTAGTCACATCTGTCGTTTAATTATAAACTTACAAAATAGGCACTTTTAAAACTTTGACTTCACAAGTACGTTACACATAATAGAAATTTGACAGAATGTATGTTTCTTGTGCGTACTATGTACTCTGTTTATTTCAAAATTTTAGTGATTATTTCATTTAACCACATTTTTGTCGGGGACATGTGTAACTAATGCAGGAAAGAAGTTTACGGATATCGTTGGTAGTGCTTACTATGTTGCGCCTGAAGTATTAAAGCGAAGATCAGGGCCTGAATCAGATGTTTGGAGCATAGGTGTGATCACGTACATTCTTTTATCTGGGCGCCGACCCTTTTGGGATAAAACTGAGGGAGGCATATTTCGAGAAGTATTAAGAAATAGACCAGATTTTCGTCGCAAACCATGGCCAACTGTTAGCGACAGTGCTAAAGATTTCGTAAGGAAATTACTAGTGAAAAATCCCCTTGCAAGACTCACCGCTGCACAGGCTCTATGTATATCCTTTTTTCCAATTTTATATCATCTTTGATTTTTTTTCAGCATATATCAGATGAAAACAACAAACTTTTAGTCAATATTTATCATGCCGGCCACACTTTCAAATCAGCTATTAGGCTTATAAATCTTTTAATTAAATAAGTGATCTGATTAACCATAATCAGTCCCTCCTTTCAATATAAACTTAGATACTGGCCTTTCAAGGCTTCAACAATGGTTAAAGTACATTCCTTTCACTTGCAGTTTCCAATATTTCAACTTTTGATTGTAAGCTAATTTCTGATGATACATAAAACTTTTGCAGCACACCCATGGGTCCGAGTAAATGGAAATGCATCTCTAATTCCTCTCGATATCTCTGTTCTATCTAACATGCGTCACTTTGTAACATACAGTCGTCTAAAACAGTTTGCTCTACGGGTATGAATTTGTTTACAGTCACCCACACAAGCATGCTTAATTGCGAGTATTTGGTACTAAAAGTGTTTTCTTTAAAACATATTAGGCATTGGCCAGCACGCTTGACGAAGAAGAGATTTCTGATCTCAAAGATCAGTTTCATGCTATTGATGTAGACAAAAGTGGTGCTATTAGTCTTGAAGAAATGAGACAGGTGTTCGTTTTTCTTATCTTTGAATCTCTCTATTTTATTTTACGTAGCTTATAATATTAGCTGGGATTTGTGGTAGGCTCTTGCTAAGGACATTCCGTGGAAGATGAAAGAATCGCGTGTTTCAGAGATATTGCAAGCAGTAAGCTGTCAAATTTTGATTCTTTTGTTTTCTTCATTGGTCACTACTCACTATGATCAACATTTCAAAAAAATCTACTGAAGTGAAGCGTTTAGAACCGAAAACTTTAGTCTATGACTCTGTTTGAATATAAACTTTTGACATTGGTTCTCAATATTTGAAAGTACTATCTTACGTGCAATTTTCCCTATTTGAGTTCCGCTATAGTAAGAAAATTTGTGGAAGCAAAATGAGTAGTATGAGCGTAATACAGACGGACTTGTGGTTTTGTGTTGTGTCACAGATAGACAGTAATACAGACGGACTTGTAGATTTCACGGAGTTTGTAGCCGCTACTTTGCACATTCACCAGTTAGAGGAACATAACAATGAAAAATGGCAGAAAATATCAAAAGCTGCTTTTGAGAAATTCGACGTTGACAAAGATGGATATATAACACCAGAAGAACTGAAAATGGTAACTCTTTATGTAACCTTTAATTTGTCTGTCAAACATCCTGCTTTTCAAATCCATTATCGTAAAGATTTTTCATCAAATTAAATACCTAACATGTTCAATCTGTAATATTTCATCCAAAATTTAAAAGCGAATCAATTTTTTTCCAAAATCTCATGAAATTTGAAGTTAACACTTATCTTTCTTTAACCATCATTGCAGCATACAGGACTAAAAGGGTCAATAAATCCGCTTTTAGAGGAAGCTGACATAGATAAAGATGGAAAGATTTCCCTGTCGGAGTTCCGTAGCCTGTTAAGAACTGCAAGCATGAGCTGAAAGAATCATCAGAAGCACAACTGCACCATCTGTACATAAACGATCTGGAAAAAAAGTAAATTCTAACTGAAAAAGAGAGCACGTCACCTTTTCGAGAAAGTTGCATTCTTTTTCGCCGTGGTCTGCCTTTCAGCTACATAATCATGAGGGTCAAGTGAAAGTTGTAGTAATAAGTGGCAAGGAAATCCGGAGGAAATTCATGAAAACATGTCAATATGTGTTTGTGCTAAAAACATGGTGGTCGCCGCATAAATTATGTTGAGAGTGCTTATATGATTTTATTTACATCGCTTGATGAAATTAGCAATGTGTAAATATATTTAGATATCTGTTTATAATCCAAAGAGAAGTCTTTGAGCTGGTAGATTTACATTTCTCTCATTCTCATCCCCATGATCTGACTGTTATCGTCACCTAACCCAAAATTTTCTCTCCTTTTGTTTCAAATAGTAATATTTTGGGTTACAATGACTATCAAATTTGCAATGAATTGAGTATGTTGCTAATTTATCTAGTCAGCATGAGCAGTTAGTTTGTTAGCATGCCATGTCAGCATAACTGACTTGGATACTCGTTTGTAAATAAAAACACATTACACAAGGGAAGTTATAGTGATTTGACTATTATATCATAAGAAGTAAATTTACTTTAAGTTTTTCAACTCACGCTTGTAAATTTTAGTTGATATCAGTTATCCCATCCACAACAGTTTTTCCCGCCTTATTTCTTCTCAACTGAGCTAACTATATTAACGTGTGTCATCACATTTTCAAATGCCATTTCCTCTTCAACACTCATAATCACTATGTAAAAAAAAATTGAACAAAAACAAAAAATCGACAAATAACAAAAGCGAGAATCGAATAACCGACTTCTGATCTCTGCTATCAGAGAATCTTTGGTAAGAAACACTCATCTCATAATCTATATGAAAGTGTACTTTTATCGTAATTTCCTGCGTTTGATTCGTTTCTCGTGATGTTTTGTTTAAAGATTTTTGTTGCATATACTACAAGAAAAATGTCCTTTAGCGACTGTTTTAGCGACGTCTTTAGCGACATATTTTATGCTTGCAACATGGTTAGCGACGTCAAGTGGTCGGTCGCTGTAAACGAGTCGCAGATATTTGCGACTTGTGAAAATACGTCGCTATACATAGCGACAAGTATAGCGACTTCTCATAGTATGTCGCCAAAAATTTGCGACATCGATAAATCAAGTCGCCATTTATGTCGCTATTTCATAGATAAAAATGTTTAATTAAAAATAATATGGTGTAATAATTAAAATAGATAAAAATGTCTAAATGTTAATATTAACTAAATTCGAACTTTCTTTTTAAGTTAGAAAAGCATTAATAGACATTTTAAAAATAGTTAAACAAAGAAATCCAAAATTACTTAAGATGATTAGAAATACAGTTTGTTCTGGAGGTTAAAATTTAGCGACGTGAATAGCGGCATGTTTAAGAAAGTCGCTAATTAGCTACACCTCTCGCGACATGTTTTTGGGAAGTCGGAAATTAGCGACTTTGCTAGCGATGTGGTAGAGAATGACGCAAATATGGCAACGCTTGTTGCGATATTAATTGCGACAATGCCATCTCGAAACATATCGCGACATCATTGTCGACTTAATTTGCGACGTCGATTGTATAACGACGCTAAAGCAATCGCTACCTGTGTCGCAAATTTGCGACTTTAGATGGTTGGTCGCTAATTATGTCACTAAAAAGCTATTTTCTTGTAGTGATATAGTGTTTCTTGAACTTGAACTTGAACTTGAACTTGATGTTGTTATGCTGGTAGTTCTTGTTATGTATCGTAATATGATTTGTTTGAATTATTTGTTTCTGTAAGAAGCTGATCAATATCTATGCGAAATTGTAGTAGTTATCGACTTACTGATATTTCGTGTGTTTGATTCGTTTTTCGTGATGTTGTTGTGGAGACGTTCGTTTATATTTATAAGAGATTCTTGTTGTGTAATGTTTCTTGAACGCGATATGACTGCTTAGGTGGTTCTTGCTGTTTATATGTGTCAATTCTTGGTTTTATGGACATAAATTAGTAGTCGTGAGTTAGGATCGAACTCGAGACCACGGGATTGCATACTTTACGTATGAGAATTAAAGTTTAATAATTAAATATAAAATGTTATATTTAGTTATTATTTACACGAAACGTATAACGAACGTTAAGTAATTAAACGTAATGAACTAACGATCGTTAAATGTTAAAGGAAGGATTAAATATGAAATTAGATGTAAAGATGGTTCTAGAATTCCTTGGGGAACACTACAACCGATCGGCCAAAGGGGAGAGGGATCCCAATCCTACCCTAACTTAGACACTAAATTTTTATGGGTATAAATACAAGGTTTAGGGTCTTCATTATTTACTCTTTTACACATAACCCTAAACCTAAGCTTGTGTTTTCTTCTATTTAGTCCAAACCAATCGTGTATTAACCCTAGGGGTTGATCACTTTCAATTTTCCTTAAACAATAGTTTTGTGTTACATAAACTAGCATTTACTTTAATTCGTTATAGTACGTGTGTACAAGAACGTGGTACTTACACACTATTGTAAGTATCTTGGATTGAATTGCAAAAATGGTAAGGGGCAATTCTTATAATCCTATAAACCCTAATTAGGGTTCATCTTAATTGCTAGTTTGGGAATTGATTCTTGTTTAGTTAGAATCAAAGGTATGCATAATTTTATATTTATGTTAATTAATAATTCATTATATGTTGCTATAAGTTTCCGCACGCTTCTGCATGTGTACTTGATGTTTATTGTGTTTTAATTATGATAGTCATGTTATTAAATTCCAACAGTGTCATCACGAGCTTTGTTTAATGAGCAATTAATTACTAAACACGTAAAAAACGGATATTGTATTGTGTTTGTGATATGATTAATTCTAGGATTTGGTTATTGTTTCAAAACCCTAATTCTAGGGTTAGGGCTTTTGCCCTAAGTGTTTAAAAAAATTTAGTCGACCCTAAATCTTTTTTAAAGTCGATTTATAAAAATTTTAGAGTTTATAAAATTGTTTTGTTAATTGATGACTAAACCTAGAATTGTATATATGTTACGTGAATTAATTCATGAATAATTGTAATGTGACATGGAATTGTATGCGATCTTATAACTAATTGAATAAATGTTATGTTGTATCCATGATGAGACATGCATGTTCGTCATGCATTGTTACTTGAATTATTAATTGTTAAGTTATTTATCACGTATATTGTTTTGATAATTCTTGAATTGGGTAAGACCTCAATATATATTAATGAATAAATTATGTGCAATTTGGTATATGTTTGACTATAGCTTACGCAATCGATTTATCGATGTATGTAGCTCACTTGCCTTAGTAAGTGAAAGCCCTAGTTAATATATACATAATTTAATCTAGAATTGATTATTAATAGGTTTTATCGAATAAGTTGCATGTGGCTACTTGTTTGAGCATATTAATTGTTAGTTATGTGCGCCTTGTTTAGTTGTTTATTTTTTATTTACTTGTTTGTTTATTTTGTTTGACAAGTTTGTTAATACAAATAAGCCATAAAAACATTTATTTATATTTTACGATATTCTAATGTTTTGTCGATAACAAACGTAAAATCATTTTAACGAAACAAATAAAATACGTAATTAGTTTGAGCCAATAATTTTTCTAACACACTTACGTTTTCACATAAAACACTAAAACAAGTATAAGTGATTTTATGATTTAGTAATATATATGTACAACAACTAGTGTTTACATATTGGGCAAAATATATACACAACTAGTATATATTATATAAATGGGTAAAAACTATAACCCATGGAAAAATTCATAACCCATGGTATTGACCCATACCCATTTGACTAGGTGCATTGCACTCATGAGATACATTGTATCTAATAAGAAACCCATGGATCAACCCATAACCCATAACCAAAATACCCATGGGCAAAGAGGAGCGTCCCACGGATCCCTAGGATTACACTAGACGGATCCCTTGTGGGAGGGATCCGTGGGATCCGGGGAACAGTAAGCATTTCTCCTCTCTAAATAGTGAGCCATTTCTTTCTTTTGGCTTGCCACTCTCACACATACTTTTCCCAAGTATTGTAACTCTCTAACCACTGATCCTAAGGGATCTTTCTATGTAGTTTGTCTTTTGTTTTTGTGTGATTCTCTAGGTTCCTCTTAAAGGCGAGATCACCACTTCTTGAAAGTCGAGCAAGCTCAAGTCCATGATTTGCCATGCTTCGTCATCATCAAGACAACTGAGGTTCTCTTGTTGATAGTTCTTTCTTCCTCTGTAGATATGTTGTGTTGAAGGCATTAGTGAAGGATGCCGAAAGAGTCAAGACGAAAGCATTAGTGAAAGGTGCTTAATGTCCGTGTCAAAAGCATTAGTGAAGAATGCTAAAGGTGTCAAGACGAAGGCATTAGTGAAAGGTGCCAAGCGTTGTGTCAAAGGCATTGGTGAAGAATGCCTAAGAATCAAATCAAGAGTAGGCGACGTTGTGAAGGCTTCTCCGCCATAAGGAGATTGGTGTCGTGTAGTGATTACGAACTCTCCAGTAGGTGACTCGGGGAGTGGAGTAGGGCAAGGAAGGTGTCCTTGTAGCCGAACCACTATAAATACTCGTGTCGTGGTTATGTGCTTCTTACTCTTTATCTTTCATTATACTTTTATATATCTATCTATCAACGTCCAACATACACATCTAAATAGATTGATATAAGTCGATCTAAATATTTAAAAGGAAGTTTTTAAATTGGTAAAACTATTCAACCCCCCTTCTAGTTTTCCACAATTGGTATCAAAGCTTCGTTACCAAGTTTCTTAGAGTATGTTGTACTTTAAAAACTTGATACGATCCGTGTATGTTTGAAAACTACAAAGAATGATTTTTCAAGTCATGTTTTTAAAAAATCATTATAGTGTTTGTTGTTGGATAATGATAGAATGCTCTAACACTCTCCTTGTTAAGTATTCTCCATACTTGGATTTGGGCATATCAAGAAGATCATGAAGAAGCTATCTAAATATTTCATTTCGTGAAAAGAATGATTAGTATTGTTCTTCTCACACATGGATCTGGAGATTCCAAGATGATCACTAAGCATCTCCTCTAAATACTTCTTCCTTTAAGGAGAATATTTAGCAAAGGTATGATCGTTAAATAACTTACATTTGTTTTTATTATTGTTAAAATCTTAGTTGCATAATTAATCCCTATTAGTAATTACTTAAGTAGTTATCTATATTAACGCCTTCATCAAGAATAGTATTCTTCGATTGATTTATATAGACTATACTAATAACTTGTAATAATGATATCTTGGTTATTCGATAGCCTCAATCATTATTTTTCATAAAGGAATTATTGACACTTCATCTATGTCAATGAATTTCCATGTAAAACTTCTTATATTATGATAAAATGGGATTTTATCATAATCTTCGATAAACCTCCCAAGAATTGTAACTAATTCTTTAAAAGGGGACCACGTCAAATAGGATTAGTATTTAAACCATCTAAACCTCAAATCACAAGTTATAGAGCTTAAACATCAAACTCTAGGCGTTTTAGAACTCCCAAACCAAAGTTATCAAGGAATGCTTAAACCGATTTTTTGTCATCAAGCCGGATCCCCGAAGTTTAAACTAGCCGGATCCCAAATGAGAGGATCCGCGGGATCCGCGGCAAAAGACAAAGATAACTTAGTAATGATCACTGTGGATGTTCCACAATTATTTTCCTTCGAAAGACTTACGAACAAGAACACAACTACTGTTCAAAGGAGCAATTTGATCATCTCTCTTAAGCATAACAATCACTTGTGTAAGTATAATCTTCACTACATTGTTAATTTGATTCCTTGATTACTAGGATTACAATTTCTTCATTTTTAGAAGTTGGGTTCAAATGGGTTTATGATAATTTGTTACCCCATTGTTTTCTAAGATAATCCAAATCAAAGAATCAACATTGTTAATACAAATTAAACTCATTTCATGAATTCAATAAAAATGATTTGAGCAAAATTGTAATCAAACCCTCTAGGTTACTATTCACAATTAACACCACATTGTGGTTGTTTTTTAGGAATAATCATGCCGAGCAACCGACAACAAGACTACCAAGATACCGCTCATTACATACCAATGTACCATAGAAAATATGGACTTAGTCTCGAAGATAGAAAAGCTTTTAAAATGCTCGAAAAGAGACTCTTTCATGAAGGTCGAGTAGTAGAACCATCATTTCTTGCCAATACCGACATAAGAGAAGTTTTTGGAGCTATTGGGTTTGATTGTTTATTGGACATAAACGAACAAATTTGCCCGGTTTTTGTACTTGAGTTCTACAAGACAATGGGGATTGTTAGAAATGATGATGGGTCCATCTCGATTGTCTTCGCCATAAATGAGCATGAGTACCCCCTTTCGCTTGTAGAGTTTGGAAGCATAATAGGGGTTCCATATCAAGGTGTTTGCATGTATTCTAATGAGTGGTCTTTGGAAGAGTTACACACTATGGTTGATCATCATGAAATCTACCACATGTTAATCCTGGAAGCAACCACGGTGAGGGACACCGTGTTCATGCCAAGAGCATCCCCATCAAGGGTCACTAGGAATTCGAAATTTATCTATAGGGATCCTTTCCAAATGGAGCTCTCCGAGATGTACACATTGTATAGGAAATGGGAAAATGTGGTGAGGGAGAATGTGTTGTGCCTAGTAGGAAACAAGGATCACCCCAACGCATGTCTAAGTTTCATGATCTATTGCCTAGTGACCGAGACTCGCTTTAACCTTGCCTACTACATGATTAAGAGAATGGCAATTGTAAGAAGCATGGACAAAATGGTGCTCCCGTACGCAATGCTCCTAACCCGTCTTGCTAAATTCATCTTTGCATTAGATCTTTCTTCGCAATCCTTTGATCATAGCTATTGCAACAAAGTTATGGTACCACTTGTAACACCCCCAAATTTGGTTTAGCGGAAGCATACGTGTTATTTGGGAGCGTTACGAAATTGGTAAATCATAACACAAGTAATACAGAACGGAATACATACTCGTGATAATTTCAAAGAAATATTTTGAAACAATATCTCACAACATTGTTTAGATGAATGGGCATATCCCATAATTTTGTGGTCCCAATATAAAAACATCTTTTTATTTGTAAAAGACTTTTCTTTAGAAATTTCTACGACCATCTATCCGCCTCTTGCCTTGCATCCATGTTCACAACTAAGCACCTGAGAAAATATACTAAAGGTCACTATAAGTTTGGTGAGTTCATAGGTTTAAATTAAAATAGTAAGTTTGGACCATAAGCAAAGGCATATAATCATTATCAAGAGTATAATGATATATGGATGAAAGTCTATTACGTTAGCTCTAAGTTCATGCAACCGATACTACGACGCTTTCGTATGCTAAAAGATGTCATACAATATAAGGGCCCATAGCAAGTGTTTTGTCCCTCAACACTTGGTTCCGACATGGTATACGCTTTGGCTAGGCATGGCCAACCGAAAGGATGAGTCACCCTCAATAGATCTATTTATAACATTCGCGTTTCCCAATGGGGAATTGACGGTTCATGAAAAGGGCATTCTCTAGGGACATAAGGGCTTAGGCTAAACCAATAATAGTGATCATGTAATAGTTTTGGTCCATAAAATGTTTTGCATATTTCTCACCCCAAAATGTATAAAACAATTTATCAAGTAAAAGTGGGGCTATGAAACTCACCTTAGCAAACGCATAACCGAAAGTGGGATCTAGTGGTTGTTGTGAAGCGGCATCGACACGCGACCTAGATAAGGATGGCATTGTTTTAGTTCATTGTTTTAAGTATTGCTTACTCAAAATAGTTTAATTGTATTAAAACTAAACTTTTGTTTGTAAAAGTTATAAAAATGATTTTACTAGTAAGTATCTAAGTATATATATGTTTTCATGTTGACATTAATACGGTGTTAATATCCAAAGATTGATATGAAAATAATTATAATATTCCACTAGTAAGTATATAAATGTGTATATACTTATTTGAGTTGACACAAAATGGTATTGTCAAAATTATATATAATTGGTTTATTTTCTAATTGTATTTAGAAAATACTTGATTTAAATTTTGAAGACTTTCAAGTTTTAGTATAGGATAAAATGACGCAATGGTCTCGATTTATTTATCGTAACTTGTTCTTAATCATTTATTATTCTCAACTAGAGATTTTACTTGACATATGTATATATACGTGTCTACACATTGACGTTGCATAAGAGTGTAAGCCTAGGCTAGAAAACTTGTATAGGGAATAGACGAGTTTATATTTGTAACTAATTTCCGCTTTACATTACATGTTTTATTTTAGTGAACTCGTTTTATTTGTGAATCCGTTTAAATTCCTCAAGTAAATACTCAGAATTGTCATGGGCGTGGCACAAAGTTAATGGTGGTAGGAATCGGATTGGGCCTAGGCCCAGTGACTTTCATGCAAGAAATAGGTTAGGCCAAATGGGGTATAAGGGTTTTGTTGGGTGTTAAACTGGCCGCTCAAGTGATGCAGAAAGGATTTTTTGTGTACATTGGATATGCATAAAATTTTTACAAGTAACATCTTTGCAAGTTTTGGAGGGCAAACTATATTCAATGAGATGTTAGAGCAGATTGCAAAGTTGTATTTTATCACACTTTTCCTCCAAATCTTAATACTAGTGTATGTGTTCTAGGAGTAGAAGTTTAACATAATCGTCTTGACCGAGACACAACTCGACGGCATGCCTCTTTCTGGGTGATCCATACCTCTCGAGTGGTGCTCAAGGCCAACAAGTTTTTGAAAGTTTGAGCAAAAGTGTGGTGAAATCTTGCGCTAGTCGAGTACTACTCGACTCGATCTCATTCCGACAATCTATTGTACTAACTCGGATTACGACAACTTACAGGTTGCTCACTTTTATTTAGTAATAGGTACACTTGACTTGGGCTATTATACCGAAAGACATAACAGCTTTTTACACAAGACTCATGGTCGAAATTCGACACCGGTACTCATAATGATGGAATTGGTTTCTCAAGTTACAACAAGGTCGTAACTTGGTGTGGGTTTTTCTTTTGTATGCAACACTAGTCGACACGTTGGACAATACGGAGGTAGACATGGTAAGGGTCACTAACATCGAAGTGGACTCCTAATCGATTTAGGCAACAACTCGACACCTCAAAACCAAGTTTGATATCATGACCCTAATGTGAGACTTACTCCCTTCGATATACAAAAAAAAAAAAAACGTATTGGACTAGTCTTGGGTCCTGGTACTCGACAGAAAGGGATACCAACCAAACAAATTAACAAATATTAAAAAAAAAAATTTCTTACATGACTACTCATTTTTCAAAGGTTTTAAATTACTAAGGTTCATATATTACTTTGAGTATTATTCAAAGACAACATAATTTCTAGATTTTTTTTCAAATTGTTATTAGCAATCTCTTCTTATAAAACTTAAATTCTTCTCTTTTTATTTTGTCTCTTGCCTCTCGACAGGAAAATCAACACACAACCCAAATGAGTGACCAAATTCAAGACTTGACATGGCAACCAAGAACAAATAAACATTCGACATGACCAAAACAATATAACCATCTTATTGATAAAATTTTTCCAACATCATATCATGAAAGAGAACAATAAACATTACATCAAGAAGGATGATAACCTCAAATCCGAAAATGGTGAGTGACGAACGAAGGGTTGTTTCTTGGATTTGGACCAAACTAGACTTGAATTAGCTCTTCCACACTTCTAATTTCAAAACCCCCAAATCAATTTTTGAAAACCCTAACTTTAGTAAACCCTAGTTTTTGGTAAAACTTGATGAAAACTTAGTTTGGGGTCTTTGAAATCCGATTAAAGATATAGAAGTGGGTTGAGGAGGAGTTTGGTTAACTTTCTCATCTTGCAATTTGGTTTGAAGCCAAAAATAGATAACTTCCAAAACCAAACGAATCTTGGACATAGGCTCAAGATGGATTGTTGTAAAGATTTGTTTTTCTCTTGTGGTTTATCTTGATCTTCCTTGGATTCCATCAAGGTAGCTAGCATCAAGAGAGATTTGGGAAGCAAAATTTACATGAATATGGTATGAAAGAAGAAAGGTAGGATAGATGAATATGTTGGGTTGCCTTCTTTTAGAGAGATTCGCCTAGGGAGGTGTAGGTATGGAAGTAGAGAGGTTGAAGAAGAAGATTTTGTATATCTTATTCCTCTGCTTTGGTTTTGTCGTGAGTGAGGAAGAAAAGACAAAGAGACTTTATATCACAAATGTTTAATAAAGGTCTACTTTTTAAAAGGGATATAAGTAATTTGTGTATGTATATGTAATATTACATTTAAGTACATGTAGGTAAATGTGTTTACTTGTACACAAATTGTGTTTGAGTCTTACAAGAGTTGTTGTTTAGGTGATAGTGTGTTAATTATTTTGTGTCCCACGAAATTTCATTGTGACCAAAGTATAATTGTTTGATAACTTTTATAACGTAGTATCTTATAGTTACGTGTCCGAAATATTTTTAACTTTGTAATATTTCATATCACGGACATTTGTCATTTGTTTTATCAAGTCCTTATCATAGTGTCGACGCTGCAAAGTGTCGGTCATCGTGGTAAACTAGATAACCTCTCGCTTTTCAATTTTAAATCATAAGACAAAATGAAATATTCACAAGATGGTATGAATGCAACAAAGGATGCAATTGTCTACAGTATGCGAGTTAACTACTCAAATGATCAGTTAAAGCTTATGTGTGCTTAAATGGCTTATGCTTAGTAATAATAAATTACTAATTATCAGTTAAATTTTGGTGAAAATTTACCGTGTGTCACACCACTAACTGAGGGTAGAACTACAAGGTTTATGGTGGAAGAAAAAAGCCTTCACCCACCCACGGATTCCTCGGATGAAAGGGAGAGGCAAAGAGAAGGTGAAGGTAGTAGCAACCCACTCGGAAATACCGATCTCGACCCCTTGGAATACATCAACCAATTGCCGGACGTTCCTAGTGCATCACCCGAATGGCAACAAACCAAGGTAATCTTCAAGTGCTTCGCCAACTTCTTGAAGAAAAAGAAATAGAGATGGTGTGATAAAGAGTTGAGGATGGGTGAAGACGGGAGAAGCAAGGTAAGGTCATAAGGACCTAAAGTTTGTGAAAAACAATTTCAAAACAATGGGTTGTAACACTTAAACAATAATTATGTAGAATATGATGTAGCATGTAGGTCTTGCCATAACTTGGCACTAAACAATCCTATGTTAGGAACATGTAGAATGAGATTTTACGACTCCTTGAAAATATCCAAGTAGTCGTCGTCACTCAATTTTAGGAACTTTTAGTTGTCCCACATTTGCTATGCGTTATACTTGATATGTTCCTGCTTTTAGTCCTTATAGAAATAACTAAGAGAAGCACTTGCTTAAGAATGCAGAATGGCACATTTGCTGAAAGCCTTCGACGTAGTAGGCGGATCCTGAATTATAACTAGCCGGATCCCTCCCAGAAGGGAACCGTGGGATCCGTGACTACTGATGAGCAATACAGACTTGCTTACATCAAAATAGCTCACTAGATCACCTCACACTAGTCAAACATAAGACATTAGAGCCAACTAAGTCTTCCTCAAACATTTGAAAGCCTCACACTCACCCATGGCTTACCTAGGATATAGTTCAAAGTGTTTTTGATTTATCAACTCATCAAAACTCACCATATTTCCGCTCCAACGCTCACACATTATTTATCACATCTTATAACACTTAGTTTGATATATCCATCAATTTTAGCAAATTGGTCTTAATCACTTTTGACTCAAAATTAGGCTCAAAACTAGGTTTTTTTTTCATATTTTTTTTATTTTAGTAAATTTTTTTTAAGGCTTCATCTGACCTCTAGGACTAAATTCTACCATCTTTTCATCTCAATTCGAATGATATCTTTCTCAAAGCACTTAGTTAGACTACCTAAAGTGAACTTTCCTACCCAAAACCATCATTAAGCACCATCACCCCTTATGGTTGAGCATTTAAGACATCCACCACTCAAGACTTCCAAATTAAGTCAAAATCTCGAGATACATAAGTACTAGACCTTTCAGAAAGCATAATTATTTCACCTAGAATTTGTCCGATGACGGATCCTGGTTTATAACCAGTCGGATCCCTGGTGAGAGGGATCTGCGGGATCCGTGGCTGCAGAAAGCTTAAATCAGCTTCCCTCTTCAATTTTAAGCCACCTTTTGGTTATCTAACCACTTTTAGCTTACATTTATTATCTCCCTAGAGCTGATCAATATCCTAAGTGCATGCTTAATCCTCTTAGTGGCCAAGAATTTAATTCACTAATTCAAAATCATCCTTTATAAACCAAACACTCCTAAGGTTAAATCATCACTCTCACCGGGCTCTCAAAAATCAGTGATTAGAAGCTTATATTGCATCTTTACCATCACCATGATCATAGAACTTAGCAACAACTCTTCAACCAAAGGCAAATCCAAAAGAAAGGGTCACATGATTCATGAAATTTCATCCACCGAATCATCTCCCATAAGATATAACAATGCTAGAATCCCACCTCAACAAACTCATTCAACAATTGCTAGGAGAACCGCAAGGATTAGCATCAAACCTTTTGGACTAGAAAAAGGGGCATCTAGTTCAAAACCAAACATCGCTAACTCTAGCAAGCCGTATAAGTCCTCATTCCTTGAGCATAGATTTGACGAGCCTCTTCCTCACCCAAATCTCTATTCATTAGAGCATTCACCACCAAGAACCTCCCACTCACCAACTTTCTCGTTAAATAGGGCACCACACACAACACCGAATAGTCCATCATGGGAAACAAGGAACAATCATGGAAATGATCATATGGAGGAATTTCCACTACCACCATCATCACCTTTAGTAGAACCTCATCCCACACCTCAAAATGAAACCCCACAATCATTCGTAGAGGCTCCTCAAAACATCCATTTTCCTCTGGTTCCCAATCAAGACAATAATTTCCCAAATTCTCTAATCACCCAAGGACTTTTTCAAGAAGTACGAAATGAGTTACATTTCATGTTTAATCATCTTCTTGAAAGATTGGACCAAATCAACAAGTCTACTCATCCTTAGACTCGAGCACTTTGTTGCATTCTAGGCTTTAGTAACTTCTTAGTAGAAAATGAATGCCTAAATCATTCTCTTAGTTTTAGAGATTTGTTGATTGTCTCGTTGTTTTATTGAATGATAACTTGTTTGCCATATTTCTCTGAGTATATGTTTGTTGTTTGTATACATATCTTGATCTTATACTTAGCATTGCTTGATATATCACCTTTGCTGAATAACTCGTCACCAAACAGACGGATCCCTCCAAAATGCCTAGACGAATCCCTCCACAAAGGGAACCGTGGGATCCGTGGTACAGAAGAACAATTTACTACTAACTTGAGTCTTATTTGCAGGAAATTATGCACTATACTCTTGTTTTCTAACCTTCATGTTGTAGATTTTCAAAATACACACGAAGATTTTGACACCATAAAGCTAGGGGGAGTTTTGTGTCAAACCATATTGCAAAACCATTTGCAACATAATCCTTATTTGGATTATACTTCATGACACCCCATTGCAACGTTGCAATCTTCAAGGGGGGAGCATTTTCGTCACAAGGTCGAACCATTTGCAATCATAATTGCAATACCTTAGCTTACTTACTTTTATGTACATGACGCCCTCACAAAGGGAAGGACTCGTCAAGGGGGAGTTAAGACGAGAACCATTCCCGTCACTTGCTCTCTTTACATCTTTTCTTTTTACATGTTTTTATTAAAATAATGTGTTAGTTTCTTTTCGACGCACTTTTTGTTTCGACAAAAAGGGGTAGAAGAGAGTAAAAACTCCAATTCAAACTTTTACGAATTTTAGTTTTTCCTTAAAATAATTTTATGTTTTGTCATCAACAAAAAGGGGGAGATTGTTAATACAAATAAGCCATAAAAACGTTTATTTATATTATACGATCTACTAATGTTTTGTCGATAAAAAACGTAAAATCATTTTAACGAAACAAATAAAATACGTAATTAGTTTGAGCCAATTGTTTTTCTAACACACTTACGTTTTCACATAAAACACTAAAACAACTATAAGTGATTTTATGATTTAGTAATATATATGTACAACAACTAGTGTTTACCTATTGGGCAAAATATATACACAACTAGTATATATTAAATAAATGGGTAAAAACTACAACCCATGGAAAAATTCATAACCCATTTGACTAGGTGCATTGCACTCATGAGATACATTGTATCTAATAAGAAACCCATGGATCAACCCATAACCCATGACCCATGACCCATAACCAAAATACCCATGGGTAAAGAGGAGCGTCCCACGGATCCCTAGGATTACACTAGACGGATCCCTTGTGGGAGGGATTCGTGGGATCCGGGGAACAGTAAACATTTCTCCTCTATAAATAGTGAGCCATTTCTTTCTTTTGGCTTGCCACTCTCACACATACTTTTCCCAAGTATTGTAACTCTCTACCCACTGATCCTAAGGGATCTTTCTATGTAGTTTGTCTTTTGTTTTTGTGTGATTCTCTAGGTTCCTCTTAAAGGCGAGATCACCACTTCTTGAAGTCGAGCAAGCTCAAGTCCATGAGTTGCCATGCTTCGTCATCATCAAGACAATTTAGGTTCTCTTGTTGATAGTTCTTTCTTCCTCTATAGATATGTTGTGTTGAAGGCATTAGTGAAGGATGCCGAAAGAGTCAAGAAGAAAGCATTAGTGAAAGGTGCTTAACGTCCGTGTCAAAAGCATTAGTGAAGAATTCTAAAGGTGTCAAGACGAAGGCATTAGTGAAAGGTGCCAAGCGTTGTGTCAAAGGCATTGGTGAAGAATGCCTAAGAATCAAATCAAGTGGCATTAGTGCAGAATGCCAAGGTCGTATAATCGATGAGGTGCATCGTTATACATATAGTATTAGTTTGTTTCCAAGGATGGTGATATCCTTAATTGTGTTGTAATAAGGAGTGGGTCTCCTTGGGATTAGGTATTGTGTTGTGTTGGGTAGTAGTTCCTCCATTGTAATAGAACTAGGTACTTAGCCAAGTACCTAATAAAGGGTAGGCGACGTTGTGATAGGTGTGGTTCACCTTGGTGTGAAAGAACTCGGTGGTTAGCCTTGTACCGGAAAAAGAGTAGGCGACGTTGTGAAGGCTTCTCCGCCATAAGGAGATTGGTGTCGGTAGTGATTACTTAACTCTCCAAAGAGGTGACTCGGGGAGTAAAGTAGGGCAAGGAAGGTGTCCTTGTAGCCGAACCACTATAAATACTCGTGTCGTGGTTATGTGCTTCTTACTCTTTATCTTTCATTATATTTTTATATATCTATCTATCAACGTCCAACATACACATCTAAATAGATTGACATAAGTCGATCTAAATATTTAAAAGGAAGTTTTTAAATTGGTAAAACTATTCAACCCCCCTTCTAGTTTTCCACAATTGGTATCAGAGCTTCGTTACCAAGTTTCTTAGAGTATGTTGTACTTTAAAAACTTGATACGATCCGTGTATATTTGAAAACTACAAAGAATGATTTTTCAAGTCATGTTTTTAAAAAATCATTATAGTGTTTGTTGTTGGATAATGATAGAATGCTCTAACACTCTCCTTGTTAAGTATTCTCCATACTTGGATTTGGGCATATCAAGAAGATCATGAAGAAGCTATCTAAATATTTATTTTCGTGAAAAGAATGTTTAGTATTGTTCTTCTCACACATGGATCTAGAGATTCCAAGAAGATCACTAAGCATCTCATCTAAATACTTCTTCCTTTAAGGAGAATATTTAGCAAAGGTATGATCGTTAAATAACTTACATTTGTTTTTATTATTGTTAAAATCTTAGTTGCATAATTAATCCCTATTAGTAATTACTTAAGTAGTTATCTATATTAAAGCCATCATCAAGAATAGTATTCTTCGATTGATTTATATAGACTATACTAATAACTTGTAATAATGATATCTTGGTTATTCGATAGCCTCAATCATTATTTTTCATAAAGGACTTATTGACAGTTCATCTATGTCAATGAATTTCCATGTAAAACTTCTTATAGTATGATAAAATGGGATTTTATCATAATCTTCGATAAACCTCCCAAGAATTGTAACTAATTCTTTAAAAGGGGACCACATCAAATAGGATTAGTATTAAAACCATCTAAACCTCAAATCACAAGTTATAGAGCTTAAACATCAAACTCTAGGCGTTTTAGAACTCCCAAACCAAAGTTATCAAGGAATGCTTAAACTGATTTTTTGCTGTCAAGCCGGATCCCTGAGTTTAAACTAGCCGGATCCCAAATGAGAGGGATCTGCGGGATCCATGCAACAGAAGACAGCATAAGTTAGTAATGATCACTGTGGATGTTCCACAATTATTTTCCCTTCAAAGACTTACGAACAAGAACTCAACTACTGTTCAAAGGAGCAATTTGATCATCTCTCTCAAGCATAACAATCACTTGTGTAAGTATAATCTTCACTACATTTTTAATTTGATTCCTTGATTACTAGGATTACAATTTCTTCATTTTTAGAAGTTGGGTTCAAATGGGTTTATGATAATTTGTTACCACATTGTTTTCTAAGATAATCCAAATCAACGAATCAACATTGTTAATACAAATTAAACTCATTTCATGAATTCAATAAAAATGATTTGAGCAAAATTGTAATCAAACCCTCTAGGTTACTATTCACAATTAACACCACATTGTGGTTATGTTGTTTAGGAATAATCATGTCGAGCAACCGACAACAAGACTACCAAGATACCGCTCATTACATACCAATGTACCATAGAAAAGATGGACTTAGTCTCGAAGATAGAAAAGCTTTTAAAATGATCGAAAATAGACTCTTTCATGAAGGTCGAGTAGTAGAACCATCATTTCTTGCCAATACCGACATAATAGAAGTTTTTGGAGCTATTGGGTTTGATTGTTTACTGGACATAAACGAACAAATTTGCCCGGTTTTTGTACTCGAGTTCTACAAGACAATGGGGATTGTTAGAAATGATGATGGGTCCATCTCGATTGTCTTCACCATAAATGAGCATCAGCTGCAGGTTCCGGAAGACAAGGCGTAGTCAAATAATCTAGTCTTTTGGCAACCCTCAAGACAATTATGAGTTGCCGATACCAATCATTGAAATTCGCGCTACCAGTCAATTTCTCTCGATCAAACATAGATTTGAACGACGAGGCTAGTGCAAGATTCAAATTTTGAGCCATTTCTACAAAAAATAAAAGTTCAAAAGTTAGTACTTTCGATAAGTAAACATTCAAGAAAATAAAATACCCTTTGGTCAATATTCATATTAACCATAGAATTTTTCTTGAATTTTGGATCCTCATAATCATAGTTTCACCAAATCAGTTGATCTGCTAGTGGTGAAAGTATAGAATAGGTAATTGTTGAAAAACAATAATTGACAAACAAGTTTTCAATTCCAAAAATTATGGGATTTACAATTTTGCGAAAACAATTAATGCAAAACGTAAGCATGTTTTATCCCATCTTATGCCTTAAGTTATAGGTCTCACTAACTAACTTAATTAAGTTGTCTAATTTAGAAACTGCAAATTATTAAGCTGAGGTCTCACACAACATAAAGATTCACCTTGTTATCGTAATCTAGCTCAAGGTCTCACATAACTAAATTACAACTTCAAGTGTTTCATATCATTAGATGGCATAAACTTAAATTTTAAAGGGTACAATTTTTGACGTGTAATCAAAACTTATGTATAAAGAAGCATGCATACAACTTTATAACATAAAATTTTCGAAAAAACTTACATAATATTTTAATTGCTAAGATTAAATTCTACAAAGTTTTAATCGATGCGTTGAGAAACTTACAACTTTGCACTAAGATGCTTCGTACATAGAATGGTTATACTAGGTAGCTCCAATCGAACGCACGGGGCAGAGGACCAGGTAAGCGCAAAAGCATAACCTTAGACATCCTTTCAGTGTGACTGTGCGCACTTCTTTAAACCCCCTTTCTAGTTAGTTCTTTTGGGTGAGCCGTTCTAACCATTTAGTATAGTCGCATCAATCGATTAAAAGTTCAAGAATTAATACTTAGAAAAACAAATCAATTTCACCATTATTTAATCCATTTAATTTTCTATTCATAAAAAACCCTTTTTGCTTACTAACATGTCAAACAATATATAAACAAAAAAGCACTTTAATAAAAATTAAACAAACTCAAATAATATAAAGATATAACTAAACAATTTAACATATGTAAAACAATTAGCCACATGCATAATTATTTCGATAAAACCTAATAAACAATTCTAGGCGTAAAATAATGCATACATTAACTAGGGCTTTCACCTTCAAGGTAGATGAGCCACATGCATCAACAAGTCGATTGTGTAACCCAACGCCAATAATATACCAATTAGCACATAACGAATTTTTATTAGTATAATTGAGGTCTTCCCCAATTCAATAATTATCAAATAAATAAACATGTGTATATCACTTAACAATTAATAAACAACAATAATCCATAGCAAAACATGCATGTTCCACCATGGATTCATCATAACAATTATATCCCAAGATACGCATAATACATGGCACATAACAATTATTCATAATAACCACATAAAATTTGCATGCAATCCTAGGGTTTCTACAAGTTTTACAAAATTAAAACCTAATAAAATAAAATTAGGGTAATCGACCCAATTAAAAAATTAGGGTTTCCAATTTCAAAACCCTAGAAACCAATAAAAGCATGCAATAATCATAAAGATCCAATTTTTATGTGTTTCGGCAATTAATTACATCATATTAACGGCTCGTGATGCCACTGTATGGTTTTACTAATCATAACAATTATAAAACATGTAAACATCATCAAAGCATACAGCGGAAGTAATAAGGAATAATATATGTAAGTAATTAACCGAATAAGAATATGGGTACCTTTTAGCGAATCAAGAAACCAAACGATAATGTGAACAAGGAACAAAACCCAAAACCCTAACTTAGGGTTTATATAAATCGACCAACAAAGAATCGACTACCACAAATCCCACAAACACAATTGTATTTGTTCTTCGTTCTTGTACACACGTACTAATCGCGATTTGATGTGAAAAGCTAGGTTCTTGAATCACAATTAAAACCAAACACTTGTTTCTTGGTTTAGAAAATCGAAACCCTTGGGTGAGGGTTTGGAACCGATCGACCAAGCAAGAGGGAGGAGAGGAGAAAAGAAATTAGGTTTTCAAAGTGATCCAAGGTTAAGTTCTGAATGAATACAAGGGATTGTATTTATAGGTAACTTAACTTGATGACCAAGTTTGAGTGGGAATGGGTTTGGGAGACCCAAACCGATCGGCCTAGTACCCATGGAAGGGTTCTAGATCTTTCCCGACTTCTAATTTCAATTTAAGTCCCTTTAGTTTACATTTAACGACCGTTAGTCAAACCTCGTTAAATATTAACTATCGTTAAGTTTTATTTCGTGACAAATAATTAAAAATAATAACGTTTATATATATTAATTATTTTAACATCAACTCTCATACGTAATGTGTGCAATCTCGAAGTCTCGAGTTCGAATCCGGTCATACATATATTTAAAATATCCATAAAACCTTTCATTCTGTTGGGCGTCTTATCATCGATTTCTTAGGTAAATCTTGTTGTTGACAATATTCTAAGACTTTGAGTACGACAGGGAACTAAACTACTAAAGTTTCCACCTTTAAGCTGAGTGCTAATGAAGTATTGGAGTTGGATTAGATCATTATGTGAATCTCCAGGTGGGTTGTATTTTGAGATGACTTTAGAGAACAGAATCAAATCTTTACTTGGGTGTTTGAGATTGCATATTTTCAGTTTATATCCATATATAAGAAAAGCACCTTATTGGTGCAAGCAATTATTCAAATCGAAACACTCAAAGTTCTTAGTTTGTTTACACAAACTCAATAAGTTAATAAGCACTCCACATATGCAATCGCAAACACCCTCTTAGAGATCTAAAGGTTTAAACTTGTAAAGCTTAATTAGTAAATTAGATGTCTAGAATAAGCAACCTTTATCTGATGATTATGAATCATGTTTTGGTAAATAGTCAAGAAACTTTTTGTGTATGGATTGCGTTGACTCGGAACACTTATTCTCCAATGAGTTAATAATTAATTAGTGTGCCAATAGTATAGACAAAAACTATATTATCTCAGAAATAATCTAGTTCTTTAAGTAGTATGATTTGGGAGGTTATATGCATTAAGATTTCACTTTTGACCCGTTTGACCCATTCAACATACATTTTCAGCTTCTATTTCTTTTCCTGGCCTGTTTAGATCTTGTTCATATCATCTTATTCGATTCTGATTATGAATCTGATTTTTTTGAACCAATATTTGCAGCTGAAAAAAATAGGCTTTCCATACTTAAGTGCAAATCTAGACTCCATTGGAACAAATTTTCAACATGGTGCATTTTGCTGCTAGTGGATGCACCATTCTACCAGCAGAAGCTCTGACGCTATAATACCTTTGACCCTCTCACTCTTGATGTACAGCTCTCATAGTTTAAACAATTCAAACAACGATCTCTCGATGTGTACAATGAAGGTAAACATAAATTATTAAGCATTTGTTACAAAGTACTTGTGTAACATAAATTAATGTTCATTTTTAGTATTACATGTGTCCTCTTTTTGGTATAGTGACAAGTTCTGAGATTAAAGATCATCTTCCACGATATGAGGACTATAGTCGGGCACTTTACACATTTGACATAGGCAGGGACGGAGCCAGGGGGTGTCCCGGGGGTCCAGGGACACCCATAAAATTTTGTCACGTAGTGTTAATTTTGTTAAAAAATCATCTATCTTTTTATAAATGCACCCGGTCCCAAAAAGTTGTGCATGTAGTCTTGTTTGATTTCTCATTAATGCACCTGATGACTTTATGTTGGAAAATTTAGTGCACTTGTGGGATTAGTTCACACCTGGGAATGGGTCAGGAGGTACGGAGTGTACACCCATAAGGTCCCTGAACACCCTGACTCAAATAGTGGTTTGTACAGTAGTGTTTCCATCGCTAGTGCTAAGTTAGCACCGATAGGTAGTGTTTCCATCGCTAGTGCTAAGTTAGTCGGATAGGCGTGTTACCACCGCTAGTGCTATGAAAGTACTGCTAGTGGAAAGTACTGCTAGTTGAAAGTACTACTAGTATTATGAAAGTACTGCTAAGTGGCAGTTACAACTGCATAATGACCACGTTTAATTGGTCATGTAACCACTAACAGCTATAATGGGGATAATTATGAGGTAATTAATGGGGCAATTAATTCTCATAATTCCATTTGACTAGCTAAGAGTAATCTCCTATAAATAGGATATCTGATTATGCATGAAAAATACACAGAAAACGATTAACACTTCTAAGCAAAAGGGTTATTGAATTGTGCCTAATTCTATAACTGCATTTCGTCTTATCCCAAGTAGATATTCGTGTAACCCAGGCATTAGGGTCGAATAGTTTACTTTGGAAAGTGATCACACGATTCCAAGTGATATCCGGTAACCACCTAGTGGTAATTGCAGTTGCTACTCATTATCTTACCCTGTTCTGGGAACTAACCGCCAACAATCAAAGTAAACTATTTGTGATAATCAATGGTACAGCTGCCGCAATGAAACACATGGCTTCAAACTTTGCCAAGCTTGATAAGTTTGAAGGGTGGACTTCGTGAGATGGCGTAAGAAGATGCACTTCTTGCCAAGCATGAGTGTTGTGTATGTGCTAACCACACCTATTCCCGATAATGGGGATGATGCTACAAAGGGAGCGGATCGGGAGGAGGAGCAAATGGGAGAATGATGACTACATTTGCGAGGGTTCTAATCCTCAATGGTATGTCTGATTCTCTGTTTGATATTTATCAGAACTTTGAATCTTTCAAAGTACTGTGGGATTCCTTGGATGCCAAATATATGGCTGAGGATGCATCAAGTAAGAAGTTCCTTGTAAGTAATTTCACAAATTACAAAATGACTGATTCAAGACCGGTTATGGAACAATACAATGAACTTCTTGGTATACTTGGAAGGTTTACACAACACAATATGCACATGGATGAGGCTATTCAAGTCTCTTGTGTCATTGATAAACTTCCCCTTCTTGGAAAGATTTCAAGCATACCGGAAACATAAAAGGAGGAGTTAACTCGTTGAGTTAAGGTGAGTCATCTGCGCTTTGAGGAATCTCTCAAAGTGTAGGATAATGACAAGCCAAAGAGCAGCAATGCTGCTGGTGCATCTGTTGTCAATATGGTGGGGCATAACAACTCCACCAGGTACAATGACAACAAAGGCAAACGCAAATATCATGATAACACAAGGGCATATCCTAACAAGAAGGCAACACCTAATTGTTGGAAATGTGGCAAAAATGGTCACATTAAAAGGTATTGCAAAAGTGTTAAGGTTGGTGGTAAAGCCAATGGATCAGGCACAAATGGTTTAGGGAGTGGTGGTTCTTCCAACTCACTGAAAGGTCATAATATGGTTAATAAGTCTTTTCAGATTTATTATGTTACATATGTATCTGAATCTCATTATGTGCAGGATGATGATGTTTCGTGGTGGGTTGACTCTGGTGCAATAGTTCATGTATGTAAAGATAGAAGCTGGTTCAAGACTTATGAGTCACTGAATGATGGTTCTATTCTTCACATGGGAAATGAGTCAACAACCTTGGTGCATGGTCGTGGTTGTGTAGATCTTAATTTTAGTTCTAGAAAGATTGTAACTTTGTTTAATGTTATTCATGTTCCTGATATCAGGAAGAACTTGGTTTCAAGTAGTATTTTGAATAATCATGGATATAAACAAGTTATTGAGTCTGATAAATTTGTTCTTTCTAAGCATGGTGTTTTCATTGGTTTTGGTTATTTGTGTAATCAAATGTTTAGGCTTAATATTGTCACTGATAGTGTTAATTAAGCCTTTGTGACCACCAATGACCTGTCTGACTCTACCCTTTGGCATGTTAGACTTGGCCATGTACACTATAAAAGAATGCAAGATATGTCTAAGGATGGGTTAATCCTAGCTTTTGACATGGACACTGAAAAGTGTAAAACTTGCATGTTGACCAAGATAACCAAGAAACCTTTTCATGGTGTTAGTCGTGAGACTAAGCTCTTGGAGCTTATACACAGTGACCTGTGTGATTTGCATGCCAATCCTTCTTTGGGGAATAAGAAGTACTTTGTGACATTTATTGATGATGCCTCAAGGTTTTGTTATGTCTATCTGTTACATACCAAGGATGAAGCATTAGATAAATTCAAAGTGTTTAAAATTGAAGTTGAATTACAACTTGGATCCCTGATCAAAAGATTAAGGACTGATAGGGGAGGTGAGTACATGGATACTCTGTATTTTCATTCTGTTGGTATAATCCATGAAACGATCGCCCTTATACTCCTCGAAAATGGTATTTCGAAAGAAAAACAAGGTGTGAAGGAGATGGTTAATTCCATGTTGTCCTGTTCAGGATTGAGTCTAGGGTTCTGGGGTGAAGCTATGTTAACATCTTGCTATTTATTAAATAGGGTTCCCAACAAAAGGAACAAGGTTACCCTTATGAACTCTGGACTAAAAGGAAACCCAACCTGAACTATCTCATGGTTTGGGGTTGTAGGGCTGTTGTAAGACTCCCTGATCCAAAGATGAAAACTTTGGGTGAAAGAGGCATTGATTGCATATTTGTTGGATATGCTGAGCATTCCAAGGCTTTTAGGTTCTATGTTATTGAACCTAATGAATATGTTTCGGTTAACTCAATAATTGAATCAAGGGATGCAAACTTTGATGAGAATAGATTCTCATCAGTCCCCTAGACCAAGTCGAGGATTCCTAATGGAACTCATGACACGGTGTATCGAGGTCCCGATGATGAACCATCGGTGGTCCCTAATGAGGTTGTGGTTCAACAACTGAACCTATGCTCGGGAAGAGCAAAAGGGTCGACTCCAAAGTCATTTGGACCTGAAGTTTCAACTATACTTAGTTGAAGGAACCGGGATGAGGTCTCGCACCAATACTCCTATTGATTCATTGTTGAGGATGACCCCAAAACATTTGAAGAAGCAATGAAGTCCCGTGATATTGCTTTCGGAAAGAAGCAATCAATGGTGAGATGGATTCCATCATGGGAAACAACACTTGGGTGTTGGTTGATCTACCACCGGTTGCAAACCTCGGGGTTGCAAATGGATTTTCAAAAGGAAAATGAAGGTAGATGGAACTATTGAAAAGTTCAAGGCTAGACTAGTCATTCAAGGCTTTAAACAAAAGTCAGGGATAGACTATTTTGATACTTATGCCCCGTGGCTCGTATCGATACCATAAGGCTGGCGATTGCTTTGGCATCTATTCACAATCGATTATTCATCGATGGATGTGAAAACAGCTTTCTTGAATGGTGAATTGGATGAGGAGGTTTATATAAACCAACCTCAGGGCTTCATCATTCCTGGCAATGAAAACAACGTGTGTAAACTGATTAAGTCTCTTTATGGACTAAAGCAGGCACCTAAGCAATGGCATCAAAAATTTGAGGAAGTGGTTTTGTCTAGTGGTTATGTTCTTAACCAAGCTGACAAATGTGTATATAGCAATTTGATGAATCTGGTAACGGAGTCATCATTTGTCTTTATGTTGATGACATGTTGATCTTTGGCACTGACCAAAATCAAGTTGACCTGACAAAGGAATTTTTGTCATCAAGGTTCTCCATGAAGGACATGGGGGAGACTGATGTTATCCTTGGTATAAGGATTAAACATGAAAGTAAAAGAATTTCTATCTCTTAGTCTCATTATATTGAGAAGGTGTTGAGGAAATTCAATTACTTTGATTGTACTCCAGTGAGTACACCTATGGATACTTGTGAGAAGCTGGTGCCTAATAATGGCAAAGTCAGTATCTCAACTTGAGTATTCTAGGGTAATTGGTGCACTGATGTATGCCATGACTTGTATAAGGCCCGATATTGGTTTTGCGGGGAAAATTGAGCGGTATACTAGTAACCTAGTCCTCATCACCGGCAAGGCAGAGGGTACTGAAGTATCTGAAGAGAACTATGGATTATAGTCTCTCATATACCGGTTATCCTTCAGTGTTGGAAGGATACAGCGATGCAAGTTGGATCAAGAATAACAAGACAATTCGTCTACTGGGTATTCCTACTTGGTGGAGGTGCAATTTCTTGGGCATCCAAGAAGCAAACTTGCATCACCGGTTCAACAATGGAATCTGAATTTGTGGCCTTAGCAAACCGGTAAAGAAGTTGAATAGTTGAAAAACTTGCTTCTTGAGATTCCATTGTGGCCTAAACCTATAGCACCTATTTCTATCCGTTGTGATAGTGCGGCTACATTGGCTAAGGCTTATAGCCAGATGTACAATGGTAAGTCTAGACACTTAGGTGTCGGACATAGCATGATTCGTGAGCTTATCATGAATGGGGTGGTATCTATAGAGTTTGCTAGATCTCAAATGAACTTAGTCGATCACTTGACGAAGGGTCTGGCTAGAGACTTGGTTATAAAGGCTGCTAAAGGGATGGGTTTAAGTCCAACTTAGTCACTGAATGCTAGGACACCCAACTCCTCCTGAGGAAACTTGGGAGCTGAGTTCAATGTGGAAAGCTGAACATTCAGTGGACTAGAGCACATGTTTTATTTACATCCCAAGGATGTGCTCGAACCTGCGAAAGGAGGATGAAGTCTTTACTTCTTAATGGTTAAATTTTCGGGAGCATGAATAAAGAGGAACCACCTATGTAAATGTTGAAGTTTTGCCGCTTCAGGGAGCTTTTGGACTTTTAGCTTTTACAACATTTATGAATTTGGATATGGACACATGGCTTGTATAGTGTCGAGTGATAAGTGTTTGAATACTTGTGTGTATTTTATCTTCAGGTATTCAAATGGGTTGAAGGGTTCAATTCTTAGAACACCCTGATTCTCGAATATTTGAACGTGTAATGTACTAAGATGGAAATTCAATCCTCAGGATATTTTCGTTTATGCACATGTTTTGTTTAATGTTTGTTTTCATGCAAAGGAAGTGAACTAAATTTGGGGAGGATTGTTGGAAAATTTAGTGCGCTTGTGGGATTAGTTCACGCCTGGTAATGGGTCAGGAGGTACGGAGTGTACACCCATACGGAGTGTTTCCACAGCTAGTGCTAAGTTAGCACTGATAGGTAGTGTTTCCACTGCTAGTGCTAAGTTAGTGCGGATAGGCAGTGTTACCACTGCTAGTGCTATGAAAGTACTGCTAGTAGAAAGTACTACTAGTAGAAAGTGCGCTAGTTGAAAGTCGCTAGTATTATGAAAGTATCGCTAAGTGGCGATTACACTGCATAATGACCACGTTTAATTGGTCATGTACCCACTAACAGCTATAATGGGGATAATTATGAGGCGATTAATGGGGCGATTCATTCTCATAATTCCATTTGACTAGCTAAGAGTAATCTCCTATAAATAGGATATCTGATTATGCATGAAAAATACACAGAAAACGATTAACACTTCTAAGCAAAAGGGTTATTGAATTGTGCCTAATTCTATAACTGCATTTGGTCTTATCTCAATTAGATATTCGTGTAACCCAGGCATTATGGTCGAATAGTTTACTTTGAAAAGTGATCACACGATTCCAAGTGATATCCGGTAACCACCTAGTGGTAATTGCAGTTGCTACTGATTATCTTACCCTGTTCTGGGAACTAACCGCCAACACTTTATCTTGTGGTTCCGTCCATCACATAGGACAAAATGATCTTGATACCGGAATTACATATATGAACGAAGATCAAGCGAAGATGTATATTCCCACCATGATTAGCGAGTTCGCTTCAGTTGTTGAGGTAATTCATACAAGTTATAGTGTATACTTTAAACAACTTTTAAATAGTTCAACTCGTTTTCTTCTGTTTAGGATGATTTTGTTTACGACAAGAATGTCAAGAACTTAAGATGTTCAAGATTGCTTATAAAAGTGCTTATCCACTTATCTTTTTTAATTATAATAAATTTTTGAGTGTTTGGATAAAAATGCTTATCTGCGTATTTAAGAACAATAGAATCACTTAATATATTTGTTGAAGACATAGCAAAAAGTGAATCAACTTGGCATACTTAAAACGCTAATCATTCTGCAGGCTTCACTGATCCACTAGGACAATGCTTAGGCCAAGATGGGGAAGATAACCATTAGCTGGGATGGTATACATTACACTGAGGCAGCTAATAAATGGATCACTAACCGTCTTCAAAATGGCTATGCATCATCACCCAAAGTAGAGTTTAATGAAATTAACTAGAATCGTGTATGCATAAAAAACATTCAAACTATGGCTAAATGTGGAACATCTAATTTGTAATAAAGAACATCTAATTTATAAGTATAGTTTGTTTTTTGCTTATCAAAACTTTAGGCAGTATCTTTATATTGAACTATAAATATGCATGTTGAGAGTTGAGACGAGCTTTGTTTGTTTGATTCGTGAAAAGAGCAACGATATATTTGACACTTGTTGCATCTTTATTCTTGGGTAAACTTTAAGGCACACAAACTAATTATATTTTTCTTATAGAAAACATGAAGCATCTCTCGATCTAAATACAAGAATTAGATTCTCCTCACGCTAGCAGGTACATTGTATGCACTTTTATTCCAGTTTGAACCGTTATAAAGAAAATAATGAAAGACTTTTTCATCATTTGACTTTCTCTTTTCAAATAACGATATATTTATTAAACTCCGTTTTTTATTTTTTTAAGAAAGGCAAGATGAATTACGAGACCCCGAAAGGGAAAAAAACAAACAATACAAAACAAGGCACCCTACCTCAAATAATCAAGATAATTAAAAGAGGATAAGGCCCAAAAAAAAAATACAAATACAAAGGAACAACTCTCAAACCAAACAAACTAGCATATCATCCATTACAATGAACTGACGCAAGACAAAAATTTGAGATCCTATTGACCCAAAATGACCCAAATACACGAACATAAATGAAGCCTGTTGGCGTATGTGTCCGGACGTCCTGATGTCCGGCAAGATAATCGACCGGACGGCATACTCTACCGTCCGGACGGCATACTCTACCGTTCGAACGGCAGATAACAGTGACCAGGTTTTACGGGATTCTTACCACGTGGCCTATCAAGTAGGGTGGCTGTAGACCTACAAGGTAATATAGGTCTCATAGCGTAGGTCTACAGTAACGCAGGTACATAGTTGGGGTAGTATAAATACCCCAACACATTTAATGTTTTGCATTAAATACACACACCCACATTAGCTACTACATTAATTACCACATTTATTACTCCCTTCTTACTTTCACGCCGGAGCTTGGTCCTGGACATCATCCAGGATGAGGCTAATGCGTGTTGTCCATTGTGCAGGAAGGAACCCGCATTCGCCTCCGGCACTGTTGATAGAAGCTTAACTTCCAGGTCAAGCCGAGAGACAGGAATTTGCTTCAACAAATTGGCGCCATCCGTGGGACCCCAATTCATTATGCCGAGAGAATCGAATGACAGGTCCGGAGCCCAGGTGGCATCATTAGAAGCTCTTATTAAAAAGTATAACGCTACGGGAGCCAGTGCAATCAAACCTATTCGACTCACATTCGGAGATGATGATGAGCCAGAAAAGGTTGTTGAGCCGAATCCCAAGGATGATCTTAGCAAACCCCATAAGGAAGTGGCCCGGTCACCCTTCACAAGGAGGATAGTAGAATTCGCCAGCCCCAAGTACACCATGCCTACTAACTTGAAGTTGTACGATGGGTCAGCTGATCCGGATGATCACATCAACCGTTTTGTGGGAGCGGCGAACCAAGGGGAATGGCCAACGCCAGTGTGGTGCAGGATGTTCCAGCAGACGATGGACGCTGTGGGTGGTTCAAAGAATATAGAACCAGGGAGCATCGATAGTTGGGATGACCTCAGGGATCAATTCACCACAAGATTTGCCTAACGCCAGAAAAACATGAAGGACCCCACGGAAATTACTCGGATAGTAAGAAGGGCAAATGAAGCATTGTCAGATTTCAAGGAACGCTGGACCGATGAAGCCAGCAGAATATCGGGGGTCCCAGAGCTTATGAAGATATCAGCATTCATGGGCGCTCACCGATGCCCTGACTTAGCTAAAAAATTTCTGATCAGGTCCCCAAGACCATTAAGGAAATGATGACACGGACGGATGATTATGTCCGAGCGGAGGAAGCTTACAAGAACACATAGCTACCAAAAGGAGAAGCTCACGAGTTATTACGAAGGGGAAATCTTCCGGCAGTAAGGGATCGGAGTTTCAGAGGATTTGGGGACAGAAAGAGGAATGACCGACCACCTTGGGAAAGGAATGATTCTAGACAGAGAGAAGTCTTTTCCCCGTACGTTGCACCGAAAGTCGAGACACGACCCCGAAATGAATTCCGACGCAACGATGTCAATAAGCCCGACAATCACCAGGTCATGCTCTCCGGCTTGTCTAAACAGCCTAAGGAGATACTATCCACGGAACACCATCTAAACTTACCCCCACCGCCCCCGTTGCAAGGAAAGCCAAGCAAAGAGAATGAAGACCGGTTCTGTGAATATCATGGAGAGAGGGGCCACCTAACTAATGACTGTTACCATCTAAAAAGACAGTTAGAAATGGCTCTTGAATCGGGGAAGCTAGATCATCTGGTCAAAAACGTACAACAAAAGGGAAGGGAAAAACCGAGAGGTCACAACGGAAAGGGAAAGGTGATCAACATGGTCCATCATTACTCAGAAGACCGTAAAAGGAAGGCCAGATTCTATGACGGGGACTGGCTGTATGTCCCTATATCCTTTCCTCGGATAGCCGCAGACGACCTGTCCGAAGAGCCATTGATTGTAGAAGCAGAGATAGAGGGTTACTTTGTTCGGAGGGTATTTGTAGATGAAGGTGCTTCCGTCCAGGTCATATACGAACATTGTTTCAGGAACTTGTCCCCATCTATTCAATCTAGGTTGCAGGAAACTAGCTCACCACTGGTAGGGTTTTCTGGCGAAGTCATTCAGCCGATGGGAAAGATTGAGCTAGAAGTGCGTCTCGGCGATCATGGCCTGTTCCGGACGGTCATGATGACGTTTACAGTCGTGAAATCGCCCTCACCTTACAATGTAATACTGGGACGGACGGGTTTAAAGGATATAAGAGCCATACCATCAACCATCCACGCTATGATGAAATTCCCCACTCCGGGAGGAATAGACACCATAGCCACCAAAAGAGCGGTAGTCATGGAATGTAGGAGATTAGAAGAAGGATAGGATCGCAGGAGGAGTTGCTCTCCCAAAAGGAAAGTAGAGACGGGGAACCAAGAGACTCAAGGGGGCCTGAAGCCAACGGAAGATATCCTGGTTAATGCGGCTTACCCTGAGCAACGGGTAACCGTAGGCACTGAATTTTCCTGAGAATGCCGGAAGCAGCTCATTGAACTTTTGAGAAGAAACAAATATATTTTTTCCTGGGAGCCGGCAGACATGACCGGGGTGCCGAGGCGCCTCATGCAACATTCTCTCTGCGTAAACGTCTCGGATACACCAGTCGCACAGAAAAGGAGAACATTCTCACGGGAGAAAAACCAGGTGATCACTACGGAAGTAGAGGAATGGGTCAAAGCCGGCATAGTCCGCCCGGTAAGATACCCGACATGGATATCCAATCCTGTTTTGGTAAAGAAGTGTGACGGGAGCTGGAGGATGTGTATCGACTTCAAGAACCTAAACTCTTCGTGCCCAAAGGATTACTACCCTTTGCCAGAGATAGATTGGAAGATCGAATCGGTCATGGGATACAAGTATAAATGCTTCCTGGATGCTTACAAGGGCTACCACCAAATCCAGATGAATAAGGACGATGAGGAGAAGACGGCATTTTATACAGAACGAGGAACGTATTGTTACACCAAAATGCCGTTTGGATTAAAGAACGCTGGAGCAACCTATCAACGATTGGTAGATTCCGCGTTTCAATCACAGATAGGAAGGAATTTGGAAGCATACGTGGACGATATGGTCATCAAAAGCCGGAAAGAACGCGAAATGATAGCTGACATTGCGGAAACTTTTGACAACCTTCGAAAAATAAACATGAAGTTGAATCCGCGTAAGTGTTCTTTCAGGGTAGAGGAAGGAAAATTCCTCGGCTATATGGTGACATCGGAAGGAATAAGGGCGAACCCCTGTAAGACAAAAGCAATCATGGAGATGAAATCTCCAGAAACCCTAAAAGAGATGCAAAGTCTAAGTGGGAAACTAGCAGCCTTGAACATATTCCTATCAAAATCAGCGGAAAGAGCCCTTCCTTTCTTTGACACCCTAAAGAACATCACCAAAGAAAATAAGGACGAATACCGCTGGACAAAAGAGGCCGAGATGGCATTCCAGGAGATGAAAAGGCTGATACTTGAACTACCCTCCTTGTCCACGCCTAAACCGAAGGAACAATTGTTCATATATCTAGCGGCCTCAAAAGGAGCGGTAAGTGCAGTATTGATGGTAGAAAGAAAGGGAAGGCAGTCACCGGTACACTATGTTAGCCGGACACTGCATGACGCCGAAAAACACTACTCTCCGATAGAGAAATTAGCCTTGTGTCTATTGCATGCATCCAGAAGGTTGAGAAGATATTTTGAGGCTCACCCCATCCGAGTCATCACTGATCAACCCATCAAGCAGATACTGAACAAACAAGAAGTCTCGGGAAAGTTAGCCAAATACGATGTGGAACTGGAAGCATACAACATTACGTACGCTCCTCGTAATGCAGTTAAGGGGCAAGTGCTAGCGGACTTCCTAACGGAAGTACCGGTGGAGTCCGGATGCTTTATCAACAAAGGAAAAAGGACGGATGTCATGGAAGTAGGGGATGGAGAGTGGTTACTGTATATGGACGGAGCATCCAACAGAAAAGGGGCCGGAGCAGGTTTGGTTCTCATCAGTCCGGAGAAAGAAGAACTAACCTATGCCTTACGACTTAATTTCCCTAGCACCAATAATGAAGCAGAGTACAAGGCCCTGTTGGCCGGTCTAAGGATTGCTAAAAAGCTCAAAATCAGGGCTTTAAGTGTGTGAGTAGATTCGAAACTGGTGGCCAGCCAAATCAACGGGGAATTCACAGCTACTAAAGAAAGCATGCAGAAGTACTTAGCTCAAGCGAAAAACTATATAGCCGGTTTTCAAAGCTTCAAGATCTGCAACATTCCGAGGGCTCAAAATCAGAAGGCAGACATACTAAGTAAGCTAGCTTCAGTGGCCTTCGACCACCTTACCAAAAAGGTATTAGTAGAGGTTCTGGAAAAACCGTCGGGAGGTGAAGAGATGGTTAACACCATAGTAGAAGAGGAGACGGACAACTGGATGACGCCGATCATCAAATGCTTGGAGGAAGGGATTTGGCCGGAGGATCCCAATGACGCCAGAAGTTTGAGGATGAAAATTCCATAGTACGTTATAGAAGAAGGAGTTCTCTTTAAAAAGGGTTATTTAGTGCCGATGATGAGATGTGTAGGGCCATTACAGGCGAACTACATAATTCGTGAAGTGCATGAGGGGTGTTGTGGAATGCATGCCGGACCAAGAGCCGTGGTAGCCAAGCTTATGAGACAAGGGTATTATTGGCCTACCATGCATCGGGATATGATGTGCTATTTCATCTTGCATTTTAATATTTATAAAACTTGAATAACTTAGGATAAACACATACTAACGGGCAGAGTACCCGATCAGATGTAGTAAAGCCTTGGGTAAATCCGAGTATCGTCCCAAAAGAGCTGTGACCTTGAAAAGAACTAAGTTGATTAGATAAAACGTAGGTAATATATGGTAGACAAAACTGATGTATTTGATAGGTGTGTAATTACTCTACTTACACAGACACCAGAAATTTAGGTAAAGAGAAGGATAAACGAAGCTTAATAAAGAAAACAAATATGAATTGAATCCCTATACTAAGATTCAATATAGTGGTTAATTATCACCAGACTCCTTTGGTCGATTCGTCATGGCCTATGGTTCTTAGGTTCCTCACCAAGATGAGCAGGTCACCCTGGATCATTCGGCAACCTAATAGCAGTCATTAAGCACCATATCTACTAGATCTAGACGGTGGGAACTCGGCCGTTAGGAACTTAGATTCCCCCTAACCTCTTAAGTACCTCTACTTTATAAGTGATCCTTTGGTCGATTCGCACACGAAGAGTGGTCGTACTATGGCCAATTCCTCCCATACTTCGCTATCTATTAGACTGGGGTCAGTTGGTCATATCTCCCAGCCCTTTAGATACTACCAAGCTTATAACACTACTAAGGCTAGCGATCTATGAAAAGACTAGCAAATGTATATAAAGAATTATAGAGAATAACAATAACATAAATGCAAGCTTTAATTAATAGCATGAATTCATAATATAAGATCTAGAAAAATATAAAAAGAATCCAATCTCGAATACAAAGGAAATCGTAAGCGAGAACTTCGTTATTCATGCTCCTAAACCATGCTTCTTCTTCTGTGTTTTGATCTCCCTAAACCCTAGAAGGTTTGGGAAAGGAGAGATGCTTTATACTGATGAAATCGTCGATTATTTATAGGCTTCAAAATAGTTACGGCGTAACCTATTAGGTAGTTACGCCTTAACTTTCTTCAATCTTCAGTGCTTATCCATTTGCTACTAACTTTGTTCTGTTACGCGTAGTTACTAAATTCGGTGTAAGTCATAGTTACGGTATCTTAAGGCGATACTACGTCAGTTTGGTTACTGGCGTAACCTTATCTAAGGATTACGTAGTCATCAAAATCTTCGATTCGTAACTTTGTTCTGTTACCGTAGTTACTAAATTCGAAGTCATAGTTACTATCTTAAGCGATACTACGTCAGTTTGGTTACTGGCGTAACCTTATCTAAGGATTACGCAGTAGTCATCAAAATCTTCATTCCAGAATCAAGCTGCGTTACATGGTTAATATGTCACGAAAATGTCCAATAGTAGCTTCCTTGCTTCCAATGTGTCCTGAAATGAAATATAAAGGAATAAGGAAGTTTTTACTAATAATATATTCAAAATGTGATGATAAAGGGAGAAATTAATGCTTAGAAACTCAGGACTATTTGATGTTATCAAATATCCGCCCACTTAAACTCTACTTGCCCTCAAGTAGACCGGTTTAGACGCAAAAGATACATTCATTAAGAATGCGTAGTTTTAAATTCCATGCTAGAATATTAATAAGAGCCGAACACCTCACGAAATGGGAACGAAAACACTCTCGCTCATCCTATTCTAAGTGTTAATTTCGGGGTGATCACTCAATTGCACGGATATAGCAAGTATTCAATCATAAGCTTGGCAATTACACACAACTCCACCACTAAAGCTAAGTTCAAGACAAAATTTAAAAAGCAATGTTGGGTTGAGTTATGAAGGCTAAAGGGGTGGTGTCATTACTAACGTGTCACGGCGAAGTGGACAAAATCAATGATACATGACCAAATCCATGGCCAAGACATCAAGGATTGCTCGCTGCATCACCTAGACACGCTTCACGACAAAAAGGGTAAGGATAGGCATGGGATAATTAATGGGTGAAAAGGAAAAAGAAAACAAATAGTTTAGCTTAAAACCTAGTTGCCATCATCCAACCAATAATTCATGGTTCGTCTTCATTAGGTCAGTGCATGCCTCCGGAATCCTCAACATTATTCTTGAACAAATTCTTCCAAACTTTTGAGAAGATTATTCTCAATGCTAATCTACGTAGTGCCAATACTTTGTCGCACTAATAAATGATCGTGCTAAAAATTTTTTTTGTTTTTTTGTTTTTTTCTTTTTTTTTGCATATACTAAGATATGCTTGAGATACAATGATATACTTTTTCCCCACTAGAACTGAGCATAAGGTGATTACTTGGGGTCTTCCGAGATCTTTAAGCGAGATGTTATAGGCTTCTTTATTTGAACCTCAAACTCGGGTGAACAATGGCTTTTAGGTAAAAAGGTAAAACTACACAGTAGGCTAAGGTGTAAAGTTGTAACGAAAATAAGGGTAATGAAATGAAAGGATAGGCTCAAAAGGGTGTAACTAGGGGTATCTTGCACTAAAGATGAGTGCAACAAATAGGGTTAACACGGGGGTCGAAAAGCCAATGCGACTAATCGATAAACACACACAAGTGAACACATATAGGCTATTTTGGGTGAAAACCTAAAACATTTACTTTTTTCAAATTACCTTTTCCAAATGCACCAAGCTAACTTGATACACTACTCGTCTATGGTCTTGAAGTGATGTAAAAGCCAAGTTCTAAAGTTTACAATACTATCGGCACACTCAATTTATGGTAAATTTGGGTAAAATGGGGGAAACGGAAAGGCTAAATCTCACCAATGGTAATAAGGGTTAATGTGTGCTCGACTTTTATGCGATTCTAGTTTGGTTAAAAATATGAAAAAAAATTTCAAATAAGCTTAAATTTTTTAAAACCAACTAGAAAATTAGGGCAAGTAAGCTAAGTAATCATACACTTCATTTCTATTCCTATCCCCCCACTTGAAGTGTACAAAGTCCCATTTGTACGAAAAAAGAAAAATAAAATAGAAATGAAAAATAATCAAGAAAGAAAGAAACTCCCCTCTCGAATGGTTGCTCAAGATGTCATACTAAAGGTTGAAGGTGGGTCATGGGTTGGGTAATGTTTGTTGAATCAGGGTTGGCCTTAACTAGTTGTGTTGCTTCCAAAATTCCCTACTCCATCATGGTTACGGTAACTATATCATAAGGTTACTGCCGTAATCGTGTCACAAAACAAAAACCTGCACAGCATACCAGGAAAATTTTGTACCCGACGGGTACAATTAACGATAGAAAAGGCAAACAACCTAATAGTTAAGTTATTACAGACTTGAGTTTCAAATAGTTTTAAAATTGTTTCAAATTGTTTCATCAAATGGGGAAATCACTCGTCCCCGGGTAGATCATGATCTATAGAGTGGAATTGAGAAGGATCAAAAGGAGTGCTTGGCGCTTCCGGGAGTGGCCGGGATTCATGAAGGCCACTCCTCTTTGGACTCCGACATCGGAATTGTTAGGCTGGTACACGTACGCAGGACCTTCCCACCTAGGGTGGCTCAAATGCATGTCTTTGAAGCATCTGGCTAGTCCGATCTGCACTCCAATGAAAGAAATCCTGCTGGAGCCGCTGCACTTTGATCCAATGTACCGAAAAACCCTCAAATTGGTTACTAAGACCAAAAGACCCACTCCAAGGCTTTCAATTTCCTCGTTGAAGTGGGATGACATTTCCTCGAGCCTCTCATCAATAATTTGCAATCTATCCCCAACATTCACATGTGCCCTTCTACGCCCTATGGGCACCGCTCCTCGGCTTCTCCACCGCTTCACCACCGCACCACTACTGCACCACTAGCTTCCCTTCTTCCTTCTAGGGGCCATCCCGGCTAGGTGAATCGCACCATAAACATCCTGGATGCAAATTCCTAACTCCACTAGTTTAGGCAGGCCAATCAAAATAGTATCCCTACCAATGGTTACTCGGGCCAAAGCTTCATCAGTCATAAGATCAAAACTCCTAGCCAATCTCCCGATCAAATGTGCCCCTGCGAAGGACTCCTACCGAGAAAACCCCTTAGCACCTACGACCATAAACCTAGCAAATAATAAGGAACATCAATGATGTTCCCTTCTTCCATTCCCTGCATCAGATAAAGGTCTTCCATAGTCATCTTCTCTTTGGCTGAGTGCCTTGCCCGAATCGAGCAAGCAAGAAGGCGGTGCACAAGTCGACGAATGGGGCTCCTCACCATGGTATATGATGGAGGGCTACTCGGATTATACCCTCCTGTGACAGCAATCTAGTCAAAATAAGCGGCAAGGTCTTGACTCTCATCCCTTCTTATCCAACATGTGTTATAGAACCGCTTAAAAGCCTCAGTCTCCATTTCCGCCTCAGTGTACAAACCCATACGCAAAGTAAACTCCCTAAGAGTCAATCTCCTCCAGATGCCTCCAAGCTGGAAAAACATAGAATCCTCTTCATCATCATTAACGTCAGTTTTAAACTCCACACTAGCAAGGAATTCACGAACGTATTCAGGAATGACCGGTTCCACGATCCTAAACAACCTCAACCAAGCAGGTACATGTGAAATCCCGTCGATAGATGTGAACTTGATCTTGCAAAACTTCCTCAATCTCTTACTAGCTCTTCCACTTCCCAAAGTACCGAATGTCTCAAAGTTAAGAGCCTCGGGTTGACTGATATCTTTTGCCATTAATTTCTCATATTCCTCCACGCATTGCCTAATACCAGATTGAGGTGTGCTAAAAATCTAGGCGGTCTGGGATTGTTTGCACCTGAAAATAAGACAAGAAACAGAAGTGAAGATCTTATCAAGTCACGCGTTACTGGCGTAACTAAAGATAAGAATTACGCCGTAATAAGAAAATTTCAATAGTTACGGCATAGCTATGACAAACTGCTACGCCGTAATTGCAGATAAAGGTTACGGCGTAACCAAATCCAAAGTTACGCCGTAACTTCCCCAGATACTCAACACCTCAGATAAATCAATTACGCAATAGATTACGTCGGAACCACCAATTTTTATCAAGGGTGAAAAAGTTTAGATATATTTTTAACCTACTAGTGCTGAGGGATCGTGCCTAACCCACCAAGTTAGCGCTTGACCTAAAACCTTATTTTAATAACCCCAAAACATCCAAATCAACCCGTAGAACTAGGACACGAATCAAAATAACATGGGGGAAATATCAAAACAATCAATTAATCATTCCAACATCAATAATTAATTCGAATGGGCAAGAATCCTAAAATATTAAAATTAGACCCTAATTGAAATAGTCAAAAGAACTAAATCAAAAAGAGTGAAAATGGGTCTTACCAGCCATAAAGATGGATTAGATGAAATGATATCGATGAAAAATTTTTAGAGAGAAAATTTTTTCTGTTTGTGAGGGCGGTGAATTTGTGTGTAAAACCTAATTTTTATTCAGGAAGGTTTTTATACCGCTACAATAGTTACGGCGTAATTAGTTAAATTAATTACGCCGTAATTAATATATTTTAGAAATTAGATAAGGTGTGAAAGGGTTACGTCGTAATCCTATTAATGATTACGCCGTAATTAATATTTTAGTCGAAGGTCATATTTATTATTATTTTTTTATAAATCTGATTCTACGTCGTAACTTATGAGGGAGGTTACGTCGTAACTAATAAGTCAAAAAGACTTAATTTTTGTTAAATTGTAGTAAGGTTACGTTGTAACTAGATGAAATAGTTACGCCGTAACTAATAGCGTCCGAATACTTAATTATATAATTTTGAAATAGGAGAGATTAAAAACGTACCTTGTGGGAATGCTCAAACCTCTTAATGAGGTGAAAATAGAATACCTTAGATCTTTACATTAACTGCTCCCCGGTAGCGGCGCCAAAAAGCTGATGTGCTATTTCATCCTGCTTTTAATATTTATAAAACTTGAATAACTTAGGATAAACACATACTAACGCGAGTACGATCAGATGTAGTAAAGCCTTGGGTAAATCCGAGTATCGTCCCAAGAGAGCTGTGACCTTGAAAAGAACTAAGTTGATTAGATAAAACGTAGGATATATATGGTAGACAAAACTGATGTATTTGATAGGTGTGTAATTATTCTACTTACACAGACACCAGAAATTTAGGTAAAGAGAAGGATAAACGAAGCTTAATAAAGAAAACAAATATGAATTGAATCCCTATACTAAGATTCAATATAGTGGTTAATTATCACCAGACTCCTTTGGTCGATTCGTCATAGCCTATGGTTCTAAGGTTCCTCACCAAGATGAGCAGGTCACCCTGGATCATTCGGCAACCTAATAGTAGTCATTAAGCACCATATCTACTAGATCTAGACGGTGGGAACCCGGCCGTTAGGAACTTAGATTCCCCCTAACCTCTTAAGTACCTCTACTTTATAAGTGATCCTTTGGTCGATTTCGCACACGAAGAGTGGTCGTACTATGGCCAATTCCTCCCATACTTCGCTATCTATTAGACTGGGTCAGTTGGTCATATCTCCCAGCCCTTTAGATACTACCAAGCTTATAACACTACTAAGGCTAGCGATCTATGAAAAGACTAGCAAATGTCTATAAAGAATTATAGAGAATAACAATAACATAAATGCAAGCTTTAATTAATAGCATGAATTCATAATATAAGATCTAGAAAAATATTAAAAGAATCGAATCTCGAATACAAAGGAAATCGTAAGCGAGAACTTCGTTATTCATGCTCCTAAACCATGCTTCTTCTTCTGTGTTTTGATCTCCCCAAACCCTAGAAGGTTTGGGAAAGGAGAGATGCTTAATACTGATGAAATCGTCGATTATTTATAGGCTTCAAAATAGTTACGGCGTAACCTATTAGGTAGTTACGCCGTAACTTTCTTCAATCTTCGGTGCTTATCCATTTGCTACGGCGTAACTTTGTTCGATGTTACGCGTGAGTTACTAAATTCCGCTGTAAGTCATAGTTACGGCGTATCTTAAGCTGAGACTACGCCGTAGCTTGGTTACGGCGTAACCTTATCTAAGGATTACGCTGTAGTCATCAAAATCTTCGGTTGCGTCATAACTGCGTTACATGGTTACGTCGTAATATGTCATGAAAATGTCCAATAGTAGCTTCCTTGCTTCCAATGCATCCTGAAATGAAATATAAAGGAATAAGGAAGTTTTTACTAATAATATATTCAAAATGTGATGATAAAGGGGGAAATTAATGCTTAGAAACTCAGGACTATTTGATGTTATCAGGATACTAAGGAAGAAATTAGGAAGTGCGACTCCTGCCAAATACACTCTCCAGTACCCAAACTCCCCAAAACACTGTTGACCTCCATCATGGCCCCATGGCCTTTCTACCAATGGGGAATGGATGTGTTAGGTCCCTTCCCGGAAGCACCAGGCTGCATCAAATATGTGATAGTAGCAATTGACTATTTCACAAAGTGGATAGAAGCGAAGCCGTTGGTTAAAACGACAGGGAAAGATGTCATAAAATTTGTATATGAAAACATCGTATGCAGGTACGGGCTACCGGGGGTCATAGTCACTGATAACGGGACCAATTTTTTCAATGACCCGTTCAAAAAATGGTGCGAGGGGTTGAAAATTAGACTGATGAATACAGCCGTGGCACACCCGCAAGCCAACGGATTGGTGGAACGGGCTAACAGAAGCCTGATGGAGGGAATAAAAATGAGGCTGGGGCGAGAGAGGACCGGATGGGTGGACGAGCTACCTAACGTTTTATGGGCACACCGGACAACTCTCAAAACGAGCAACGGAGAAACCCCGTTC
Source organism: Chrysanthemum makinoi (assembly GCA_910596185.1). Taxonomy (NCBI): domain Eukaryota; kingdom Viridiplantae; phylum Streptophyta; class Magnoliopsida; order Asterales; family Asteraceae; genus Chrysanthemum; species Chrysanthemum makinoi. The sequence goes on along the minus strand of OU343219.1, from coordinate 90,413,066 downwards.
AGTCTGACATACGGAAGTGAGGCCGTGATACCGGCAGAGATAGGGATGCCTACACATCGGACAATGACGTTCCGAGAGGATCAGAACGAAGAAGAACAACGTTTGAACTTGGACCTTCTACAAGAAAGAAGGGAAAATGCTGCCATCCGAGAAGCTAAGTACAAGACGCAAGTCGAGCAGTATTACAACCGGAGGGTCAAGCCAATGAATTTCAAGGTAGGAGACTTTGTTTACCAGAAGAATGAGGCCAGCCGGGTGGAAAACCAAGGGAAGTTGGGACCTAACTGGGAAGGGCACTACCGAATAGTTGGAGCAAATCAGAATGGCCTTATAAGTTACAAACGATGGAGGATAAGGAGGTCCCTCGGACCTGGCATGCTATAAACCTCAGAAACTGTTTCTTATAATTGTTATTATGATAAGAATCCTACTATCATTGTGTAACCTAAATTAATTATGTACGTTGGTTCAATGATGAAAGTTTTCCTACCATGGGGGAACAATTTTCCATGATAACTTAGATGATATGTAACAATTCCGATGGCTGGCCCCCGTCGAGTATGAAAAGCGTAAATATGCCCGAAAGCACCTATCGGATGCCCTTTAACTTTATAAGGATGCCCGAAATACGGATGCCCAAGTGTAAAACACTTTGGACGCCTGGTGGAATAACCACGCAGATGCCCGAGCACCTGTGTCGGATGCCCAAATAATGGATGCCCTTTAACTTTATGAGGATACCCGGAATCCGGATGCACGGCCTACGCAGCCGGATGCCCTTAGAATAACCTAAGGAGGATGCCAACGCGAAAGAAAAAATAAATAAATAACAAGGAAGAGTAAAGCAAAAGCAACATGTGTCAGTAAGTCAAGCAAAAAGAGCATTCATTCACAAATTGATGAATCACAAAGGAAAATCGTTAATTATTACAACCATATTATCCGAATAATTGTTCACAAATTACAAGTCATAAGGGTGGCTAAAACTTAGGCATTCTACTCCGCAACATCAACAGGAGTATCGACAGCCGGAGTACCAGTGGCCGGAGGAGGATTGGATGGTCCGGGAGGATCCTTTCTAGCAGGAACCGCCAGTTCCATATTTAGCAGATCCCCTAGAGGTAAACGATAGGAGTCAGCGAGCTTTTGAATAAAGGGATAATCAGCTTCGAAAAGCTTGTCGTACTCAGCCCTCCATAGACTCGGAGCATCCCTGTTGACATTCCTAATACCCTGAAGGACAGCCTCCATCTCCTATTTGGTCCTGTTCATCTTGGCCCCCGTCACGAATCCCGCTTGATAGGTCAAGCTGTATACCTTGGCCATGCTCTTTTTGTACTCCACGCTTCCGAACAGCCGGCGAACAGCCGAAGGTAAAAGACACCAAACAGCATTTTGCTTCACGAACTCGCTCTGAGCGACCTCGGCAACCAACTTGCCCTTCTCCACCTGAAGAGATGCCAAAGATTGGTTTTTAGCATTCAACTCACTCTCTAGTTTCCTAATCTTCTCAGCCTGCATAGCGGAAGTCTCCATCCACTCATTCCTGTCTCGGGTGATCCTATCAACCCCCTCCTCCAAGCTTTTTCCCCTATCCATACTGGCTTTGAGATCGGTGTCCAGCTTCTGTAACTCCTCGGACAATCTTCCATTTTCGCCCTCGGCAGCAAGAAGCCTGTCGGCAAGTCCTTGGCAACCCATATGATCTTGGCTCAGTTGCCAATATACACTTGAGAGATCCCTGAACCTCCTCAACAGCTCACCCTGCGCAATCACACTTTTGCCAAAGTCCTCGTACGCCCGACGAGTAAGATCAATGTTGTTCATCTGCTCCAGAGCTTCTCTTTCGGCATGGGTAGCAAGGTTATCAATCAGTTCTCGGCAAGAGCGATATGAATTTATCCGGACATCGTCACGGAGGGCCCAGTTAGGGTTAAAAACGTTGGTGGCTTCATCTGTACCACATGAAAAGAGGATAATGAGAGGAAATTAGCGAAAAAACAGAGATTAATGAACCTAAGATTAAGGCATACCTGAATCTAGGTTAACCCTTTCAACATGCTGAGGACCACCAATGTGAGGGGCCGAATGACCTGAAAGGCGGCCAAGCAACAAAATGAATAATAGGAACAACAAAATGAATAAGGGAGTCACACGAGGGCTAGTACGTACCTTCAGAATTGTGTGGGGGTGAGTTGACCGGAGGAGAATGGCCACCTTCATGCTGGGAAAGGGGTGGCTGTTGCTAATAACCGCCACCTCCGGCCCCGTTATCGCCCATCCCCTCAGGTGCCACAATCTCTTCATCTCCTCCAGCAGCAACATGGGCTCAGCGTTATCATTAAGTTCACCTCTTGGTCGTCCGGATTGGCTTGGTTCAAGGGCTCTGCATTTAGCACGGGTGAACCAGAGGAGAAAGTTTCAATGAAACCTATTTTCTTCTTCTTCTTTTTCTTGCTCTGGGATTTAGACGTCCCCTCACCTTTCCTTTTGGCTGCCAGCTGAGCAACGGCTTCCCTCTCTTTCTTCTCTCTCGCAGCCACAACCTCCGGATCTGCCTCTTCGGCTCTCCATATCATGGCATCCTTAGGAGGAATGGCTGCTCCCACCGGCAGAGGATCAGTCGTCCTTTTGGGCTTTTCCCGATTCGGGTCGATGGGAGGGCCTTTACTCACCACCGTATCATCCCATTCCGGGAGTTCAAGGTACTCAGACATGTCCACAACTGCAAGAAGAGATTATCTAAGAAAAATATAAAGTAATAATTACAACAAATCCCACATGAACTAGACAAATAATTACCGTGACCCTCGGCATCCTTTAGGATAGGCTCGAACCCTGGATTTCTAAAAATCGAGGAAAGGTGACACATCCACAACAAGCTAATGGTCGGTTTCCTTAGTAAAATGAGAGTACGGTTGAGTTTCTCGACATCATCCCCGGAGAAACCGTCAGGAAAAGGGTCGGTAATCTTTGAATCCTTATGCCTCCATGCCATGGCATAGGGGATTGCCCTACGGTCAATCAGAAAAAATTTCTCCTTCCAATGTTTCAGGCCAGAGAGCACCTCCTTAAAACACTTGTAGGATTTCTTACCCGTCCTACTTTCGAAAGAAAACCAATGCCCCTGCTTACACTACCGGTAAAACGCTCGGAACAAGGATACTCTAGGTTGAATGTTCAAACTATAACACCTGATCTAAAAAAGAGTCGCCCGGTTCAAGCCTAAGGGAAACAGCTGAGAAATATGAACCCTAAAATGTCTGATCACATTCAATAGAAATGAAGAAAAAGGGATTCTAACCCCTCCGGTATCCAACTGTTGGGGGTATATACCGATCTTATCTGCCGGGACTTGATCCATAGACATATCGTCCGGAGGAAGGTGGGGACGAAGATCATTGGGAATACCGTAGTCTACGATTATATTATCTAGCTCGGATTGTGTTAACTTAGAAGTATAAATATGCATATCGAATTTCGGTAGTGCCGAAGGTTGGATAGCTTCAGCTGTGATGGGAGTGCTCAGTTCCTCGGTTCCGTGTTCGGCCATTACTAAAAGGATGCCGAAGGGAAGTGTACAAATAATTACAGGGGAGAATGAGACAAACCTTATGAATATAGAGAAGACGTCCGGCAAGTGAAAGTGATTAAAGTACAAGTGAAATGTGTGAAAAAAGAACTGTGGTAAAAATTGAGTTTATATAGGCGGTGAAAACCCTAACAAGTTGTCCAAACGTCCAATCAGTCAGTAAAAAAGTGACGTGGCGTAATCTTGCCTGTCCACGTTAATCTACGATACAGAAAGGCCCGGAAAAAAGCCCAAAAAATGGCCAGGCCCATCAGAATAGCCCAATGCCCACAGAAGCAACTAAGACCCACGGCCAGCCGGAGAAAAACATTCTTTTTTATAAGACAAAATAATGATAAGTATTGCACCACCGGTTTTCACCCGGTGATACAATACTGGGGGGGACATGTTGGCGTATGTGTCCGGACGTCCTGGTGTCCGGCAAGATCATCGACCGGACGGCATACTCTACCGTCCGGACGGCAGATAACAGTGACCAGGTTTTACGAGATTCTTACCACGTGGCCTATCAAGTAGGGTGGCTGTAGACCTACAGGCAGGTAATATAGGTCTGCGCGAACAGTAGGTCTACAGTAACACATGTACATAGTTGGGGTAATATAAATACCCCAACACATTTAATGTTTTGCATTAAATACACACACCCACATTAGCTATTACATTAATTACCACATTTATTTCTCCCTTCTTACTTTCACGTCGGAGCTTGGTCCTGGACATCATCCAGGACGAGGCTAACGCGTGTTGTCCATTGTGCAGGAAGGAACCCGCATTCGCCTCCGGCACTGTTGATAGAAGCTTAACTTCCAGGTCAAGCCGAGAGACAGGAATTTGCTTCAACAAAGCCCCACATCATATTAGACACCAAAAATACTTTAGTGTCCCACTTGAATCAATCTACACAATAGATACCCATGTGATCAAATAGAACCAATCCAATCACAATGCAATATCTCGAAACAATCTGCTAAAAGAGCTGAGCAACAGCAAAAGACAAAGCATTCTAAGCAGCCTAAAACACTATGGCCTCCACTGGTATTTTCTTATGTATTCTGTCTGGTACTTTCTGATGTATTCTGTCACAGTAGTGATTTGAAATTAAACCTACAAAAATTCGCTTGACAGTAGCTGTAGAACCAAGTATAGTTATTGTAAACGAATGTTTTGAGGGTCCCGTAACCATTGTTGCCAATTTAATGCTTTAAATTTCTTTGATCTTCTCATAATCCATTCAAAGCACTTGAGTTGGATGTCTTGCATAATCTTGTTAGAGCTTGAAACTTTTTGACCGAACACACGAGCGTTCCTTTCTTTCCAAATGAAGTATCCGGAAGTCCAAATTGTCGCTTGCCAAAGAAAAGCTAGGGGAGAGGGAACATTAACATTCCCACTATCTGAAAAAAGATCTTCAATAGTGAAGGCATTAACGCTCCCAACATCCCACCAATTAAATAGTTTGGTCCACACACTCATTGCAAGGTCACACGTGACAAGGCAATGGGTACATGTTTCTACACTATCATTACAACATCCGCACAATACCGAGTCTAGATCAATACCTCGCTTATCAAGTTCCACACGGACCGGTAGTCTTCCTTTAAGAGCTCTCTACAAAAAGATGTTGACTTTCTTAGGCACCAACTTATTCCAAAGCGTATCTTGACCACCACTTTCCACATGGAGAATCTTCTCCTCGATCAAACTTGAAAGGACTTTAACTTTGAACTCGCCGTCTTCATCAAGTGTCCACCTCCATCTATCCCTACAAGTATTAGAAACAACCACATTCCGCAAAACCTCAATTAAGACCTCAAATTCCCTATATACCCTACCCCTAATATTCCTACTCCAATCCCAAGTCCAAACCCACTCATTATCTACCCAAGTACCCATATCCGACACACTACCCTCCTTCCTACTATCCAATTGAAAAAGCCTAGGAAACCTATCACAAAGTCTTCTACCATCCACCCATCTATCAATCCAAAACCTAATATCTCTCCCATCACCCAACACCCCCACACATGACGAAGAAAACTCTAACCCCAACCCGTCCAACTCCACACCAATCTTCGCAATATCTTCCCACACCCCCTACCCCCTAGATAAAACCCCATCTCGCACGTAGTTTCCCCCTAAACCCCCACATCCGCCATGAATACTTTTTATAACCCTAACCCATAAACCCTCACCCTCCCTCTTAAATCTCCACCACCATTTCCCTAGTAACGCTAATTTTTTAGCCCTAAGAGACCCCACGTTGAGACCCCCATCCCCAAAAGAAGCAAGAATTGTATCCCATTTGACCCATTAAAGTTTTTTACCCTCCCCAATCCCCCCCCCCTAAATTTTTTTTCTAATTCTCTCAAGAGTTTTTATAACACTCATAGGCACATGGAACATCGAGAAATAATACAATGGCAAGCTACCGAGAACCGATTTTACCAATGTTAGTCGCCCCCCGAACGACATCGATTTAGCTTTCCACCCGGCCAACCGATTCTTGAATTTTTCTACCACGGGTTTCCATGAGTTCACCCGTCTCATATATTATTAAACTCCTCTTTGGTTGACCAAAAGAAATAATTCTAGAAAAATCAATGTGAATTTGGAATATTATAATTGTTGTATTGTTAAATTAAAAATCGTTCAAATGTACCTTCAAAACTTTTACTAGTATGTATTTATTAAGCAATGATGTTGGTCACTTGGTTGACTCGCAACAAATGTTTGTTTGAACTTCACTGTAAAGTCGGTCAAAATATTGAATTGCTGACTTTTCATGTTATGAAAATATCTTGGCAAATATGTTAACGAAGAACCAAGTTGTGTTTACTATATTTTATACATAACTACTGTTGAGTTTATGATATATGACATACAATAAAACATGTAGACACCACAGAGTACACAGCGGAAGACTAAGGATCATAACAAATAAATAATTAACTGAAAGAATTACGTAACGTACCTCTTGCAATTCGGTAGATCTCTTTAATGGATGTGACAAAGTGGTTTAACGAGTTATCCCTTACCGTTTTATAACTCAAACCAATTGGTGTAAGAATAGTGTCTTACTACCACGTTCTTGTACACACGAATTAACAAACGAATAAAGCGATTGCTAGATCTACAAAACTTTGTTTTAGAAAAACAAAACCAAACACCCTATAAAAAGGGCTGGCCGTTTTTTATGCAAGAGAAAACAAGAAAAGGTTTAGGTTAATGTGTGTGCACAAAAGCTATAAAAAACATTAACCCTAGCCTTTGTTTATATAGTGTTTACAAATCTTTGGGAACAAGTTAGGGTTGTGGGCTTGGTATGCCCTCTCTTAGCCGGCCATCATAGGGGAGAAAATAGGAACCCGTATCTTTTAACGGTCGTTAGTCATTTCCGTTAAATACTTAACGATCGTTAGACGAGTTTTGTATAATAATTAATCGTAATCAATTAACATTAATTATTAACTTTAATTCTCATTCGTAATGTGTGCAATCCTGTGGTCACGAGTTCGAATCCGGACATTCACGTATTTATAAATATATACATTTCCAACAGCTCCCACTTGGATATGTTTACAAAACGTGAAATGACATTGGTTAGCGTCTACCAACACGCCAATGCCCCCGGTACAACTCGTGTATGGTTTTCTGGAGAAAAACCAATTTTTATGTTTCATCATCATATTCATCCTTTTGTTTCTGATACCATGTTATTAACAATATGGATCTCACTCATTTCTTAATTAACTATTCTGTTTCTCGCTTTATGTGATTGATCAAGATTACCAATTCTTCTGGACATATTCCAGAAGACCTTGGGCATGGCCATGCAAACATCTTGACAACCCTACGAGGGGCCCAGCAGTATTATACTTCAAAATAAAATTTGAAGGAAACAAATCATGTTTTGACTACGAGCAGAATTCATAAATTTCGCAACATTTCTGAAAACAACCCTTATAACTACCAGTTACGTATATCGTTAGATTGCTTTACAGAAATGCACTACATCCATGACATATCTCTGGTATCTCAAGTCAGAGGATAAATATTCAAGATGTACTTAATGACTAAGATCCATAAAGTACCATCATGTGGGTGGGATAAGTCCTATACTCAATCCATTGAATATCATCTGAAATTAGTCATGCTACGCATCAATACACTTTCAAGTATATTCTAACTAATACTCATATTAGTCTTAATTAAATATCATTCCCATGTTATTGATCGACAACGGACTATTTAGAATAACTTAAGTTATTCAAGGATTTAAACATGCAAATACAGGACACAATATTATAAATGAAATTAAACGTATACCGTACTTTAATTCATTATAAATAATAATTGTTTAACATCCTTTATCCAAATACTAAATAGATCAATGCATGATAATTCTTAGTTAATGAATTTTGCCTCAAGTTATAATAATCATACTTGTTGACAGGGCATAATTTCAACTAACTTTGATCTATAGGAATTTTGAGAATACTTATTTCAAGAATTCAATAAATGAATTTCTCGTATGTGTTTACACATATTTTGATATTGTCATATCATTCCATAAGGTGCGTGACAACCTGAACCACCTTTTATGACAATCATCTTTCAAAACTTTAAAGTTTTAAAGTATTCTTTATTCTTTAATGTATAATGCAATTATGCTCTTAGTTGAGCATAACTAGTCAGCATGGTCATCATCAAGGATACCGTGACTAGAATTGAGTGTCATCTCAATTATTCTAGCATCATTGTGTACAACCAACAATATGCTCTTTAAACATCCGTAAACTTTGAACAGTTATAGTGTAATGTTGGTGCCTACCAAAACTCAAGTTTGTCGGCAATGACAATTATGAAACAATTGCCATATTTTCATCCATAGAATCTAGGAGCATCTCCAGACTGTGGAATGTGATTCTAAATCCAAACATATTCCTTTAAAATATTTATTACACTAACAACTTTCAATGTTGTCAAATCATCATGTAATCAAGCATTACACAACAATCTTACAACATGATGTACATGATGAATCTTTAAGTTAGACTTTAAGATCTCATTATATATATCCATCATGTTCTATTAGATTCATTTATTTTACCGCTTATATGTTTATAGTGATAAACATATATTCCAAGGTTGTATGTCTTATTTCCAAATCTTACAAACGAAGTTTCATTCCCAACTAAAACTTAATTTAGGTGGAATGTAGTTGCCCATACAACATATAAGATTTAAGAAAATAAAAAATAATACTCCCTCTAGCTTTCAGGAATACTTATGAGCTATCTTATTTTAATTATTAAATCAAACATGGATTTAATATTAAACATAAGAATCATCTCCTAGATGCATGCATATATCCATTCATGGATTCTTGCAGTTTGTACATTTTCAAAGATTATTTGAATTCATAAACTACTTTGTATTACTTATCGTCCTCGCAAAAGTAATTCCACAACAAAGAGTTTTGATATTCATTGTCAAAATTTCATATCAATGAAACTAAGTATGACAATCAGTGGCGGAGCCAGAAATTATAGTTACAGGGGGCATCAGACGATAAAAAGGTTTTTATTATGACTTGAACGAATCGGGTCGGGTTTAGTTAACGGCAACAAAAATCCTCTCTTCATACATATAACACTAATTAGTAAACTTTAAATTTTACTGGTTGTTAAACTCCTAAATTCCTAAATTACATTAAACATCATACACCTGACATGCTAAAAATACATTAGTGAATTAGTTATATCTGAAAGTATTTTTTGAGCAAATACAATAGAAGACAAAAGAGAAATGAAAAACTATAAAAGGAGGCACAAAATATTAGTGAGTATTAAATATTACTCCATTAATTAAACTCATGTAGTCACAACTGTAAATAAGTAATTAAATTGTTTTTGTCGCTTACCATATTCAATCAAGCAACCCCACGTGCCCACTATCCATTGACCCACTTTCCCATACTTTCCTATATGAACTCTACTTCTTCTTCAGTTTTTTCCGATGAACCAGTCTACCGGAAATAATATTTGCATTAAAAAACATCATCATTTTTAGAAACCTGAGAGAATGTAGAGGGCACTCGGGTTATTTTCATGAGGGCACCACACATTCTTTCTAGTAGTTTGACATTTTTTCCTACATACTTTGTGTGTCCGCAAAACTTTCGTTGGGGGCGCCGCCCCCCGCTGTTATACATGTGGCTCCGCCACTGATGACAATTATAATCTTTATACTTCTATTTAATGTATCTAGGAAAGAATATTCAATCATAGTTAATTGCTTAAATATGATTAATATTATTATCACTAGACATGCATTAAATATGTGTACAATATTGTCCATATGATTTCTACACAAAGATTTAAACCACTAGGGTTTCCATCCTTTGAAGAAACTCATTTTCATTATTAAGATAAACCAAGTATCTAAAGTTGATTATCTTTATGGACAACATCTCAACATTCATAGTATGATTGATTTACCATAATTCAACATTTGGTAAATTTATCATTATGATTAACAGGTTTACCATGATCCTGTAACTCATATTCCTCAGCATATTAAATATCTGAGATATCCTTACGGATCTATGAATGACAATTCCATCATATTGAGGTCTATCATTTACATGTTTAGCCTCATCATGATATTTGCAAGTGTATTTTAGAAGATTATGTATTTTGTAACTTTAATCTTTCAAGATCTAAACCAAAACTCCCACTTGCCTTTAACAATTTAAAGATTACCTTTAAATAGTTTAGCAAGTAGAGCAACAATACATTGTTCTCTTTTGGGATATTACAAAAAACATTGACAGTTCCCGACTTTAGTTTGTTACAACCCACTTTACAAGTAGTTTAACAAATTCAGAACTTCATTATAAGACTTAATGTGATTCATCACATTCCATAAACAAATGGTGTCTTATCAATCTTCTAGGTTGGAGTCTTATTGAGTATATTCAATCTATACTCAATCTTCTAACCTTGATAACATGTGGAAGAAACTATAGTTATCTTGAATCAAACATGCCAATAGATTTTGATTCTTCTAACTGAACATACCATAAAACTATGGTATTTCATTAGAATTAATATTGTAAGATAATCTAACAATATTTAAGATAACCATCTACTCTTTGGCTTACCTATTTACCAACAAAGTAAAACTTAATGGTACAATAGAATTACCAAGTCAATTGCATGCATTATAACTTAAGTATTTTTGACCAAGTCAAAAGACATATCAGTTATAATCCCACTATACGTTATAAGTCATTGATCAACTCATTGACTTCATGCATATGTCTTAAAACATAGCAAGTTAACGTCTTACTTTATATTGTAAGTCTTGTATTAAAAGACTTTATGTTTATAACTTTACAAAGAAATCATAAACATGTATAATTAAAGTAATTATGAACACCACATCGGGTTTCAATTAATAATTTCAAGTTAATATTTACTACATATATTTAAGTCATTCAACGAATACTTAAATTTAAAGTAGTATTAGATTACTTCATTTATTATGTCATTCCATGAAATGTTCAACGTAAGAAACTGCAAAATCATCCATGCTCGTTCTCACGACACGTGGGTATTTTACCTTGGGCTACAATCTAGTTCACGTTCTCACGTAACATAAATTGTAACTACAAGTGTTTCTTAAATATTGAATGACATAAATATTTAAAATAAAGTAGTCTTTGTTATCATCTTGACACATGTTCTTAATAGGGCAATCATACATATTTAAATGTATACTTCCTATTAGAACATTATTCTCTTACTTTACAGTCAAGAGAATCCATTTAAATCATACTAATATGTGTTGTACCTTGCACACAATAAAGATTTCTCCCACTTGTGCATGGAACAACATCATGTAGCATATAAACAACACGATACACGTTCGTTTATTTGATTAATATGATTTGTGTCATAGATATAACTAGTAGATATAGGACTATATTGATTAGTAAGGAAACGCACATGACAATCCTTAAAAAAACATAAGTGCCTACAATTGGAAAGTAATTATCTACATGATATTCAAGAGATAATTTGGATTACTACACAGCAAATAAGGCTTGTAGCTCCCACTGAATTAGAAATCATTTCAACAACTTCTTATTCAGTAATGCAACACAAATGCTCCCACTGAATTTGACAACATTGTAAGTGTTTCATAACCAGTGAAAACAACTTTCTTGTTTTTTACTTTCCTACACCTTTGAAGAACCATACGTAATCATTACTAAGGTACTAAAAGGTGTATTCTACTATATGAATGATGGGTTATCCATCAATGTTATTAACTCAAAAAATTGGGTATGCAATTTCTTTCTTAACAGGCCTACCATGCCCATAATGGTATGTACCACCTTTAAAGGTTAAAGGAAAACAACTAGACAAATAATGCTAGTTTGCCTTTTACCAATTTTCGCGGTAATTAGTCTAGCTTCTAATTTAGTAACTCATATACATGTTTTCCAGTTAACCAAACGTCATGTTTGTTGCAAAAGGATTCATTCACCAAATGATGGTAATGAAATCTTTATGGAAAATATGATGTGCAATTCATTGCTATGAGTTACATTAGAATTTAGACAATTCAAATGTTCCTATTATACATTTCTCATTCATGAAAAGGAATAGGATTGAGTCTCATGCTTTTCCCATGGAAAAGAGACTTTGTTTGTCTTTTCGGTAAATTATTCTCGATCAACATTTGTTTGAAAGCAGAATTGATCAATTTACTAATCAAAGACTAAACCACGTTTACGGTTAAATGTTGCATTTATACATTCAAAAGAATTACAAAATTCAATTTTAGCATTTTCGATAATTAACCTTTTCAAGAAAATTAAATACCCATGGTTCATAAACATATAACCATTTAATTTTCATTGAAAACTAGGATCCAAATTGACATATTTTCATCACATCAGTTGATCTGCTAGTAATGAAAGTATTCAAAATGGTACGAGTCGAACCTCAATTGCCAATTTTCAAATTGCAACTCCTAGATTTATGGGATTTACATTTAGCCAATTTCAATTGCCATGTAAACATGTTTTATCCCCATCTTATGCCTTGAGTTGCCAGTTCTCACCGCAAAACTCAATTAAGTTGTCCATTTTAAGAAACTGCAAAATCATCCATGCCCGTTCTCACGTCACGTGGATATTTTACCCTTTGATTACGATCTAAATCACGTTCTCACGCAAATAAAAGGTAATCTCAGGTGTTTCCGTTTCATTGGATGGCATACAACTTAAATTAAGGGTAATAAATTTGATTTTGGTGTCAAATCAAATATGTACAAAGATGTCATGCATTCATCTTCGTAGCATAAGGTTTTATTAAAACAGTCATATCCTTGTTTTAATGTTTAAGCTTTTCATCATCAAACTTTAATCGAGGTATTGGTTACACCAATTAAAGAATTACCTTCAATTACCACTATATCCTACTGCTGCATGAGTCATAAGACCAAAGTTATTCGGATAATTACCACAAAAGTGGCGCGTAGAATTTAGGTCAATTCACCCTTAAGATTTTATGCACATTCATAGGAATACTTGGTAGCTCCATTAAGACGCACAAAGTTTGTCAATAATGGGTGAGCCGTTCTAGCTATTTTGTGCATAAAAATCAATCAATTAAACGATTACGATTACTATGCTTAAAATTACATGTTTCACCATTGTTTAGGTCAATTTATTTTTCTTATAAAAATACCCTTGTTACACATAACAAACAAGCAAGTATTTAAAAAAAATAAACATATAAACAATGAATGCATAACATAAAAAATTAAGTCATGCATATCAAATAGCCACATGCAAACCTTTCGATAAATCCTATTAAAATCAATTCTAGATCTGTCAATATATACATGTTTAATTAAGACTTTCACCCGTTTTCAGCAATGTACTAGGTGAGCCACATGCATCGATTCATCGATTGCGTAAGTCAAAATTAAACACATACCACATAGCACATAATTGATTAAATAATAATGATTGAGGTCTTCCCCAATTTTAGATCTATAATAAATTTAGTGTATATCACTTAACCAAGTAAAACATACAATAAAAGCAGATCCATGACAAAACATGCATGTATTTATCATGGATATAAATCACACTTAACAATTAATGCAATTAAACAGAGTTACGCAATACACATAAAATTGCATGTTTCTAATCCAATTAAAACTGAAGTTTACAAAACCCTAATTAGGGCACCAAAAAACGCCCCCCAAAAAAAATTTTTTAGGGTTTAGGTTTTGCAAACCCTAGATCTACACATATAATTAATAACACAATCAGTTTATTTGTTTTATGTGTTTCAGTAATTAATTACTTGTTATACAAGGCTCGTGATGCCACTGTTGAGTTTATGATATATGACATACAATAAAATATGTACACACCACAGAGTACACAGCGGAAGACTAAGGATCATAACAAATAAATAATTAACTGAAAGAATTACGTAACATACCTCTTGCAATTCGGTAGATCTCTTTAATGGATGTGCCAAAGTGGTTTAACGAGTTATCCCTTACCGTTTTATAACTCAAACCAATTGGTGTAAGAATAGTGTCTTACTACCACGTTCTTGTACACACGAATTAACAAACGAATAAAGCGATTGCTAGATCTACAAAACTTTGTTTTAGAAAAACAAAACCAAACACCCTATAAAAAGGGTTGGCCGTTTTTTATGCAAGAGAAAACAAGAAAAGGTTTAGGTTAATGTGTGTGCACAAAAGCTATCAAAAACATTAACCCTAGCCTTTGTTTATATAGTGTTTACAAATCTTTGGGAACAAGTTAGGGTTGTGGGCTTGGTATGCCCTCTCTTGGCCGGCCATCATAGGGGAGAAAAGAGGAACCCGTATCTTTTAACGGTCGTTAGTCATTTCCGTTAAATACTTAACGATCGTTAGACGAGTTTTGTATAACAATTAATCGTAATCAATTAACATTAATTATTAACTTTAATTCACATTCGTAATGTGTGCAATCCCGTTGTCACGAGTTCGAATCCGGACATTCACGTATTTATAAATATATACATTTCCAACAACTACTTAGTTAACTGGTAACTGACTTATGATGGTTTGGTGTTTAGAATCAAAAGCAAACGTATAATTATATCTGATGGACAAATCAACTCGCTAAACATACATATGTGATTGTTCAATGATAAATATCGGATTCTTGCGCTTACTAGTTGCATCTTCCATTAAAAAAAATAAAAAATAAAAAATAAATAAATAAATAAATGGAGTAACATTCAAGTATGTTGCACGGAAACGCTATTGGGGTGCCGTCTCCCGTACCGAAAACGTTTTGGGAAAAAAAGAAACGTTTCATGTTGACTGGAAACGAGAGGTGTTGAGCATGAAACGTTTGGGAAACGTTTCTGGGCCTTTTAAACGCGTTTCTGGGCATCAAATTTCTGGTAGCGCGAATCGGTTTTATGTGTTGAAGATGGTATTTTTCGAATGATAAATACGATGCCTGGTATATTATAAATTATAAATATTATTAATCCTCGTCGGAAACGACGACGTTTTGGCTTTTGAAAATATTGGACGAAACGACAATTTAGGCCCAAATTTATAAGGCAAAACGACAATTGTGAAACGACGTCGTTTCGCAAAGTTTGTAAAAACGGCAGAAAAGACCCCTGAACTCAACGGCGCTTTGCAAATCCGGTACATGACTTTTT
Organism: Chrysanthemum makinoi; assembly: GCA_910596185.1. Lineage (NCBI taxonomy): Eukaryota > Viridiplantae > Streptophyta > Magnoliopsida > Asterales > Asteraceae > Chrysanthemum > Chrysanthemum makinoi. The sequence continues at coordinate 90,397,706 of OU343219.1, read as the reverse complement.
ACATTTTCACAAATTTGAAAACCAGTCCCTTAACTTTTTATATTTTCACAAAGTTTGAAAAAAAAAGGCGATAAGTACCCCCATACTATGCGACATTTACATAAAGATTTTCGCACATAATTTACACACCCCGCATATAACAAAACTCATATACCATGCGTGAAAAAAAAAATCCCAAAACGACAATTCACCTACCAAAATAAAGAGTAAAATGATACAATCAAAACGACGTTGTTTCGAACTATGCGACTCTTTGTAAAACCAATCCTAGACTTTATTATATTTTCACAAACTTTGTAAAAATGGTGAAAAGTACCTCCTAACGATATGACACTTTTAAAACTCAATCCTAAACTTTTTTCGCTAAATTTTTCTAAAAAAAACTTTAAACCACACCCGTTAAACAAACTTAAGGTCAACGTTCATATCCCGAACCAACTATCATCATACAAATGTGTCATAGGAAATGAATATACCCACATTTACATAAAGATGTTTGCACACAATTTAGACACCACACATATAACAAAGTTCATACAGCATAAAAAATTAAATGCAAAAAACCCGCCGCAGCGCGCGGGTGCATAATCTCGTTTTAAAGAAATAGACATAAATAAATAATGAAATTAAAAAAAATCTATGAGTTGTCAGAAAATAAAAACAGGACTGGAATTGGAGGGAAGATGAAGAACATATTTTTGTGATTGGTCAATGTAAAATATTAAAAAAAGGTGCCTTTTTTTTCGTTATATGCATAGGAAATAAGAATTTTATTAAAATATGTTTTTCTTCTTATTTTACTCCATTTTACTACGAGTATATTTTAGTTTCATTACATTTTAGTTGTATTTCCTTTTGGGCATCTTTTCTTTTTTGGTTTTTGACATTTATTTGTACTTTTTCACAATGATAATAAATAAGTTACACATTATCTTAGTACTCTCTTTGTCTCAATTTTATTGTACAGATTTCTATTATGGGTAGTTTGACCGCAAATACATCTTATTTTTCGTATAAAACTACTGAAAATAAGGTTTTGCATTTCTTATATTATTTAACTCTTACTTTTTTGTTCTAAAATAAAATAATGACATTTTGGTAATAATAATCTGATGTTGAATGTTTGATGTTTATTTATTTTATTAATAATTAAATAAAATATATGAATGTTTTTGGGCGTATCCGTTTCTTGAATTTTGAGACATTGATGTTTCTATTAAGTACTCGTTTCCGTCCCCGTCCTCGTTTCCGTATCTATCCCAATGCAACATCAACTAGGACAAATACATCGAGATGACTACGGAAAATACCGAAGACCGTATCCCCCCTATTACACTATCCATCCTCATCCATAGCTAGGATTTGTGATCTTCGTTTAATCACGACAAATTTGTGATCTTCGTCTATTCATGACATATTCGGTGTTAGTTTTGGTTTGTTTAACTTACCATCTATACTCATATACAACGAATTATATAGGATGTATTAATTCATCTTCAACTTTACTTTTAAGTTAATGGATACATCAATACATATTAATTGATCTTCTAATTTACCTTAATTAGTTATAATTTTATAATTAATAAACTTAAAGTTTCCTTATTCAATAATCTAAACTAATGTCTTGAGGGCATTGATTAGACAAACCCTTATTATAACTTTTATTTTTTTCTTACTCAATAAAATTGCAAGAGATCACTATTGCTCATTTTTAATGTGAAATTGTAACAACTTATACATATTTATCTTACATTTACATGTCATACGTTTAAGTTAATAAAAGAAAGCGAGTCTTTATTTTAAGTGCATGGATGACTAAGAGGAGCTACGATTGTGTTTAGTTGTTGGAAAATGAGAAGTTTTTCAGGAAAGTTTTTTAAAAAAATACATAGAAAACAAAAAAACGTGTTCAAAATAAGTATTTTTTAAAAATTGTCTATTTAAAACAGAAAATCAGTTTTCAATTATTATAACTATTACTTAAAGAACTTGAATTTAGAGTTCCACAGTTTTTAAAATGTTCTTTGGAGAAAGAAATGTTAACCGTTTCTCAAAAAAACTAAAAAAAGAAATTAAGAAAACACATCATAACATTTCTGTTTTCACACAAAAATCTCATTTATTATCAATTAAGCCAAATTACTAATTTACGATTAATAGTCGGTTCGGCCAATGTTTTTTCCTAAACCTGGTTTCCGATAACCAAAGCGATTCCCAGCTGAACCGACTAGGTCTACCCGAATTTCGCATTAATTTTTTTCAATATGCCATACACAAATGCTCTTTCATCGACTCACTCTAGAAAGAAAGGGATTTGCACATTCAGTTAATTGATTAGAACACTTAAAATTATTGTGACGTTTATACCCTTGCAGAGGTGAACATGAGTACAAATAATCTAAGGATATATATGTTAATTGACAATATTTTTGAGTGTCATCATCAATTAATGTAGTGTCCAAATCATCTCCCCTCTTGAAAACACCAGCTTTAGAAATCGTTTACCCACGGTGAAACAACCAAAAACAAAACAAAGGATTATTATTAGGATATTTGAACATTAGAGATGATGTTGTGTTTTAACTGATTATACATAGTAATTATTGCAAAACATTTGTTTTATTTTAATTCAAATATATATTCACTTAAAACACAACAGTACCTCTAATGTTCAAATAAACATTAAAGGATCCTTATCCATTATGTGTTAACAAAAAGTTAAAAAATAATAATGGACGAATGATATCACTCCCCTTTAAACTATACAATTGGTTGAGATATATCCAAAACATTAAATAGTATTATATTTTTTATACAAATTTAATTTCGTATTATACGTATAAAAAAAGAAATCTTGACTGCAAAGAGGAAAATAGAAAGGAAATTAAACCCATCATCATTTCCGTTGCCTCATCTCTACGTTCCTGATCGGAACCTCCAGACACTCCCAATTTCTTCATTTCAAAGGTAACCCTAATCCTAATTTTCCCCAATTCAATTCTTTAAAATCAGCTCCCTTGTATCATATTTTTTTTTTTCAAGTTTTTAAATAAAATGATTGTTGATATTTGCTGCTATATTATATATTTGATCTTGGATTATATGTCTCTTTTTGGTGTTATTGTTTTTTTTTGGTATCTTGATTTGTTGAAATTGGTCAATTTTTTACTAGTGAACTAAAGAATCTGTTACTAGTAATGCAATATGACATTATAAGACGTTTGATTATAAGTTTGAGTTCTTGCTTGGTTCGTATTGCTATTTGAACCGGCGTGCAGTTAGAATAAACTAAACAATACTAAAAACACAATTTTTAAAGACCGGGTGCATTTAACAAAAATCGAGGTTCTTTAACAAAATTGTCACTACCTCACCAAAATTCATGGGTGTCACGGGACCCCCAGGACCCACCCTGGTTCCGTCACTGCTGATAGTACCAGCTGATACATGTTCCTTCCACATATACTTGCATATTATAACGTATACATACATATGTAAACACACATACGTAGACGTGTAGCATAAAAAGTAGCGTGTAAATGGAATTGGTGATGATTCACTTCAAATTTAGTTATCCGTTGACCTGCCAGGCCACAGATATCAACTGTTAATTTAACTTAGATCATAGCGTTTTGTTTACATTGGGACTTGATCACACAACCTCTTGGTTGATAGGCCACCTAGACCGCTGGGCTACAAGCTTGCTGGTATATTAGGTCCTAAAGCTGAACCAATGCTGCAGTTGTGGAACACTGATCTTAAAGAATAAACCCTAAAAGCTCGAATAAAATGACCACTCTATATTGGTTTGTTAGAAAACTATTGCATGTCTTGTTTTGGAATGCCTGACACAAAATACAGGTGTGCACATTCCAGTTGTGCGTAAATGCTCAATTTATATACTTATACATATCATGTATACATTCATATGTATGCATATATAATAGATATGCATGAGAATACTTAACTTTACATGTGCATATGAATATGAATATACATATTTACATGTATATTAATGTTTAAAATACATGTATATGTATGTCTCTGTGTTTGCCTTTGACCACACAATTGGATTTTTAACTAGTTTTGATACTCACTCAGTCTCAAATTACCCTCTAATTTTGTGACTCTTGAGTAGTTGAGTTACCTTTGTGGAACTGCGGTTTTATATATCGTATTTTCTTGTTTACAGAAGTGATGGCAAGTGAGGATGCAACCTTAAGCTCTCAGTTAACCCAAACACAAACAGTTTGGAAGGACGAGTTGGAGCGCGGAAAGTCTCAAGTAGATGTATTTCAAGAAAAACTTGGTGAGGTTATTACATGTGTAAATGAATCTAGTGAAGATGCCAAAAAGGAATTAGAGGTTCTTTGGCGAAGAGTAAAAACAACGACTACATTACTGACATATTTGGAATCAAAAGCACGAAAAATGTCAATTCCCCATTTAGCCCTTACCTCCTGTGGCATAAAACAATCAGATGTTGAAGGGTTTGTTGATAGGAGTGGCACACCTATGTCTAGTTGGTCTGGAAATGTAAAGCTTCCCAGTTCTAGTTCTGACTCTCGGGATGTTGAAACTTTAATCGAGATTAATAGTCAAAACGGTATAGTTGATGAACACGATGGGTCTTATATGGGTGAAATACTAAATAGTGTGCAAACGGTCACAGATGTGATGGAGTCTCTGGTCAAAAGGGTACTCATGGCCGAATCTGAGAGTAGTAATGCGAAACAGAAAGTAAATTTGGGTCAAGAAGAGATTAGAAAGAAGGCAATACAGATTGAAACCATGTCTGAAAAGTTAGATGAGATGGATCGGTTTGCAATAGGCACAAACTGTATTTTGGATGAGATGAGACAAAGGGTTGAAGATTTAGTTGAAGAAACATCTAGGCAGAGGCAACGAGCAACAGAAAATGAACAGGAGCTTACCCGTGTAAAACAGGATTTTGCATCTTTAAAATCTTATGTTAGCAGTCTCATAAGTGTCAGAGAAACACTTGTTTCTTCAGAGAAGCAGTTCCAGACTATCGAGAGGCTTTTTGAACGGTCAGTATGTTTCCAAATCAGAATTTATACTGAAATATTTCAGTTAAATGGAAACTTGTGGTTAATTAAAGTTTTTATACCCTTGTGCTGACAGGTTAGCTGTGAAGACAACACAGCTGGAAAGCGAAAAAATGCAAAAAGAGGCGGAAGTGCGGAAACTTATGGATGAGAACATGAAATTAAGCGCTCTTCTTGATAAGAAAGAGGCCCAACTCTTGGCCATGAACGAACAATGTAAGGTAATGGCACTTAGTGCTTCCAACATATGATATCGGTCGTGAAGGTCGGCTGAAATTTTCAATTAAAAGGGTCACACTGTCTGCATTAACTGGGAAGTATGTGCTGATATTTTCGATTGTGCAATGTAACGTGAACAAGATTATGCTACATTTAAATCATAACTGAATATCTGAATCCATGTGAACTGTCTTCCTGTTCAGATTTTAATGTTGTAAAACGTTTTTGGTAGTTGTTTGATTCTTATGCAGTTCCTGGGATTTACTTGATTTCCTACTTATAGAGGCTTCACTATTAGTCCTGCATTTTTTTTTCTGGTGTTGTCTAGTAAACATATATATGGAACAATACTTTGCTAAGAATCCTTTCGGGCTCTCTTCTAGAATGGTGTCTAGAAAACCCACAAAGGTGAGAGGTTAAGGCAGATAAAATTTATTAGATAATTTATGATTACAGCAAAGTAAAAAAGCACGCCAAAGTCAAAAGTTTGACATTAAAAAGAGTAATTTAGTACAATGCCCATGATCAAGAAAAACATTGTTTAGCTATAAGTGGCTGCTGAGCATCGTAGTGCAAGGATTATCTTCAGTTTGTCAAATTGGATACCCCCTGCGCAAGATTTTTTTTGGGGAGGATGGCGCAATTTTTATGTTCTATGCTGGGTTGTAATTCTTAGAATGCATATCTAGATGGTCTCAGTTTTTGCTAGTGAAATAGTTCTGAAACGCCCAGGCTAAGAGATTTTTTTTTTTATTTTTATTTTTTTTGTGGACTGATATAATATTAACACCAACACTTATATTAACACATAAAACTGTACATAACATATATCATTCGTCTTGACCCGTACATGATCAAAATGGGTCAATATGGGCAAGAATGACACTATGCCAAACACCCTTTAAACTATAAAGGAAACTACTTATGTACTTGATTATCACATAACCATGAGTTTATAGGTTCATACACAAAAGCATACAACCTAGGGCGTTTCTTGGTAAGAGAGCATGTAGGGAAAAAGGCTCCATACCCAAGTATTCCACCGAGGTCTAGTTCTCGGTCTTCACACCTTTAGTTGCACTACCACTAGCTTCACCTATAACAAACATGACGAAGCAACGTAAGCAAACGCTTAGTGAGACAATGAATACTTGTTTGTTATTATATACTAGTCATAACATGGCATAATATTATGGTTGCTTCATAGACAATGAATACTTGTTTGTTATTATATACTAGTCGCCCACTAAGGACGTGAACCCATATTGGTTCAATATAACTGAAAATGTTCCAGTCGTCCACTTAGAACGTCTAAGTCATATACTCCATGACTTTGAGCCGCTATAAACACTGGTCATCCACTTAGGATGTCTAAGTCTCATTTTACAAAATGAGATGCTAATAAAGGCTCGGTCGTCCACTTAGGACGTCTAGGCTCTCTTTCGGAGCATGTCATGACATAATAACACATGCCGTCCATTTAGGACGTCTACACCCATCTTTTGGGTCATAATGCATATACTTGTGCAAATCGTCCGCTTAGGACGGCTAATTTAGTTATGTCGCCCACGTAGGACGCTCTACTAGTAATATCGTGGAAATAGAGTTAAAATCACATAACTAAACCCAAACGGGTCATTCGGGGCTGTTTTGACCCGTTTAACATATATCACATATAAACTTTCCATATGTAAGTTATTTAAGCACACAATATATAATTACAACACTATATACTCGTAACACAAGGATATTACGTGAACATGAACGGGAGCACCACAAATAGAGTGGCACATTAACGAGTTATTATGGACCCGTTTCTACACTTAAATATGTTACTCACCTCAAAGTCGCTTGAGTAGAATCATGAGCTCCTTATAAGATGTCTCCAACTAAACCGTATAACGTAGGAATATATGAATTACATGGAGCTTATTATAATATGCACTAAAAGAATAAATAAGCCATAAAGGGGTGTTTGGTTCGTGGCTTTTATAACCACACCAACATGGTTTCTGAAAATTAACACCATAAAATGGTGTTATAGCACCTTAATAAGGTACCCATGACTTATCTAATCAATTCTACATAATTACTAGTATACTTGGTGATTTCTGAAAAATCATAATTTCACATAATCATGTAAAATTCTATGATAACCCCATAAATGGCACAAAGATATGAACTTTAGGCTTTACCCGCAACTAGGAAGCCATGACATACAAGTTTAACAACAAGACATGATCTTTACCTCAAATTGGATGGTGGGAACCCTAGCTTATTCGTTTATAAGCTTATGTGAGGTGAAACCTTGCTCAATACTTGCTTAAAATTAACTTTGGATCAAACCTTAGTTTGATATGATGTTGGTGAAGATGGTACGTGAAAGAAAGAGATGGTTCTGGAAATTTTTTTGTTCCCTGGAATGAAGTATTCAGGTTGATATAATTTCAACTTTGACTATTTGGCAAGTTTAGTCCCTGATGGTAGGACTATTGCAACGATAGTCCTTATTGTTTAGATTTATATCGTGAGAGGTCCTTACAAGAATATAAAAGTATATAAATCATTACCTGAAAGGTTGGGATGTTACAACTCTGTCCCACTTATTCGGTTTGTGTCCTCACAAACCATTCCTGATAAAAAGCGGGGTAGTATTTAATGAGCTCCTCTTCGGGTTCCCATGTATACTCTAACCCCTTTTTGTGCTTCCATCTGACTTTAAGAAGGAGGACCTCTCTTTTTTTGAGTTTCTTGACTATGGTGTCAACAATCTCTACCGGCTCATCAACGTAGCCAAGTTTCTCATCAACTACTATGTCCGCTAGAGGGACATACTCTGCCTCATCTGCCAGACATTTTCGTAACTGAGACACGTGGAAAGTATTATGGATGTTGTGTATCTCCTCCGTAACTCAAGTCACGCTACCTTTCCAACTCACAGTTATTCTGAATGGACCAATGTAACGTGTACGCTTCCTGAAACGGATAACACCTTTCCATGGAGATACTTTCAGCATAACACGATCACCGACCTGAAATTCTATTGGTCGTCTCCTCTTGTCCGCATAAGACTTCTGTCGATCCTGGGCCATCTTAAGTCTTTCTTTGATCTGATCAATCTTTTCATTCGTCTGTTGGACAACATCAGAACTGGCTAATTCTCTTTGCCCAATCTCATCCCAACATATAGGAGTTCGACATTTCCTTCCATAAAACATCTTGTATGGAGGCATCTTAATACTGGAGTGGTAACTGTTATTGTGCGAGAATTCTGCCAGCGCTAAGTACTTATCCCAACTACCACCGAAGTCAATAGCACAGGCTCGAAGCATATCTTCTAGTGTCTGAATGGTCCTTTCACTCTGACCATCTGTTTGTGGATGATAAGTTGTGCTAAAATGGACACGAGTACCTAGATTCTCTTGAAATTTCTTCCAGAATCTAGAAGTAATTCTGATATCTCTATCTGATACTATAGAAACTGGCACTCCATGTCGGGCCACTACTTTGCGAAGATACAACTCCGCGAGTGTTTCTGAGGACATCGATTCCTTAATAGGAAGGAAAATCGCACTCTTTGTTAAACGATCTACAATCACCCATATAGCATCATGCTGACGCGATGTCTTGGGTAATTTCGTGATAAGATCCATAGTAATCCTTTCCCATTTCGACACAAGAATCTCAAGAGGTTGTAGCTTACCATAAGGTTGTTGATGTTCTGCCTTAACTTGGAGACAAGTAGGACACTACTCGACATATTTTACAATGTCTCTTTTCATACCTGGCCACCAATAATCTGGTTTAAGATTATATACATCTTGGTGGCACCTGGGTGAATGGAATATTTTGACTTATGAGCCTCATCAAGCAACAACTTTTTGAGCTCTTTATCATTTGGTATCCATATTCTACCGAAGCGTGTTCTGAGCCCTCGTGAGTCCACAACTAAGTTGTGCACCTGGCCCACGAGCCGTTCTGAATTTACATCGCCATTTTCCCATTCTTCATGCTGAACTGATTTAATATTCTCATAAAAGTCTGGGGTAATCACCATCTGAAGTGATTTGACCAACAAGGAGTCGTGCCTTGTTTTACGGCTCAAGGCATCTGCTACAACGTTGGCTTTCCCTGGATGATAAAGGATTTCACAATCATAGTCCTTGAATACATCTAACCAACGTCGTTGCCTCATGTTGAGGTCACGTTGATCAAAGAAGTATTTGAGGCTTTTATGGTCGGTAAAGATCTTGATCTTTACACCGTAAAGGTAATGCCTCCACAGTTTTAAGGCAAGGACTACTGCCGCTAGCTCTAAATCATGAGTAAGATATTCTTCCTCATGTTTCTTAAGTTGTCTAGAGGCATAGGCGATGACTCGACCTCTCTGCATAAGAACACAACCGAGGCCATTAGAAGATGCATCACAATAAACTTCGAAATCATCATTGCCTTCTGGCAATACTAAGACTGGAGCCTGACTTAACTTCTATTTAAGAGTCTGGAAGGCGACTTCCTGATCCTCATCCTAATCGAAATTTACATTCTTGCGGTTGAGCTCAGTAAGCGAAGAAGCAATCTTTGCAAAATCTTGGATAAAACGGCGGAAGTAACCCGCAAGTCCAAGAAATGATCTAATTTCTGTGGGAGTTTTGGGTCGCTCCCAATTCATGATGGCACTGAGTTTAGCTGGATCTACTTTAATGCCCTCACTATTTATGACATGCCCGAGAAATTGAACTTCTGGAGCCGAACTCACACTTCGAGAATTTAGCATAAAGCTTTTCTCGTCTTAACATGCTGAGGACTTGGCGCAAGTGGGTTTCGTGATCACTAGCTGATTTGGAATAAACGAGGATATCGTCAATAAACACAATAACTGACTTATCTAACATCGGACGACAGACCCGATTCATTAGGTCCATAAAAGTTGTTGGGGCATTCGTCAAACCAAATGGCATAACTGTAAACTCATAATGCCCATATCTAGTCCGGAAATCTGTGTTAATAAAAATAAGCCGTAAAAACGTTTATTTATATTTTACGATCTTCTAATGTTTTGTCGATAACAAACGTAAAATCATTTTAACGAAACAAATAAAATACGTAAATAGTTTGAGCCAATAGTTTTCTAACACACTTACGTTTTCACATAAAACACTAAAACAAGTATACGTGATTTTATGATTTAGTAATACATATGTACAACAACTAGTGTTTACATATTGGGCAAATATATACATAACTAGTATGTATTATAAATGGGTAAAAACTACAACCCATGGTATTGACCCATACCCATTTGACTAGATGCATTGCACCCATTTGATACATTGTATCTAAAGAAATACCCATGGATCAACCCATAACCTATGACCCATGACCCACAACCAAAATACCCATGGGGAGGAGCGTCCCACGGATCCCTAGCATTACACTAGACGGATCCCTTGAGGGTGGGATCCATGGAACAGTAAGTGTTTCTCCTCTATAAATAGTGAGTCATTTCTTCCTTTTGAGTTGCCACTCTCGCACATACTTTCCCCAATTATTGTAACTCTCTAACCACTGATCTTAAGGGATCTTTCTATGTATTTGTCTTTTGTTTTCGTGTGATTCTATAGGTTCCTCTTAAAGGTGAGATCGCCACTTCTTGAAGTCGAGCAAGCTCAAGTCCATGAGTTGCCATACTTCGTCATCATCAAGACTACTGAGGTTCTCTTGTTGATAGTTCTTTCTTCCTCCATAGAAGTGTTGTGTCGAAGGCATTAGTGAAGGATGCCGAAAGAGTCAAGATGAAAGCATTAGTGAAAGGTGCTTAACGTCCGTGTCAAAAGCATTAGTGAAGAATGCTAAAGGAGTCAAGACGAAGGCATTAGTGAAAGGTGCCAAGCGTTCGTGTCAATGGCATTAGTGAAAGATGCCTAGGAGTCAAATCAAGTGGCATTAGTGAAGGATGCCAAGGTCGTATAATCGATGAGGTGCAACATTATACAAATAGTGATTGCTTGTTTCCAAGGATGTTGATATCCTTGATGGTGTTGTAATAAGGAGTGGGTCTCCTTTGGGATTAGGTGTTGTGTAGTGTTGGGTAGTAGTTCCTCCATTGTAATGGAACTCAGTACTTAGCCTAGTACCGGATAAAGGGTAGGCGACGTTGTATTAGGAGTGGTTCACCTTGGTGAAAGAACCTGGTGGTTAGCCTAGTACCGGAAAAAGAGTAGGCGACGTTGTGAAGGCTTTTCCACCATAAGGAGTTGGTGTCGTGTAGTGATTACGAACTCTCGAGTAGGTGACTCGGGGAGTGGAGTAGGGCAAGGAAGGTGTCCTTGTAGCCGAACCACTATAAATACTCGTGTCGTGGTTATGTGCTTCTTACTCTTTATCTTTCATTACATTCTTTATATATCTATCTATCAACGTCCAACATACACATCTAAATAGATTGACATAATTCGATCTAAATATTTTAAAGCGAAGTTTTAATTGGTAAAAGTATTCAACACCCCCTTCTAGTTTTCCACAATTGGCATCAGAGCTTCGTTACCAAGTTTTTTAGAGTATGTTGTACTTTAAAAACTTGATACGATCCGTGTATGTTTGAAAACTACAAAGAAGGAAATATTATAAAACATTTTTTTTTCTCTTTCATGTTGGATATTGATAGATTATTCTAACATATTTGTTTCAAGAAATCTTCATGCTAGGATCTCTCCAAAACCTTCATTTCTATTCAAAGAATAATGAAGTCAACTTTCAAGAAAGAATCTAAAAGTAATCACAACCTACTTACTCTAAGTACAAAGGATTACTTTAAGAGCTCATGAAGTATTTTTGGTCTCATGTCTTCACAAACCAAAATCAAGAGAATAGAGGTATGTTTACTCTTCATTAGCTAGCTTACATCTACATGAATATGTTAATATCGTTCTTCTTATAAATGCTAGTCTTTCAAAAAGTCTCCTTTCGCCACTTTCCCGTCTCATTCATCATCGGGAATAGTATTCCTTTTGATCTCGTCAAACTAACGCAGTCGTCACAAATGGATTCTCGATAATTAAATCCCGTTGACCAAACATTATTTATTTTTTATTTTTTTAACCCCAAAACTATTTTTGTTCCATGAGCTATTTTATAACTTATAACAAAAATATTGCCAAGCACCCTTTTTCTGTCTACAGTAGACGGATCCCTCTAGTTGTACTAGCCGGATCCCTTATACAAGGGATCCGGGGGAACCGTGGGACAGAAAACAGCTATACGCTTTTGAAAACCATTACTGATCATTTTCCCTCTCCCCACAAAACACAAAAATGACTCAAGAACTGATTTCATCCTCATAGGACTCAATATCCTCAAGTACTCTTCTCTAGAACACCATTGTAAGTAATTACACTAACATGTTCTAATTTTCATCATCCTTGTCCTAGGGTTTATGGTTTCTCAATTTCTAATCAATTAATTTAATTAGGGTTTTCAAAATTGATCATTAAAAAGGGTTTTCACTCAACTAAGATTACATTGTGTTCACAACATTGTTAATACAAATCAAAACCATAAACCCATCTCAACAAATTTTGTCTAATTGGAATATTTGTGTTTCTAGGACCAACCATGCCTAAAGCCACTCAACAAGACCATCCTGATACCGTCCATTACCTCACCCATTACTATCCGAGAGAAGGATTGTCTAAAACCGACCGAAAAGTCTTCAAAAGAATTGAAAAACGACTTATCCACGAAGGTCGTGTAGTCAAGGAATGTTTCCTTGAAGATACCGACATTCGTCAAGTCTTCTCGGCAATCAACTTTGATTGTCTTCTTGACATTGATGAACAAATTTGTCCGGTTTTCATCTTTGAATTCTACAAAAGCATTAGAATCATTCGAAACATCGATGATAGCATTTCAATCGCTTTCATCATCAATAAACGAAGCTTCACTCTACCCCTCAACACATTCGCTCAAATCCTTCGAATTCCTTGTGAAGGAATTTGTACGTACTCTCAAGATTGGGCAATTTCCACTCAATCCTTTGCTCTTGATCACAAACCAATATACCTTACTCCTCTTGATGAACCCGAAACCGTTCGAGACACCATCTTCAAAATTAGAAACGACCAATCCCGTCTCAACCGAAACAAAAAGCTCATTCACCGTGACCCCTTTCAAATGGAACTTTTCGAAATGCACCCCACTTTTAGAAAATGGAAAGAAATTCTTAGGGAAAACGCCATTAGCCTAGTCGGTAACAAGGATCATCCAAATGCTTGCCTTGTGCAAATGATTTATTGTCTTATTCACCAAAAGCCATTCAATCTCGCCTATTACATGGTGAAGAGAATGGCCGGGGTATTCAAAGTTGCCAACATGGTACTTCCATATGGTATGTTCCTAACACGACTTTGTAAGTATGTTAGTGCATTGCAACCATCTCCTATCAACGATGCTCATTTCCTTTCCGATCACGTCATGGTACCTCTTACCAAACAACCTCCTAAACGGTTCATGGTCAATGGAAGAAAACCTAAGGCTCTCTCGGACTCCTCGGACAGAGAAGAAGAAGAAGATGAAAAAGAAGAAGATTTCGACATCGAATTGGAACCCTTTGATTACTATCAACAACTTCCAACTATTCCAAACGAGACCGCGGAATTCAAACAATTAAGGGGTATGATTCAAAATCTTGCTCACTACGTCACGAAGTCGGGAAAGAGGAAAAGAAAGGATTGACGAAAGAGACTATAGGATTATGCTTATTTTGAGACATTTGATCCATGTGTGAATGACTATGTTTTAGCACGGTTGTTTGTGTTTTCTTGGATATTATTGTTACTACCATTATCTATGATATGCCGTATGTGATAACATGTTTACTTTGTTGTTTAGTTTAATGGTTATTAGTGTATATTACTTGGTGCAAAATTTGCATTTGTTGCTGTAAGGGTTCTGATCTGCAGATGCCGGATCCCTTGTTTTAGCCTAGACGGATCCCTTCTCTAAGGGAACCGTGGGATCTGTGACTACAGATGAGCTATACAGATTTCATTGCATCAAAACAGCTCACTAAATCACTTCACACTAGCCAAACATAAGACCTTAGAACCAACTAAGTCTTCTTCAAACATTTGATAGCTTCACACTCACCCATAGCTTACCTAGGATCTAGTTCAAGGTACTTTTTAATTTATCAACTCATCAAAACTCACCATATTTCCGCTTCAATACTCACACATTGCTTTTCACATCTCAAAACACTTAGGTGGATATATTGATCAATTTTAGGAAATTGTTTCTAAGCCATCCTTATCTCAAAACGGGTCAAAAACTAGTTTTTCAATTCTTTTGATTTTTGAGGATTTTTCAAACTCCATCTCAAGTTTACATCTGATCTCTAGGATCATTTATTATAACTTGACACCATCAAAATTCTTAGTGTCATCCTTGAACATCCATTGGTGATCACAAAGTCTCATTTTCCTTCCATAAAGGGCAATCATTAGCTAGATCAATCATTACCCTTAGGTATTTAAGTACCTCTTCATTTAAGACACTTAGATGGGCTGAAACACTCAAGATGGTATAGGCCTTAGACCTTAGAAACATCATTTTTACCCTTTCCTAGCTGCTGAGAACCGGATCCGTAGGATTAGCCTAGACGGATCCCTCAAAGGAGGGAACCGTGGGATCCGGGTGACAGATTATGTCAACTCTAGCTAAAACAATCATTTCAAGCCCATCTTGCTAACTTGAACACTCCACCTCATCTTAATTAAGTACCTAAATCAGTAAAATTCTGAAGTTAACTCTTGTGCATGCCAATCATCAAATTCCTAAGAATCTTAAGTCTTAAATGCACTTGCCAAATTCTTCCCTTTATAAGACATCTTGCTAGAATCCCTTAGTCATCAAACACAGCATAATTCTCAGCAATTAGAAACATCTTCTTTAGTCATTTCATCATGAGGAAAGCTCCTAGTGCTAACTCATCCACCCAAGAACCACCCAAGAAACTTGCTCGGGTTATACACGAAGTTTCCTCAACCGAATCATCTCCAGTTAAGTCCACAAATGCTAGGATTTCCCATACACCAACACAACCAATCAAACCAATCAAACCAATCCCCAAGAGAATTGTTCCCACAAAAATATCATCACCAAACTCTACAGTTCCTACTAAACCAAACACACCCTTTTAAACCCAATCAACATCATTGGTGCCTAGAGCAATATCACTTACCACCTCACAATCATCTCCACATTCTTACAACTTAGAAGACTTACACCGACACACTCTTTACTAGAGAAGATTGTCCAACAAAACCAAAGTGTTGAATCAACACTTGCACCAATTTCAATCTCTCCATTTCCCTCTAGTGGTCCATTTTGGATTATGAGGATACATCAAAGTCAACTACCCGACCACATGGAAGTTGACACTTCCCTACCTCCACCATCAACCCTTGTTGAGCCACCACTTAATGTGCCCCCACAAATTCCTCCTTCATTTGAGGATCTTCAACCCACTTCACTTGAACCTCCACTTCAAGACATTCAACCTCTACCACCATCCTTTCAAAACCATGACAAGGATTGCTATCATTGTCAACATGTTGAAAAATTGATACATGAACTACGTGAAGAGCAACGTTTCATGTTTTATCACCTGCTCGAACGTTTCGTGATACATGAACTACGTGAAGAACATGAACTACGTGAAGAACTATGTATTGTATGGCTAAATCATTCTCTTAGTCTTAGAGATTTCTTGATTATCTCTTTGTTTATTGAATCATAACTTATTTGCCATATTGCTTTGAGTATATGTTTGTTGTTTGTATACATATCTCACTTTCATATTTAGCATTGTTTGGCAGATCACCATTACTGAAAATCTGTCACCAGACAGACGGATCCCTGGAAATTTCCTAGACGGATCCCACAAAGGAGGTAACCGTGGGATCCATGCTACAGAAGAACAATTGTCTACTAACTTGAGTCTTATTTGCAGGAAATTATGGACAATATACATGTTTTCTAACCTTTATTTTGTAGATTTTCAAAATACACATGAAGACTTTGACATCTTAAGCTAGGGGGAGCTTTGTGTCAAACCATACATTGCAAAAATATTTGCAATATAATCCTTATTTGGACTACATTTCATGGCATCCCATTGCAAAGTTGCAATCTTCAAGGGGGAGCATTTCCGTCACAAGGACGAAACCATTTGCAAACAAAGTTGCAGTGCATTAGCTTACTAGTTTTTATTTACTTGACGCCCACACAAAGGGATGGACTCGTCAAGGGGGAGTTAAGACGAGAACCATTCCCGTCACTTGCTCTCTTTACATTTTTTCTCTTTTACATGTTTTTCTTAAAACAATGTGTTAGTTTCTTTTCGATGCTCTTTTTGTTTCGACAAAAAGGGGGAGAAGAGAGTAAAAACTCCAATTCGAACTTTTACGAATTTTAGTTTTTCCTTAACATAATTTTATATTTTTTCATCAACAAAAAGGGGGAGATTGTTAATACAAATAAGTCGTAAACACGTTTATTTATATTTTACGATCTTCTAATGTTTTGTCAATAACAAACATAAAATCATTTTAACGAAACAAATAAAATACGTAAATAATTTGAGCCAATAGTTTTCTAACACACTGATGTGCTTGTCGTGTGCAAGTTTTAAAAATTTATAAACACGAATTATCCAGCAATTACTATAAACACATACGAGCAAGTATACTCGTTCGCGATAGCAAAGGTGGGTAAGTCGAGATCGTCCCAAGGGATTTGCTTTTTAATTTGTTTTAAAAGATTGGTAACAAGAAAGCTTTGTCAAGGCTCTCTCCAAAAATTATGGTTTTAATGAAAATCAATATTAAGAAACATATACTTGTGTGTAGTCTATAGGCAATCATTGAAAGTGTTCATGAAGGCTTGGTGTAAACTCTTAATGTGATGCACAAATCATAAGCAAACGATTTCCAACCCATGGTTTATGTTTTGTAAAATCATTTTAAGAACAATAACATATAGGTAATCCTTTCGGTCCTTATCCTAATGATTATCCTTTAGAAAATCCATTTGTTTGTAAAATGTTCTTATTAAACTCGTTCCTACGAATCTTTCGATCTTTCGTGATGAAAATGTTTCTAGTCTTGTTTCAATAAGTAAACATGGTGGTTGACAATCACCATATCCCCATACTAGTTTGTCACTTAACTTTTTGGAATAAAACACAAGAGAAATCCTTTCAGTCCTTTTTCTTAAAACATGTTTTACCGACAAATCAAACAAGACTAGTAGTTTTCCAACTAATTCATTTAAACAAGATCATATACATGCATCATATATAAGAACACTAGTATGATTTCCTACATCCTTACACACAAGTATATTCAAGAATTACTCCATGACAATCATAACAAAACACAAGTAGTAACAAGGTAATTCAAATAATTCAAGAGAATAGAAATTCATAACAAGTTCCATAGAATACCTAAGCTTTTGGATTACAAGAATTATAAATTGTAGAATATAGCACCACACGCCTCCAATCGACTAGCTTAACCGTACAACTCCGAATGATCAAACAATGGATGAGAATTCGTCTCTCCAACCTCCTGGATGTTTTACAGCAGTAACAAGACTTTTGGGATGAATAATAAGAGTTAGTAATAGATTTGGTGTAAACTATTACACTTTGGGTAGTGTCACACCTAGACTACTAAGTCTAGGTTCATTATATAGCTAAAGAACCATAACTATCTGGCTAAAAACGTCCTCTACAAGTTAATAACAGGAAATTATCGGCCTCCAATGATTATGGGGAGTTAAGGCAACGTTAAATAACAAAAGTTGTAACTCCAGGCTTGGCAACTGGATCGGTTGCGTGTTGTTCACTCGCCCAACCGGAAACCGAACGGTTGGGCGCCTCTTGTACCCCCATACTTAAGTTCTACTCGCCCTCGAGTAGGTCTAACATTTGCGAAAATCGATTTCAATGGTCCCGATTCCGTGGTTCCAAAAATCTAACAATCATCTCAAGAGAAATAATTGTTAATTTGCTTTTAATATGTGAAAATTTTAAAATGAACCAAATAACTTTAGATAACATAACTAAACACCTCACGAATGATTTTAAGAATTCACTCAACACTCATATATTAGTGGGTATACGTAAATCACTCAATGCCTAGTCATGATCAATGCTTTTTACCATAAGCTTGTACAAGTATCAAAACAAATAAAATAAATTCATCAAAGAGGTCTTTTATTCGGGTTATAACGTTAAGGTTTTGGGTTTATAAATGGTATGGATAAGGCATTGGATGGTTTATGAAATTGGTGTTAAAAGAAAAATAAAGTCAAGTCTAAACCTCCATGTTGCTAGCCATCATACAAATCACAATCCCGAAAATGATTATATTTTCCTCTTCTCCACATATCTATCTCCAAACATATATAACTCAATTTAGCTCATTGGCTAATCAATATTCTTCATATAGCACATTCGCTTTAACCATTTTTTTTCATAACAAGTTCCCCCAAACTTAGTGTAAGCATACACCACAAAAAATACAAATGAGAGAGACTTCTCCTTCATCTTTGTTGGAGAATGGTACACACAATAGACAAAGTGTAGCTTCTTCATAATCATCAAAAACAATCCAACACTCCAAACAACTAGCAACAAACCAATAGACATGACATGGGTTGGCTAAAGTTTAAGGTGTAAAATATTTTTCTGGATTTAAACATGAATGAAAAGATTGGCTCGAAGGGTGTAACTAAGGGTATCTAGTGCTAAAAACGAGCACTAACAAATGGGTCCATATAAGGTGGTTAACTAACCGATGTGGTTAGCAAAAAACATTAGATGTAAAATGGAAGGCCATTTGGGTTAAATCCTATGATGCCTCTTATCATTTGAACCTATTTTTATCACTCGAAAGTGATTTTAACCGTAATGCATAACAAGTACAAGTTCTAGAATCGACATAATCACCGGCACACTCATAGCAAATATAAAACAAAAGATGTGTTTTATACAAAAAAAAGCCTCACAATTTAGTGGAAAAAGGCTATAATGCGTGCTAGAAAATGCTATCGAATCCAAAATGTATTACTTCCGTAATTTGGTCAAATCAAAAATTTTTAAAAACCTCATTTTACCATTAAAATACCCAAGTTGTGTGTTTTTTTTAAATATATCTTAATAACGTGTGAAAACAAATAGACAACCAAGGGCGATCTTCTACTAATTACTTAAATCCAAAAACTTTACCTAAAAATCAAAAAATAAGATTAAAAACTAAAAATTTAAAAATCGTATCATTTTTCCTATTTTCTTCCCTCCCCCATACTTAAGTTTTGCATTGTCCTCAATGTAATAAAATGAACTTCAAAGTAAAGAAAATGGGAAAAAGAAATAGTCAAAAAGATACCACGGGATAGAATATGCAATATGCATATTGGGTCATAAGCAAGCATGTGAGTTATCCAACTCCAAATATTGACCAACAATAAGCTTCCGTCACATCCATCTTGCAAACAAAGCTGCAAAAATATGCACAATACACAAAACAAAACAAACAAACAATCCAAACGCTACTTAAAAATAAAAATAAACAAAGTATGATAATCATCCTAAATAAATAGTTAAGAGATAGAGATAGAGATAATATTGTTCGACACACAATAAGCATTGTTTTTGAAATCACAATCCAAGAATGATCCACGATCTTAAAGGCATTACGTCGAGTTCCTCTTGCAATCCTTCAAGCTTTCCACTTCTTATATCTCTCAAATGAGCAAATCCTTCAGCTTCCGAACTTTTTGGCATAATTAGTTTTCTAAACAAAACCATTCCCATTGGGTTGAATAAACCAAGGCTTTTTGCAATCTTAGTAATGAAGTATCCTCCACAAATGTAATTTACGCTCCCTAATGCGGCCTTTTTATGAAGGTGTTTGGCAATCAACCACGCTGCATCTAGCGATCTTAACGGATGCCTTTCCTCAAAAGTGAAGAGTACCTATAAATCATCCTCGAAAATTCTGTCCACATCATGTGCCCTGTGTAGTAGAGACTTAACTACTATCCTGTGAAACATTTGCAAAAGTGGCTTTTTAATTGACGAGACTCTACTTTCACCGTACGTGAGCTTACTTTCCGTACTTATTTTCCTCCAAAACTTTTTTTCATCAAACTTTTTTTCTCAAATCTTCATCCGAATATAATCCTAACAACTTACCAAATTCCCATATCGTGACAACATGTGCTTGACCTCCCAACCTGAAAGTAATACATTTATCCGAGCAAACTCCTATAGCTGTAATATCCGTCTTCATTTCAAAGGAACACAGAAATTCTAAACATCATTCTTTGTATATGGGCTCATTAATATTGAGAGCTCACTTCCACATTTATGTAGTTAGAATATGCCTATTCCATAACGTTCTTACCAACAGCTTTTCCTCTAAAACCTCATGGCAACCAAATCCTTGCAATACTTCCCAATTAATAATCCTAGATCGGTGTACCTCATTTCCCCCAATAGATAGAAAAGTATCATTGAAGCATTTTCGACGATCATCACTCTCTCCTTTCCAAAGAAGATTCGGGTGGCACTCTGGGATTGGCATTTCTGCTTCCTTCTTTCTTGCTCCTCGGGTTCGTGATGCGACTCCTCTTCCTAAAACATTCTTCAAAACATAATCAAGGGATTAGCGGTTAGAAACATGCAACATTGTCGTGGAAATCACAAATATAAGTCAATATAAGAGTGTTAGAACAAACGATAAGGTTTATAGAAGCCTCTAAGGTCTACTTCAAAATTTTGAAAATTCCCACAACAGAACGTGGAACCGGATCGGTTGAGGAGCAACCGATCCGGTTCCTCTCTCGACCATGATCCAACCGTTTGGTTGCGATACGCAACCGAATCGGTTACCTGTTCTGCAAAAGGCTTTGCCTTCCAATATATTTCCCACTAGATTCTTCTAATTCCAATTCACTCCTAAACTGCATTTTAACATCATCAATGATTCCCACATCCTAAAATTGCTCTTAATTCGCATTCAAAGCTTCCAATCATCACATGTTTATCTTGCTTAGAACTATCAATCTTAACTTCAATTCTCAATCACTTGTTCTAATCAACAATGTGGCATCTAAAATTCATTCAAAACGCATCATCTACCAACTAGGAATCATCAATTGCAACTTAATTTAATTCAATGACACAACCTAATTAAATCCGAAAATTCAATCATCTAATACTCATTCCATTTTGAATCAATCACTACAATTCTTTTTGCAATGTATTCCTATATCAATTACCCACTTAATCCTAAAAGATTACAACTTAATTCGAATTCTATCAAAAAACCCCCAAATTAGTGACCTAATTTGCAATTCGAATCAAATACTCTAGTTAAACCCTAATTAAGTCAATTGATTGCAGATGCTTACTTGTTTAGGTGCCATGATGATCTTCCAAAACTCATACAATCTTCAAACAACTTCTAGTGGTCGAATTTTGTGAAACCCAGATGGAGGATTAGTGTGTGTGTGTATTTTTCTGGAAAAATGAATTTTTGTTATTTATACTTGCATGCAACCGTTTCAGTCATGGAGACAACAGTTTCGGTTTGAATTTTTGCAGAATTTTGCATTTTTCACTTTACTTGGGCATTTTACCTTCCAAGCAACAATCTTTTACACAAAAATCCGATTAAAGATGCACACAACATTCATCCAGCCATTTGGAAATTTCAACAACATCTAATCTCAAAACTAAATCATCATACTTATAATCATAACTTAAACTAAAACTCAAAATGCATTGATTAAATAACTTCAAACCAAAATAATAAGAGAAATAAAAATCAAATGAAAAACAAAAATCCCTAAGTGCATAAAATTAAAAGTTCATCAAAAGATGAAAATCAAGCAAACAATTGCTTGTTATTTTTGTTGCATTGTTCTTCTCCTTATCACTCCTCAAAATACTCATGCCTTAAGATATCCTCACTTTGAAATTTTCCGGTCAATTCACGGTATGTTTCGTGAGTTTTGAATTTCCTAACAAATCTTCTCCCATCCGGGCATAGTATATCAAATTTGATGTGCCATTCCCCGTCTCCAACCTTTCTTTTGTACACACTTGACCCTTCGGGTCCCCATTCCAAATTTTTAAGTTGTACCGGTAGAGATCCTAAGAAATCTGTGAGCTTCTTGTAAACAAGGATGTTCTTGAATGGATTGTAGAATGCTTCCACCGCGAGTGCACGTTCCATCTCATCCTCAATATCAAAATATGGTGGAGCTAGCGGTCCATACAAAGGGTTTCCATAGACATCACGTCCAACTTCAAAACAAATTAAGTCATCTTCCCCATCAAAGAGTTCTAAATCCTCCATAAATTCCAACACCTTACCCCTAGGCTTGGGATAGTAGGTTTGCTTTGAGATCCCATCATCGATTATCATCGTCTCCCTCCCCATATCTATAAATGCACCACATGTGCGTAGGAAAGGTCTTCCAAGTAGAAGAGGTAGCCTCTTATCAACCAGTATGTCTAAGACTAGAAAATCGGCCAAGTAAGGTTGGTAGCCAATTTGCACTCTTACATTTTTCACTTCCCCCATCGCCTTAGCTTGGGAATTGTCCGCCATGGTTAGTTTGGAGTGATTTGGTTGTGGTTTACTTAGGCCCAACGTCTTGAATAGTGGATAGGGCATACATTGATGCTTGAACCCGTATCCGCCAAAGCATACACCGGAGTGGTCCCGTTAACTTTAATAGGCAAAACGAAGTTACCCGGGTCACTCTCCTTACGTGGCATACCCCTAAACAAGATCTTATCCCTATCCTCATCCGATAGATCTTTATCCTCCAACCTTGATCTAGCTAACATAACCTCGTCTAGCTTCTTGCGGTATAGAACATAATCTTGTAGCACTTCAATTACCGGCTTCTTCTCATTAAGTTCGAGAAATTTTTGCTCAAGTTTTGCTAAGATGGCTTCCTTTTGGTCTTGGGTTAAAGGTTTGAAGGTGTTTGGTGAATTGGGTGGTGAAGGTGTGTAATCATGGGTCTTGTTGGTGGATGTGGTAGGAGTTAATTTATTTGATGAGATTTTCTTTCTACTAGCCTTCCCCATCTTCACAATTTCCAAATTCTTCTTCTCCATGTTAGCACATAACTCCACAAGCATTTCATTCACTCCCTTCTCCTCTTCCAAGTCGGTAATGTTGATTCTCATCTCTCCTAAAGCAAAATCCACTTGACATTTGGTTGTCAAAAGAAAATCTCGCCCAAAGCATACGTCGGGCTCATCCGCGTTTCCTTCTTCCAAGAAAACAAAATCTGCTTCAAAAATATGACATGGATGTTAATCCGAAGATTCTTAACCATTTTTCTCCCATAGGCTTCCTAATCCAAACGAACGTGGCCAATTTGATCAAGAACTTTGTCCACAATATAATTTTCCCCATAAGCCATATTTAATTGTGCATCCCACGCACTCACCCCTTCGACACTACAAGGTGTACCGAACCTCATAAGTGGTGAATCATACCCCATTAGCGGTGCTTGCGTGAATATCACAACTCTACTCTTTTTGGGCACTTGTACTTTGTTCTCTCCCATTTCTTCCACACATTCTGAATCAATAGCCAACTCCTTCTTACTTTCTTCCCAAATATTCCCAATCTACTCCAACGAGTTTCCAGTGTCCTTAAACATCTCATCCAAGTTACGTAGGTACTCAGAAATTCCGCTTAAACTATCCATAACAAACTATCTAACAAAACAAAACAAAACCAAAGACAAACATCCAAATCATTAGCGTTAGAGTTAGTAAAAATCAAAACAAACTACAGAAACATATAATAAACAAGTAAAGACACTAATTAAGACTAAAGACACAAGCTAAAACTCGAAATCGAAAAACTAAAAAATAATTTACCGAGAGCTCCAACCGTTTCGGTTGGCCCTCCAACCGATTCGGTTGGTGGTAAGCTTCCAGACCAAAAACATCCAACCGATCCGGTTGTGGGTTGCAACCGAACGGTTGGAACGATTTTCCAAATATGTATACATATATATATATGTATATATATATGTATATATATATATATATGTATATATATATATATATATATAGAGAGAGAGATTGGATCATTTAAAAAGTTGATCTCAAGAGAAAAGTGAGAGAAGTGATCTCAACCGTTAGATCACCTCCTTCCCTTCCTTTTTTTTCCTCCCAACTCAAGGGGTTTATTTGTTAATTTCCTTACTTTTCAGGGTAAGTTTTGTAAATTCGTCTCTAGTTTTAACTCTATTGATGCAGGTTTTACTGACCAGGTCTTAATATTTATAGTGTCTCGCTATACCTATGGTCTACCCTAATGCACTAACGGGCAGTGTACCCAGTCGTGTGTAGTGTAGTAAATGGTAAAGCCGAGGTCGTCCCAAGAGCAATGTGTGTCGGATTATTACTAAGTCTAATTGTCACAGAATAATAATGGTTATGATAGGTATTTAATTAATTAAACTACTAATGCAGAATATAAAATAAAAGCAAATAAATGGTAAAGGGAAATCAATAGAGGAATAATGGTGCTAACCTAGTCAATCCTCCTAGCTAGTTATGTCTACGTCTACCTACTTCCAATTACTTCAAGTGGGGTCAAATTCGAGAGGACAACATTTGGTCAATTCACCCTAACCTATCAGCAAAGATGCCACCACAGGAGAAATCAGGCGCACCGTCATAAGTCCTGTTGTTCCTGGTCCCCTAAGCCGAGTCATTAAGTACCGCTACATGCTAGATTCTAAATAGTGAGTGCCCGGCCGTTAGGAACTTAGACACTACACCCCCCAATTCTTAAGTTCATCCAAACGATAGGTGATCAGTTGGTCAAATCGCACAAGTAGAAAGGGTCGTCAGTTGGTCATATCTTACCCTTCCCATCTCAGTCCGCTCACCTAGGGTCAGTTGGTCATATCTCCTAGGCAATTGGCCTCTATCGCCATTCAAAACTACCGAACCAAGGGTGACTACCAAAGAACTATGTATGCATACACTTAGAAATAATTTTACGAAAGTAAAGGTAAATGCAAACAAAACAATTAAGGAATCATAACTAGGCTAGCACCAAAGGGTGCTTAGCCGCTCATATTAATCATGCAAATCAATTCAATATTCAAAGGTACGAAATACATGAATTGAAAGTAAAATAAATAATAAACGCTAAAGCTTATCGTAATGGTGTGACTTCTCCCTTGGAAACAGCTCCGTATGCTTCCCTAGACCTGCCTTGAGCTTTTTCCCACGTTCTCAGAGTGTTGTGTGTGGAATGGGATGCTTTGAAATGCTGTAATTAGTGGGGGTATTTATAGGCCAGGTCTGGGTTACGGCTTAACCAAAAGAGGAGTTACGCCGTAACCTTCTATTTCCTCGTAAATGCACTAGATCTGCTTGTTACGGCGTAACCTTATAAGGGGTTACGCCGTAGTTTTCAATAAACTCGGTTACGTCGTAAGTGATGTAGTAGTTACGGCGTAAGTATCAGCGGCGTGGAACCTCTTTAGACCTAATGGAGTTACGTCGTAACCTTTGGGAATAGTTACGCCGTAACCTCTTGATAAGTTGGACTTTTGGGTCACGCAATAGTTACGACATAATGTGAGAGACGAGTTACGCCGTAACTTCTTCCAAATAAGCATATTGTGGTAAATCTTTAGTAATGTTTCCATTTCCACGTCTCTATAGCTCCAATGCTCGTAGTTTACCTGAAGGTGGAAAACAATGGAAAACAAGCGTAAATCCATATAAATGATATAAATAACGAGCATTATCGGGGGAAATTGACACTTAATATTCAGGACTATTTGATGTTATAAAATATCCCCCTGCTTGAACTCTACTTGCCCTCAAGTAGACCTTATTAGATAGATTCCTAAAAAGATATCTCCCAAAACCTGGAAAATATGAATTTACAAATCCATTATGTTAGAATAAAACAAAGCCGAACACCTCACGAAAGGGGAACAAACACTCAAATCTCTCAACTATTCTAAGTGTCAATTTCAGGGTGATCACTCAATCGCACAGTCATAGCATGTATTCTATCATAAGCTTGGCGGTTACACAAATCTCCACCACTAGAGTTAAGGGCTAAACAATTCTTGAAGGCCATATGGGTAGACACGACAAAGGTTAAGGGGTGACTCGTCATTACTAACATGCCACAGCGAAGTGGACAAACTCAATGATACATGACCAAATCCATGGCCAAGACACCAAAGATTGCTCGCTGCATCACCTAGACATGCTTCATGAGTAAAGGGTAGGATAAGGCATGGGATATATATAATTGGTGTAAAATGAAAAACAAGCAGGTAGTCTAAATCTATAACTAGGTCATCACCACTTACCGTCCGCCCAAAGTTCAAGCTTGGAAGTCTAGAGACCGGATCATGAAATTCAAGGTAGATGCGTCATTAGAGGACGTCGTGATGGGCACACTACCTTTTCTTCTTCAGTTGGTATACCTCCAACTCCAATCTTCTAATGTGACCGAGGTGGCCTCCTCGATACTGAACAATAAAACTCATACTATAGTGCTTATAACATCGCACTTTACATAAATCAATCAATTTTTTTTCGAACATAACATAATAACGTAACATCCCCCCACTTGAAATGAACAATGGGAATTCGGGGGGTCTTCAATGATCTTCATAAATGTTGTTGATGAAAGCGTGATTTCCAAACCTTTCCACTCGAACCTTGAACTTAGGCAAATGATGACTTCCCAATTACAAATAAAAGACTACAGGGTAGGCTAAGGTGTAAGGGTGTAACGAAATAATATATTGGGTTGACAAAATGAAAGGAATGGCTCAGAAGGGTGTATCTAGGGGTATCTTGCACTAAAGGTGAGTGCAACAAAAGGGTTTCACATGGGGGTCGAAAAGTCAAGGTAACTAATTGATAGACTCACAATGGTAGGCTGTTTGGGTGATAATCCTATAATACTGCCTTCTAAAACTGAAAAGTCCAAATACATCGAGCTAACTCAACATACCTCGTCTATGGTCTCGAAATGATGCAAAGGCCAAGTTCTAAAGTTTACAAGCTACCGGCACACTCATAATTTGGTGGATTTGGGGTAAAATATTGGAAACAGATAAGGCTAATCTCACCATGTAATGTCAAGGGTTGAATGTGCTCGGCTAAGGTCTAATCTAGTTAGGTTCGGAAAAACATGTCAAAATTTTCAAAATGGCATAATTTTTCAAAATAAACTAGAAAAATGAGGGCGAAATAAAGTTCAAGAAATAATTCTACTCCCGTCCCCCCACTTAAATTGTACAAAGTCCCTTTTGTACTAGGCATTAAAATAAAGGTGAAGAGAAAGGTAGAATTAGAGCGAGAACTTCCCTGAAATTTGCTCCAAAAAAGAAGAAGGCCCACGAGAAAGAACCGTGCCTTCGTTTAAACGTCATGAACAAACTTCCATCACTGAAATCACAATACCGACAAGAATAATTCTAAAAAGAAAAATAAAAATGAAAAACAAACCTAACTCGCTTTCGTAGGAATCACGGTTGCATTTAGCGAATGCAACAAGCCTTTTAAACCACTTGGTGTCCCAAGTGGACGAGTGAAGTCTAGTGAGGGTTTACAGGGAACAAACCCACAAAGTTCATTTAAAAACTAATACAAGGTTACTGTGTTTTAAAATGAAAGAATTAAAGCAGAGGAGAGTTACGTCGTAACTCCTATTAGGGAGTTACGCCGTAACTGACAAAACCTGGCATGAGCTGTGAAGAGAGTAGTTACGGCGTAACCACAGAGATGGAATTACGCCGTATTTGGTAATGCGTCAAGAATTCTGATGCTAAAATGTTGGTTACGGCCTAATCACCAAGATGAGTTACGCCGTAACTCTGTGCAGATCAGCAACTGCAGCAGTAATTACTTCTTTGTCTCCTGCAAAAATGGTTAGAAAACACAAAACCCAACATAAAGGAAATAAAAACAAAAGAAAGGGATAAATCGGGTTTTCTCCCGAAAGAGCACTTTTCTTTATTAACGATTCTTTAAGTTAGACTCAAAGCCGCGGGGCTCCTATGGGGGCCTTTGAGCTTGCCCCACTTCCATCACCCGTTGGTGTTCATTTATCCAATTATCACGCCCTTTTTTCCTAGTAGAATTATTGAGCCCAATTGATCCCAACTTATGTGAAAGCCATTTATCACATGATCCGACTTGGTCGTCATCTTCAGTAATAATATTATCGGTAATGCTGAAGTTGGATCTTGTTCCGCCTATGATATCAGTGAGATGGTTGCACCCATACCGCCTGATCAGTTCCTTAATAAATTTCGAGCTTCCAAGCTTTAATTTGTACCAATCTTCCAATGCTAATTCAACATCATGTTTCTCTCCCTTATGAGGGTAAATCCATTCATTAGCTTTTCTTTCACATTTTTGAGGATGAGTAAACGGTGGCCAAGCTGATTCGCATTCTTTGGTTGACATAGAGTTACAAAAATGTGTGTTTGGACTCAGAGTTCCCTCAATACTTTGGACAATTTCATCCTGTTCCTGCTTACAATGATCAATACTTTCTTTACGACTATCAGTAATAGGTTTAGAGTGAAGAGTGGGGTTTAGCGATTGAACATTATTAGAAACTTCAGTTTTTGGTTTTAAATGCTCATTCAGTTCAGTTCCCAAGGAAATTTGTTTTTAAAAAACCATAATTTGAGCCCTAAAAGTGGCCAGGAAAGGTCTTCCAACAATCAAGTTGTAAGCCTCTCGCTTTCCCATATCAATAACTACAAAATCAGTGGGGAAGAAAAATTTTCCAATTTTTAAAAGCACATTGTTCACAATTCCCCTAGGTACAGCCTTAGAGGAGTCCGCCATTTCAATCATAATAGTTGTTTCTTTTAAATTGGTCAGTTTGATTTTTTCAAATAAAGTGGTTGAGATAAGGTTAACCCCAACCCCTAAATCAGCTAATGCGGGAATCTTAATGTTACCAATACTGCAAGGGAGAAGAAAACTTTCCTGGTATTGTAGCTTTTCGGGAAGTTGGCTTGGTAGGAACTCGTCGTCTTCTGTTTTATCATCCTCTCTTAGGTAGTTAATCCCGGAGAGATCATTAGTGATAGAGGATGTGCATTGCTCCCTTTTTGCTTTATCCTGCGCAAATATAGCCTTGCAGGAAGTGGCTTTAGCATCACTTGTTTCAAGGTTTTTAGCTAATTGCCCAATTTGTGTTTCGAGGTTCTTAATTGCAGCATCTTGGTTACGTAGGTTCATATTGGTGTCCTCCTTTACTTTGACCATCCATTCCTTGAGTTTATCTTCCTTCTTTGTTGAATCTTCAATGTGTCGGTGCATTATTTCTTCAAGGCTAGGTTTAGGAGGATTATTGTTGATTCTTGTGTAGAACCAAGGGGATTTTTCACGATACCTAGGTCCGTAATTACTGTAGCTATTGAAAGGAAATTCTTTCCCATAGTTCACTTCTCCAATCCTTTTAACTTCTTCATTGGAGGAACATTTTTTAGAAGGACGAGCCCCATCTCGTTCTACTTGAATGGAATGCACATTTTCCTTGAGCTTCTTCATTTCTCTTCCAAGGCTTTCTAATTTGTTGTTTATTGCTGCAAGGCCCTCAATATCATTATTTTTACTTCGGTTGCTTCCTCCATTGTGCCATTTGTGAGAGTGGTCTGCCATTTTTTGAATAGTTTCCAAAGCCATGGTGGGTGTCATACTAGGAATTGGCCCTTGAGAATCAATCATTTGTCTTGAAGAGATATTCAGTCCCTTGTAAATGACGTTCACTTTTTGTTGGCTGTTGAGATCGTGAGTAGGGCACTTGTATAACAATTCGTTGTATCTCTCCCAAGCCTGGTATAATGTTTCATCACCCTCTTGCTTGAAGTTATGAATTTCCTCCATTTGCTTAGCCGTTTTTTATGGAGGACAATATCTCTGAATGAAATATTTTTTTAAGATAGGCCAAGTGTTGACAGTCCCTGCAGGTAATCGATCGACCCATCTTTTTGCAGCTCCCGTAAGAGAAATAGGGAATACTCGTAGCATTATAGCATCGTGTGAGACTCTGGGGATTTTGAATAGGCTGACAATGTATTCGACGTTGTCTACATGTTCATGGGCATCATCGGTGATGCTTCTATAGAAGGGGTTTGCACGCAATTCCCTCATGAATTGAGGTTTGATTTCGAATTGAGCATCTTCTGCAATGGCTGGCCAAACAATCCCTGGCCCTTGTTCTTCTCTTGTCAATGCCAAATACTCCTCAAGAGTGAGGTTATCGATGTTAATAGCTTCCATGGTACCTAAAAACTTGAAATATGATTGTGAGAAAAGTTTAAAAATGAAATGAAAGACTTAATATCAATCCTAATATAACTCCCGGCGGCGTAAAAACTTGATGCGGGTTTCTTGCCAGGTCTTAATATATTTATAGTGTCTCGCTATACCTATGGTCTACCCTAATGCACTAACGGGCAGTGTACCCGGTCGTGTGTAGTGTAGTAAATGGTAAAGCCAAGGTCGTCCTAAGAGCTATGTGTGTCAGATTATTACTAAGTCTAATTGTAAAACCCTAAAAATCTAAAACGGGTAAAAAGACTATTTTGCCTTCTGATTTAAAACTTATAAAATACGTAAAATACGTCAATGCTCATTAAATGAAATTCTAATCTAACTTATAAATGATTGGCAAACCTAATATACAAGATTTATTTACGTTTATGTTTAAAAATTTCACCACATGTATATATAATTGTATTAGGCCGAAAATCTCATAAGCTACAAAATTAATACTACAATTAAAAATATTAGAGCCCAACTAAACTTGGATATGGCCCATGTTTTCCTTTTCTTTTGTTCGGCTAACACAAAACCGTATACCCTCCCCCTTCTTTTTATTACGTTCCATAAGAAATTAATAACACAAGAAACCCTAGTTCCTCCACCCAAAGTGACGGCATCCACATTCTTTTTCCCATTCCATTCGATTTTCAAGACAAAAAGGTGTTCCAAAGAAGTTCGTGATCGTATGTGATTGATTCGTGAGTGTTGTGATTCGAAAGGGAGGCCTTGGTCGTGGGTTTTTGAAGCTGCTCGTGGGGTTGATGGTGACTTCGTGAGTTTTGTTTGCCTTGGTCTCGTATCATTCCACTTTCGGCATCTAGGGTTTGTGTTGTTAATCTCCTTTCAATTCTTCCTTTGTTACCTTGAGACGAATACGTATAAAAATTCATAAGCTGGAAAATATAAATATTAGACATGTTAAGATGCTATTAAAACAGGTCATGCGGCTTACATGGGTCATGGGTGCGTTTGGGTAGGTTAAACATGTGCTTATATTGGTTTTGATAAACCCTAAAACTGGACAGCATCATATGTCGAACTTGTGTGCGTCATAGATCGAATTTTACAAGTGCAATAATCTGGGTTTTTGTGGGAAAAGTTTATTTTATGTCTTAATTAAGTTTTCCAAGTGGTTTGGTCGAATTTGGAGTTGTCTAAGTAGTATTTTTGAATTTTACAAGATCAAGTGTCAAAGCTGAGAAAACGGGTCTGAAATTTGGTTGGATTGTTTGATTTTTCATTTTCAAACCATAAGGAATTGGGATCTCTCCTTTTACAGGATTGACATTTAGGATATAAATGAATTTCTGGGAGTTTTGGGAATTTTTCCAAGGTGTCTAAACAGGTCTAATAAGTGTAAACTTTTAAGGTGTATTTTCTGATTACTTTCTGGGCAGGTCTGGACTTATGATTTTCCGTAGGCCATTTAGCATGGAAATAGAACCCACCAATTTTTTTAGAGTCTCTTAACTCATATGGGAACCCCTGGGATTTTGCTTGATTTCATTTGAGCTAAGTAAGTATTTTATAAAAATCGCTAAAGTCTGGTCCGAATATGAGTTAAAGAAACTGAAAGATAAAATATGATATCAATAGGTCACACACTTACAAATGCATAAGAAGCTTATAAAATGAAAATATACTTATAACTCTAAGAATGTTAATGCGATTAATCCGTTATAGCTTTAATGATTCTAATAAGTATTAAACAAATCCTAATCCGTGTAGATTCGTTGAAGGAGACGCGACGTTATATCTTCGTGTTCATTCATTCATTTGCTTTTCTCTCATTTGCTTTAAGGTACAGATATTCTGACCTTTTTAGTAAAGGTTCCTTATGATGATCTTTTCGTTCGCTTTTCTATTTTACTTATTAGGATTTCCGATGCCATTGCTATGAACCCTTTCGATTGTTTGATCTCACTTGTGTAAAATACACGTTCTAGTGAACTATGCAATATCTGATGTGAACTTATGTTAGGAAGATTTTGATATGTACAATCGTTGAACCTTGCTATGGTTGATTATGAACTTCGATTATGAACTTCGCTTATGAATGTATGATATGCCACTGTGATATGAACTTCGACTTCGAATATCGAATATGAACCTTATGATATGAAGTTATCTGATATGTTATTTGTGACCTTTATGATGAATTATGATCTGTGTCATGTATGAAAATCTGTTTGACTCCTGAGTTAGTTTGACACCGAGCCAATTATTTCACTAGTCATGGGGGTTTCATGTCCGTATCGTGATGCACCTCGATATGACTCTAGGGCGTAGAGTGATGTTACGCCACGTTCTGGATGGTGGAGCATATTTTGTATATGTAGGAAGGAGCGTATGGATGCATCCTAGATCTGATCTGTTATCCGATATGATTTGTTTGGTGAATGATGTCGTGTGCAATACGCGTCTTCACAAAATTCTGGGAGCTAGCTACTCCATTTGCTATTGAGGTCTCCCTTCATATTATATAAGGTATTCCGAGGTCACCCCTCCGAATACAATGGTTACTTATGATATGCTATGATCGATATGTTTCGGGCTCGTGGTGGATGACTAAACCTTATCTGTTAATTCTGTTTTATGAACTCTGTTTATGATTCGGAAGCTTCCAATGCTTCTATTTACAAATCAGGTTTATTATATGTTTATTGAAGGTGATTATGCTTTTACATGTTTAAGTGACTACCGTCTACTATGCTAGGATAGGATTAATATGTTTAAGCATTATTCGTATATCTGATGTTATGTTAGTTTATCGTTATGAGAAATTCGTTGATCTGCGAGATGAATGTGCTAGTGTACAATTGAGTATTTTGAAAGTTTAGTATGTATGATGGTTCAGTTAATTTTATAAACCTTGCCTATCGGTTAGTTATCTGCGCATATGTGACTTTTGCCATGTTTAAACTCTGCTGATGTTAGGATTTGATCCGAGAACTGGTTTAGCTTATGATATCTGTTTTGATAATTGCTAATGGTTATGCTATGTTTTGTTTGGTCTATTTAATTATAGTTTGTCTACTATGTTTTCTATTTGCTTGTGAGACTGCCATGATTTGAATGCTATTTTCGCTGCTACAATATTGAATCAAGTGTGTTAAATGTAGGTTGATTAATTTGTATGAATGCCATGATTATTTTTAGAGAGTGTTTCCGTTCACCTTTAGATATTCTGTTTGGCTTATATGAACTCTACTATCTTGATGTATTGAATGTCTGGTTATTTTGATGTGTTTGAGTATGTGCCATTATTGTGCTATGTGTTGTCCTTCTCTATTATTTGTTTCTTCCGATTTACGTGTAATTGTGTTTCCTTGAGAATCCTCCATGATGCATTGAATCTCATTTCCGTTACGACTTTGTTATTCGTTTCTTTGTTTCAATTTAGTATTTACTTTTTGTTTAGTTTTGTTTCGTTATATCATTCCTCTGGGCTTTGTAAGCTCTGCCGCATTTTCTTTTCCTGCGGCAGGTTTTAAGCATTCAAGATGAGCTTATGGGATGGCTGATCTGGGTTGAGAGTAGAGCTGAGAGCAAGATTTGACCATAGAGATCTTAGATTTATTTTGAAGTTTAGCTATTTATGTTTTCTTTTGATTATTTTGTAAAGGCTTCCGCTATTGTATATTATTTAAAGTTCTGATATGAAACCGTATTGTGATATCTTTACCCTTGTCTGGTTGGGGTGTTACACTAATTGTCACAGAATAATAATGGTTTCGATTGGTATTTAATTAATTAAACTCCTAATGCAGAATATAAAATAAAAGCAAATAAATGGTAAAGGGAAATCAATAGAGGAATAGTGGTGCTAACCTAGTCAATCCTCCTAGCTAGTTATGTCTACGTCTACCTACTTCCAATTACTTCAGGTGGGGTTAAATTCGAGAGGACAGCATTTTGTCAATTCGCCCTGACCTATCAGCAAAGATGCCATCACAGGAGAAATCAGGCGCACCGTCATAAGTCCTGTTGTTCTCGGTCCCCTAAGCCAAGTCATTAAGTACCGCTACATGCTAGATTCTAAATAGTGAGTGCCCGTCCATTAGGAACTTAGACACTACACCCCCCAATTCTTAAGTTCATCCAAGCGATAGGTGATCAGTTGGTCAAATCGGCACAAGTAGAAAGATTAGTTCGTCATGGTTTGGTCATATCTTACCCTTCCCGTCTCGAGTCCGCTCACCTAGGGTTTGGTCATATCTCCTAGGCAATTGGCCTCTATAAGCCATTCAAAACTACTAAATCAAGGGTGACTACCAAAGAACTATGCATGCATACACTTAGAAATAATTATGCGGAGTAAATGTAATCGAAACAAAACAATTAAGGAATCATAACTAGGCTAGCACCAAAGGGTGCTTAGCACTCATATTAATCATGCACATCAATTCAATATTCAAATGTATGAAATACATGAATTGAAAGTAAAATAAATAATAAGCGCTAAAGCTTATAAGTAATAGTGTGACTTCTCCCTTGGAAACAGCTCCGTATGCTTCCCTAGACCTTCCTTGAGCTTTTCCCACATTCTCAGAGTGTTGTGTGTGGAATGGGATGCTTTGAAATGCTTTGGAATTAGTGGGGGGTATTTATAGGCCAGTGCGGGTTACGGCGTAACCAAAAGAAGTGCCAGCGTAACCTTCTATTTCCTCGTAAATGCACTAAATCTGCCAGTTACGGCATAACCTTATAAAGGGTTACGCCGTAGTCTTCAATAAACTTGGTTACGTCATAAGTGTTGCAGTAGTTACGGCGTAAGTATCGGTGGCGTGGAACCTCTTTTGACCTAATGGAGTTACGTCGTAACCTTTGGGAATAGTTCTTGTAGTAACCTCTTGATAAGTTGGACTTACGGGTGCAATAGTTACGGCGTAATGTGAGAGACGAGGATTACGCGTAACTTCTTCCAAATAAGCATATTGTGATAAATCTTTAGTAATGTTTCCATTTCCGCGTCTCTATAGCTCCAATGCTCGTAGTTTACCTGAAAGTGGAAAACAATGGAAAACAAGCGTAAATCCATATAAATGATATAAATAACGAGCATTATCGGGGGAAATTGACACTTAATATTCAGGACTATTTGATGTTATCATCTATCATATAAAATACCTAAATTTTTCATTTTTTCTTTTTTCCCTTTTGTTCATTTCTCTGGTTATCCATAATCACGCTTCTTAAATTTTTTTTCCAGTGATTATTGCTTACAATCTCTATACAATCAACACAATAAACACGATCTGCTATCAGATTCACTAAATCATCTCGTTCTAATGTCATAAGTCGCCGATCAAAGTAAGCTTTTGAACATTTTTCGATTATAATTTTGTTACTTTTGTTATCAAAGACCAAAGATAAAAAATAGTGCTGATATCGTGTTTATTTATCTTGATTATTTGTTTATTATGAGTTAGGTTTTTTTTATGAATTTTGATTGGGCAATCATCATATTTTTTCATTGATGTATCGTTTTAAGTGTTTTTTTAATATGATGCATTGTATAGATTAGTTATTTGAAGCAAATTTGAGGAAAAATGACTTGAAATGATGTTTACAAGAATTGCACATAAGATGTTTGATAAAATGCCTAAATGAAATTTTATGATAATGATGCATTGATTTTACACTATGATGCACCAACGTTTCATGTAGAATCTGCTTTAAGCTAATAAGATTGATTATTATAATTCTGGTGACGTTCTAAAATGAATTAGATAGTACTAGAGTCGCTCAAGTTATTACCTTTGTCCCAAAATACGACTGCAAATTACAATTTGACCTCATTTTGTTATTAAAAGAAAGATTTGATGTTGCTAGTCCTTTGTAGGTAACTGTTATGCGGTGATCTTACACTGTGATGCACTGATTTGATATGTTTGATATAAATGCTTAAATGATTTTCATCATTGACTAAGTCTATTTTTATAAATGTTATGCTAAGAAAGGAGGTTTTGAAGTTAAGTTGGAACCGAATACAATCAATATTCTAGTGATGATCCAAAACTGAAATGTTTTAGTTGTAATGGAATTTTAAAAAAAGACTGGAAAAATATAGCAGTCGTAACAATGCTAAAGCTGTTAGTATTGATAACTAAAGAAGTGGTAAGCCAAAAAGCATTGATAAGGGAGGCAGTGGCAAACGGAAAAAGTATAGTTGATATGAGTGAAACTGGTGAAAGTAGTGGTAGTGGTAGTAAGAAATCACATAGGGGAAATACCTCTTGTGAAATTGGGTGCTTAGCATAATTAAGGCTCTGGATAATAGATGGTGATGTGCACGTGGTATACAAGTTTTTATAAGTTCATAATGATAACTAGTTTATGAAGAAGATATAGTTTTTGAAGACTTCTAGGGATTTGGGTTACTCCTGATATAACTTCTTGTTTTATGTTTCGAACACGAATTTTGGTGTGGTTAGAGCTTTTAGGCTAATGAAAGAAATGT
This sequence comes from Chrysanthemum makinoi, assembly GCA_910596185.1. Classification (NCBI taxonomy): domain Eukaryota; kingdom Viridiplantae; phylum Streptophyta; class Magnoliopsida; order Asterales; family Asteraceae; genus Chrysanthemum; species Chrysanthemum makinoi. The sequence continues at coordinate 90,360,508 of OU343219.1, read as the reverse complement.
ATGATGGCTTCTGAATGTAGATTGCGAGAATCTTAGGTTCGAGATCAACATTTTTATTGAGGATCGTGACACACAAATGGCAGTGGAGATGTTTCTAAGTAAGCAAATGTATTCTGTGGAAACGTAGAGGGGGGGTGAATACGTTACCGTTTAAAAACTTTAGATCTTTAGTATCAAATCGCTTACGAAGCTTGTTATAATATGAAAGTACCAATTATTGTTTGTGACTAATATAAAGTATGGTAAACCAAGTTGTCACACAATCATGAACATCAAACCACATCACAAACAATAGTATAGTGCAAGTATAAAAGTAAAGAGATAAAAAAAGGAAAGTGCAAACCGAACACGAGGATTTATAGTGGTTCGGTCACGGATCTCCTTTCCGCCCTACTCCACTCCTCGAGTACCCAACTCGAGAGTTACTTCACTAAATCAACAAGCTCCCTTCTGGGCGGAGAAAACCTTACAATCGTTAAACACACTTTTCGGTACAAAGCTAAATAACGGGTTCTAGTTCGAGGTAGAACCAACCTAACGTCGCCTATACAATATTTCCGACACTAAGCTAGATGTCGAGTTCTTTTACAAGGGTACAACCACTCCCAATATGTTTTATGGCCCAACATAATAAACCTTGTGTTTTATGGCACAAACACATAAACCATCTAATCTAGTTTGGTGAAAGTGTTGTTATGATGCAATGATGTTTACACTAATGATCCATGACACAAATGTCTAATGGATATGAATAACTACTTCTAAATGAACTTCCATTGATAGGAAGCCTTCATGATGAAGATCACAAGTTCCTTAAACTTCTTGTGATAGATCTTCAACTTGTGGTAAGTGGGGATGGCTAAATCTCCAAACTTTCCTTGGTTGATCAAAGAGTATGCTTACAACAAAGATGAATGTTAGAAGCATTATGATCATGATCATTAGGGTGTTTAATGTATGTTATTACATTGTTAATGATTGATCTAAATGTATGCAAGAAGGTGGAGAAGATGTGATTTGAAGTGGTGAAGAAATGGGAAAACAATGGGCTTCTATTTATAGCCAAAAGTGGTCAGGAGCGTCCACGGACCAAGGAGCCCTTTAAAGGGTTCCGTCCTTTATGCAATTTGGTGCGTGGGTGCCGACATAAAATCTAAAATATCTTTCTTCAAATCTTTCCAAGATATTACCAAATCTTACTAAGATCACATTTGATATATTGTGTGTCAATCTAACCAAAATATTCAAGTGATCTTCCAAGGATTTCAAAGATGATGCATGACATGATGTAACATGTATTTCCATTTTAGATTAAAAGGTTTATCAAGGTAAACTTGTAAAATGTATTATGTAACTAGTTAATAAAATGTCTAGTTACCTTTTGTAAAAGAGTGCTTGTCAAAATAAAATATATTTTGTCAGTGTAAGTAAACTTTAATATTTGTATGAAATACTTGTGAATGCAAAATGTAAAATGAGGTTCGAAATAGAATGGTTAACCTATTAAAATACTTAGTGACTCTAAACGTATTTTAAACATTCTAAATGATTTGTTAATGGGTTTGATCATAATGCCACATAACAAACATGTCCGAACCTGTGTTGTAACATACGAGGACTTGAGACATCGAGAGGTGTTGAATGTATGTTGAGACAAAGTGTGATTACAAGTAACTTGTACATTTTACGTTATGTATTACAAGTTACATGTTTGTCATCAATCAAAACAAAGCGAGACTATAGATTAAATATCGTAATATTTGCACTAACAATCTCCCCTTTTTGATGATGACAAAGATATGTAAACGTAATAGAAAGTAAAATGTAAAAGGTTACTTGTATCCTTACTACCTTTACATTACCTTCTCCGTTTTACTACCTTTACATTACCTTCTCCGTTTGCACTAACAATCTCCCCCTTTTTGATGATGACAAAGATATGTAAACGTAATAGAAAGTAAAATGTAAAAGGTTACTTGTATCCTTACTACCTTTACATTACCTTCTCCGTTTACACTCTTCTCCCCCTTTTGTCGAAACAAAAGGCGTGTCCTTGAGTTTAACTTAATTTCTCCCCAAAAGGCGAGCTTGCATCATCCCTAGTGAAGTTAAATCGTCCACTTCAATCCGTCCCTTGTTTGGTAGCGGATCCATGGATCAAATAAAGAGGCTTAACCTACATCAAGGTTAGTTCTATGCAACAAAAATTATGAGAAATATATGAAAAAGGAAAATCCATAGCAATGTTAGCCTATTTTCTCCACTTTTTATCGAAGCACAAATACTTGTTGAAAAGTGAGAATGATGCTAAATGCGTGCATGCTCCCCCTTGACGGTTGCTCCCCTTGTTTGAGGTGTCAGGGTATGATTAAAAACCTACAAAACAATTATTAGTGCAAAACTATATTCGTCATTGGACGAGTAAGTGATATACACAAAGTGTGTATAAGATGCATTGATAAATTCTTGTGAAGCTCCCCTTGCTCTTGGTCGTCAAGATGAACCTTCAAAATAAATATTAGTATAATAGAAGCTTTGTCTTTAGACAAATATGTCATATACAACCAAGTGTATAGGCGATGCAATATGAGTGCTTAAAGGGTATTCCTCCTTGTTCTAGGATGTCAAGAAGCACCTAAAATAAGAAAAATAATTGATGCAAACTTCATCCTTAGATGAGTAAGTTATATACAATCGAGTGTGTATGGTGATGAACCTACAATGAAAAACATTAGTGCAATATATTTCATCTTTTTCACAAAGGAAAATAAGATGTATATATGTGATAAATGATATAATCAAAGATCTCATGAAGTGTAGTCTCCTAATTACAATCATAAGAAAAGTGAGAATATAATATGATAAAAGCCTACAAAATAGTTCCTAGAAAGAAGATATGAAGTCTTCCACTGGGTGTGCCACTAGTGGTGCTAGTGTTGGTGTCGGTTTACTAGTAGGATTCATGTGGTGATGATAGATGACTCGAGATTTACAAAAGTAAGTTTTAGCTAATCCATGGTGGTGATGATTAGTGAAAGTGGTGATGGAAGGTGGTGGTGATTAGGTAGGAAGCTATTAAGGAGTTAGAAACTCGTATGTATAGCAAATATAAAAATATGGACTCATGCAATCCTTTCGTCATGTCAAGTGACCAAAGCTAAGAAGAAAAAAAATATGAATGGACATTGCATTTCAATGATGCATAAGGGTTATGATTTATTGATGCTAACAACCTATTGTTTTGAGCAAGTTCTCATATGCTTCAACCCAAGAGTAATCAATAATGTGTTCTATCTAAGAATATATAAAAGTGATAACATGAAGATAAATTCGTTCATTGATTGACACGAATTATAGAAATGACCTATTCTAGGTGACAATGGGAAAGGTAGTATTAGCATGGTTTTGACCGACATGGATGATTATCACTTTGAAAAGAAGTGAAGACAATATGGAAAATACTAATAATAATAATGAGTACCTATATGAGGATGAGAATGACATCATATAAGTGAGAGTTGGATGGACCAACGTGTTGGAAATGGCTATTTTGATTAATATATTGTTTGCACTAACAATGACATGCATGATATATGTCAAGCGAGAAAAGGATAAGATCCTATGATGGTGTTCTAGATAGTGAAGTTGTAAGGTGCTAGTTTTAAGGAAAATCCTAGATTCGTTGATTGTGGAGATGAAGAAGTTTGTAAAACACATGATGTGTTTTTCACTTGATGAGGTATTGGTGCAAACTTGTGATATAAGGTTAAAAGGTTGAACTAGTTGTGGTTTCGTGAACGGTTTTAGCTAAGTGGTGTTTACCTATGTGTTGGTATTTTAGAGTCTAAGAGACATAAATTTTGACAAAAGACAATTATGTGAATGGATTTCTCTCCCCCTTAATTGGTGGATATCTAACATAATGTGCAATGTATCAAATAAGGAATGACAACAAAGTGTTTAGGAGGTTATTCGGGTTAACGAAAGAGTGAGCTTAGTAATGTTTTTCTGGATGATGGTTAGCATACAATGAGCTTCAAACTTAAAGTCACGTACTTCTTCTCGATTAATACGAGATGATCGTATGATGAGGCATGTGGTTTCCTAATAGGAAGTGAAGAGGATCAGAGTATTGTTATAACTAAATAATGATGGAGATGATTTTTGGAAAGAGGAAGCTTAAATTGAGATTTGGAAAGAGGTCGGTTGAAAGACAAAAATGCAAAGCCAACCCGCTAGAACTTAATTCTATATGCTTTTAAACTATATGCAAGTGTAGGGGTCCCATAAAGCATAGTACTAATCTACGTAGCAATAAAGGGGATTATGCAAAATGAGCATACAAAAGTTAAAACCAATTGAGATAACAAATAATTTGTTATCAACCCACAAAACAAATTTGTTAGTGACAAAAGATGTTAACATGATAGAAATCAAATGATAACATGTTATATAAGCAAGAACAACACATTGCACTTAAGTAGACAAGAGATCACCATACAAGATAGCATCAAGACAATCATATTATGCAAGAATACAACTTTATTCAAGACATTTCATTTTGAGATTGTTTTGTCGTTAGACTTAGGCGTATAAGCATACTTAGCTTATAAATTAACACAACAATCTATGTGATTAATTTGTAAGATAAAAAGGCTTCTAAAAGTTTGTCATACCAAAAGCGCTTTGACATATTATATGTGCACACGTAGCAAACAAATTATGTGACAAGAAGCAAAAAAAACAAGATGAAAGAGTCATGCAAGCCATGTTTAAGACATAACAATTTGGAGCATGTATCATTTAGATCGTACTACACATAGATATAATGAATGCCAACTAATAGCTTTCAAACACAAATATATCATATCAAAATTATCACATATCAAAATGACATATTATGAGTTCATAAGCAACATGTTAATCATGCTAAGGATAATTCAAAAGTAAGTATCATGCAAATAAAGTTTAGGTTTTAAACGTTTAGTAGCATGAAACAAGGATACAAGCATTATAAAAACCGTACTAAGGTTTACACATTTGACTAGTTATCAAACACTAAGATAATGTCAAATCAACTTATCGTATCAAACAAGAACATGTAATCAACACATGTAAGTGCAATGCAAGTGGTTTTAAAAGAAAAGTCATATATACTACTTGTTTGATTAGTATTCCTAAGGCGAGGCAAACTATCAATGTTTTAACACTTACTTTAGGCAAGTATAGGAATACAAATTTTTCAAGTTGGAGAATGAATATGAGACTATTACTAGCGGTGCTCAATTAAGGCTAAACACGACCATTTTAACGGGTGATTCCACATACCCAACTTCTCTCGAGGAAGCAATTCAACCGTTAGGTCAAATTGAGTTTCTAGTGCAATAGGTTCTCCAGTAGTCATTCTCATGTTAGAAAGATGGGAACTCCTACTTTTGCATATTAAAGTGCATAAAAGATGATAGTTTACCAATACTTAGCTTAATGTGACTTAACTAATATGCAATATAACTAAAGTGATGAAGATGTCATGTTATACACATGAATTTTAACAATGGTGTGTTTGATAAACAATGTGTTTTAATCTTGTGTTTAGAATCTAAGGTTTGTTCAAATTACAAAGCTAATTGTATGATCTAATGGATGACATCTTTGAAGTGTATACTTTAAAAGTGATTGATTATCTAAGACTAGGGAATGGAATATGTTAAATTAAGAATGTTCTCAAGAAAGTTCTTTGGAACTTTATTTGACAAGAATCTAAATAAGGTTACTAACTTCAATAGATCATGTGTATGTTCTAGAGATGTGTAGTTTCAACCTTGGATGTGCACAAGGTTTGAGCAAGGTTAGGTTATGATGTAGGCTTGAAAGGAAATGAATACAAATAGTATCTTTCAACAAATGAGATTATCGCATGGGATAAAGTTATCATGCTTATGAAAATAAGTATGACAAGATGAATTGGATATGCTAGTTCATAGAACTTTTGGATGTTCGTTTCAAGATCATTTAGCCAATGAGGTGTAATGAAATCTCTTGTAACATAACCATATATGTCGCAGGAGGAGAATGATGCATAGGATATACAATATCCTTTTAATAAGATGAATACTTAACGCATGATTTCTTAGGCATAATGTTTTTCAAAACATCATGTTTTCCTAAATGAAGATATGAAGCCAAAGTGTTTGAATTGGATAGTCCTATCTAAATAAACTTGGTCTCAAGATTATATTCACTAGATGATGACAAGAGGAATTCACTCGAGTTTCTTATGTATACTCCTCAAGAGTCATTGTTGCTTGGGGTGTATGATGTTGCCTTTGAGATTGCATTTTAACATATGTTGTTAAAATGTTGATTTGAGTTTTAACGAAATTTATGCAGAAGTTTAATGACAAAGTATTACTAATACTTTGATAATTTGTGAAGGTAGTACTACTTATACCTAGTGGAAATTGACAACAATTACCAAGAGCACCATGCTTATTTGATAGTTGAGGTTCTAGCCATAATGAATTATCTAAGTCCTTATATGTGGGAAGGAATGTTTGAGTTTGTTCAAACGTGCATTTGATTCAGTACAAGTGTTGGACACAAGGGCTTTTGAGCAATACACTCAACGAATTCAAATGATGGTAAGGATGGTGGATTGGTTGATCTAGGTGGTAGGTTTTCTAGTGTGTCTAAAAAAGGATGTGGTGATGTAGGGGTTTGTTGTGCTATGTGAATACTTAGGTTGATTGTCCATAGATGTTGAACATAAAAAGTACGGATACTAATTCTTATGGTTCATTGGTTGCTACAACTAGTGGGTGAAGTACTTGAAGCTTTGGTTATGTCTATGAAGCTTAGGGGTTGAGGTATAGGTTCACCTTGAAAGGGGACGTTTGATTTAAAGGATGCTCTTGGAAGATCATGAGCAATACTCTTAATGGTGCCAAAAGATGGAAGAGGGATAGTAGGTGTCAGAGAAGGATAAGTGGCACAATGGGTTGTTTGTTTTGGATAAGTGTTTCAACATGTGTTGTTAAAATACTTGGGTGTTGATTTTTGGATATGACTTTTAATGACTACAATCGTAAGTCGCATATACTTGAATATTTCGGATGAAATACTTAAGTTGTCAATCCTAATTTGTTGAGATTATAAAGCTTAGATTGAACTCAAGTATAACAAGACTTGATAGTATGTCTTTAACATACGTGTGAGTTATGACTCTATGTAAATACTTATCGTCTTGAAGGATGACACATTATTTTCATGTTAACCAAGTGAGGCAATACATGTAGATACAAAACAATATCTATAGTCATATGATAGACTTGTGTATGATACCTTTGCAAATAATGAGTCCAGATTTGTTAGTCTGGTGAAGTCATCTAAGTCATCCACAAACGGGTGAGGAGATGTTGGTGGTGTTGCACAAAGTTTGATAGAGACAAGCTTTGGAGACTTTGGTAGTGACGGTGTTTTGGATGGTTGTGAAGTAGTCATAATGGTGGGTGATTTTGGTGGTGGAGTTGGAGTACTTAAGTTTAGAAAGTTCACATCTTGAATGGGTGATGAGATGTTGAGAGGTAATGAGTCTAAGGATGAAGAGTTCAAGTTAATGTAGCAACAAGATCGAATGCTAATCCTAGTGGTTTTCTTAAGTGTCTTATTTGAGGTTAAAGATTTAGTCATTTTGACTTTGCTTTGAGAAATGCTAAGCTTAAGGAAAAGTAACATTGAAGGTGTGAAAATGACCATCCTGAATGTGTCGATTTATGGAACTAAGGATTCATGCACTTGATGTTAATTCATACAAAGATAGTAGTTTCTAATGAGATGGAAGTGTCTAAGATCATGTCAAACATCCTAAGTTAATTCATTGAGGATGTGTTGAGTGAGGTATGAAAGATATGCATTAACAACTATCCTAGAAACAAAATTTGGTAATCTAGATTGCGAGATTTAGTAAAATTAAACAACTTACGTGACATTAATTTGGTGCCGGCCTGCAGAACGCGGTACCAAAATGCATAACAGACGGTACCAAATTTTGGTGCCGTCTAATCCGTGGACACCAGAAAACTTCACAGACCCATTTTTTGGTGTCGGGGAGTTTTCCGAAACCTGAATTTTTGCTTAAAACATGTGACATTAATCATTTCTAGTTAGGAAAAGTCAATAACACATATACAAACATAGTGGAGCATAGACTTTGACCAAGGGCTAACGATTTTCACATATAAGTGAAAATGGGTAAAATTGATAACACCCGTGTGTTATCCCCTGCATGAACCGGTTAGCATACATCAATGTTTTAAGTTAGTTTATCATCCTACGAAGTGAAAACATATAAATTACATCATACAACATTGTTTTTGTCCTTGTACCAAACACTCTCTTAAAACCTTCATTTTTCAAAGTACTTGACTAATTTACTTAGTACTTATTGCTAAGTGAGTTATGACATTTCATAAGTTATGCGAGATGTTAGTATAACCTATGCAAATGAAGTGATCTAATTCTACAAGCGATGGTAAAACAATTTTCCAACTTAGTGCACAAAATCTATCAAATAACCTATTGTGCATAAACAAGAAATCGTCAAACAAGCGAATAAATAACATGGCAAGATTGACACTTATATTATGCAAACAAACAAGTGTAAACAACAATTTGAAAAGTAAGCAAGCAACATATATGCAAACAACATAAACAAGTGGTCATTTAGCATAGCATAACAAGAAAGACACTTTTCGTCATTTTGCGTTTAAATATGACGATGTATACCAAGCTTGATTAGTTTCCTTTAAACATATTACCAAATTATTTAGTTTCAAAGGAAGTTGTATCAAAGTTCTAAGAATACCAACTTAAATTGCTTGATTCAAAAATTTGAGTTTTTATGTTAAAGCCAAAACTCAATATTTTAGACATACTGTAGTATTTGGTATATTTCACTTATTTAAAATTAGACTCAGGCTATGAGAGTATTTTTAAATGAAAGTAGACTCAATTCCCTTTAAAATGATAGGTGGCTCGACTCGTGCGGACTTACGGTTAATTAGTTATGATTTTTTGAAGTTGCCCAAAAACTGCATACTGTACACACGGATTCCACGGAACCAAATAAAGGGATCCGCCCTTTATAAGATTTGGTGCCGTGGTCCTCGGAGACAGATTCACCAAAACTAGTATTTGACATAGAGAAAACATGTGTGACTTACTAGATTTCTTAGTAAACATATAATACACATATTTAACAACATATCTACTTGTGTAACTTATCTTAAACATTTACGGAGGTGATTTTTCAACAAAATTTATAGTTATCCCAAACACTCCTTTAAAATCATATTTCTTAGTAAATTTTCTATAAGCACACAATACAATACTTACTAGTTCTTTCAACAAACTTTTATTTTATTTTTCAAGAAAACCTTCAAGCTTGTATACAAAGTTACATTTAACAACAAAATTTCTAAGTATAACAAGCAAAACATTTTTCATATTATTTTTCGCTTCAATGGTAATTTGATACATGGATCGTACTCTATTTTAAAAACCATTTGTTTTGAAAATAAGAGCTACATGGCTCTGGTACCAATTGTGGAAACGTAGAGGGGGTGAATACATTACCGTTTAAAAACTTTAGATCTTTAGTATCAAATCGCTTACGAAGCTTGTTATAATATGAAAGTACCAATTATTGTTTGTGACTAATATAAAGTATGGTAAACCAAGTTGTCACACAATCATGAACATCAAACCACATCACAAACAATAGTATAGTGCAAGTATAAAAGTAAAGAGATAAAGAAAGGAAAGTGCAAACCGAACACGAGGATTTATAGTGGTTAGGTCACGGATCTCCTTTCCGCCCTACTCCACTCCTCGAGTACCCAACTCGAGAGTTACTTCACTAAATCAACAAGCTCCCTTCTCGGCGGGGAAAACCTTACAATCGTCGCTTACACTTTTTCCGGTACAAAGCTAAATACGGGGTTCTAGTTCGAGGTAGAACCAACCTAACGTCGCCTATACAATATTTCCGACACTAAGCTAGATGTCGAGTTCTTTTACAAGGGTACAACCACTCCCAATATGTTTTATGGCCCAACATAATAAACCTTGTGTTTTATGGCACAAACACATAAACCATCTAATCTAGTTTGGTGAAAGTGTTGTTATGATGCAATGATGTTTACACTAATGATCCATGACACAAATGTCTAATGGATATGAATAACTACTTCTAAATGAACTTCCATTGATAGGAAGCCTTCATGATGAAGATCACAAGTTCCCTAAACTTCTTGTGATAGATCTTCAACTTGTGGTAAGTGGGGATGGCTAAATCTCCAAACTTTCCTTGGTTGATCAAAGAGTATGCTTACAACAAAGATGAATGTTAGAAGCATTATGATCATGATCATTAGGGTGTTTAATGTATGTTATTACATTGTTAATGATTGATCTAAATGTATGCAAGAAGGTGGAGAAGATGTGATTTGAAGTGGTGAAGAAATGGGAAAACAATGGGCTTCTATTTATAGCCAAAGTGGTCGAGGAGCGTCCACGGACCAAGGACCCCTTAAAAGGGTTTCGTCCTTTATACAATTTGGTGCCGTGGGTGCCGACATAAAATCTAAAATATCTTTCTTCAAATCTTTCCAAGATATTACCAAATCTTACTAAGATCACATTTGATATATTGTGTGTCAATCTAACCAAAATATTCAAGTGATCTTCCAAGGATTTCAAAGATGATGCATGACATGATGTAACATGTATTTCCATTTTTAGATTAAAAAGTTTATCAAGGTAAACTTGTAAAATGTATTATGTAACTAGTTAATAAAATGTCTAGTTACCTTTTGTAAAAGAGTGCTTGTCAAAATAAAATATATTTTGTCAAGTGTAAGTAAACTTTAGTATTTGTATGAAATACTTGTGAATGCAAAATGTAAAATGAGGTTCGAAATAGAATGGTTAACCTATTAAAATACCTAGTGACTCTAAACGTATTTTAAACATTCTAAATGATTTGTTAATGGGTTTGATCATAATGCCACATAACAAACATGTACGAACCTGTGTTGTAACATACGAGGACTTGAGACATCGAGAGGTGTTGAATGTATGTTGAGACAAAGTGTGATTACAAGTAACTTGTACATTTTACGTTATGTATTACAAGTTACATGTTTGTCATCAATCAAAACAAACGAGACTGTATAGATTAAATATCGTAATATTTGCACTAACATATTCTATAGGTTATATTGATGATTATTACAAAGATGATGATTATTGTTTGTGTAGCTTATTCAGGGCATATAATGAAGCTAAAAAGAATTACCAGCGATATAGAGATTATGTGTCTATCAAAGCTACCTTGAGTTTAACAATTAATACATTTTACTACAATTTATAGTATTATTATCCACTATGTTGCACCTTTCTTATAAAAGTACTGATGCAATTTTTTATGAATAGTTTATATTGATTTATGTCCATGGATGAGATCCTAAGGAATGAAGATGAGTCTCCTAAGAAAAGACGACTCTACCTTACTTGCTAGAAGAAATAAGGACATACCTTGAGGACCCGAGGGAAAGACCCCCAAGCTGAGATACAAAAGCGCCTAAGTCGCTCAGTTTATGGACCTTCCAAAATGTGCTATCAAGATTGAATCTTCTTGTATTAAGTTGTTCGATACTTTTTAAGTATTTGACAAATTTCCATTATTTTTCTCTCTTTTATGAATTCATCGGCTCATTGATATAATGAGGTTTTTGTATATACAGTTTGTTTTATTCGATACTTCTGCAAATTAATTCTCATTTATATGATTAGCATTCTATTTTAACATTGGTGCACCTTTTTGTTTCTAACACTGATGCACCTTTCATTTTATCATTGTTATGATGAGCAAATTAATTCTCATTGAGCAATTACTGTTTTCAAATTAATGCACCTTTATTCATATACGAGGTACCAACTATTTTAAATAATGAAGATGTTGTTTAAATCTCGATCCACCAAACACAATTATCACAAATCAACCCATCATGGAAACTTACCTGCAACAACAACAACTTATTCTTTCATCAGTTAGTAGTTACTTATTACATGATACTTTATTGTTTTTGTGTGTACAAGTGACAAAAACCTAAGAGGTTAACTAAATATGACTAAATATCTCATTGAATCTATAGTAAACATCGCAAAGCGACTATAGTCGGCCGACAAAAAACTTAAATAACTCGAGTAAACAAATCAGCGAAACTCAATTGCTAAGGAATACATATAGCTAGTTACATATATTCGTTCAAAATAATGCATAGAATTTCAATTAATGATAAAATTATAAGAAAGAAAGAAAAAAACAAACACACAAAAAACAGACTTCAGTCTGCAGTTCAAGACTTCTAAACTTCGATATGGGCTACCCTTCAACTACTTTACAACTCTTTTTTGCATTATTAATCAAAAAGGGTAGTTCACTGCTGAGAATACAAGTTGGATTCACTCTCTGCACATAAATGCAGAATAAGATCATGAGAGAGGTGTATAAAAAGCTTCTATTTTTAGTCTTTTATCATGAAATTGAAGTAGAATCTTGTGTCTTTGTACGCTTGGCTTCAGGTTCTTCACCTTATCCTTCACTATTTTTAAGAATATCATTAACTGCATCTGGGCTAGAAGAGATGCGTGTTTGCTAGTAATAGTACGCCCAGCCCTCAGTTTTAGGCCCCAATGCATTTCGGGATTTGGAAGAAAATGGGCCACCTTCTTTGCTTGAGCTTTGCTAAGTGATGCAATCACTCGAGCAAAAACTAGCCTGTTGTTAATCATTTCAAAATATGTTAATTTAGTCCACACTGAGGGTATTTGTGGCATTAGATTAATAATGAATATAATCATACCTGAAGCACGGGTTCCTTGGCTAAGATCACACTTCCAGAATCCTCTGGTGGCTGTGGTTTCACCGGATGATTTTTAACCTTCAAAATGACAAGAAAAGGGCATCAATTTTAAGCATAGAAAAAAGCAGTGTGCACGTAGAAAAAACACAAAAATTAGAAAATTTTAGCTTACCAAACAACGCATGATATCCCATATGACCTCCATAGGAGCATCAGATTTTAGACCTAATGAATTCACATGAGTTCCAGAGATATCATATCCAGCATTTATCACTACAGACCTAAACAAAACAGATGCTCCAAATAAACAAAACAAATGCACCAACAAAACAAAACAGATGCACCAATTAAACAAAAAAATGCACCAATTAGCTATCATTGTCATATAATTTCCATGAAAAACATATTTGCCACACAAGAATCTGAACAGTCAAGACAATGGTATATAATTTCAAAATATGTCAATTTAGTCCACATTGAAGGGTATTTGTGGCATTAGATTAATAATGAATATAAGCATACCTGAACCATGAGTTCCTTGGCTAAGATGACACTTCTAGAATCCTATGGTGGCTGGGGTTTCACTAGATGATTTTTAACCTTCAAAATGACAAGAAAAAACCATCAATCTTAAGCATAGAAAAATACAGTGTTGACGTAGAAAAAAACACAAAAAAATATAAAATTTTAGCTTACCCAACAACGCATGATATCCCATATGACCTCCATAGGAGCATCATATTTTAGACCTAATGGGTTCATATGAGTTCGAGATATCTGATATCGGCATTTATCATTGTAGACCTAAACAAAACAGATGCACCAAATAAACAAAATAGATGTACCAACTAAACCAAAGATGCACCAATTAAACAAAACAGCGATTCACCAATTAGTTTGTTCACATGAAATATTTGGAGCGAACTCTTACTTCTATAAAAAGCCCTTCGATTCATTGGGAGGATGCCGACGCTTCTCCATTGCTCACCGATTGTCTTTATCAACTCTTTTGTAGGAAGAGCTTTCAAATGCATGCCATTCATCCACCTAATGTTTTTGAAAAATGCAATAGCCAAGAATATTAAAAGATGACACTTTTGAAAAAGATTACAAAACCAAGCTAAATAAATCAACATCATATGATGAATAGATAACTTGAATAGTATTACCATGGGGGGATGGTATGTTTTCAGTTATTGAAAGTACCGAAAGGATAAAAAGAGCAATACTTGATAAATACTACAAGATTTCTATTGTCTACAAATAGTTGGATGACAACAAGGCACAAATAGGAAAACCGATACACAACAAATATTATAAGAACACTGAAATAACAATGAAAATTTAAAAGAAAAAAAAAGATAAATTTTTGTTTGGATAGTTGAGTTACCCATGATCAAGAATCATATGCCCGAAAACACCAACATGCGTTGACCCATTCACGGCAAATGTACAAAGGCTGCTCATTTGCTTATTGACAATGTCCAACAAAGGCGACCGTCTCTTGGGACCCGTGAATTGCTTCTGAACCCGGCTCAATAGTTCTCGGCCCTAATAGCGATTACGATCACGAAACCTCTAAATACTATACCTAACCATTCATTGAGATACGCTCGTTCGGGCAATCTTCCAACGGTCTCCCATTATTTCGCTAACTTATTATCCATAAACACGTGATTCGTTTCAAATAGTATATATAAGAAATATCAAATACAAATACCCGAGAGAATTACAAACCAACCCTTTAGGAAAAAGATTAACCATAAAACCCTCAAATATTAGATAAGTGATGCCGGATAAGGATATCAAGTTGTTTCTAACGAGGTGTGAATTGAAATTTCGTTTGAGGTTTGTTATTAAAATGCTTCGATTCGCGGGTTTTGTTTTTGATTCGTTATCTACCAATTAACTAAAGGAAAGTAATTAAGGCTGAGGAACAAAGTAAATGATAATCTAACTATTACTAAGCATAGGAACAATAAAATTAAGTTACACTAAGTCCTAG